>LR738711.1:191858290-192084689 GCA_902687465.1 Secale cereale
TGTTTTTTCGTTTTCGTGAGGCACGATCTGACTCTCGCGAAAGCATAACCGTGCCTCTCGCGGAAGCAAAACCGTGACTCTCGCGAAATGAAAAAAAAACAGAAAACGCGTTTTTTTCCTTTCGGAGACGCACGGCCGTGACTCTCGCGAAAGCACAACCGTGCCCCTCGCGAAAAAAAATGAGTTTTTTCGCACAATTTTTTTAATTCTTTTTTATCTAAAAGTTAAGGAAGACTGGTGGAATACCAAAATGTCAAAAAAAAAACCTAACAAAACTGTTTAAAAAATGAAAAACGCGTGCGGAAAAATAAAAATAAAAATCCGAAGAAAGCACCCAGAGCGCGACACGTGGCGAACGGCTGAGAGCGTGCCAAGTGACGTTGATCGCTGCGAGGCTCCCGAAGGAGCGCTCGTTAACTAGTTGCTCTCGGTCCTATTCGGCGCCCTCTGCGCCCGATACAGTATAACTCGCAAACGGGCGCATACCTCCCTCTCCACTGGGCCGGCCCATCTAGCCTTGATTATCTGTTTTTCTTAAGAGCTAAAAAAGTCTGCTACTGCTGTGATTCGGACCGGGGACGTCCGGATTAACTGGATGCTGTGGTAATGACCCCGCCATCCCCAACTGTACGTGCTACTTCCATCTTTTTATGTATTTATTAGTTCTTTCTTGTTTTCCTCTTTTTTTTCTTTTTCTTATTTCCTCAGTTCGATGAGCTTTTTTCAAATCCGTGATTTTTTTCTTCAAAATTGATGAACTTTTTTGAAATGCGATGAACTGTCTTTCAAATTTTCTATGAACTTTCCCATATTTGATGAACTATTTTTCGAATTCGGCGATTTATTTTTAAATTCGATGATTTTTTTCAAATTGGACGAAGTTTTTAAATTTTGATGACGTTTTTTCAAATTCGATGATATTTTTGTCTAAATCCGATGAACATTTTTCAAATTCGTGAACTTTTGTACAAAAACTAGTGAACCTTTTTTCGATTTTTGTGAACTCTTTTTTTGGTGAATTTATTATCGAAATCGATGAACTTGTTTTGTGTTCAAGAATTCTTTTTTCAAATTTATGTTTTCTTTTTCAAACCGGTGGAGTGGTTGCTGCGTCAAGCCTGTCGCCAATGACGTGTGGGTTCGAATCACATCTCTAGCAGAATGAAACTTTATTTTCATTTTTGTTTTTTGATCATGTTGCTGACGCAGCCGATGATGGGCCGCCCACTGTCGATTGCCTTCGAGCGCCCTCTATCCTAAGCGGCGCGGGAGCTCCTAACCAGCGCTCTCAGGGTCGGTTCCTCGTCCTGGCGCCCGACGGCGATGGGAATGGGCCGGCCCAGCAAAAATTCAGTGTATAGAGCTCGTTTGCGCGCAAAAACACTTGAAAACTAGTTCAGGTAGAGGATCGAACGCGCGCCATCCAAAAGCAGAGGAATTCAGGGCGAATTCATAATGTACGTTTGTTGCCGCGCAATTTGCTAGACATGAAATGTTTACTAACGCGCTATCATTTTTAAATTATTTGGGAAAAAGACCATTGGTTTTTGAAGAAAAAAAATTGTATTTCAAAAAAGGTTAATCGGTATTCAAAAAAAGTTCATCGATTTTGAAAAAGTGTTCGTCAATTTTGAAAAGAGTTCATCCATTTTAAAAAAGACTTCATTGATTAGGAAAAAAGTTCGTCGGTTTTGAAAAAAGAGTTCATCTTCCCGTAAAAAAAATAAAAGAAAAAAGAGTTCATCGACTTTGAAAAGACTTCATCGATTTTAAAAAGAGTTCATCAATTTTTAAAAAAAATTCATCGATTTTGAAAAGTGTTCGTCGATTTTTAAAAAGAGTTTGTTGATTTTAAAAAATATTATTGAAATTAGAAAAAGAGTTCATCAATTTTGACAAACAGTTCAATGAATTTGAAAAAAAATCGCTCATTTACGAAAAAGATAAAAGGAATACGAAAAGAAAAACGAAAAAAACAGCAAAAATAAGAAGAATAAAATCTCGCGACCCGGAGAAACAATAAAAGGAGGAAAAGATGTTGACTGGCACCAACTGGTTCGTCGCTTAGTGGTTACTTCGCTGTTCTCTAAAACGAGACATTCTAAGTTCGAACCTTCGCACTTAGAGCATAATTAGTTTGATGTCAAAAGTTGGCATGCCAAAATTTTGGCAACTACCAAATGTTGGCTAAAGATTGATTGTTTGTCAATTTTCGTTGCCAATTTCACAAAAGGTTGCCAAATGTTGACTTGCCAAATATTGGCAATGCCAAATGTTGGTAGCAAATCAATTATGCTTTTACTCCATCCGTAAACTAATATAAGAGCGTTTAGAATACTAAAATAGTGATCTAAACGCTCTTAAATTAGTTTACAGAGGGAGTATCATTTTTTGATTGGTGCAGTTTTAACAGAAAAGGGACTTTCTAGAAGGTTCCTGAACCTTTTTTCTTTTTGACCTGCTTTCCTGTTTCTTGTTTTTTTTTGTCTTTAGTTTTTTCTGTTTCTTTTCTTTTCTTGTTCTCTGTTCGTTTTATCGTCGCTTTTCCTTTTTTCAGGTTTATTTGTTTAAAGATCATATTTCAAAAATTGTTTGAAAATTTGAAAAAATGTGCTTTAAAAATACGTTCAAAGTTCAAAAAATGTTCGTGTATTAAAAAATGTTTATAAATTGGTAAAATATTCTTTTTTAAAATAAAATCCGGAATTAAAAAAATGTTAATATTCTCAAAAAATTATTTTTAAAAATAGGTTTCTATAATCGCCAGTCCAGTGTGGTCGTCGCACGGCAGATGGCATGCATTGACCGAGCCGCGTGTCAGCCTGCAGGATGCCAACGTTTCTCCAGAGCATTACAAGGCAGGAAGTAAAGCTTTTGGTAACGGCCGTGGCTGGCACAGCTAATTCCTGCATCGTCCATTAATTACTCCCCAACAACGCCAACATTTTACCACACCATATATACTCCCTGCAGGCTGGCGTTGCATACCGCATACACATCCTCACACAAGCACATACTTCGCTGCTAAGACAGCGCCGTTGGTGAGTTTGCACATGACTGGCATGGCGGTGGCGCGGCTCGCCGTGGCCCTCCTATTGCTGGCGACGGGCTGCGCGGGGCGCGACTTCGCCGTCGGCGGCCGCGGCGGATGGACGGCGAACCCAGCCGAGCCGCTCAACCACTGGGCCGAGCGCAATCGCTTCCAGGTCAACGACCGCCTCGGTACGTCGTGAGCTCGTGATCCATGCATGCATGGTGTGATTTGGTTCGTGCTTAGCTTCTGATCTGAGTGGCTTTGGAACGGCGCAGTGTTTAGGTACAAAGGGCAAGAGGACTCGGTGCTGGTGGTGAGCCAGAGCCACTACGACGCATGCAACACCAGCGATCCCTTCATGCGCCTCGGCGGTGGCGAATCCGGCTTCGTCCTCTCCCACTCCGGCCCCTACTTCTTCATTAGCGGCGACGCCGGACGCTGCCAGGCCGGCGAGCGCCTAATCGTGGTCGTCCTCGCCGTGCGTACCCCCTCGCCTGCTCCTTCAACACCGCCGCCACCACCCAAGTCACCCCCCTCGTCGCCTCCTCCGGCGCCAGCGCCGCCGGCTGCGGGGAATTCTTCCACGTCGCCACCTCCAGCTTTAGCTCCGCCGGCTGTGGGGAATTCTTCCACGTCGCCACCTCCCGCGCTAGCACCGCCCGCTGTCGGGAATTCTTCCACTTCGCCACCTCCGGAACTAGCGCCGCCGGCAGCGGGGAATTCTTCAACGTCGCCACCGCCGGCAATAGCGCCCCCGCCGGTAACGAATGGCACGGTGGCACCACCGCCGAATTCGACATCGTCCGCGTCAGCCTTGCGGGGCGGTTTCTTGGCGTGCCTCGTGATAGCTGGAGCCATAGTGCTAGCTTGATTTGGTCAATCTGTCCCTCCTGCTGCATTGGATTGTGTTTGATTTGTTTCCATTGGTCTCCAAATTTTAGGATTCTGTCGGATCAAATAACGTTGTTTCTTTATTTCATCGTTATAGCGAGTAAGGGTAGTAATCTTTCATACTGTAGTATGTAATTCAGCCATTACGCCAGATAATTAAGATGGGTGATTTTGCTTGTAGATCAATTTTGCTTTTGGATCGTTATATATATCCAAATTGTTTGAGTAAATCTTGATTAATTCCTCCAAGATAGAACTATTCAGTAACTAATCAATTAACTCCTAGATCTATATGAGTTACACTTTGTGGAACCTCTGTTTTTTAGACAATACCATCTTTGGATGTTTTCTTTTCCATCATTTTTGTTACTTTCAAAGCTGATCTTTGATCAAAGTGAGTCTGTTGCTAAAATAGAAGTTTAACCACAATTTTCTTGTAACATTATAGAGGAATGAAATATTGCAAATATTTTCGATATGTTAAGAGCCTATTTGGCAACACAGTAGAGTCGTGATCTCCTAAGTAAAACTCCCGGTTCAAACTTGTGATCGTAAAACCATGATTTTAAACGGTTAGACAACTTCCTTTCCTCATTTGAGTGCCAACGTCGAGTTAGCACCTCTCATTTCGATTTACCAGAATCCACGGGGTAGCTAAGTAAATTTGGAGTATTGAGTACCGTGTTCGCTTAACTCGGAAGAAATTGAGAGTTATGCCCACGAGAGATGGAGATCCTTTATCTCCTTATCTATTCTTGTTACATACTAGTGGATGGGGCGCCACCTGGTGGCGCCTCTTAAAGCGGGATTGTGCGCACTAATCTAACTGTTGTATTTGTCAACGTGTCAGTATACGACATTGTGCACACTAATCTAGCTGTATGACAATACGCTTAGTTTACCGAGAAGAAAGGCAGCCTGGACAATACAACAACAAAATTCCGTTACGGACAGTGCACATGCATAAAATAGACCATGCTTAAAAGCACCGACATGAGCATCTTGGTGCTGGAAAAAAATAAGATACCGTAACAGAAATGCATTACGAATAATGCACATACATAAAATCTATCTGGCTTGGAAGCAAAGACAAGCATTGTAGATAGAACACAGGGGCAATGGTTTCATAGCCCTATCTCTAGGGAGCTCCATTTGTAGAACACAAAGCACCTGCTAATCATCAATATATGTTCATTTGGGAAAGAATGGCATCCATGCTTATACCTCGATTCATTTGGATATAATACACAAAACACAAAAACACATGTGTCTAAGTAAGGCTTGATGACTACATGCAAATTTTCGATTATAGAACTCATAACCAAAGATCCCCTGCCAAGAACATGACTGGGAGGAAGGTTGCAAAGATACAAAGCATATGTAATACTTCCAGTAATACAAATCCTACTATCCTTGCTTACCTTGGATAGCAGGATAGAGCGTACCATCATTCTAACTTTTAAACTGCACTCCATATGTGGTAAACTCCAGCAAGTAGATGGCTATTCTGGTGAATATTCAAACTTATTAAAAGGTTACCATGTAAACTGAAGTTATGAGTAATGTCAAAGATATATAATATGCAATACGATAATAATAAGAGCAAACCATATTAACAGAAATCTTCCTACATGTTAGTGGGAAAGTTCGAATGAATTTTAATTTGGCCATCGCTCAATGCTAGATAATGCTAGTGTCAGCCATATCACCAATAGAATCCATTTGGAGTTTCAGGCCATGTTAAAGAATACCAACATTGCCCTACAACAATAGTTTGGACAAACATTATACAAAAAGGAAGCCAATGAACCATTACGTTCCACTTTTCGTGTTGTGAATAGAAAGTATGCATTAATATTTGTGTTATTAAGCATATTACAACATGCAGTTACAAATATTCAAAATTACGAAGATCCATTTGACATCATGCTCATATTCATCCGTAGAAAATAACAATAAGGTACAATTTAGCTTAGAGCTGGGAGTGGTCAGCTTGAGAGTCCTCAAACAGATGTCTTAAAGGGCCTCATTGTCAAGAACCATGCACTTCCACGGGTGCTCCCGTAGAATGCAAAACTGCAGAAAAATGCTGATTTCCAACAGAAAAATGGCAATAGTAGTGCATGGAACCCAAACTACAGCTGGATCAATGTGTACCTGATCAGGATTCTGTCCATGAGAGCTCGGGTCAGTAGTGTCGGCGTCCTGGGAACAAGGGTACCCAGACTTGCCTGTCTGCAGGCTGCGACGCGCTCCTACTACGGCCTGGTACGACCCAGCTGATCGACCAGCTGATCGACCAGCTGCTCAAGACCCTCGCGAGGGGGCTAGACCTCACGAGGAGAACGACATCAAGACCCCCTCAGGAGCGGCCTCGGCTAGGTTGCTCCGGAGGGGCGGAGAATCCAAGGCCAAGCCTGCCTCAGGAGGAGGCAGTGACGCGAGCAGTGACGCACCGCGCCAGCAAATGCCAGCGCGTGCCAGCGGCGCGGTTGCCATTTTGGTGCAAAGAAGACAGCCCAGGCGCAGGTTCCCGAGGAGCGGGACAAAGGTTACCCCTTTGGTGCAACGAGACCGAAGACCGCAAGGACGACAGGGAGGATGTCACCACCGAGCCCACCACCGCGTCACCGCCTGATCCCTTTGCAGGCGAAGACCGCTTTTGTCAGGATAAGAACATCCTTGTGTTCCTGGTCAAAATGGCCGTTGTGGGATCCCTTCCAGCCTAAACATTTCGGGGGAAGAGGATCCTGGCCTCCTATATAAGTAGCTAGGGTCTCCACTATGGAGGCATTGGGATAAGAGCCAAAAACTCCGCCCTTGCACAAAGGAGCAAGAACCCTTGCCTCCTGACCTTCCTGAGCTCCCCTCCCGAGCTCAGGAACCACTGTACACATTCATACTCAAGCCCTCCCGAGGCCAATCCACCAAAGCAGGAAGTAGGGTTTTACACCGCAAGGTGGCCCGAACATGGGTAAATTCGTGTGTGCTTTACTTGCTGTTGCTTGAATCTCTTCATCGGACGAGGGCGAGACGCTAGGTAGATGTGAGTGGGAGAGATCTTCGTTCACGCCCGTGTGTTCGAACTTCTTGGGTTTGCGGAGTCCGTAATCCGACATTTGGCGCGCCAGGTAGGGGGCGTGTCGAAATCTCGCCTCTCCGACGACCTCGTCCTGCTCTCGTCGTCGACCTCGCTTAGCTGCCATGGTGGACACACGCCGAGCGCGCGCCGCCCGCCGCGCCGCCAACGTCACTGAGACGGCGCCCGCGGGCAACGGTGCACCGCTCCGTCCCAACTCGCCGGTCGTCAACGCCGCCACCGACCCGGCCGTCCACGAGCAGCAAGACTCGTCGCTGCCGCTGTCCATGCGGCCCGACAGCCGCACGGCGACGCCGTCACCCTCGCCGGCCGCGGCGTCGTCCTTGCTGATCCGTCGCGGGCCGTTCTACCAGTAGCCCGCGCTACTGATGGCGCGGGAGCTCCCGCCCTACCGCCCGGCGGACGACCTCTACGACGAGTGGCTCCATCGCATCGCCGAGCTCATCAACGCCGCCAGGAAGGTACCTGCACCAACTCACTCCTCCCGTCCTCCATCGCTCATGGCGGGGAACGAAGGCCATGGTGTCCCGGCTCCACCTCCATTCTACGGCGCCGGCCAGGGGGTTAGGCGCGAGCAGCCCCGTAGGGCCCCTACGCGCGACGAGGAGAGCTGCCAGGTGATTCCGCATCCCCACGCAGAAGCTCGCGGGTCCCCCATCCCGCAGCACCAGAACCGCGCACCACAGGAGGTGGTGGCGCCAACGCCCCAAGAACCAGCACCGCAGGCGCAGGGGGCGCCTGCAATCATGAGCATGGCTGGATGTCGCGCCCTAGCTCCAGAGCTACAGCGCCTCGTCTAGCCCGGCAAGTTCAAGCCGGATCTGCCTCCGCGCTACGATGGCACTACCGACCCTGCAGAGTTCCTCCAGCTCTACGAGCTGAGCATCGAGGTATCCAATGACACCGAGCAGGTCATGGCGAACTGGTTCCCCATGGCCCTCACGGATGGCGCACGCTCCTGGCTCCTGAACCTCCCCGTGGGATCCATCTCCTCCTGGGGGGGGGGAGCTTCGTGAGCGTTTCGTCGCCAACTTCCAGGGTACCCGCGACCGAGCCCCGGTGGCCGCGGATCTGCGCCGCGTGAAGCAGCAGCCAGGGGAGACCCTACAGAAGTACATCCAGCGTTTCAACACCATGTGCCTCAGGATCCCCAGGGTCTCGGACGAGGCCATCATCTCGGCATCCTCCGACGGTGTCCGCGATGTCAGGATGAAGGAGGAGCTTGCCATCCACGAGGATCTGTGCACATCCCTCGAGATGTTCAAGCTCGCGGCAAAGTGCGCCAAGACGGAGGAAGGACGCCTCTCCCCCATGGAGCTGCCTGAAACGGAGGCTGACGACAAAAAGGCCAAGGCCAAGGAAGCAAAGCGCAAGGGACCCACTGTGCTGGCTGTGGAGCCAGAAGAAAAGCGTGGCTGTGGCTACAACGACCCCCCAGAGACAACCGTCCGTACTGCGTCTTCCACGATGTTCACAGCCACAACACCAACGATTGTCATGTAACATCCCAAATTTTCAATTTGGAATGTTATACATAGATCATATTGCATTTGCATATTTTTGCATTTTTTTTTCGTGGAGTTCCTCGAAATTCTAAGCAACTCAAGGACCTACGAAGAGAGTTGGGGATTTTACCGTTTTCGTATTTGAGTTCGCTCGAATACCGGTACGAGGACAGTGTGATTCTAATTATTTTTCTCTCCTAAAAATATTTCTAAATAAAATAAATGAGCGGAGATAATATGACTTCTCCAAAATAACAGAAATATTGGAGGAAAAATATTAAAATCACTTTTGGAATTTTTCTGGATTTATTTTCAGATTTATTTGCATAGGAAAAATACGCGTTTCTCAAAATTGCATTTAGGTCCAGGAAAAATGTTCACTTTGTCCTAAATATTATTAGAGGACGGTGAAAATTTATTTCGGGAATTTTGGAGTCTGTTTGATATTTCTTTCGTTAGTTTTACCGCGCCAGGACTCTATTTGAAAAAAAAAACGGGAACCGACCTAGTCTCGTACCGGACTGGGACTCCGGGCTTTATATAGCGCCCAGGCCGGCCCAAGTTGCACAGCCCGCCCCCGCGCCAACCCTAACCCTAGCCGCGCCCCGCCGCCGGACTCCGCCGCCACGCCGCCAACCTCGCCGGAGCCGCCGCCCCCGTCGGAGTTGAGGTAGACGCCGCGGTAGTTTATATATATATTTTTTAGAATAGATCAGATCGTTTTAAAAAAAAAACCTAGATCTGTTTTTTTTGGTTTAGATCGGTTTTTCGACGGTTTAGTTAAAAAGCGGACGTTCGTCCGTACGTTCTTTTTAACGAACGGTTTTCGTTAGATAACCGCAGACAGCGAACGTTCGTTCGTTAGCTTGTTCGCCGTTTTTCTTTTTCGGGGTATTTAACCATGATTATTCCGATCGCGATTTCTGCCATGATCTTGTTTTTCGTTTATCTTTTCGCTCGAGAGTCGGAATCAGGTGATTCAAAATCCCAGATCTTCGTCTCGAAGCCCTCTTTACGTTAGATCAACTTGAACAAAGTTTTGGCTACTGTAAAATTTGACTTTAGGCCAACTAGTAATTCAGAGCTCGTTTCTTTTGCGGTTTGAGTTTCGTTGCTTCTTTCGAGTTGATTCTTTTTGCAAACCGGAGTTCTTAAGTTGAACTTTCTGGTTAGATCTCTTATTTGAGTTTTACCCGTGCATTAGTTAAGTACTTATTGTATGCTTGTTCGTTTGATTGCGATAGAGTACCCGGAGTGCGCCGCTTGCTACTTTGAGTCTCTAGGCTTTGCGGATCATCAGCAAGGCAAGTAACACTTTGATCATGCTTTCTAATTACCCAGTTTTCATTGCATTAGTCAAACCCCTCACACATTGCATGAGTAGGATCAATTAACTTGTGGGATTGGGAAGTAGATTGAGGTAGTACCTATTACCTGCATTACATTCAAACCCCTGGGAGTTACTTCTACGTTTGCTGATAGGACATGTTATGCTCGTAGACGTGGATTGGGTGAGTGAAATCCATGAGACCATGACAGATGTGAGATTGTTTAATTAATGGTTCAACTTAAGGTGGCAACATTAATACACATCTGGGTGGATTGAGGCACCTGGGTATTCCAGGATTGCCTGTTTTTCTTTTGGACCGCCACCCAGGCTCAAAGGGATCATGAGATTATTCATACTAGAAACTTCCGTGTGCAACCACAATGCTATTATGGGCTCTAGCATAGTATGAGTAGGTTGTGCGAACTCTTACAGTGGTGGACTAGCAGATGTAGGGGATGTAGGTTGGTACGATCCGCCCGATCGTAAGGTGCTAGCGCTTCTGAAAGACTATGTCTCGGTCATCCGTTTCTCAAACACCATGCAGTGCGAGAAACCAAACGAAGGCGATTGAGTCTTGTGGGGAAAGTGCACAAACCTCTGCAGAGTGTACAAACTGATCATGATTAGCCGTGTCCCCGGTTATGGACATCTTGAGTATCTGGTACTTCGATTTTCATGTGCATCTCAACATGTTACCCTAATTTAATTTTGTTGGGTTTAATGATTACTTTAATTGGGGTTGAGAGGATGTCTATCTTCTCAACGATGTTTCAACTACCATGATAGCTAAATTAAAATACATTCCTTTGAAGTAGGGAAAAATTGGCTTTACGCAAAAACTTAACCATAGAGCTTTCCACCAGCCATATTGCATATAGTATAGCTTTACTTTCATTGCATCTCTTGTGTTACCTTGCCAGCATATTCCATGTGCTGACCCGTTTTTCGGGCTACAACGTTTCATGTTGCAGACATTTCAGACGACGAGTAAGATGCCCTTTTAGGTCGTGGTTCTATACTCAGTGATGCCGCTGGAGTTGATGGACTCACTTATCTTCCAAGCCTTCCGCTGTTATCGTGTTAGATGGCCTTCAGCCATATTATTTGTAATAAATTCATCGTTGAACTATCGATGTAATAAGTGTGTGATTGCTACTCTGTTATAAATCCTCCGAGTACCATGCGTGTCAGCATTACTGATCCAGGGATGACACTGATGCATGGAGATCAGACTGTTTGAGGTCTGGTCGCTACAAAGATGGTATCAGAGCACACGCTGACGGTAGGACATGACCACTAAGACAAGCCCTAGAACACTATCCACTCTTTTCTCTTCTGACTCCTCATCTTTTCTATTCTTTAGGATGGTGGAAGCAAAGCACAAGTTCATGCAACCGGATGACGACACGCCTTTTGGACGACACCTGAAGGAAGTCACCAGATATCTACACATTGGATTACCAAGTTTTACTGGAACCTACAATGCCACTCTACCTGAGGAGGAGCGTTGGTTGATTCATGCCCAAGTTCCAGGAAGGACGTATGCACCCGTCACCTCACTCATAGCATTTTACTTTAATGCACCTACATGGAGCCTAGGAAGGAGTATGGCAGCCCACATTGCTATGGGAAGGATTGGAGAAGTCTACAAGCAGGAGCTAAAGGACACCATCTACCAGATTTGTGGACGCCGAGATGAGAATTGGGATATGATCAGCACTAGGAAGGGTGTATCCATTGCAACATTCATCCAGGAGTTGAACCACCACATTCGTCGCCAAGAGCACCAGATGTGTGCTGGGATGATAGATTTGAAGAAGGCCCTAAATAGGAATTTGGAGCTAGAAGAAGAACTCAAGTCTACACGCGACGAATATGAGGAGGAGATGAAGACACTTGTGGAGAAGAATGATGATTTGACCCGGAAGTTAGGGATACTCATGGGAGAAGAAGACGAGGAAGAAGAACCCAAGGAGATTCCGCCAGAGGATTATATCATCATAGATGATACTGATTCGGAAGCTGAGGATAGCAAGGATGAAGACTATGAAGATGAAGCTGGGGCAGATATTATGGAATCCTCTGCCGACCAATATTTTTAGATGACCACCCTATAACTAGTAGTTTACCACCAAGTATTAGATTTAGAGCACTTTTGTAACGATTGTTAGATTTGTAAGACCTTGGTTGAAATTGATCGGTGTGATATGATTGTGTGTTTGTCTCATGTGCATATGGGTAGTGATTCTCTCTTAGACCTCTTTTCTATTCTAATCTCTTCCCTCTACACCCATCAGATGCCTCCAAGATGCGAATTCGAGTTTCCCCCTGAGCTCACCCAGTTGATCCAGCAGCAGAACACCCTGATGCAACTTCTTGTCCAGAACACCCAGAACAACCAGAACAACAACAACAACCCTCCACCACCACCACCTGTGGACAACCTGACACGTTTCTTAAGGTTGCAACCACCCGTGTTTGCTAGCAGCATCGAACCAATTGTGGCTGATGACTGGCTACGCAAGATTGGAAGGGATTTGACCACCGCCAATTGCTCGGAAGCTGAGAAGGTGCGATTTGCCGCACACCAGTTGTCTGGACCAGCCGCAGCATGGTGGGAGAATTACACAGCCACTTACCCCGTAGCCAATGTCACTTGGGATCAGTTTCAGCAAGCTTTTCGAACCGCCCATGTCTCGACTGGAGCCATGAGTATGAAGAAGCAGGAGTTTCGCAACTTGCGCCAAGGAAACCGTACCGTGGCTCAGTACGTGGATGAGTTTAGTACCCTATCTCGTTATGCCCCAGATGATGTGGCAACAGATGCCAAGAAGCAGGAGAGATTTATGGAAGGGCTGAATGATGAGATGAGTGTACAGTTGATGGTGGCAACTTTCAATAACTATCAGGAGTTGGTTGACCAAGCCCTGATGATTGAAAGGAAACATCAACAGATTGAGAGTCGCAATAGGAAGTATGGGCAAGGAAAGTATAATTCTGGAGCTCAACAGAAGCCTCGCTTTACCCCTAAAGCAGTAGGACAGTTTCAGCACACCCATGGAGGAAGTAGCTCGCACAACCACAATGGCACCAAGAATGGCAATGGTAATGGGAATGGGAATGGAGCCAATGGAAACCAGAACCGCCCTGCACCGTCCATACCCACCAAGAGGGATTTTAGCCATGTCACTTGTTACAAGTGCGGGAAGACTGGACATTATGCTAATGAATGCCCAGAAGTTAAGAATGGGAACGACAATGGAAGCGTCGGGAAGAAGCCCAACCCGTTCAACAAAGGCCAAGTGAACCGCGTGACTGTGGAAGAAGTAGAGGAGCAACCAAATGCAGTCATAGGTAAGTTCTTAGTTAAGACCTTTACTGCACTCGTTCTTTTCGATACTGGCGCATCGCATTCATACATTTCAAGGGGATACGTGGATAAGTATAAACTGCCGACCCAAGCCCTTAGATCGCCCATGTTAGTAACCCCACCAGGAGCAGAGTATATGGCCAAGTCATGGTGTGATCAGTTGCCCTTAAGGATTGGTAATTACATTTTCCCTTCGGACCTAATAGTATTGGAATCTCAAGGACTAGATGTGATATTAGGAATGGATTGGTTATCTAAGTATGAAGGGAATATTGAATGTGCTAGTAAGACCATTTTGCTTACTACGCCGGAAGGAAGAAGGATCAAGTATGTATCCCAGCATGAGTCAAAGAGGAGTAGATTAAATTCCCTGTCAGGAGTGGTACAGGAGGAAGTGCCAGTAGTGAAGGAGTATCCGGATGTGTTTCCAGAAGAGTTACCTGGCATGCCACCGGATAGAGACATATAGTTTTTGATTGAACTTTTGCCAGGCACCGGACCAATTTCTAAGAGACCATATAGGATGCCCGCAAAGGATTTGGAGGAAATTAAGAAGCAGATTAAGGAGTTACTGGATAAAGGATTCATACGCCCGAGTTCTTCGCCTTGGGGTTCGCCAGTACTTCTAGTAGAGAAGAAGGATGGATCGTTAAGAATGGTTGTTGACTATCGTGGATTGAATGAAGTAACGATCAAAAATAAGTACCCACTGCCAATGATCAACGATCTGTTCGATAGATTGCAAGGATCTAAGGTCTTTTCTAAGATCGATCTGCAATCAGGGTACCATCTATTGAAGATTCGAGAGCAAGATATCCCTAAGACGGCCTTTACCACTAGGTATGGGTTGTATGAGTATACCGTTATGTCGTTTGGTCTGACAAACGCACCGGCCTACTTTATGAACCTGATGAACAAAGTGTTTATGGAGTATTTGGATAAGTTCGTCGTAGTGTTCATAGATGATATTTTGATCTTCTCGAAGGATGAAGAGGAGCATGAAGAGCATTTGCGTTTGGTATTGGAGAAGCTTAGAGAGCACCAGTTGTATGCCAAGTTTAGCAAATGTGAGTTTTGGTTGAAGGAAGTCGGATTCCTCGGACATGTTATATCCGGAGAAGGAATAGCAGTAGATCCCGCCAAGGTGGAGACTGTGACTAATTGGGAAGCACCGACGACCGTTGGAGAGATCTGGAGTTCTCTTGGACTCGCAGGATACTACCGGAGATTTATCGAGAATTTCTCGAAGATTGCCAAGCCAATGACGGAGTTGTTGAAGAAGGAAACCAAGTTCAGTTGGACCGAAGAATGTGAGGCTAGTTTCCAGGAGTTGAAGAAAAGATTGGTATCATCCCCTGTGTTGATTCTGCCAGATCAACATAAGGATTATGAGGTGTACTGCGACGCTTCACGTCGAGGACTTGGAGCAGTTCTTATGCAGGAAGGAAGAGTTGTTTCGTATGCTTCACGACAACTAAAACCTCATGAGATGAACTATGCCACCCACGATTTGGAGTTAGCAGCCGTAGTGCATGCATTGAAGACGTGGAGACATTTTCTCATAGGAAACCATTGTGAAGTATATACGGATCACAAGAGTCTGAAGTATATATTCACTCAGAAGGAGCTGAATCTTAGGCAAAGGAGATGGCTGGAACTCATTAAGGATTATGACATGAGATTGCATTATCATCCCGGGAAGGCTAACGTAGTAGCTGATGCACTAAGCCGTAAGAGCCATGTCAATACCCTAATGATGGAGGAGTTTCCAAAGGAGTTAGCCGAGGACCTACGAGAACTACGTTTGGAGATAGTTCCGAGAGGTTATGTAGCAACACTAGAAATCCAGTCTACCTTGATGGATAAAATCAGAGAAGCTCAGAAAGCTGACAAGGAGATTGTCGATATAAAGGAGAGGATGAGCGAAGGAAAAGCTAAAGGTTTTCGTGAGGATGAACACGACACCTTATTGTTTGAGGATCGAATCTATGTGCCCAATGACCCGGAGATTAGGAAGTTGATTTTACAGGAGGCCCATGATTCACCATACTCGATCCACCCAAGAAATACTAAGATGTATTTGGATTTGAAGGATACTTTCTGGTGGACCGGTATGAAGAAGGATATTGTGGAGTATGTAGCAGTTTGTGATGTGTGTCAAAGGGTAAAGGCAGAACATCAAAAGCCAGCAGGATTGCAACAACCTATGCCAATTCCCGAATGGAAGTGGGAGAAGCTTGGTATGGATTTTATCACCGGATTGCCCAGGACCAAAGCAGGGTATGACTCAATCTGGGTAGTAGTAGACCGACTGACGAAGGTAGCCCACTTTATTCCGGTGAAAACCACATATACCAGTGCGAAGTTGGCAAGGATATACATGACCAGAATTGTATGTGTGCATGGAGTTCCGAGGAGTATTGTATCTGATAGAGGAACTCAGTTTACCTCGAAGTTCTGGAATCAGTTACATGAAACTTTGGGTACCAGGCTAGAGTTTAGCACATCGTTTCATCCGCAGACAGATGGACAGATGGAGAGAGTCAATCAGATTCTGGAAGATATGTTGAGAGCCTGTGCATTAGATTATGGATCTAGTTGGGATGACAACTTGCCCTACGCGGAGTTCTCATACAACAATAGTTACCAGGCCAGTTTGAAGATGGCGCCGTTTGAGGCGTTGTATGGAAGGAGATGCCGAACACCGTTGTCATGGGACGAAGTTGGAGACCGACAGCTGTTTGGACCAGACTTAATCAAAGAGTCTGAGGAGAAGGTGAAGTTGATCCGAGATAGACTGAAGGTAGCTCAGTCCAGGCAGAAGAGTTACGCCGACTCGAAGCGCAAGGAGATAGCTTATGAGATCGAAGACAGAGCGTACTTGAGGGTATCGCCTCTGCGAGGAGTTAAACGTTTCGGTGTTAAAGGGAAGTTAGCCCCGAGATTTGTGGGACCTTACCGTGTTTTGGAACGCGTGGGAGAGGTTGCCTATAAGTTGGAATTGCCCGAAGGATTGTCAGGAGTGCACGACGTGTTTCACGTTTCGCAACTGAAGAAGTGTCACGCGGAGATGGCTGATATACCGCTTAGAGACACAGTACCCCTGGAAGCAATTCAGTTGGACAGTGACCTGACCTACGAGGAGAAGCCCGTTAAGATTCTCGAATTTTCGAGTAGAGTTACTCGCAGCAAGGTTATCAAATTTTGCAAAGTTCAGTGGAGTCACCACACCAAGGAAGAAGCCACCTGGGAACGAGAAGATGATCTACGCAAGGACCACCCACACCTGTTCTCTAGCCAAGCCGAATCTCGAGGGCGAGATTCATTCTAAGGGGGGTAGGTTTGTAACATCCCAAAATTTCAATTTGGAATGTTATACATAGATCATATTGCATTTGCATATTTTTGCATTTTTTTCGTGGAGTTCCTCGAAATTCTAAGCAACTCAAGGACCTACGGAGAGAGTTGGGGATTTTACCGTTTTCGTATTTGAGTTCGCTCGAATACCGGTACGAGGACAGTGTGATTCTAATTATTTTTCTCTCCTAAAAATATTTCTAAATAAAATAAATGAGCGAAGATAATATGACTTCTCCAAAATAACAGAAATATTGGAGGAAAAATATTAAAATCACTTTTGGAATTTTTCTGGATTTATTTGCATAGGAAAAATACGCGTTTTTCAAAATTGCATTTAGGTCCGGGAAAAATGTTCACTTTGTCCTAAATATTATTAGAGGACGGTGCAAATTTATTTCGGAAATTTTGGAGTCCGTTTGATATTTCTTTCGTTAGTTTTACCGCGCCAGGACTCTATTTAAAAAAAAAAACGGGAACCGACCTAGTCTCGTACCGGACCGGGACTCTGGGCTTTATATAGCGCCCAGGCCGGCCCAAGTCGCACAGCCCGCCCCCGCGCCAACCCTAAGCCTAGCCGCGCCCCCCCGCCGCCGCCGCCGGACGCCGCCGCCGCCGTCGCCGCCGCCGCGCCCCGCCGCCGGACGCCGCCGCCCCGCCGCCAACCTCGCCGGAGCCGCCGCCCCCGCCGGAGTTGAGGTAGACGCCGCGGTAGTTTATATATATTTTTTTAGAAAAGATCAGATCGTTTTTTTTAAAAAAAAACCCTAGATCTGTTTTTTTTTGTTTAGATCGGTTTTTCGACGGTTTAGTTAAAAAGCGGACGTTCGTCCGTACGTTCTTTTTAACGAACGGTTTTCGTTAGATAACCGCAGACAGCGAACGTTCGTTCGTTAGCCTGTTCGTCGTTTTTCTTTTTCGGGGTATTTAACCGTGATTATTCCGATCGCTATTTCTGCCCTGATCTTGTTTTTCGTTTATCTTTTCGCTCGAGAGTCGGAATCAGGTGATTCAAAATCCCAGATCTTCGTCTCGAAGCCCTCTTTACGTTAGATCAACTTGAACAAAGTTTTGGCTACTGTAAAATTTGACTTTAGGCCAACTAGTAATTCGGAGCTCGTTTCTTTTGCAGTTTGAGTTTCGTTGCTTCTTTCGAGTTGATTCTTTTTGCAAACCGAAGTTCTTAAGTTGAACTTTCTGGTTAGATCTCTTATTTGAGTTTTACCCGTGCATTAGTTAAGTACTTATTGTATGCTTGTTTGTTTGATTGCGATAGAGTACCCGGAGTGCGCCGCTTGCTACTTTGAGTCTCTAGGTTTTGCGGATCATCAGCAAGGCAAGTAACACTTTGATCATGCTTTCCAATTACCTAGTTTTCATTGCATTAGTCAAACCCCTCACACATTGCATGAGTAGGATCAATTAAGTTGTGGGATTGGGAAGTAGATTGAGGTAGTACATATTACCTGCATTACATTCAAACCCCTGGGAGTTACTTCTACGTTTGCTGATAGGACATGCTATGCTCGTAGACGTGGATTGGGTGAGTGAAATCCATGAGACCATGACAGATGTGAGATTGTTTAATTAATGGTTCAACTTAAGGTGGCAACATTAATACACATCTGGGTGGATTGAGGCACCTGGGTATTCCAGGATTGCCTGTTTTTCTTTTGGACCGCCACCCAGGCTCAAAGGGATCATGAGATTATTCATACTAGAAACTTCCGTGTGCAACCACAATGCTATTATGGGCTCTAGCATAGTATGAGTAGGTTGTGCGAACTCTTACAGTGGTGGACTAGCAGATGTAGGGGATGTAGGTTGGTACGGTCCGCCCGATCGTAAGGTGCTAGCGCTTCTGAAAGACTATGTCTCGGTCATCCGTTTCTCAAACACCATGCAGTGCGAGAACCCAAACGGAGGCGATCGAGTCTTGTGGGGAAAGTGCACAAACCTCTGCAGAGTGTACAAACTGATCATGATTAGCCGTGTCCCCGGTTATGGACATCTTGAGTATCTGGTACTTGGATTTTCATGTGCATCTCAACATGTTACTCTAATTTAATTTTGTTGGGTTTAATGATTACTTTAATTGGGGTTGAGAGGATGTCTATCTTCTCAACGATGTTTCAACTACCATGATAGTTAAATTAAAATACATTCCTTTGAAGTAGGAAAAAATTGGCTTTATGCAAAAACTTAACCATAGAGCTTTCCACCAGCCATATTGCATATAGTATAAATTTACTTTCATTGCATCCATTTGTGTTACCTTGCCAGCATATTCCATGTGCTGACCCGTTTTTCGGGCTGCAACGTTTCATGTTGCAGACATTTCAGACGACGGGTAAGATGCCCTTTTAGGTCGTGGTTCTATACTCAGTGATGCCGCTGGAGTTGATGGACTCACTTATCTTCCAAGCCTTCCGTTGTTATCGTGTTAGATGGCCTTCAGCCATATTATTTGTAATAAATTCATCGTTGAACTATCGATGTAATGAGTGTGTGATTTCTACTCTGTTATAAATCCTTCGAGTACCATGCATGTCAGCATTACTGATCCAGGGATGACACTGATGCATGGAGATCAGACTGTTTGAGGTCTGGTCGCTACATGTCAGGAGCTCAGGGCGATGGACGGCGGGCGCGTCGGGCAGCGCCCTGAGCACGACAACCGTGGCTACAGCCGCGGAGGGGGCCGTGGTGGAGGACGCTGGGATAGCAGGAACTCGCGCCAAGGATGGCGTGACTAACCTCGTGAAGACCACTGGCAGGAGCAACCTGGTGACGCCCCCTGGCACGACCAGCCTCGTGAGGGTCGCCCTTAGGGCAACAGAAGCTTGCCTCCGCTGCCACAACCGCCAAGAAGGAACGACGACGACCACCAAGGAGACGGAGCAGGGGGCTTTCAGGAGCCACGTGCGGTTGCATGCATCTTGGGAGGAGCCCATGCTCCGGCCTCCCACCGCATCTTCAAGCAGTTCGCTCGCGAGGTGAACGTGGCACTTCCCAGGCCCGACGCCGCGCGCAACCTCAGGTGGACCAAGCGGGTCATCGCCTTCGACCCCAAGGACCAGCTCAAGTATACCGCAGCCCCAAGCGCTCTCCCAATGCTCTGCTGTGACACCCCGAGACCGGTGCGCCAGGTGTCAGCTAGTTATTCGTTGTCAGTGCCATGTCATCTGCTTGCGTGTTGCATCTTGCCATGTCATTGTGTGCTTGCATCAGCATGTTTTCAAAACTTGCATCCGTCTGAGTCCCCTCGTCCTTTCCGTTGTCCGTTCTGAGCCCAGGCACACTCACACGCGCCCGCGGTGTCTCCGAATATTTATTTTGTGAGTGGCCGGAAAAAGTTCTCGGAATGGGTTGAAACTTGGCGTGTGGTCTTATTATAGTGTAGACAGGCCGCCTGCCAAATTTCATCGCATTCGGAGCTTGTTTGATAGCCCAACGGATATATATAACGGCACTAGTCGCCGGTTATTTCGTCGGACGTTTTCGGTCTCCGAAAACCCCCGCGGGCCTCTTTCCCTTCTCTCCTCTCAGCCCGAAGCCCCTCTAACACAGCCCACCTAGGCCCAGCCTACTCCCCCCTCCGCTCGGAGCCGCACGATCGAGATCGTACGGCTCGAAACGGAGCTAAAACCCCCAAACCCTAGCCCCTATGCCTATATATAGGCCCCTCCTTCCAATTTTGGACTCCCCTAACCTTCTTCCTCCTCCTCAAAATTCGTGCAGCCAAACCCCCTCCTCCTCCAAATTCTGTGCAACCCAGCCCCCTCCTGCCACTTGGCGGCTTCCTATTGGCCTCAGGCCGCCAAGTCAGCCGCCCTGGCCACTCCCTGTGCGCCGTGTGGCAACAGCC
Organism: Secale cereale; assembly: GCA_902687465.1. Lineage (NCBI taxonomy): Eukaryota > Viridiplantae > Streptophyta > Magnoliopsida > Poales > Poaceae > Secale > Secale cereale. Next base: position 191,878,746 of record LR738711.1, read on the forward strand.
ACGTCTCCCCGCCGCCAGCCAGCCGCGGCCCACACCGGGCCTGACTGGGCCCAACCGCGCCGTCGCTCGCGCCCGAGGCGCTCGAGCCCCTCGCTTCCCTCGTTCCCGAGCCCCAGGGAAGGAGCTCCCGCTAGGCCGTCACCGACCACCTCCGGCCACCGGACCCCGCCGCCGGACTCTGCCGGCCCCGCCACCTCCGCCCGATCCAGGTCCCGGCCGCCATCGCCTCGCTCTCCCTTTGCCATCTCTCTCCCAGATCTCTCAGCTCTCCCTCTCTCTGTCATGGATCCAGGAGACCACCACTGCAGGAGCTCGCCCCCGGCCCCTAAACTCGTCGCCGACCCCGGATCCGTCGTCCCCAGCTTCGGATCTCTCCATTCCGGCGGGTCTCCGGCGCCCTTGCCTCGCCAGAGTCCAGAAGCACCGTCCGTCGCCGCGCCAGTTGCCACCGTCGGCCCCTGCCCATGCGAGCGCGCCAGGAGGAGGACGGTGCCTCGCCGCCTGGGCCTTCCTCCTCCCCACGGCCCAGTTTCCCCGAGGCCTGCCAGCTCCAGCCAGGCCCGAGCAAATACTGTCCATTCGGTCGCTCTCTCCGGCCTGTCTCCTCCGTGATCTGGGCCGAAGCCCGTGGTGAGCAGCCCACTAAATCTCGCCCGTGCACTTTTTAGCTCCTTGTCGCCCGTTTGTTTTTTTCTTTTGTCTGTAAAGATCTGCTAAGTCCCTGTTAAACTGTTGTCTGATGCATTCTTGTGGAGCTAATATCTTTTTGCGCGCTTATCCAATTTGAGTGAATGATATGTCAAAATGACCGTGGTGATATGCTCTACACTTTGTTCCATTGTGCCATGCTTGTTTGAATTCATCTAGATGCTTAAATATCTGTTGCAAGGGTGCTACTTGTTATAAACTGCTGCTACTTGTTATTTTGTTGCCATGTTTGAGATGTGATAACTTGGTGCATGTTTATCTAAATGATGCAAATGATATGTCAAAATGTTCATCATGAGATGCTCTACATGTTGGTTGCTATAGCATGCTTGTTTGAGTTCATATTGCCATGTTTATCTATGTTGCAAAAGTGCTTTTGGCTGTTATGTTTTGTAACTTGTTACGAGATGCCTAGTTGAGGAGCTTGTTGCTATTGATGTGTTTGTCCCCATGTCACATGCCTAGATGTTTTAGATTCTCCATGATGTGTTCTTTGATGTGGTGCATTTAACTTTCCATGATATGCCTTGTGTTGACTTAAACATGCTTGCAAACTTGCCATGTTGTTATTGATGTTTTAACACTTAGTGAAATTTCACCAAGTCTGGAATCTGTAATATCCTGATGCTATGTTTGCTTGATGCCCTAGGTGAATCCATGTTAGTTTTGGGGTGGCCATTGATCATTCCATGTTGTATATGTTTTTGTCTATCCATTCATGCCCTTACTTGCTCATTTGACTTGCTGTAGCTTATTTAATTCTTGCTCCCAAGTTGCTATAAAATGTTGCTGTCAGGTTTTTAGTGTCATGATCAAAATGTTGTAGCTTGTTGCTATTGATCCATGCCTCCTATGGAGATGCTCCAATGGAGTTGTTTGCTGTAGGATATGTCTACTTCATGTCCATGCTTCTTCTCACCATGTTTGAGTGCTGTAGCATATATATTTCTTGCTTCCAAGTTGCTATGTGGCTGTTAATTTCAGCTTAGTGTTATATCTTGTTTCATGTGTATCTTTTAGCCAGTTGCTCCGTTTTGAGTGTTCCTTATATGAAACTTGTGTGATTTTGCATGTAGAATCTTAATATCATCTTGTTAACATGTTTGGAGTGAGTTTGGTTGATGTTTGGGTGCATCTTGCACCGTTGCCATGTTGTGCTTCCTACCTTGTCATGTTGTGCTTCCTACCTTGCCATGTTATGCTTCCTGTATAGACTTGCTGTGCTTCCTGTATAAATTTGTCATGCATCATACCTTGCCATGTATTGCATCATATAAACTTGTGTTGTTTTTGTATGCTTCTTACCTTGCCATGTTATGCTTCATAGACTTGTTGTGCTTCCTGTATAGACTTGTCATGCATCATACCTTGCCATGTATTGCTTCCTGTAAATAATTGTCATGCATCATACCTTGCCATGTAATGCATCATATATAGACTTGTGTTGTTTTCTATGCTTCCTACCTTGCCATGTTATGCTTCCTGTATAGTCTTGTCATGCATCATACCTTGTCATGTATTGCATCATATAGAATTGTGTTGTTTTCTGTGCTTCCTACCTTGCCATGTTATGCTTCCTATATAGTCTTGTCATGCATCATACCTTACCATGTATTGCATCATATAGACTTGTGTTGTTTTTCTGTGCTTCCTACCTTGCCATGTTATGCTTCCTGTATAGTTTTGTCATGCATCATACCTTGCCATGTATTGCATCATATATATAGACTTGTGTTGTTTTGCTGTGCTTCCTACCTTGCCATGTTTTGCTTTCTGTATATACTTGTTGTCCATCATATGTAGACTTGTCGTGCATCCTACTTGGTAGTGCATATTGTCATGTTCTTGAGTGGTTTGTTTACCGTGTTGCTTGCTTCTTCTTGTTAGTGCTTGTTCCGTTGCGTTCGTGAGGATTCGTTCGTCTACCAGTGGTTCTTCTTCAAGGCTTCTTCTTCGTCTTCTTCACGGAACCGTTCTTTTTCCTTGCGGGATCTCAGGCAAGATGACCATACCCTTGGATACCTTTACTATCATTGCCATGCTTAGTGTCTCGATGCTATCGTTACATGTCGCGCTACCCATCATTATTGTCAGCCTCTCCTTGTTGCCATGAAACCTCTAACCTTTGAAACCTTCCTAGCAAAACCATTGTTTGGCTATGTTACCCGCTTGCTCAGCCCCTCTTATAGTGTTGTTAGTTGCAGGTGAAGATGAAGTTCGTTCCAGGAGGGAACTTGTTGTTGGAATATCACAATATGTTATATATATAATAACACACCTATATACTGGGCATGGGTGGAAGGCTTGGCCTTTTGCTCGGTGTTTTGTTCCACTCATGCCACCTTAGGCGCCGATAAACCGGCATTATGTTCCTTGATTTTGCGTTCCTTACACGATGGGTATATGGGGACCCCTTGACAGTTCGTCTTTGAATAAAACTCCTCCAGCAAGGCCCAACATTGGTTTTAATTTGCTCATAATAACAACTTAATTAATTAATTAAATTGCATAGGGAGTTAGCGCTACCCGAGGATTCTTTCTACATAGCAGGGGGGCCAGTGCTGATGGTGTTGGTCCCAAACGGGGAGACTGCGGGGCCACCACGGGGAAACTCGAGGTTTGGTTTTACCTGTAGGATCACCTATCCGGTTGTGGCCTGAGACGAGATACGCGCGGCTACTATCAGGGTGACGGCACGCCGGGAGGTCTTGCTGGACTTGTTTTACCATTGTCGAAATGTCTTGTGCACCGGGATGCCGAGCCTGATCGGATTTCCCTAAGATAAGGGGTGATGATATTATATTTATCACTTCAGCTAATCGTGAGAGCTTGTGATGGGCTAAGTTGGGACACCCCTGCAGGGTTATGATCTTTCGAAAGCCGTGCCCGCGGTTATGTGGCAGATTGGAATTTGTTAATGTCTGGTTGTAGAAAACTTGACAGAGGATCCAAAGTAAAACACACAACTGTGTGAGTAACCGTGACTGTCTCTTTTCACTTTGAGAAGAGAACACGGTGGGGTTATGTTTGACTCGTATGTAGTTCATGATCTTTAGCGATCACTACTAGTTGCGACCGTTTGCGTAGATGCTCATCTTATTCTTGTACTCGTAAGTTAGCCACCATATATATTGCTTAGCCGCTGCTGCAACCTCACCACTTTACCTCTTCCTACCTATTAAGCTTTGATAGTCTTGTTACCCATGGTTATGGGATTGATGTGTCCTCGTGGCTCACAGATACTACAACAACAGTTGCAGGTGCAGGTTTCCGATGTCTTGACGTGAGAGCGATGATCGTTGTTTGGAGTTCTTTCTTCTTCTTCTTCTTCTTCTTCTTCAGTCTTGGGTTAGGTTCCGGGTCGGCAGCCTGGGATAGCAGATGGATGTCTTGTGCTTTTCTTGTTTGTATCCGTAGTCGGATACTTTGTATTGATGTTGTTGTATTCATGAGATTTGTATGTATTGTTGTATCCCCCATGTATGTATGTAATGGTACGTTGTAATGATATCCATCTTGCTAAGCGCCCGAAATGCGGTTGTGCCCCAATAACGTAAGTGTCACGTGATCGGGATAGAATCGCATCTTGGGCATGACAAGTTGGTATCAGAGCCTCGACCGACCATAGGAGCCCCCTTGATTGATCGTAGTTTGGCCGTTGTTGAGTCTAGCAGAAAACTTTTTCGGAGTCTAGTTATATCGGAGAGTAGGAATTCTTTTTACTCCCCTGCCCCTTCGTCGCTCTGGTGAGGAATCTTGACGTAGATGTTTTGAATTGTTCCTCTTCCCCTTAATTTTTTTAGGAAGCATGGTTAGTTTTCGTTCGTTGCGTTGTTAGTTCTTTCATCTGGTGCATCTCTCGTCAAGTGGATTCAACCCTCTTCTTCTTTGCAAGTTTAACCCTCAGTTCTTTTTAACCGACGGTGTTTTCCCCGTCCGTTGTGGTCTTTCTTTTTCCCACCCGCCCACCCTTTTGCTTCTCGGAGCCGGATTCCTTAATCGGGTATCCATCCTACTCGTGTGAATCCTTTGCATTCTTTCCTCAGTTATTTCAACCGGTGAATTCTCGTCTAGCTCGTCATCATTCTTCTCTTTTCTTCTCTAGTGAATTCTCCTCTCGTTCATCATTCTTCATCTCTTTTCTTTCCGGTAGTTCCAATTCGATTTGTTATCGGTGTCGTTCTTATTCTTTCATCGGTTCAAGTGTTTTTCCCCTTGCTTGTTTACCTCTCGCCATTGACTATCCGGAGTTATGAAGACATCTCAGGATATTCATCTGTGTTCTAATTCATTCGAGGTTGTCACCTCATTTGAGTTTTTCATTCGTTCCGGTGCATCATCTCCTTTGCATTCCATTTCAACGGAGTTCTCCCTTCGGTGGGCTCATAACCCACAGGTCTTTCCCAGGATCTTACCTGACTCTTCTAATATTTCTCGGAGTGTTCCGAAATTCTTTTCAAGTGTGACGTAAGTATGGATCTCATCAGTCACATGCCTTCCGAAGATCGCTATTAATTCTTTCCATCGTTGGTTCAACCTTTCTTCTTTTCATTCTTCCGGAGTATTTTAGGAATTCTTTTCTTTGTGTTCCTCCGAAGGCATCATTTCAAAAGATTTATTCGTTCTCAGTTTTCAACTTCATCCTCAAAATATTCTTCAATGATGCCTCTTCGTTCGTCTCACATTCGTCCGGTGCTTCGTTCAAGTATTCTTTAATCAGTTCACGATCTCTTCGTTCTCGTCATTCTAATTGTCCTCAAGTGCTTTATTCTTCTCGGAGATTCATTCTCTTGTGTTCACTCAATCTCAATTCTTCACGGTGGCTTGTCCTCTTGCATCGTTCAATTTCATTCCTTACGGTGGTCATTCTCGTTCTTCACTCGGTTTCAATTCCTTACGGTGATTCGCTCAACATTTCTTTCCGGTGCTATCATATCAATTCATTCGTTTATTCCAATCCTACCGGTGTTTCATGGAGATTTTCGCAAGTTCGCGATATATCCCTTTTTATTCAATTTCATCAAGAATAAGTAGTGTGCAAGTCCATTGCTTCTCATCAATTTATTGGTGGAGGATAAGCATAACATAATTCTTATTCTTTTCATCAAGTTGATTTATTCCTTTCTTCGGAGTTTATTCTTGACGAATAAATTCTAGTTCCAGGTGTGTTATTCTTTTTCCCCGGAGTTCATAGTTTTTCGGCTATCTCGTCGGACCTCGTCTAATCATCACAAGGATTTAATCTTATTCTTTTCGCCCGTCATTTCTATATCATCATCCTTTCATTTTACCGGAGTTCTTCATGGTGGTTCTCCATCATTTAATTCATTCTTCAAGCGTTCAGCTAATTCTTCCGGAGCAGCTCAAGCATTCTTATTCTTTTGCCTCTCGAGTGCAAATAATTCTCCGTATTTTTTTGAAGTGGAGTTTTGCAATTCGTCATTCTCAGATAATCCTTCTTTTCGTTGCGGTGGGAATTCACCTCAAGCTTTGAGATGTTTAGATAAGTCCACGACAAGCTTATTCTCTTGTGGTTGTTTTTTTCAACAACTCCGTTCAAGTCTTTCCTTTTTAATTCTCGTTCATGTCACTTGTGCTCAAGTTGTCATCTTCTTCTCCATTCTTTTAATTCCATCATTTCAATTCTTCCGGAGGAATTTCATGTTCATCTCGTCATGTTTTCGTTCATCTTCTCAGTTCTTGTCCTATTCCATTAATGTCCAACCGGGGTGCTATTTCTTTAAGTTTCAGTCGGAGTGCTACCCGAATTCCTTCGTTGGAATTCCTTTTCTATCTCTTTTAACCGGAGTGGTTTCGAATTCATTCTTGTTCCTTCAACTCGTGCTTCATATCCTTATCCTCTTGGTTCTCGTCTTATGCCTTGTTGCTCATTTTACCAGAGCTTCCAATCTCGTTCACCTCCGTTGTATCCTTTCTTTCCATTGTTCAACTCTCAAGGTTCTTTGCTTTCACTCTTTTGTCCTCGAAGAACTTTGTTCTTCCTTTTTCTCTTCCGTCTCGTTCCTAAGATCTCGGGACGAGATCTCTTGTTAGTAGGGGAGTGTTGTGACACCCCGAGACCGGTGCGCCAGGTGTCAGCTAGTTATTCGTTGTCAGTGCCATGTCATCTGCTTGCGTGTTGCATCTTGCCATGTCATTGTGTGCTTGCATCAGCATATTTTCAAAACTTGCATCCATCTGAGTCCCCTCGTCCTTTCCGTTGTCCGTTCTGAGCCCAGACACACTCACACGCGCCCGCGGTGTCTCCGAATATTTATTTTGTGAGTGGTCGGAAAACGTTCTCGGAATGGGTTGAAACTTGGCGTGTGGTCTTATTATAGTGTAGACAGGCCGCCTGCCAAATTTCATCGCATTCGGAGCTTGTTTGATAGCCCAACAGATATATATAATGGCACTAGTCGCCGGTTATTTCGTCGGACGTTTTCGGTCTCCGAAAACCCACGGGGGCCTCTTTCCCTTCTCTCCTCTCAGCCCGAAGTCCCTCTAACACAGCCCACCTAGGCCCAGCCAACTCCCCCTCCGCTCGGAGCCGCACGATCGAGATCGTATGGCTCGAAACGGAGCAAAAACCCCCAAACCCTAGCCCCTATGCCTATATATAGGCCCCTCCTTCCAATTTTGGACTCCCCTAGCCTCTTCCCTAACCTTCTTCCTCCTCCTCAAAATTCGCGCAGCCAAACCCCCTCCTCCTCCAAATTCGGTGCAGCCCAGCCCCCTCCTGCCACTTGGCGGCTTCCTATTGGCCTCAGGCCGCCAAGTCAGCCGCCTTGGCCACTCCCTGTGCGCCGTGTGGCAACAGCCACGTCTCCCCGCTGCCAGCCCAGCCGCGGCCCGCACCGGGCCCGACCGGGCCCAACCACGCCGCCGCTCGCGCCCGAGGCGCTCGAGCCCCTCGCTCCCCTCGTTCCCGAGCCCCAGGGAAGGAGCTCCCGCTAGGCCGTCACCGACCACCTCCGGCCACAAGACCCCGCCGCCGGACTCCGTCGGCCCCGCCACCTCCGCCCGATCCAGGTCCCAGCCGCCATCGCCTCGCTCTCCCTTTGCCCTCTCTCTCCCAGATCTCTCAGCTCTCCCTCTCTCTGTCATGGATCCAGGAGGGAACTTGTTGTTGGAATATCACAATATGTTATCCGCTTGCTCAGCCCCTCTTAGCGTTGTTAGTTGCAGGTGAAGATGAAGTTCGTTCCAGGAGGGAACTTGTTGTTGGAATATCACAATATGTTATATATATAATAACACACCTATATACCGGGCATGATTGGAAGGCTTGGCTTTTTTGCTCGGTGTTTTGTTCCACTCATGCCACCTTAGGCGCCGATAAACCGGCATTATGTTCCTTGATTTTGCGTTCCTTACACGATGGGTATATGGGGACCCCTTGACAGTTCATCTTTGAATAAAACTCCTCCAGCAAGGCCATACATTGGTTTTAATTTGCTCATAATAACAACTTAATTAATTAATTAAATTTCATAGGGAGTTAGCGCTACCCGAGGATTCTTTCTACATAGCGGGGGGGGGCCAGTGCTGATGGTGTTGGTCCCAAACGGGGAGACTGCGGGGCCACCACGGGGAAACTCGAGGTTTGGTTTTACCTGTAGGATCACCTATCCGGTTGTGGCCTGAGACGAGATATGCGCGGCTACTATCAGGGTGTCGGCACGCCAGGAGGTCTTGCTGGACTTGTTTTACCATTGTCGAAATGTCTTGTGCACCGGGATGCCGAGCCTGATCGGATTTCCCTAAGATAAGGGGTGATGATATTATATTTATCACTTCAGCTAATCGTGAGAGCTTGTGATGGGCTAAGTTGGGACACCCCTGCAGGGTTATGATCTTTCGAAAGCCGTGCCCGCGGTTATGTGGCAGATTGGAATTTGTTAATGTCCGGTTGTAGAAAACTTGACAGAGGATCCAAAGTAAAACACACAAATGTGTGAGTAACCGTGACTGTCTCTTTTCACTTTGAGAAGAGAACACGGTGGGGTTATGTTTGACTCGTATGTAGTTTAGGATCTTTAGCGATCACTACTAGTTGCGACCGTTTGCGTAGATGCTCATCTTATTCTTGTACTCGTAAGTTAGCCACCATATATATTTCTTAGCCGCTGCTGCAACCTCACCACTTTACCTATGCCTACCTATTAAGCTTTGATAGTCTTGTTACACATGGTTATGGGATTGCTGAGTCCTCGTGGCTCATAGATACTACAACAACAGTTGCAGGTGCAGGTTTCCGATGTCTTGACGTGAGAGCGATGATCGTTGTATGGAGTTCTTTCTTCTTCTTCTTCTTCTTCTTCTTCTTCAGTCTTGGTTTAGGTTCCGGGTCGGCAGCCTAGGATAGCAGATGGATGTCTTGTGCTTTTCTTGTTTGTATCCGTAGTCGGATACTTTGTATTGATGTTGTTGTATTCATGAGATTTGAATGTATTGTTGTATCCCCCATGTATGTATGTAATGGTACGTTGTAATGATATCCATCTTGCTAAGCGCCCGAAATGCGGTTGTGCCCCAATCACGTAAGTGTCACTTGATCAGGATAGAATCGCATCTTCGGCCTGACATCTGCACTCCGACCATCAGCAACGTCCTCGTAACCAAGACCCTCATCGACGGCGGATCAGGGCTCAATGTCCTCTCCGTCCAGACCTTCGAGACGCTCCAGGTCCCCTATGATCAGCTCCACCCAACCAAGCCATTCTACGGAGTCACGGATGGCTCCACACTCCCGATGGGGCAAGTCCGCCTCCCCGTCACCTTCGGTGATCGCAACAACTATCACACTGAGCTCATCGACTTCGATGTCACCAACATCCACCTCCCGTACAACGCCATCCTTGGGTACCCTGCCCTCGCCAAGTTCATGGCGGCGACCCATCACGGCTACAACGTCCTCAAGATGCTCGGGAGTGGCGGAGTCATCACAATCGCCTCCGACGAGAAGGAAGAAGTGCGTTCCCTGGAGCGCGCCTAGCAGACCGCGGCGGCCGAGGGCCCCGGCGAAGGTGGAGCCGTCTTCGCCCTGCAGACCGCCCCCAAGAAGAAGAAGAACCTGCCCGCCGACGGACCTCAGGACACTAAGGCTCCTGACGGCCCCATCTCAGGACCCGCGCCTGCCGACGAGGCACCTTCCACCCTCGCATAGGGAGGCGCGCCTGACACCCCTCTCAGGACGGGCTCGGGGGCTCTCCTATGGAGCACCTCTGGTCTGACCAGCGTCTCGAGGGAGGTGTTCGGGCACCACCTACAGGCGTGGCTCGACGCGCGTTTTTGTGAGCCCAGCGTGGGCCGTACAGCGCTGGGGGCTCAGGACTTCATCGATCAGGTTACCAAGGAACTTCAGTACGCAAGGCTCATACGCGGTGGGCGCAACCGCACAATACCAAGCTCACCTACCCACAACCCAAGCAACCACTTCCGCGTCTGCATCGACGTCGCGGGCCTCAACCGAGCCACTTCTTTGGAGCCCTTCTGGCCGACGGCTGTCGGCTGGAGGAGGGCTCTCCCCTGCAGCTACACTCGCACGCTCTTTGGCTTCTGCAACGCAGCCACCACATTCCAGTGCCTCGTGCGACAGGCTTTGGGGGCTCGGGAGGCTCAGTGGCGGGCGGTCTAGGCGAAGCGGGAACCAGACCCCCGTGACCACTGAGGGCCTCCGGAGCCCCTGGGCCTCATGAGCCCGACGATCCTCAGGAGTGACTCGCGCGGCTCACGTCTTCAGCTACCCCAACTCTTCTTCGACGAGTGTCAGGTGATGTCTCAGGTATTCAATCGAGGGTGCCCCCCGGGCTGCGTCATCCTCGAGCTGCTGGGGGCTCACCCCCGCAGCTGTCTCTTTTGCTCGTAAATCAAGGCTAGTTGCTTCTTCCTACTTGCATTACCTATATGATCGGCGTTCTCACCGCCACTATGGTCATGAGCCCTTGCAAGCCCACTCGCGACTGCCCCATGATTAAGGACTGGCACGGCATCTGTGCTCGGGTCCATCCCTGCAGCGTCGCTAAATCCAAGGGCTGAGCTCTGTCTCGCGAGCCATTCCCGTGACGTCACCTCCCGTGGTCCTTGGTGCCTTGTTCTCGCATAGGCTAATCGTGGATGGGTAAGTGGGGGCCCGTGGCAGGTGCCTCGCTCATGCGGGAACCGCACACCGGTTGTTTTTCTTTTGGACTGTTGCATGAGAAGACTGGGCACGGCGTCTGTGCTCGGGTCCGTCCCTGCAGCGTCGATAAATCCAGCGGCTGAGCTCTATCTTACGGGCCGGTCCCGCTAATGTCACCTCCTAGGGTCGTTGGTGTTGCGGCCTTCTCATGCGATGCCCTCTAGAGATGCACTCGGCGCAGGTCGACACAACGCATCTCTTTTCAAATTTTGCAGAAGAAGACTCAGGCGCAACCCGCCTCAGGCTAGGGTCTCGTGGGTGATGCGTAAGCTCACGAGAACTTCCTCTGAGTCATTCAGCTCGTCCTGAGGAGGGACCATATACACCTTGGTTGTCCTGTCGTGCAAGCCACGTGTCAGGACAGGGCTGTACACGCCCCGGAGTCTCTCCCGGTGGGAGGCTCCCTCCCACGGCCAGTGGAAGTACCATGCTCCGCGCGGGCAGAACCAACCGAGGAGCGGTTTTGCCCACGAACCAGTGGAAGCACCAAGCTCCGCGCTAGTCGCTACGACCGAGGCGCGGTTATGCCCACACCCCGCGCAAGTGTGGTAGCTCTATGCTCCGCGCTAGTTATAAACAACTAAGGGCGGCCCCCAGCGGTCGCGCCAACCTCAGGGAGCTTTTTAGCTCACGACGCTCATAGCTTCTCCTTGGATGGGTGTCGCGAGGGTGGCTAGGCACGGGGGCTATGCTCAAGCCACGCCTGGCAGGCGCCACCCTACCAGGTGCCCAGACACCTGGCCTTCTCGCGCCCACATCCCAGGCGAAGTCTCGTGAGCAAGGTATGGTGCTCGTTCTCCCTCATGGGAGCCGTTCGTACGTCAAGGGGGACCCCTGGGCATCGCGACCCATGGGTCTCACTAGTCATGTAGCCCCTCACTCCTTGAGCCCGGTGCTCAACGGCGGTCGAGGTATGCACGGGGTTGGGCCCTGCCGACGCAGAACGCAAACGGGATTGCTTGAACGTCAAGGGGGACCCCTAGGCATCGTGACCCAGGGGCGTCACTAGCCACGTAGCCCCTCATTCCTTGAGTCTAGTTATCACGATAACCCCGGTCACCCGGAGGGCTCAATGGCGATCGAGGTATGCGCGGGGTTGGGCCCTGCCGACGCAGAGCACCTAAGCAAACATGAAAGGAAGCAAGCACGGGAATCATCAAGCTCAAGTCTAGTTATTACAATAATACCAAGTTCTTCAAATTCAAGAGAGTCCTTATGCTTCCCGAAGGCACTTGCATTTCTCTCATCTGGACAGGAACATGCCAGGCATCACCAAGTGGGCCATCACCAGCCTCCGCCTCCTCAGCCGCGGCAGCAGCGACCTGAAGGAACGCCTCCACCAGCTCCTTGACCATCGCTTCCAGGGCCTCAGTAGCTGCGCCCTCTATGCTCGCGGTCACGGGCTCGGACAGCAAGGCCAGGTCAAGAGTGGGACCACGGAGACGTAGGTGGCCGCACACCTGCGTCAGGGCCAAGGTAAGGAGCGTGCAACTTTCGACGTCTGCTAACTGGCCGATCGCGGCCGTAACCTCGCGCAGGGACTTCACGAGTGCAGCGAGGAGCCCGGCGGAGCCATTGTCCGGGGTGGCCAGCGGCTTCTCGAACCCTTCCCCGTAAGCAATTCGCAGCGCCGTACGGGCCTCGAGCTTGAAGGCGGCGAGGGCCTCGCAACTCACCGCTGCCGAGGCCACGAGGGTGTCTTCCTTGTCGCGCGTAGCCTGGGCCGCCTTAGCCTGCTCGACCTCGGCTTTCAGCTTCTCCAGGCTCGCGCGATCAGCGAGCTGCTCCTGCTGCAGCCTGCTACTTCTCGAGCTTGCGTTGTATTCCCTCGAAGAGGAAAGGGTGATGCAGCATGATACGTCTCCAACGTATCTATAATTTTTGATTGTTCCATGTTATTATTTATGAAGTCTTGGATGTTTAATGGGCTTTATCTTGCACTTTTATATCATTTTTGGGACTAATCTACTAACCCAAAGGCCCAGTCCAGATTGCTGTTTTTTTTCCTATTTCAGGGTTTTGCGGAAAAAGAATATCAAACCGAGTCCAAACGGAATGAAACCTTCGTGAGAGATATTTTTGGAGAAAATCACGCACAGGGAACTTGAGAACCACGTCAGGGGAGCATCGAGGCGCCCACGAGGGTGGGAGGCGCGCCCCCCTTCCCAGGGCGCGCCTCCCGTGCCTCGTGGGCCCCTCGAGCACCCCCCGGTGTTCTCCTTCCTCCTATATAAGTCTACGTACCCTGAAACCATCGACAACAGAGTGAAAACCCTAATTCCACCGCCGTAACCTTCTGTTCCCGTGAGATCCCATCTTGGAGCCTGTTCCGGAGCTCCACCGGAGGGGGATCCATCATGGAGTTCTTCATCATCATCATCATCGCCCTCACCATGAGTTGTGAGTAGTTTACCACAGACCTTCGGGTCCATAGCTAGTATCTAGATGGCTTCTTCTCTCTCTTTGGATATCAATACAAAGTTCTCCTCGGTCTTCGAGGAGATCTATTCGATGTAATCTCTTTTTGTGGTGTGTTTGTTGATATCCGATGAATTGTGAGTTTATGATCAAGATTATTTACGAGAAATATTTGGTTCTTCTCTGAACTTTTTATGTGTGCTCATAATATCCTTGCAAGTCTCTTCGAATTATTGGTTTGGTTTGGCCTACTAGATCTATAGTTCTTGCAATGGGAGAAGTGCTTGGCTTTGGGTTCAATCTTGCGGTGTCCTTTCCCAGTGACAGTAGGGGCAACAAGGCACGTATTGTATTGTTGCCATCGAGGATAAAAAGATGGGGTTTATATCATATTGCTTGAGTTTATCCCTCTACATCATATCATCTTGCTTAAGGCGTTACTCTGTTCTTATGAACTCAATACACTAGATGCATGCTGGATAGCAGTCGATGTGTGGAGTAATAGTAGTAGATGCAGAATCGTTTCGGTCTACTTGTCTCGGACGTGATGCCTATATATAATGATCATGCCTAGATAGTCTCATAATTATTCTCTTTTCTATCAATTGCTCGACAGTAATTTATTTACCCGTGGTAGAATATCGCTATCATGAGAGAAGCCACTAGAGAACACTATGGCCCCCCGGGCCTATTCTCAACATATCAATCTACATCTATTTTACTTTTATCTCTTTTTATTTTCTGTTCTTATAAACAAAAATACCAAAAATATAAACTATCATCTCTATTAGATCTCACTTTCGTAAGTGACCGTAAAGGGATTGACAACCCCTTATCGCGTTGGCTGCAAAGTTCTTATTTGTTTGTGCAGGTGCGAGGGAATCGTGCGTGGTCTCCTACGGATTGATACCTTGGTTCTCAAAAACCAAGGGAAATACTTACGCTACTGTGCTGCATCTCCCTTTCCTCTTCGAGGGAATACAACGCAAGCTCGAGAAGTAGCAAGAAGAATTTCTGGCGCCGTTGTCGGGGAGGCTTACGCAAAAGTCATATACCAAGTACCTATCACAAACCCTTATCCTTCGCATTACATTTATTTGTCTCTCGTTTTCCTCTCACCCACTTCACCTTTGCCATTTTATTTGCCCTTCTTCCGCCGTGTGTTTACCGTTCGCTTGTTTCTTGTTTTCTCGTGTCTCCATGTGCCTTCTATGTGCTTGCATCTTTGCTTGCTAAAAATCTATTGTTATGGATCACATTAAAGTGTTCTACTTGGATCATCTTCGATCCCTTTGCTCTCGTGCTGAAACCCCAAATAGCCTAGTTGATGGGAAATCTTTAGATGAGCATGCTCATTTTGTGTGTCACCGTTTGTCTGAAAAAGGGAGACTCTTATGGGATCAAATAAATAGATTGCTGTGTTATGCTTGGAATCTTTGTGAAATTTGTGATTTTACTTGTTGCTCTAAGAACCCTAAAAAACACCTACCCTACCTATGTGAGTTTAATGATAATGAAATCTTATCTTCTTATGCAAAGGGTGTTTATAGTTACCACGATATCGAACAAATTGAAGAATTTTTTGCTTTTAAGGGTTCTTATGAAGTTGCTTCTTTGATTGAAAAGTATGATATTACTCTCTACGAATCTAAATTTTTTGACATACTTAAATATTGCTTTGAAAACTATGCTCATAATGCCTATGTCAAAGAATTTATTGAAAGAATGACCGCTGCTTTGAAAGAAAATAACGATATGCATGAATCTATAGATAATTTTGATTCCGATGATTTGATTGAAATATCCCTTGATTAACATGATGCTTTCTATCCTTGTGGCCATGATGCCAATATTTATGAAGATGAATTTGCTATAGTTCCTTATGTTAAACATGAGATCGTTGCAATTGCACCCATACTTGACAGTTCCTTCGATGAAAAGCATGATTGCAACAACATTATTATAAATTCTATGAGTGTCAATTGTGCTAATGATATGCAAAACCCTAAGCTTGGGGATGCTTATTTTGCTATGCCCACTACTTGTTGCAATGATCATGATTGGGGTGATGTTTCTTATGATCTTGAAAATTATTTAAGCCCCATGATATATATGAGATTGATAATAATGTTTGCAATAATATTGAAAGTGGGTTTGGAAGAGTATCAACTTTAGATCCCACATATTTGGAGAATGATCAATCTTATGAATTTTTTGATAAAAGTGGGTTTGGAGAGGTCATGACTTTAGTTAATATTTATCCCACTATTTTGGAAGAGTGTCAACTTCGCATGCATGTGGATCATGTTGAAAATATGTTATGTGATAACTATATTGTTGAATTTTCTTATGATCCTACATGCAATTATTATGAGAGAGGAAAATATGGTTGTAGAAATTTTCATGTTACTAAATTACCTCCCGTTATGTTGAGATTGCTATTGTTTCTTTCTTCTTCCTTGCGTAGGCTAGATCTTGCTTGTCTTGCTAATTTGTTTTCCTATAAAATGCCTATGCATAGGAATTATGTTAGACTTAGATGCGTTTTCCATGTGCTTTATGATGCTCTCTTTGTGCTTCAATCCTTGTCTTTCATGTGAGCATCATTGAATTCTCAAGCCTATCTTAATGGCTATAAAGAAAGAGCTTGTTGGGAGGCAACCCAATTTTATTTTATTTTTTGTTTTATTGCTGTTAGGGAATAAATATTTCATCTAGCCTCTGTTTAGAGGTGGTTTCATGTTTTGTTTAGTGTTTGTGCCTAGTAGAACCTTTGGGAAGAAGTGTGTGAAGTTTATGTGATCTTGCTGTGAAAAACAGAATCGTTAGCCCTTGCTAAAGTGGTCTTCAGATTTTACTGGGGCGTAATATTTAGTTGATTCTTTTTGCAGATGATTAACAGACAAATTCCTCAAATTTACCAATTTAGTTTGAATTTTTTGGAGTTACTGAAGTATGCGAAACCTGCAGATTACTACAGACTGTTTTGTTTTTGACAGATTCTATTTCTCGTGTGTCGTTTGCTTATTTCAATGCATCTATGAGTAATATTTGGAGGTATGAACCATAGAGAAGTTGGAATAAAGTAGGTTTAACACCAATATAAACAAAGAACGAATTCATTGCAGTACCTTTGAGTAGTGATTCGTTTTCTTATACTAACGGAGCTCACGAGAATTTTTGTCTAAGTTTTGTGTTGTGAAGTTTTCAAGTTTTGAGTATTGCTTTGATGGACTATGGAACAAAGAGTAGCAAAGGCCTAAGCTTGGGGATGCCCATGGCACCCCAAGTAAAATTCAAGGATAATCAAAAGCCTAAGCTTGGGGATGCCTCGGGAAGGCATCCCCTCTTTCATCTTCATCCATCGGTAACTATACTTGGACCTATATTTTTATTCACCACATGATATGTGTTTTGATTGGAGCGTCTTGTATAATTTGAGTCTTTGCTTGTTAGTTTTTCACAATCATCCTTGCTGGACACACCTATTTGAGAGAGTTAAAAATGGCTGAGGAATTGTTAGAACACTCTATGTGCTTCACATATATCTTTTGAGTTGAATAGTTTTTGCTCTAGTGCTTCACTTATATCTTTTAGAGCACAGTGGTGGTTATATTTTGTAGAAATTGTTGAACTCTCATGCTTCACTTATATCTATTTGAGAGTCTATTAAAACAGCATGGTAATGTGTTTAGGCTAATAAAACTAGTCTTCACATGATAGACATCCAATGTCAATGTAGTAAAAAAATTCACACTAAGTGCATTGAATATGACGAGATGTTGGATGCTTGATAATTGTTTTGAGATATGAGGATAGTGATATTAGAGTCATGCTAGTGGAGTTATTATGAAATTGAGAAATACTTGTGTTAAGTTTAGTGATTCCCGTATCATGCACGTATGGTGAACCGCTATGTGACGAAATTAGAGCATGAGGTATTTGTAAAGTGTCAACCTTTGTGTGGAGGTCGGGGGCGCGCGATGGTTAACTCCTACCAACCTCCCCCCCAGGAGAATGCGTTGATTGTTTGTTTTGATGACTCGTAGATTTTTGCAATAAGTATAAGAGTTTTTATGACTAATGTTGAGTCCATGGATTATACGCACTCTCACCCTTCCACCATTGCTAGCCTCTCTTGTACCGCGCAACTTTCGCCGGTACCATAAACCCACTATATATATCCTTCCTCAAAATAGCCACCATATTATTCCTCAAAACGGCCACCATACCTACCTATCATGGCATTTCCATAGCCATTCCGAGATATATTTCCATGCAACTTTCCACCGTTCCATTCATATGACACGCATCATATTGTCATGTTACCATGCATGATCATGTAGTTGACATCGTATTTGTGGCAAAGCCACCATGCATAACTTTTCATACATGTCACTCTTGTTTCATTGCACATACCGGTACACCACCGGAGGCATTCATATAGAGTCATACTTTGTTGTAGTATCGAGTTGTAATATCGAGTTGTAATGAAAGTGTGATGATCATCATTATTAGAGCATTGTCCCATGGGAGGAAAGGCTAAATTAATAAAGCCCCTCCGCAAAAAAAGGCCAAAGAAAAAAGAAAGGCCCAAAAAAAGGAAAAAAAGAAAAGAAAAAGGGACAATTGCTACTATCTTTTTTTCCACACTTGTGCTTCAAAGTAGCACCATGTTCTTCATTATAGAAAGTCTCATGCTTAGTCATTTTGATTACTAGTGGGAATTTTCATTATAGAACTTGGCTTGTATATTCCAACGATGGGCTTCTGAAAGTGCAACTAATCCCCGGGTGGTTTTGGTAATTAATAACAACATATATATCATTGAACTAATATTTACTTGAGAATCATTTCAGAAAAGTTCGATGATATGGGTATGGAAATGTCTGAAGAAGTGGACCCCTCAAAATGCTAAGACAAGCATTGGCAAAAGCTCAAGACTCTATTTTTGGTTTAGTGATCAAAGATCACGTTGAGTCCATAGGAAAAGCCAATACTATTAAAAGGGGATGAGGTTGTGTTAATGATCTAGTTGCTCAAGTGCTTGGTGATCTAGCTCCCTCAACTATCAGCACTCTTCACTATTCAACACACTCATAAGTAATCTCGGACAAACCGATTCTGCAAACTCAGTCCCACCGAGATGAACCACCTCAGTTATTCCTCCAAACCCTAACTTCTCGGTCCATCCGATTCTGAGTTTCGGTCTCACCGAAAATGGACTGCCAACCTTCTGTAACCAATTGACATCATTTCGGAATATCCGAGTTGTCACTTTCGGTCACACCGAGATGGCAAGCTCCAACCTTTGACTCACTTCGGACACACCGAGATGGTATTTTCGGTCCCACCGAAAATCCCAACGTTCACTATATTTGAACTTTCGGTCTGACCGAGTTTTCACTTCGGTCTCACCGAGATTGGTCAAATGTGTGTGTAACGGTTGGATTTTGTGTGGAGGCTATATATACCCCTCCACCCCCTCTTCATTCGTGAAGAGAGCCATCAGAAAGTACCACCACTTCTACCATACACTTTCTGAGAAGTGAACCACCTACCCTTGTGTTGAGATCAAGCCATTCCATTCCTACCATATGAAACTTGATTTCTAGCCTTCCCAAGTTGCTTTCCACTCAAACCTTTCTTCCACCACAGCCATATCAGTGAGGAGAGTTGAGTGTTGGGGAGATTATCATCTGAAGCACAAGAGCAAGGAGTTCATAATCATCAACACCGTCTATTACCTTTTGGAGGGTGGTGCCTCCTAGATTGGTTAGGTGTCGCTTGGGAGCCTCCGTCTTCGAGATGTGGAGTTGAACCAAGAAGTTTGTAAGGGCAAGGAGATCGCCTACTTCGTGAAGATCTACCCCGAGTAAGGCTAGTCCTCCGTGGGCGTAGGCCATGATGGAATAGACAAGGTTGCTTCTTCGTGGACCCTTCGTGGGTGGAGCCCTCCGTGGACTCGCGCAGCCGTTACCCTCCGTGGGTTGAAGTCTCCATCAACGTGGATGTACGATAGCACCACCTATCGGAACCACGACAAAAATCTTCGTGTCACCAAACTGCGTTTGATCTTCTCCACCTCTCTTTTACATGTGCAATTTACTTTCCGCTGCTTATACTCTAGAATTGCATGTGTAGGGTGATACTTGAATTGATCTTAATTGTGAAACTGCCAAAAACTTTGCATGACCTAAAGGCAGATTTTTTATATTGTCAAGTAGTCTAATCACCCCCCCCTCTAGACCTACTTTCGATCCTACAAGTGGTATCAGAGCTTTGGTCTCCATTGTTTTGGTTTCCATTGCATTGGACTCCATAAGCTTGGTTTCACAACCTAGGAGAGTATGGCGTCTAGTGAGGGTAATTATCGTAGAGGTCCTTACTTTGATGGTACAAATTTTGCTAGTTGGAAGCATAAAATGAAAATGCATATTCTTGGTCATAACCCAGCCGCATGGGGCATTATTTGTGTTGGTATGCAAGGTGAATTCTTCGAGGAAGGAAAAGTTCCGGATCGCGAAGCTACACCGGAAGAGTTGCGGATGTTGCAAAACAATGCTCAAGCTTGTGACATTCTCTTCAATGCTTTGTGTCCCGAAGAGTTCAACAAAATCAGTCGTCTTGAGAATGCTAAAGAGATTTGGGATACTTTGGTTGAAATGCACGAAGGTACTGAATCTGTGAAGGAATCAAAGCTAGATATTCTTCAAGGTCAACTTGACAAGTTCAAGATGAAGGATGGTGAAGGAGTCGCTGAAATGTACTCTAGGCTTGCTCTCATCACAAATGAGATTACCGGCTTAGGAAGCGAAGAAATGACCGACCGATTCATCATCAAGAAGATTCTCAGAGCTTTGGATGGAAAGTATGACACCGTGTGCACTTTGATCCAAATGATGCCAAACTACAAGACTCTCAAGCCAACTGAAGTCATTGGAAGAATTGTTGCTCATGAGATGACACTTAAGGATAAGGAAGAGCTTCACAACAAGTCAAGTGGTGCTTACAAAGCTACAAGTGATGCTCCTACTACCTCAAGTGACAAGCTAATTTCCAATGAAGAGATAAGCCTAATGGTCAAGAACTTCAACAAGTTCTACAAGAATAGAGGCAAAGAAAGAAGCTCAAAGTCTAGATCATATGATGAAAAGAGATCTTCTAGTCGTGATCGAAACTGCTACAATTGTGGAAGACCCGGACACTTCTCAAATGAGTGTACGGCTCCCCACAAAAGAAGAGAAGAATCTCCAAGAAGAAGAGCAAGAGATGAGTCACCTCGGAGAGAGAGAAGGAGCAGAGATGATCGTTATGACCGAAGACCCTCTCGGAGAAGCAAGGATTCGGAGAGGAAAGACAAGTCATCAAGGAGCTACACAAGAAGAAGACATCAAGCTCATGTTGGTGAATGGGTCTCCGGCTCCGACTCTGACAATCAATCCGATGGAAGCTATCACTCCGACTCCGACTATAGTCAAGATGAAGGTGTTGCCGGACTTGCACTCGTATCCTCCAACTCCAACTCCTACGACTTATTTGATTCACAAAATGAGGGAATTGGAAGATGCTTCATGGCTAAAGGTCCCAAGGTAACACACCCTGAATTCATTGACTTTGATAGTGATGAGGATGACTTGCTTGGTGAAGATGAGCTCTTGCATGATAAATCTAGTGAGCTTAGTAATGATGAAAATGCTAGTAGTCTCTATAGTCGAGAAGAGTCGAATGACAATGCTATGAAGGAGATTGAGCGTCTAACTAAAGAACTAAACAATCTTAAGTTAGCTCATGAAACAACTCAAGAAGATCATAGAGAGCTCCTAAGATCTCATGAGAAGCTACACTTCGAGAAGCTCACTCTAGAGCAAGAACATGAGTTTCTAAAAGCGATCAATGACGATCTTCGAAAGAAGAGTTCTTCATATCTTGCCAAACGACTTCTCTTGTCTAATTTCTTGCCACCTATTAAGACTAAGCATGACAAGCATAAGAAAAATTCTTCCTCTAGTAGTAACAATAACAATGTTAAATCCAATATTGTTACCTCTAGTAGTTCTCTTGATTCCACTAACAATGTTTCAAGCCAAGTTACACTTGAGCAAGAAAATAGCTTATTGAAGGAAATCATAGAGAAAGGTGTCTACAAGAGTCTTGCCGGAAGCAAGAACTTTGAGGAGATTGTTCGCAAACAAGGAAGACACCGGAAGAATCAAGGGATTGGTTTTGAGCAAAAGTTCAACGCCGAAGGTGTTGAGTGGGAAGAAGGTCAATACCCTACTCCACAGTTTGTTTCACAAAAGGAGAAGTATGGTCCTACTTCTTCCAATGTGGAACAAGCTCAAGATGACCTTCCACCACAAGACCACAAGCTAAAGGCCAAGGACAAGCTTCAAGAGGAGATTGATGCATTCATTGAAGCACCTCAAGCCATGGTCAAGTGGGTTCCCAAGGACACATCAAGTTCTACTTCGTCAAGCTCAACTACAACACCAAGGATTCCCATCAAGATGATGTGGATCCCAAAGAAGAAGAACTAGTAGGTTCTTGAGGGTGACTTCGCCAACAAACTTCACTCATATTCATTTTGGCAAGGACTTGTGCAATCAACTTCCACATCATGCACTAGTTCATGGAGTCACAAACCCTCTTGTTGGTAAGTCAAGGGACAAGGTAATCATTGCTTTCATGGACATCATCTTTTGTGTACTTCACTCTATGTCTATGGATACTCTTGTTTGTTCCTTGTGGGACTAACCCATGTAGGTATTGAAAGTGCCCTAATCCAAAGGATTGCTCCCAACTCTTGATGATCTGCATCAACATTGAGCATCCACATCTTCAACATCTACATGAAGTCTTCCACGACAACCCAAGGTTAGTTTGACCCTTTAAAAGGGGTTCTCACATCTAGGGGGAGCTTTGCTCTAAAAATTGAGCAAAAGCATCTCCAAATGATGTGAACACATAAATGCTTTATGTAAAAGTGGTAACCCCACTTGTGCTTAAACGATGAGTATGACCTATGATCAAATGTTCTCATTTGGCTCCTAAGTCAATATACTCATATATAGATGACCTAGTCATCGACAAAGTGTGTGCTAGTAGCTAGAGTGATTGGTTGTGCATGTTTGACACATATTTCAGTTGCTATCTTATTGTGTGAGCATGTTGAATGCATGATTTCATCCATTCAAGGACATCCATTTGTTGTTTTGATTGTTTTGATCTTTCTGGCCAAATGGATGGACAAGAATGCCTAAGCACCTTTCCCTAGCTATCTATGCTTTCTTGTCTCAAATTCTATTCATGCTCATATCACAACTTTGAACAAGTCTTTTTCGGACAGTCCGAGTGAGGAGCACTCGGAACCACCGATTCGTCTAAGGCTGACTTCCAAAACCTTCTAAGTCCATTTCGGTCTGACCGGCTTCTCAATCTCGGTCCAACCGAAACGCTTAGACTGATCTAGGTTTCATCTCGGTGAAACCGAGTTCAAACTCTCGGTCTGACCGATATGCGTAACTGCACAACAGTTATACATCTCGGTGACACCGAGTTTTTCAACTCGGTCCCACCGACAGCATGGGGTTATATATACCTGAGGGCTGCGCGCGATTCAATTCTTCAAACCGTTCGCCCCCAATACCCCTGCTGCCGTCGCCCTGGTCTACGGATCGTCGCGGTCGTCGCCTGTGCGCCCTCGCCGCAGGTCTCCGCCGCCGTCAACGGTAATCATCTCCACCGTTGCCACCGTAGAGGGACACCACCAAGTTAGGGTGTGTCCCGATCCCTTTTCGTGCTCCCCTTCCGATTCTTGCACGATAGGCTTGCCATGATTCAATCCACGTTTGAGATGTTCCCTATACATTAGTTCAGATCTTCTAGTTTCGAGGAAAACTCTTAGGTTTAGGTTTCCACGGAATGCATCTCGGTGAAGCCGATTTTTGAAACTCGGAATGACCGATTTGGCCTTTGGCCATTGCACTGCATAATTCGGTTTAACCGAGTTGTGCCAATCGGAACGACCGAAACGTAGTTTCAGTGAAACCCTAAGTTATCGGTAGGACCGAAACCCATTTCGGTCTGACCGAAAGTGGTGTGTAGGTTTCTGTTGAGCACTTCGGTTGCACCGAAACTTGAAATCGGTTTGACCGAAATACATTCTGTGAAAACTCAAAACTAAGTTTTGAACTCATTTTTTTTGCAAAAACCTCTGCAGTTGTGATAACTCTTCTACTCTGCCTATACCTTATCTTTTCACAGGTTTTTCAGCCATGTCAGATGTCAGTGACAGCCAGAACATGTCTGAATCACCGTTTGCTGAAATTCCAGAGGCAGATACAAGTCCTGCTAGCAGCTCCAGTGATGATGGTGAGAGGAGCACCCCTAGTGGTTTGCCTCCTGCAGCCACCAGAACCAGGAAGAAGAGAACTTCTGATGATGAGGACTCTGACTTTGTTGCTGAGGAAGTTACCTCCAAGCCCAAGAGGAATGTGGTTGCCAAAGAGCATCAAGGGCAGCAGTCAAGGAAAGGCACAAGCAAAGTGAAGCAGTCAGCAGTTGCAAAGAAGCTCAACTTGGAAGAGCCTGCTCCAAGCAAGGTGAAGAAGACTTCCAAAAGGAAGAGGGTAGTATATGCTGAACCTCAAGATGATGCTGCAGAAGAAGAAGAAGAAGAAGCACCCCAGCCTCCTCCTCAGAAAGCTAAGTTCATGGGTGATGCTATTCGGGCTCAAGCCTCCTCTAAGCCCAAGAAGCCTGCTCAAGCCAAGGCAGCTCCAGCCAAGCCCAAGAGAACAACCAGAAGCATTCCAGCTTCTGAGAAGAACAAAGGTGAGATGCCACCGTCTGAATCAGATGAAGAGCATGTGTTGCTTAAGCTCCGTCCCAAGTTGCCACTCCACAATGATGCTCATCCTCAAGCTAAGGACATGAAGGCAAGGAAGGACAAAGGTCTCAGGCTATGGAGACAGTCTGATCCATATGCTGTAAGGAGAAGGACTGCTGTGGACCCCAGATTCCACACCAGAGAGCAGCAGGATTTCTATGAGACCGTGCTGATGGATAAGAAGCCCATTGTTGCTGACACCAGGTATGTTGACTGGAAGTATATTGACAGTGAAGAGCACCGGGACTTCTTTCCCCATGTGCATGAGAGCTTTACTGCATGTGGAGTTGCTGATTTTGTGGGTCAAGAACTGACAGCTTGGAATGACGAGATGATCATGCAGTTCTATGCCACAGCCCACTTCTATCCTGATGGCAAGATCACCTGGATGACTAAAGGTCAAAGGTTTTCTTCGACTGTTGAAGAATGGGCAGAACTTCTGAACGCTCCAGTGCAGAGAGAGGACGACATTGATGTCTATGGGATTCCTAAGAAGAGTCATGATTCCATGAAGAACATGTACAAGGAGATCCCGGCTGCTGATTTGGAAGGATGGAAGCTTGGCTCAGTGTACTATCTCCAGGCAGGTCTGACCACCACTAACACTATTCTGAGGCATACATTGATGCCTAAGTCTGGAGACCACCGGATGATCCGAGGCTATTCTATCAACATGCTGCACATTCTCGATGAGAAGGCACCTTTTAAGGTGATGGACTTGATGGTAGAGACCATTAAGAGGACTGCAGCTGACCAGAAGAGGTCGTGTGGGTTTGCACCGCAGATTCAGATGCTCATCAACGCCAAGTTTGGCACGGGCAAATTCATGTTGGATAGGAAGCACTTGCCACTGCAGCCAGAGCATGAGGACAACGTAGTTGTGATGGATGAAGAGGATCCTACCGCAGTTGAAGGACAGGCCAAAATAGAAGCTGCGAAGAAGGCTAAAGCTGACAAAGAGGCAGCAGCAGCAGCTAAGCCAAAGAGCTTTGGAGAACAAATTCTTGAAGCTACCCAGAGGATTGAACAACGCCTGGCCAGCATTGAGCAATCTCAGGAGAGCCTAGAGAGGATTGTCGAGGACAAGATCCACGCTCTGGACGTGAAGCTGACTGAGATTCAGGTGTCTGTCAACAAGCTTGAGGCAGACATGGAGGAGACAAGGCAGGAGAGAGCAGAGCTGATGCAGGATGATCTAGTCCAGGACTCTCATCGCCAGACTGCTCAGGTTCCCAGAGGATCCAGATCTGCAGCTATCCCAGTGACAGACTCCAGGGCTACCACTTCAGCACCAGCCACAGCTCCAGCAGTTGCTCCAGCTCCAGCATCCACTCCTCCACCGCAGACATCAGCAGAAGTCTTCGCCGATGCAGCTATCTCTACACCGACATCTACCCAGACGGGAGCCGCCAGCAGAGCCCGCAGTGACGCTTAGCTCTATACCTTTTCGAACTTTTTGGTAACTTGTTGCCAAAGGGGGAGAAATTGTTATAGATCATAGGGCTTCGAGAGAGAGAGTGCTCTTTCGTCTTTTCGTTCTTTTGCCGGTTTTTCTTTGAGATACAGTGATTTCTTTTGGTTCCTGAAACTTTAAGTGTGCTTGCTACTAAGTTTGATGCTACCTTAATGAGTGCTTAGTCATACTATGCTTTAATGTGTGCTTATTGCTTATCCTATGCTATTCCTTATTGTATGGCTATTTACTCTTGTCTTGGTGATTGAGTGCATGTTTTTCATTCTTATCATTTTGTGCGCTCCACCAAGATGTATGTGACATGGAAGAGTGACCCATAATCCTAATCGATTGTGCATTTGCATTCAAACGCAAATTTTAAATAATGCACAAATTTAGGGGGAGCTCTTGTTTATCACATACTTCTCAAAGCGACGATATTATTCATTGATTATATCTTTTGTCGAAGCTTTGATCTATATGTTGTCATCAATTACCAAAAAGGGGGAGATTGAAAGTGCAACTAATCCCCGGGTGGTTTTGGTAATTAATAACAACATATATATCATTGAACTAATATTTACTTGAGAATCATTTCAGAAAAGTTCGATGATATGGGTATGGAAATGTCTGAAGAAGTGGACCCCTCAAAATGCTAAGACAAGCATTGGCAAAATCTCAAGACTCTATTTTTGGTTTAGTGATCAAAGATCACATTGAGTCCATAGGAAAAGCCAATACTATTAAAAGGGGATGAGGTTGTGTTAATGATCTAGTTGCTCAAGTGCTTGGTGATCTAGCTCCCTCAACTATCAGCACTCTTCACTATTCAACACACTCATAAGTAATCTCGGACAAACCGATTCTGCAAACTCAGTCCCACCGAGATGAACCACCTCAGTTATTCTTCCAAACCCTAAATTCTCGGTCCATCCGATTCTGAGTTTCGGTCTCACCGAAAATGGACTGCCAACCTTCTGTAACCAATGACATCATTTCGGAATATCCGAGTTGTTGTTTTCGGTCACACCGAGATGGCAAGCTCCAACCTTTGACTCACTTCGGACACACCGAGATGGTATTTTCGGTCCCACCGAAAATCCCAACGTTCACTATATTTGAACTTTCGGTCTGACCGAGTTTTAACTTCGGTCTCACCGAGATTGGTCAAATGTGTGTGTAACGGTTGGATTTTGTGTGGAGGCTATATATACCCCTCCACCCCCTCTTCATTCGTGAGGAGAGCCATCAGAAAGTACCACCACTTCTACCATACACTTTCTGAGAAGTGAACCACCTACCCTTGTGTTGAGATCAAGCCATTCCATTCCTACCATATGAAACTTGATTTCTAGCCTTCCCAAGTTGCTTTCCACTCAAACCTTTCTTCCACCACAGCCATATCAGTGAGGAGAGTTGAGTGTTGGGGAGATTATCATTTGAAGCACAAGAGCAAGGAGTTCATCATCATCAACACCGTCTATTACCTTTTGGGGGGTGGTGCCTCCTAGATTGGTTAGGTGTCGCTTGGGAGCCTCCGTCTTCGAGATGTGGAGTTGAACCAAGAAGTTTGTAAGGGCAAGGAGATCGCCTACTTCGTGAAGATCTACCCCGAGTAAGGCTAGTACTCCGTGGGCGTAGGCCATGATGGAATAGACAAGGTTGCTTCTTCGTGGACCCTTCGTGGGTGGAGCCCTCCGTGGACTCGCGCAGCCGTTACCCTCCGTGGGTTGAAGTCTCCATCAACGTGGATGTACGATAGCACCACCTATCGGAACCACGACAAAAATCTTCGTGTCACCAAACTGCGTTTGATCTTCTCCACCTCTCTTTTACATGTGCAATTTACTTTCCGCTGCTTATACTCTAGAATTGCATGTGTAGGGTGATACTTGAATTGATCTTAATTGTGAAACTGCCAAAAACTTTGCATGACCTAAAGGCAGATTTTTTATATTGTCAAGTAGTCTAATCACCCCCCCTCTAGACCTACTTTCGATCCTACAGCTTCCTCAAATGCCCTAGGTCTTCATGAGCAAGCAAGTTAGATGCACACCCAGTAGTTTCTTTTGTCGAGCTTTCATACATATTTAGCTCTAGTGCATCCGTTGCATGGCAATCCCTACTCACTCACATTGATATCTATTCACGGGCATCTTCATAGCCTGTTGATACGCCTAGTTGATGTCAGACTATCTTTCTCCTTTTTGTCTTCTCCACAACCACCTCTATTCCACCCATAGTGCTATGTCCATGGCTCACGCTCATGTATTGCGTGAAAGTTGAAAGGTTTGAAAAGATAGAGTCTGAAAACAAGTGCTTGGCTAAAATTGGGGTTGTGCATGATATGAATATTTTGTGTGATGAAGAGGGAGCATAGCCAGACTATATGATTTTGTAGGGATAATTTTCTTTAGCCATAGCATTTTGAGAAGACATGATTGCTTTGTTAGTATGCTTGAAGTATTATTATTTCTTATGTCAATATAGACTTTTATCTTGAATCTTTCAGATCTGAACACTCATGCCACAATTAAGAGAATTACATTGAAAAACTATGTTGGTTAGCATTCCACATAAAAAATTCTTTCTTTATCATTTACCTACTCGAGGACGATCAGGAATTAAGCTTGGGGATGCTTGATACGTCTCCAATGTATCTATAATTTTTGATTGTTCCATGCTATTATTTATGAAGTCTTGGATGTTTAATGGGCTTTATCTTGCACTTTTATATCATTTTTGGGACTAACCTACTAACCCAAAGGCCCAGTCCAGATTGCTGTTTTTTGCCTGTTTCAGGGTTTTGCAGAAAAAGAATATCAAACGGAGTCCAAACGGAATGAAACCTTCGCGAGAGATATTTTTGGAGAAAATCACGCACAGGGAACTTGAGAACCACGTCAGGGGAGCATCGAGGTGCCCACGAGGGTGGGGGGCGCCCCCCCTTCCCAGGGCGTGCCCCCTGCCTCGTAGGCCCCTCGAGCACCCCCCGGTGTTCTCCTTCCTCCTATATAAGTCTACGTACCCCGAAACCATCGACAACAGAGAGAAAACCCTAATTCCACTGCCGTAACCTTTTGTTCCCGTGAGATCCCATCTTGGAGCCTGTTCCGGAGCTCCACCGGAGGGGGATCCATCACGGAGTTCATCATCATCATCATCATCGCCCTCACCATGAGTTGTGAGTAGTTTACCACAGACCTTCGGGTACATAGCTAGTATCTAGATGGTTTCTTCTCTCTCTTTGGATCTCAATACAAAGTTTTCCTTGGTCTTCGAGGAGATCTATTCGATGTAATATCTTTTTGCGGTGTGTTTGTTGAGTTTCGATGAATTGTGAGTTTATGATTAACATTATTTACGAGAAATATTTGGCTCTTCTCTGAACTTTTTATGTGTGCTCATAATATCCTTGCAAGTCTCTTCAAATTATTGGTTTGGTTTGGCCTACTAGATCTATAGTCCTTGCAATGGGAGAAGTGCTTGGCTTTGGGTTCAATCATGCGGTGTCCTTTCCCAGTGACAGTAGGGGCAGCAAGGCACGTATTGTATTGTTGCCATCGAGGATAAAAAGATGGGGTTTATATGATATTGCTTGAGTTTATCCCTCTACATCATGCCATCTTGTTTAAGGCGTTACTCTGTTCTTATGAACTCAATACACTAGATGCATGCTGGATAGCGGTTGATGTCTGGAGTAATAGTAGTAGATGCAGAATCGTTTCGGTCTACTTGTCTCGCACGTGATGCCTATATACAATATGGAGTCATAGTAGTAGATGCAAAATAATTATGAGACTATCTAGGCATGATCATTATATATCGGCATCACGTCCGAGACAAGTAGACCGAAACGATTCTGCATCTACTACTATTACTCCACACATCGACCGCTATCCAGCATGCATCTAGAGTATTAAGTTCATAAGAACAGAAGTAACGCCTTTAGCAAGATGACATGATGTAGAGGGATAAACTCAAACATAGTGATATAAACCCCATCTTTTTATCCTCGATGGCAACAATACAATACGTGCCTTGCTGCCCCTCCTGTCACTGGGAAAGGACACCGCAAGATTGAACACAAAGCCAAGCACTTCTCCCATTGCAAGAATTACAGATCTAGTAGGCCAAACCAAACCAATAATTCGAAGAGACTTGCAAGGATATTATAATCATACAAAAAGAGTTCAGAGAAGAACCAAATATTTCTCAAAGATAATCTTGATCATAAACCTACAATTCATCGGATCTCGACAAACACACCACAAAAAGAGATTACATCGAATAGATCTCCTCGAAGACCGAGGAGAACTTGGTATTGAGATCCAAAGAGAGAGAAGAAGCTATCTAGATACTAGCTATGGACCCGAAGGTCTATGGTAAACTACTCACAACTCATGGTGAGGCGATGATGATGATGTAGAAGCACTCCATGGAAGATCCCCCCTCCGGAAGAGCTCCGGAATAGGCCCCAAGATGGGATCTCACGGGAACAGAAGGCTGCGGCGCTGGAACTAGGGTTTTCTCTGTTGTTCTGATAGTTTCCGGGTACATAGGTATATATAGGAGGAAGGAGGGCACCGGGGGCCAGACGGGGTGCCACCCCCACCCACGTGGATGCCACGTCAGCCCTACTCCATGGTTCTCAAGTCTCCCGTGCGTATTTTGCTCCAAAAATATCTCTCCCGAAGGTTTCATTCCGTTTGGACTCCGTTTGATATTCCTTTTCTGTAAAACCCTAAAACAGGCAAAAAACAGCAATCTGTACTAGGCCTTTGGTTTAGTAGGTTAGTCCCAAAAATAATATAGAAGTGTATAACAAAGCCCGTTGAACATGCAAAACATCATAAATAATAGCATGGAACAATAAAAAATTATAGATACGTTGGAGACGTATCACAGCAGGGACGTCTCAGCCTTCTATGCCTTGAGCTCCTTCTCCAACCTTTCGAGCTCCAGGGCGCTCCTGGTGCCTTCCTCGCGAACGGCCTCCAGCTCACTCTCCACCTTGTGGCAGCGCTTCTCAGAGGATGCCGCGTCGGCTCGCGCGGCATCACGTGCCCGCGTGGCTGCCGCGGCTTCCTCTTGACCCTTGGCGGCGACCGCTGAGGCCTGGCTCCAGGAGGCCCGTGTAGGCTCATCTGCCAGGAGCCACCCAGAGATCAGGCCCAGGCGTCCTTCCATCGTGCGGCCATCACCACCCTGAAGTTCGGCACGGAGCCGACCCAGCGCAGCGGAAGCGGCTTCCAAGGTCTCAGGGTCAGGCTTCATCAGCTGGCGGACGGGTGCCATCGAGATCGCCTGCTCGACCAGGGGCTCGGGGGCTTCGGCTCCCTTCGCTGAAGCCGCCGGAGCAGGAGCCACCGCGGCCTCGCAAACAACAACAACGCCCTCAGGCGACGCCGCCACCGTGCACACGGCGGCCTGGATGGCCGAGGCACGCAAAGCTGTGGTACCCTTCTCCGCGGACACAACAGCGGCAGGTGGAGCGGGGCACCGCGACGTGACCTCCCCCTTCACCTTCTTCATCACGCCGCCCAGGCTGCTGTGCCAAGAGAAGTGCGTCAGGAATGCAGCGACCAAGGAATAACCAAAGATTGAATACTTACTCATCGGAGGCGAGGCGCGCCCTCCTCTTCATCAGCAGGTCGGCCGCAGCCGCCGGCACTACAGGCGTGCCGGCAGTCCGAATGCTGGCAAGGCATGAAGCCACAGACTTGGGCACGGCTGTAGTCACCGATTTCGTCGGCACGGCGCTCCTCGGCGGGGTTGCCGCATTGTTCCCTCCGGACGTAGTGCGCCCAGATCGACGCGGAGTGGTTGCCTGGGGCCGCCCAGTGGCACCTGCGCCTGGCGCCACTTCGTCAGCAAACGCCTCGGAGGTGTCCTCCTCGTCAACCCGGCCCTCATCGCCCAGAGTCTCCTCCGAGTACTCCTCCTCTTCGCCCCCCTCCTCGACACCGGAGGACACGTCGACCATGGGCGGAGTAGCCATGGGCGCCCGGAAACCTGACACGGCCTTCAGCAGCTTGGCCTTGTCAGGACGGCTGTACAGCGGCAGGTGGGCCCCCGAGAGGTCCTTAGGAACCATTCCCAGGAGAGTGATCGAGACGAGGTCCAGGTCGGCCCCGGCCAGCGTCCCCGAGCGCAGCCAGAGCCTGTCGTCATCCCCCATCAGCTCCCACATGGGGCACGAGTGTGCCTAGAGCGGCGCCAGCCGCTACCTCAGGAACTCCTTCACGATCCAGGCCCCTTCAAGCCTCGAGCCCAGGTCGGCTTAGATCCTTGCCAAGACAGGCTCAGCAAGGGGGTCGTTGAGCTTTGCGTAGCTCCAGCAGGCACGCTTCTCCAGACGGGTGGTAGGCAGCGCCAGTAGCGGGTGAATGCGTTGGGCATCCAGATAGACCCACCTCTTCCGGTGGGTGTCTATCTTCTTCCCGGCTGTCATCAGCCTGCAGCCCTGGCGCTGGAAGACGAAGGAGACACAACCCGAGCACGGACCCTCGTCGTACCGCCGCATGCATAAGAAGTGGCGGAAGAGGGTGACGGTCGGCTTCACCCCCACACACGCCTCGCAGTAAAAGGCGAAGAGCGACAGGATGAAGATGGAGCGAGGCTCGATGTGGAGGGCGTGCACCTGCTAGTGGTTCAGGATGGCGTAGAAGAACTCTGAAAAGGGTGGCACGAGCCCGACGGAGATGCTATGGAGGAAGAAGGGGTAGCAAGACTTCGGCAAGATCCGCGCCGCGGTGGACCCGACCCAAATCTTCGTTGGACCATGCTCGTTGTGGACACTCGACAAGAAAGACTGGACCTCCGAGTAATCCCCCTCCTCGGTGATGGTGGACTCCTCGAGCGCCGCCTCGAGGAAGGAAGCAGATACGGACGCCTGCGCGGCACCCTTGCTTTTCTTCGCCATTGCTGGAGGTGCTGGAGGATGTAGGTGATTTGGGAAGGCCCGGGGAGAAGGGGATCTGAGTAGGAATGAAAGAAGACGATAACTCCTCTGCAGTGAAGACAACCCCTTTTGTCAAGTTACATGGTTGCCAAGACTGCGTGGGAAGAGGAGTCGCCCACGTCCCATCCAACCGTCACACGCCAGCCTGGCCCGCAACCTTTTGGGGCCCGTGGCGCTTCGTCCTCGGCTAAGGCTTCGCCCCGAAGCCAACTCCGCGCGCGCCTTGGGCCCGGGGGCTACTCTCGGCGTCCTGGGAACCAGGGTACCCAGAATTGTCTGTCTGCGGGCCGCGACGCGCTCCTACTACGGCCTGGTACGGCCCAGCTGATCGACTAGCTGCTCAAGACCCTCGCGAGGGGGCTAGACCTCGCGAGGAGAACGACATCAAGACCCCCTCAGGAGCGGCCTCGACTAGGTTGCCCCAGAGGGGCGGAGAATCCAAGTCCAAGCCTGCCTCAGGAGGAGGCAGTGATGCAAACAGTGACGCACCGCGCCAGCGGGTGCCAGCGGCGTAGTTGCCATTTTGGTGCAAAGAAGACAGCGCAGGCGTAGGTTCCCGAGGAGCGGGACAAAGGTTTCCCCTTTGGTGCAACGAGACCGAAGACCGCAAGGACGATAGGGAGGATGTCACCACCGAGCCCACCACCGCATCACCGCCTGATCCCTTTGCAGGCGAAGACCGCTTTTGTCAGGATAAGAACGTCCTTGTGTTCCCGCTCAAAATGGCCGTTGTGGGATCCCTTCCCGCCTAAACATTTTGGGGGAAGAGGACCCTGGCCGCCTAGGGTCTCCACTATGGAGGCATTGGGATAAGAGCCAGAAACTCCGCCCTTGCACAAAGGAGCAAGAACCCTTGCCTCGTGACCTTCCCGAGCTCCCCTCCTGAGCTCAGGAACCACTGTACTCGTTCATACTCAAGCCCTCCCGAGGCCAATCCACCAAAGCAAGAAGTAGGGTTTTACACCGCAAGGTGGCCTGAACCTGGGTAAATTCGTGTGTGCTTTACTTGCTGTTGCTTGAATCTCTTCATCGGACGAGGGCGAGACGCTAGGTAGACGTGAGTGGGAGAGATCTTCGTTCACGCCCGTGTGTTCGAACTTCTTGGGTTTGCGGAGCCCGTATTCCGACAAGTAGTTAGTTCTTGGTGAGATGAATACTGCAAGTATACATTTCTTCCCCTGATATGGCAGGAGCATGGTGAATGTCAAATAATGGCATGAAAATCATTATCACTAGAAGTGATACTGACTTTTATAAATTCATGGAAGCATAATAACATTAAGTAATATAATGCAACTTTAACTTCTCGCAATCCAAATCACAAATGATATAACTCTGCCATTGTTGTGAATCACAACACGAAAAAATATAATGTAAAAAGAACTCTACATGCAGAAGATTGGCTCACACAAAAGCACCAAAATGAAAATCTTACTTAGATGTACCCACATTAGGTAAGAACAAGATTACCTCATGCTATGTTGAATCGTAGTGTAGTATTGGATCACGCTCAATGAAGAAGCCAAGTCATCCATCTGGACAAGGGCCTCCGGTAATATCAGTACAAACCCCACGTTACAATCACAAAACCATGGATATAGGACATGTTTGTGCCTCAAAT
Organism: Secale cereale; assembly: GCA_902687465.1. NCBI lineage: Eukaryota > Viridiplantae > Streptophyta > Magnoliopsida > Poales > Poaceae > Secale > Secale cereale. The sequence continues at coordinate 191,912,984 of LR738711.1, forward strand.
TGACATAGGGCATACCTACTACGAATATCGATGAGCCAACCCTGCATTCCCATAACCCAATATACGATTCTCAGTTGTTAAGCAGCAGCAATAATTTTCTTTAACATTTTTTTCTCAAAAATACGGTCCAGCTCCATTCTTGGAACTATGGCTCGATCCACTATTTTCTAGAAAAAGAATACCAGCTAGGCTTTGAAGAAATAGTATAACGAGACAACAAACTATTAATATTTACCATAAAAACCGTCGAACTGAATTTGCTGTTGGGGGGTTCTCCAACTCATAGAATGCATCATCTGCATTCTCCTCAGCAGCCGGGTATTCAATTGTACAGATCAGCTGAACAAACAAGTTGTTAACAGACGGACTTTTCGATTCACAAGTTCACAACTTCTTTCTTATTAAACTATCACAGTTCTTAATCAAGCATAGTCCAAGAAACCCAGAAAGTATAATATTGGTAAAGATAATAATACAGAAATCTCAACAGCCTCAAACGCAAAGCCACGAGACAATGAAAAATAAATAGGATGGTATACTCACCACTCACCTCTGAGGACATGAGTAAAAAATAATTTCGATGCCTTGTAATGAAAGATGCATGATGGGCGTACTTATACTGGGTGCTTTTCTGATATACAATATTCCTATTGCTGACACTAAGGCTGCAAATGTATAGGGTAGCAAGATTCCTTTGTGACCATATCAAGCAATAAGTTTGTGATTCCTTGACTTCCAACAAGGGAGATTGATTCGAAGAATGTCATCAGCCAAAAGGTATCAAATAGCAAGTCTTGCGTCTGGGCCTTTGTAAAAATTCATGATAAAATGATTAAAACTGAGACACCATTGATGGGGGCAGTAATGGCAACAGAAGATGTTTAAGAGAACATAAACCTTCTCATGCTCCAGCACAATCTATGTCTCAAAGAAAAGGAGAACATTCAGGACGCAAGAGCCAAAACGAAATTGTTGAACCATGTACATCAAAGCCCACGGTAACTCTTCAAGGCACCCATTACAATCTGAAGCATCTAGTAAAATATGCAAGCACTCTTTGGTCCTCTATGAATTTTGGTCAACAAATGTAATACTGATTAGAACGACAGAAAGACTCTTGTTTAACACAATATCAATAGGAGGAGAGAAGAATCAAGTTAACTGATGAACCTGGAATCCCTGGGATGCAAGACAGAAAAGCATATCATATTATCAAACAAAAGCAACACAGACCAACTAATGGAACCGAAATCTATGCAGAGCACAATATATAAATAATTAATTATACCACTTTAAAGAAACACTGAATTATACCAAGTTATAAATGTCCATGGTAGTATGACCTACTCTATGTATTATTAATATTCTCACATGACTCTTCTTTTAAGTTTTGCACTTTGTATGTCGTTGTACAGATCATATTTGTTCGAAGAACATCTTAAAAGGAGAATGGATGAGCAACGAACATAGTGCTAAAGGACTCGTGTATTTACAAATATGGACTCTTGATCAATAGAAACGTAACTCTAATATGAAATCAGCCAGTCTAATATTTCTAGAGTCTCAGAGCATCTCCAATAGGCACCGGTCGCGCCGCGCGCAAAAAACAGATATGCCGCGCGCGCATCGCCCGGTTTGGCGCGGCGCGCAGCGCTGGCTCCAGCTGCCGCGCTAAAATGCAGCGCGCGCAGCTCCAGTAGCGCTCCAAAATGTAGCGCGCTGCAATTCCACAACATTTTTTTAAAATTGCATAGATATAAATAAAAAACGATAGAAAGGTATTTTACGTCGGTGCAACTAGATAGATAGTTCGAAAGCATAGATAGATAGAACTACGGTGCAAGTAGATAGAAACTACTACGACATACTGTCGTGGTTCTAAGTCTGAAAGTACGAGTAGGGGGTACGAATAGAGAGGCAAGACCCTAGCTATGGTGGTGTTGTACATGAGGTGTTTTCGAGTTCAGGCCCTTCTTGGAGGAAGTAACAGCCCTACGTCTCGGTGCCCGGAGGCTCGGTCGACTGGTATGTGTATATGTGTGTTACAGAGGTGCGAACCCTTGTTCTGGAGGAGGGTCGTGGCTTATATGGTGCGCCAGGACCCTTGCCATGCTCCACGTTACCAAGGGTTCAATGTACATTAAGGCAGGCGTTACTGATAACGCCCGTAGTAAAGAGTAATTAAGGTGTTTACTACGGTGAGTAAATACCAGACCGTTGCTGTCTCAAGTGACGCTTGACCTTCGGGGGTCGAGTGCCTTTGATTGGTCAAGTGGATTGAGTCGTCTTGTGGGTGAGGCTCAGTCGAGTGGAATGTCTTCTTAGACTTTCTCAGTCGACTGTCTCTATCGTCGTAAGTCTTGTCTTTGATCTCCTAGGGTAGTGACCTTGGGTGGGGTACCTCGGTCGGACCTGTGACCCTACCCTAGGTCTGTAACCTCGTCAGTAGCCCCCGAATGGATTGAGGCTCGAGCAACAGAGTGCTGAGGGAAGCTCTGATTCTGGCTCGACGTCCCTGGGGTAGATTGCTTCTGGGCTTGCAGACTGGGCAGTCTTCCTCAGTCTTGTCTTGGTCGCCTTGATCGATTCTGGAGTCGTCGAGTGTGTTAGTTGCCTCATGCGTCGACTGGACTTTGCGCTAGGCATCGGGCGCCGTTAGCGCGTGCAGTTTCCGACGGGGTTGGTTACCCTTCGGTCGCCGGATTCTGCGGGGTTTTCGAAATTTGGGGAAGCGCGCAGGGCGGGACGTGCCGCAGCAATCAGAGGGATACGCTTGAGACTCCTCGATCCTCGCACCACCTTTTACGCAACGTATTGCGCCAGCGCCTGTTACGGGATTTGATAAGATTACTCGGGGCCACCGGTCAGCCTCTCGACCAGGCCGCTATAAGAGCGCGCCGAGCCCGTAGCGGGGGCACTGTGCGCCCAATCTCTCTTCTTTCGCCTCTGCTTCCTCACCGCGCCTCTGCTTCTTCTCGCCCCTCTCCACAGCGACCGCCGGTGCGCGAGCCATGGGCAAGGACAAGGCCGCGGCGATGGAGCGCTCGAAGAAGGCGGCAACGGGGAAGGGGAGGCGGTCCGGCCGGAGCGGATCGTCGTCGAGGTCCGGACTCCCCGCTGGCTGGATCCAGGGGGATTGGATCCGGTCCACCGTCGTGGTGGAGGATCTGGAGGAGCTGGAGGAGGAAGGGCTGATCGCCCGCGGTTCTTGGCGGGTGCCGAAGGGAGAACTCGAGCCCCGGCCGCGGGAGGGCGAATGCGTCCTCCTCGCGACCCACGTCGACCGAGGTTTTTCCATGCCTCCGCATCCTTTCTTTCGCTCGTTCTTGATTTTCTTCGGCGCACAGTTGCATTACTTCACGCCCAACTCCATCGCCTTCCTTTCTGCCTTCGTTTCCATGTGCGAGAACTTCCTCAGTTGCCGACCACACTGGGGTTTGTTCAAACACATTTTCACCTGCCGCTTGCAAACTGTCAAGAGGGTGAATCCGAGTGACGGTAAGACGCACGTCCTCCTGGCGTGCGGCGGGCTCGGAATCCAACTTAGGAATAGGAGCGCCTTTCCCCCCATGATCTTTCCGGAGTCGATTCGGGGCTGGCAGTCAACCTGGTTTTATTACAAGGATAGTCCGACTCTGGGTCAGTCGACTGGTCTTCCTCCGTTCACTCTAGGTCGAGCCAGCCCACCTCCTTCGATGATAGTGGGTAAGGCCGAGAGGGCCGAAGTGGACATGTTGGTGGAGCGAGTCGTCCAGTTAGTCCGCGAGGGGGTAACGGTGATGGATCTGTTTGAGGTGTACCTCATGCGGAGGATCCAGCCGCTCCAAGCTCGGGACCACCCGATGTGGTTGTACTCTGGCACCGACGACTCGTCGCGAGTCCACCCGGAGGCGGCCGACGTGAAGTACGTGGTGTAGTGCTTGAAGTCCATCACGGGGAACAAAGACAATCCCAGGGGGTCTGGGAGGGTCATCCCATTCGACGCTAACCATCTTCCCGACAAGGTTAGTCTTCTGCTTCCGAGTGATGTTTCTGCCGTTTGTCTTGTGATTTGTATTGACAGACCCGACTGATATTTGGTCAAACTTCTCTCTTCGCAGATCTATACCGAGATGTACTCGCTGCCCAACGGGGACTTGGTCCAGGAGGGAGAGGAGGGCGTGGGCGACGCCGCCGAGTGGAAGTCGGAGGAGGAGACCAAGGAGGAGAGCAAGGACTACAGCAGCGGGGAGGAGGTCGAGTCACCTCCCCGTGATGAGCGGCGATCCAAGGAGAAGCACGACCCAGGGGCTGCACGCCCTTGGACGGGTCCTTCGGGCTCTCGGACGCCCAAGCACACTCGGACGGCCACTCCTCACCCTTTTGAGAAGGCGCCCAAGCAGCCCAAGGTCACCACCACCAAGCCCCGGAAGGCCTTGCCCATGATCAAGGTGGATGTACCCATCGCCTCCACGTAAGTGTCGCTTGGTCTTGTTTCTTTCTGCTTTTTGGAGGTCGACCGCATCTTCCGTCGACTCATCTTCGAGTGAACCTTTTAGTGCCGCTGCTTCCACGACCTCGATGGACATCGACCGGGGCCGTGACGACGAGGATACTGCGGACGCCGCGACATCCCACGCAGGTGCGGGTTCTATGGATTGTGTCTTGTTTTCGTTTTCTTTCGTCGGTCGTGGGTGACGGTCGACTGAACTTTGCTTGTTGCTTGACTCGACGTGCCGCGCCTCGTCATAGAGCTCCCGGATGACGATGATGAGGAGGAGCATTTGGGAGGAGACCGTCGTCGCACAGGGAAGAAGGGCCGGAAGGCGCCTTCTGGCTCGGAGGCCCAGCAACAGGAAGATGCCGCCCGAGCCACGGTCTCCTTTGCTGACCCTGTGTCGACCGTGCGCCTTGTTTCGATAGCTGTCGACCCATCGCCCGCTCCAGTCGTCGACCCAGCGTCTGCTCCAGCCGTCGACCCGGTGCCCGCTCCTGCCGTAGACCCAGCGTCCGTACCTGCCGTCGACCCTACGACTGCCACTTCGTCTGTTCTCTTCTCCTCCTACCGCCTCCCGGAGGATCCTGTGGGAGCGGCACAAGAAGCCGTTCGCCAGGCGGGGCTGAGGATGGAGAGGACGAAGGCGGCGTACGAGGCCAGCATGGCCGCTTATGATGCCAGTTCTGCTCTTCGGGCTAACGTCCAGGTTCGTTATCTTCACTGAAGTAGTTTTTGGCTTCAAGAGAATCTGCTGCTTTGTTCATGAGATGCCACACCCACTGGGTGAATTCTTGGTGTGCTTTCTCTCCTTTTTTTGAGCTCGAGCCGGGATGATTTCGACCGAGTGAAACCAGTGGGGGCACGTTCAGTCTACCCACTGGGTGTAGTCCCCGAGACCGTGGTCGACTGCTGGCGGTCGGCCATGGTCTTGCTATAGAACTTTTCTTCCTTGCTGTTTTTTTGAGCTCGAGCCGGAATGATCTCGGCCGAGTGAAACCAGCGGGGCACGCTTAGTGCACCCACTGGGTGTAGTCCCCGAGACTGCGGTTGAGTATTTTAACTCGACTGTAGTCTTAGAATCTTGCTTTTGTCGTGTTGATGCAGAAATCTTGCGAGTTTGGGGCCAAGTTTGCAGACCTTGAGAAGAAGCATATCCAGCTCAATCTCGACTTGTAGTTGGCTCGGGACCACCTGAAGAAGACACAGGACGATGCGGCTGGTAACTGACACCGACCATTCGTCGACTGACTTTTGATAGATGTGTCTTGTGTTCCTTCATGTTCATCTGTCTAGTGGCGGCTTTGGTAGGTCAACTGAAGGCGGCTTTGGAGCAGAAGGATCTCGACCTGGCGGCGGCGCAGCATGCGGCTCAAGAGAAGGCGGAACTGACGGCGCAGAAGTTGGCTTCTGTAGGTGCGCTCAAGGCGGAGATTATCAGGTTGCGAGGCTCACTCGACGCAGCTAATCAAGAGGTGACTCGGCTGAAGAACTCCAAGGCTGTCTTGAACGACAAGTACGAGGCTCTTTTTCGGAAGAGTGTTGATCTTGAGGCCTATCTGGGCGACATCACCAAGAAATGGTACCTCGTACTCGAAGGTATGTCTCCTTCGGCCTGGTTTAAGCTGGATCGGTCGACCCATATCCTGTCTGCTGACTCGACTTGCTGTTTTCGGCTCAGAGTTTTGTCGCAATTTTGAAGAGGAGACTGGACGGGTCGAGCCTGGCTTGGACCCAACCAATTCCATCGTGAAGGATGTGGTAGCCATTAACATATTGAGGATGGAGTCCTGGCTCACTGCGGCCACGGATTATCTGGGACGGCTGAAGGCGGTGATGGCCCGAATCGACACCGCGCTCTGGAGGGGGGTCGTGCAGGAGAACGACCTCGAGTCCCTGATGACTCGACTCAATGAGATCCCCAACCGAGTGCAGGAGTGGAAGAAATTGGTAGCCCGGGGTGGAGCTGACGTGGCATTGTCCATGGTCCGCATGCACTGCAAGGAGGTGAAGGAGAGGAGGCTTGCGGCGCTCAAGGTTGCCAATACGCAGGAGCTCCAGTTCCAGTCGTTTATGGAGACCTTCCTGGAAGCCGCCACTCGCATCGCCAACGGGATCAACCTGGACGATTTTGTCGCACCCGCAAGCCCGCCTCCCCTTGAGGAATGACTTTGATACTTTAATCTCATTTGCCGCGGAATGCCACGTGGACTTGTAATCGTTAAACTCTGGTGGGCTTGTGGCCCAAGTACTCTTGCCCGAATCTTGCGGGGCTTTTATCTGATTTTGATCTTTCAGTTTGCGGCTCTTCTTTGATTGCTTGAATCTTAGAGTCGACGTCTGCAGCTGGGTCCCCGAGTGAGAGGGTTGCTCTTCACTCGGAGTGGATGTTTATAACTTAGGCGATTCCAAGCTACGTTGTATTTGTGGCGGAGCTCGGAAGGCAGAGCCACTTTATACTTGTAACGTAGCTCGGAGGACCGCAGCTAAGCCCCCGAGTGAGAGGGTTGCTCTTCACTCGGAGTAAGTGTTTGAAACTTAGGCGAGTCACGGGGTCGCAGCTAAGCCCCCGAGTGAGAGGGTTGCTCATCACTCGGAGTGGATGTTTATAACTTAGGCGATTCCAAGCTATGTTGTATTTGTGGCGGAGCTCGAAAGGCAGAGCCACTTTATACTTGTAACATAGCTCAGAGGACCGCAGCTAAGCCCCCGAGTGAGAGGGTTGCTCTTCACTCGGAGTGGATGTTTGAAACTTAGGCAAGTCACGGGGTCGCAGCTAAGCCCCCCGAGTGAGAGGGTTGCTCATCACTCGGAGTGGATGTTTATAACTTAGGCGATTCCAAGCTACGTTGTATTTGTGGCGGAGCTCGGAAGGCAGAGCCACTTTATACTTGTGACGTAGCTCGGAGGACCGCAGCTAAGCCCCCGAGTGAGAGGGTTTCTCTTCACTTGGAGTGGATGTTTGTAACTTAGGCGGTTCCAAGCTACGTTGTATTTGTGGCGGAGCTCGGAAGACAATGCCACTTTATACTTGTAACATAGCTCGGAGGACCGCAGCTAAGCACCCACTGGGGGATTTTGAAGACCAACGTTTTTAGAGAACATCAATCATTAAAGGATCACTGCTAACTTGTCTTTGAAACAAATTGGGAATTCTTTATTACAACTCGACCGTCAAGTGTCTCAACTGTAAAAGCGGCGGAGCAGGTCCGCGTTCCACGAATGAGGTTCGTCTTTCTTCTTGGCTACGTTGTAGAGGTGGTATGCTCCGTTGTGTAGTACCTTGGTGATGATGAATGGACCTTCCCAGGCCGGGGCGAGCTTGTGTGGACCAGGTCTCCTTCCTGGAATGCTCGGCTTCTGATGTTGCGAGCATGGAATCGACGCAGGTCTTGTTGATAGATGGTCGACCGAATCAAGGCCATCTCTCTTTCCTCTTCCAAAAGGTCCACTGCATCCTGACGAGCCTGCTCTGCCTCGGCTTCGGAGAAGAGTTCCACTCTGGGGGCGTTGTGTAACAAGTCGCTCGGTAACACCGCTTCGGCTCCATAGACCATGAAGAAAGGGGTGCGGTTGGTCGACCGGTTAGGAGTTGTTCTCAGACCCCATAAGACAGATGGTAGTTCCGTTACCCAAGCCCCAGCGGCATGCTTAAGGTCACGCATGAGCCATGGTTTTAGGCCTTGGAGAATCAAACCATTTGCTCTTTCAGCCTGCCCATTCGACTGCGGGTGTGCCACGGAGGCGTAGTCGACTCGTGTTCCTTGGGAAGCACAGAAAGCTCTGAATTCATCCGAGTCAAAGTTAGAGCCGTTGTTTGTGATGATGCTGTGGGGAACCCCATATCTGAATATCAAATCTCTGATGAAGCTGATGGCGGTGCTTGACTCGAGATTCTTGATGGGCTTGGCCTCAATCCATTTGGTGTACTTGTCGACTGCCACCAGCAGGTGGGTGAATCCGCTTCTGCCTGTCCTGAAGGGGCCGACCATGTCCAAGCCCCAAACAGCAAAGGGCCAGACTAGCGGAATGGTCTTCAGGGCGGACGCCGGCTTGTGCGACATGTTGGAGTAGAACTGGCAACCTGCGCATTTGTCCACAATATCCTTGGCCATCTCATTGGAGCAGGGCCAGTAGAACCCGACTCGGTATGCTTTGGCCACTATAGTCCGAGAGGAGGCGTTGTGGCCGCAAGTTCCCGAGTGGATTTCATCCAAGATCAGTCGACCTTCCTCTGGAGTGATGCAGCGCTGAGCGACTCCGGTGACGCTTTCTCTATAGAGTTGACCCTGGATGACAGTGAACGCCTTGGATCGGCGGACGATCTAGCGCGCTTCCTCCTCATCTTATGGGAGCTGTTGCCGGAGCAGATATGATATATATGGCACAGTCCAGTCTGGCATAATCACTAGGACCTCCATGATCAAGTCGACCACAACAGGTACTTCGACTTCAGTCGGATCTGACGCACTGACTGGCTGCGGGGGCTCTTCTGCGAAGGGGTCTTCTTTGACAAAAGGGGTGTGCAGATGCTCTAGGAACACATTTTTGGGTATAGGTTTCCGAGTCGACCCAATTTTTGTGAGGTCATCGGCCAGCTGATTCTTGGCTCTGGGCACATGATGGAGCTCTAAGCCTTCAAACTTCTTTTCAAGCTTCCGCACTGCACTACAATAACTGGTCATTGCCGGGCTCCTGACGTCCCATTCTTTCACCACTTGGTTCACTACCAGGTCGGAGTCGCCATAGACCATCAGGCGACAGACGCCGAGTGAGATGGCCATATGCAACCCATACAAAAGTGCTTCGTATTCGGCCTCATTGTTTGATGAATCAAAGTGGATCTGAAGGACGTAGCTGAGCTTGTCGCCCCTGGGAGAAACCAGGACCACACCTGCGCCGGATCCATTCAGCATCTTGGATCCATCGAAAAACATAGTCCAATGGTCCGACTGGACTTGAGTCGGCAGCTCTTGTTCTATCCACTCGGCCACAAAATCTGCTATATCCAGAGACTTGATGGCTTTCTTCGCATCAAACTTGATATCTAACGGAAGAAGTTCAATTGCTCATTTTGCCACTCGACCGGTTGCGTCTCGATTGTTTAGGATCTCTGACAGTGGAGCGTCGCTGACGACTAAGATCATATGGTCCGAAAAGTAATGGGCAACCTTTTTTGCAGTCAAGTAAATCCCGTACACAAGCTTTTGGTAATGTGGATACCTTTGCTTGGAGGGAGTCAAAACTTCGGATATATAATAGATCGGGCGTTGGACCTTGTATGCCTTGCCCTCTTCTTCCCGCTCGACCGTGAGTACAGTACTGACGACTTGTCCGGTGGCAGCAATATATAGTAGAAGAGGCTCTCCGCTGACTGGGGCAGCGAGCACCGGCTGGGTGGACAGCAGGGCTTTGAGCTCCTCAAACGCTGCTTCGGCTTCGGGATTCCACTTGAACTTGTCGGATTTCTTCATGAGTCGGTAGAGAGGTAGTACCTTCTCACCAAGACGAGAAATGAATCGACTCAATGCGGCCAAGCAACCAGTAAGCTTCTGGACGTCGTGTATACGCTCGGGGCGCTTCATTCGGAGGATGGTGCCGACCTTCTCTGGGTTGCCGTCAATTCCCCGTTCGGAAACGAGAAAACCGAGCAACTTGCTGCCAGGAACTCCAAATGTACACTTTGACGGGTTGAGCTTGATATCGTAGCTTCTTAGGCTTGCGAATGTCTCAGCGAGGTCAGTCAGCAGGTCGGAACCTTTCCGTGACTTGACCACAATGTCATCCATGTATGCCTCGATGTTCCGACTGATTTGCTTTATCAAGCACTTCTGGATCATGCGCATGAAGGTAGCACCGACGTTTTTGAGGCCGAAAGGCATGGTGACATAACAAAAACACCCGAAGGGGGTGATGGAAGCTGTCTTGATTTCGTCGGGCCCGAACAGACGGATCTGATGGTACCCGGAATACGCGTCCAGAAAGGACAAACGTTCACATCCCGCAGTTGAGTCGACTATCTGATCGGTGCGGGGAAGAGGAAAATGATCTTTCGGGCAGGCCCGATTGATGTGCTTGAAATCGATGCACATGCGGAGAGACTTGTCCTTCTTGGGGACCATGAAGACATTGGCGAGCCACTCGGAGTGGTATATCTCGCGGATAAACTCTGCTGCCAGGAGTCGAGCCACTTCCTCGCCAATTGCCTTTCACTTCTCCGCAGCGGATCGACGGAGATGTTCCTTCACGGGTTTCACTTTAGGGTCGACTCGCAAATGGTGCTCAGTCAGTCCCCTGGGTACACCCAGCATATCCGATGGTTTCCATGCGAAGATGTCCCAGTTCTCACGGAGGAACTGGACGAGCGCTTCTTCCTATTTGCTGTCGAGTGTAGTGGAGACGTGTGTTGGTGCTGTGTTGGGATCGGTGGGGTGGATGTGCACGGGTTTTGTGTCCCCGGCCGACTGGAAGGCTGACTCGGAAGCCGGCTTCTTCGCCCTCAGCAGGTCACTCGGATCCACGCTCTTTTGGTACTCCTCCGTCTCTACTGCTGCCATTTGCTCGTCGGCGATCTTCGAGCCTTTCTGGAAGCATTCTTGCGCTTTCTGACGGTTCCCAGTGACGGTTATAACGCCGTTGGGCCCCGGAATCTTTAGCTTGAGGTAGACGTAACATGGTCGAGCCATGAACTTGGCGTAGGCGGGCCTACCCAGGATGGCGTGATAGGCGCTGTTGAAGTCCACCACTTCGAACGTCAGCTTCTCTTTGCGGTAGTTCTTCGACTCGCCAAAGACCACGTCGAGTGTGATCTGGCCAAGTGAGTCGGCTTTCTTCCCGGGGATTACCCCGTGGAACCTCATGTTACTTTCTCTCAGCTTGGACATCGGAATGCCCATATCCCGGAGGGTTGCTGCATACAAGATATTCAAGCCACTGTCCCCATCCATCAGAACTCTGGTCAGGGGTGTGCCTTCGATAACTGGGTCGACCACCAGAGCCTGCCGCCCGGGGGTGGCAATGTGTGCTGGGTGATCGGACTGGTCGAATGTGATGGGGGTCTTTGACCATTTCAAAAACATGGGGGTCGTCGGGGCAACCATGTTAACTTCTCTGTTGATGATTTTCAGTCGACTTTTGCTCTCGACGTCTGCGAAAATCACCAAAGTGGAGTTAATCCGGGGGTATCCTCCGTCCCCTTCCTTATCTTCGGACTCTTCTGATTCTTTTTATTTCTCAGTCGACTGATCTTTCTGGAAGCTTTGGATCAGGAGTCAACACTGTCGAGTGGTGTGCTTGGGATACACCAAGTTTCCCTCTTCATCTTTCTTCGTGTGTATGGGGCACGGCTGGTCGAGCATATCATCCCCAGCCTGACCCTTTCCCTTCTTGGGGGTCCACGAACCTTTTGGCTTCCCTTTGCCCTTTCCTTGATTGACCACTGCAGCCTCTCCCTGAGCGGCTGGCTCACCTTGCGCTTGTTCTTCCGATTGGGATTCTGGTCGTCCTGCTCTTGCCGCTGCGGAGCCAATCGGCCTCCTCACCGTTGGCCTACCGACTGGCAATCTCCATCATCCGTGACAGGGACATGTCGCCTGTTCGACCAAACTTCAGATTCAACTCTCGGTTACGCACACCCTCCTTGAAAGCGCAAACTACCTGGTGCCCAGACACGTTCTCCACCGTGTGATGCAAGGTGGTCCATCGCTGGATGTAATCCCTCAAAGTTTCACTCGGCTTCTGCGCGCAGTGCTGAAGTTCTGCGAGTCCAGCAGGTCGTTTGCAGGTGCCTTCGAAGGTCCGAACGAAAATTTGAGCGAGCTCTTCCCAACTATAAATACTCCCGGGGGCCAATTGATTGAGCCATGCCCGAGCGGAACCACCCAGCATCAAGGGGAGGTGCTTCATGGCCACGTCGTCGTTGCCGCCTCCGATCTGCACAGCCACTCGGTAGTCTTCTAGCCAAGTGTCCGGCTTCGACTCACCGGTGAACTTTCTTACCCCCGCCGCCAACCTGAAGTTCGGGGGGACCTCCGCGGCTCTGATAGCACTACAGAAACATTCAGGCCCAGAGGCTAGCGCTCGGCTGCCACTCGGTTGATCTCTGCCTCGCTCTTCTCTGGATGCCCGGTTTCGGTCGACCAGACCTTGCACAAGGATAGACCTTGCATCGAAACCTGGCCGCCGGGGATCTGGGGGAATCCTCCGCTCGTCATCACGCAGGCGCCTGCCCTCGTGCCGATGGGGCGAGTGTGACCCACTTCCCGGAGGAGGCCTAGGCACTCGACGGTGGTCGTGGCGTCCGTGCCGACGGTCGAGTGGATCGTCGTTCCGACCCAGATGCCGGTCTTGCCGCGGGCCACGCTCCTCATGCCTCGGGGGCGATCTTGGACTATGGGCCGACCATACGGTGTCTGCAGCCACCGATCTGCTGTGAATCCTGTTGCGCGACTGAGAAACAGCCGCGTTTTGTTCTTCAGCCGTTCGGAGCAAAGCTCGGATCTGCTGGAGGCCTCTCCCAGCTTCCGACTCGGAGGGTTGAATCGACTCCGCGATGCGAGCTGCGGTTTCGAGGTTTTGGACTGGCGTACGGAACACCTGAGTCTCACGCTGACGCGATTGCCGCGGTCGTCGACTGGACTCGGGGACCAGTCGGCGGGCCTGTTCGTCGAGTGAGCGCTGGATGCTTTCCAAGCGCGCGCGTTCGGCCACGGTGGTCAAGCGCGTGGCTTCGAGGGCCAGATCCTCCGGGGAATCTCCCATGATGGGAGTGAAGAGTGCATCTTCGTTGCGGCGACAAAGCTCAGCCCTCTGCTCGGAGGTGAGGGGCTGAGGAATGTAACCGTCGTTGTCGTGCGATCAGTCGCCGCCGCTGCCGTCGTTCCCACCGCGAGGAAAACCCGGCAGGCTGCGGCGCGAATCGACCATGAGGATTTCCGCCGCGGGATCGCTGCTCCCGCACTCGGAAACGGAATCTACGAGCTCGGTCGACTGATCGGCCGGCCCGTAGAGGTAGCCGCTCAATGGCTGCGACTTGAGGGGTGGCCGTTTGACGGGCCACCCCGTGCTTCACCCACCGCTGGAGCCGCGAGCGACCGGATTGCTTGCGGCGGCGTCCGGTAGGGATGGGGGACGATGAGTACTGAGTCGAAGGCTGCCGCAAGAGGACGCGACCAGCGCCGGCGCGAAAGTGCGCAGCCCCCCGGGCGGGCAGAGCCTCGACGTCAAGAGGGGCTTCCTGGAGCCATGCGGAGTCGTCGGCGATGAAGATGAGTAAGTCGAGCCTGATCTCGTGGCCCAACGCCAAACCACCGCCTGACACCATGATGAAAGCGATCGGAGGAGGAGTTGCAACCTCACCAGATGTCGCTAAGACGCCTTGCCCCAAGGTGGGCGCCAACTGTCGTGGTTCTAAGTCTGACAGTACGAGTAGGGGGTACGAATGGAGAGGCAAGGCCCTAGCTATGGTGGTGTTGTACACGAGGTGTTTTCGAGTTCAGGCCCTTCTCGGAGGAAGTAACATCCCTACGTCTCGGTGCCCGGAGGCTCGGTCGACTGGTATGTGTATATGTGTGTTACAGAGGTGCGAACCCTTGTTCTGGAGGAGGGGGTGGCTTATATGGTGCGCCAGGACCCTTGCCATGCTCCACGTTACCAAGGGTTCAATGTACATTAAGGCAGGCGTTACTGATAACGCCCGCAGTAAAGAGTAATTAAGGTGTTTACTACGGTGAGTAAATACCAGACCGTTGTTGTCTCGAGTGACGCTTGACCTTTGGGGGTCGAGTGCCTTGGATTGGTCGAGTGGATTGAGTCGTCTTGTGGGTGAGGCTCAGTCGAGTGGAATGTCTTCTTGGACTTTCTCAGTCGACTGTCTCTATCGTCGTAAGTCTTGTCTTTTGATCTCCTAGGGTAGTGACCTTGGGTGGGGTACCTCGGTCGGACCTGTGACCCTACCCTAGGTCTGTAACATCGTCACATACATAGATAGAAACTACTCCAAGTCGCTATCATCATCATCTTCCTCGTCGGTGTTGTCCGAGGTATCGAGCCACATGTCGTCCCAACGTTCATCGTTTGGCGTGAAGATCGACCTCCCACCCGCTGCAACGATATCACACTGCGCATTCGCCAATGCCTTCCGCCGACGCCGGTCCGCCCGCTCCGCGCGGCGCCTTGCCGTCCTCTCCGCCAAGTAGGCACGCTCGTCGATGACGTCCTCCGGGTAGCGACGGCGCCACTCCGCCATGGCTCGCTCGTCCTCCTCGGTGATGAGGAGGCGGCGCTGCCACCGAGTGTGCTCGGCACGGTCCATGTCGGTGATGAGACGCGGCGGAGGGGCGAGGCGCTGCGCCTGCTCGCGCGTGGAGACGTCTCGGAAGTTCAGCTGCGACTAGGGCCTCTCCAAGCGCCACGCCGCCGCGTCGTACGCGCGGGCCGCCTCGTGCGCGCTCCGGAACGACCCGAGGGCGAGCCGGACGTCGCCGGATCGGATCTCGGCGGAGTACCAGCCGTTGGGGCGCTCGCGGACGCCGCGGTAGCCCGAAGAACCCTGGTGGCGTGGCGGCATGGTGGCGCGGTGGTGGCGTGGAAAGCAGCGAAGCGGCGAGGTGGCGAAGCAGCGAAGCGAGGAGAGGGCGCGTGGATGTGTGCTGTGCGCGTGGCGAGCGCGGGCTTTTATAGGCGCTCGCGAAGCGGCGCGCCAAATCTACCACGCCGCGTGCCGCTTTCTCCCCCGCGCGCGCAGACGCTTCCCGCGCGCGGTAATTTCCCGCCACCGCTGGAGTGCGCGAAAGCAGCCGGCGCGCGCTAAAACCAAACTTTGGCGCGCGCGCGCCTTTTGCCGCGCCTATTGGAGATGCTCTCACACTGTAACTTAACATTTTAGAGGGGGCGTATGCAAATAGTGAAACAAAAGAGAAGATGGAGGCGATCCAAACGACAACAGAAGCAGACAAAGAGAGAAGGAGATAGGTGTCATGTGAGTGCTCACCATGAACTAGTCGAGCTCGCATCATTATCTCTAGCGGCGCCAACAGAGCACTTTGCCAGGACTCCCTGCGCGATGATGGCATGGGGGGTCTAGCATTGTGTGATGCCACTTTTCCTCTTATCATCCCCTTCTTCCCCTATCGCTCCTTCTCAATCATCTCCACTGGTTGGGGCCCTGGGTCCCTTGACACTGCTCCTGCTGCATCTGTTATGCTGGCCCTACCTCATTGTTCTTGTTGCATTGCATGTCCGACCCCTGAAACTGCTTATCAATGGACATGCGTGACAGTGAGAGAGGATGGAGGCGAGGACAAATTAAGCCTCCGTTGGTGTCACAAGACAAAGTTGAACAAATAAAAGAATTCCAATGATCCAGATTGCCAGAATATAGATACACTTATCTTAGAAGTGCATTATGGGTGTACAAAAGAGGACAATTGTTTGTTCAATTAAATATGGGTTTGCCAGCGCAATGGTGCCTCAGTGCTTCATGCTAATAGGAGGAGCTAACATACTTGTAGAGACGCCCTTGTGCATCTCCACAATAGAAGAATCGGTGGGTGTTGCGCCATCATCGATTCCCGCTAAGGCGACTCACATCCGACGTGTTCGCCAGCATCGCTACCTGCTGCGACTGCTGCTCGCCTCCTCCCGTCAACAATGACGAGGCTCCGCCTACCTGCCAGCATGGGGTGCGACCGACGAGAAGGGTTCATCGCAGTGAAGGGGATCGATCCGCAAACGGCACCCTAGGGATTAGGTCGGGGACGACCTCCTTAGGGCATGGCTGGTCCCCCTGCTCACCTCCAGTCGCAACTTGACCGGCGGCGTAGCCGGGCTAGCCCTCTTCTGCGGCAAGGCCGACGTGGGTGAGTGGGAGGGATGTGGCGACGTAGATGGCGGGGAAGAGGAAGAAAAGACGAGCGTGGGGGTTGTTCCTTGGCTGTTGGGGTTGTACGCTGCTGCAGCAGGCCGGCGTCGTCGCGGTGTTTTGAGATAAGGGGGAGGTGGTGGGGAGGAAGATAAATTTGTGAGGGGAGAGGAGGTGGGAGGCGGCAAGAGGGAAGGGGATCGTGTGGGAGACCCGGTCATACACGTCGCAGAGAAAGGGGCTTAAGCCTTCGGGACGAAGCGAACAAAGTGGTGGCCCACCCAATCTTTCTGTTGTCTCATTGCTGATTCGATGTGGACAGCGCCATCGATCGCTCCTTATGCGACGCGTAATGGGTTTAATGGAGAGTTTAAATATTCTTTTAGCACATGCGGAGGAAAGTGGAAATATTTGTAAAGTTAAGGTATGCAGTGCAGAGATACCCCTTCTATCACAAATCTTATTTTCGTTGATTACTCGTTGATCCTCGTGAGAGCTAATTCATCTTCTTTTCATTGATGACTCGTTTGATCCACGTGAGAACTAATTCTCACACCGCTGGCGTGTTAAAAACAACTTTGGATTCTTATTGTGTTGCCTCTAGGCAGTTGGTGAGTGTTGATAAATGAAGCATTTTTTAGCCCCAATGTGTGAGTGGAAATAAGGGAGAAAATTTGTACCACTTTCAACATCATGATGGAGGCTTTCAATGATAGATATTTGGAGTTGCCAACTACCATGGGTAGGGTGCCATCATTTCCATTTCCGCTGCTGTCACCGGCATCCATAGGTGGGGCAACCAAATCGCAGCGGCTTTGTTCTTTCTTCACAGGTCGAGCGTGGGCGCCGCCGCCGTCAGGCCCCTGCTCCATCACCCCCTCATCTCCTCCTCCCCCGATCCAAGAAACATAGCGCCGCCGCCAGGCCCCCGCTCCCTCGCTTCGCCGCCGCTGGAGGGGCCACCGTCAAAGTCTGCTTGTGCCCCAAGGAAGGTGGCGACGGGGTTGTTTCTCCCTTCTCCGCGGTGTTTTGCGCGCGTTGTCTGCATCGCCATGAGTGCAGGTGAGATGCAGGGATGCGGGAGTGGCGTCAGCGCGGGGAGGGGCCGGATCCTGGTTGGGCTTGGCCAGATCTAGCTTCTCCGCCCTCGTTGGCCCTCGATGTGGTGTGCGCTGCGTCGGCGGGCAGTGCTCGGCGGCTCCATGGTGGAGTCGTAGACGTTGGTTTGCGGCGGGCGGCGTGCGACGGTGAGGTGGGGCTCATGAAGGAAATATGCCCTAGAGGCAATAATAAAGTTGTTACTTATATTTCCTTATATATCATGATAAATGTCTTTTATTCATGCTAGAATTGTATTAATCGGAAACTTGATACATGTGTGAATACAAAGACAAAACAGAGTGTCCCTAGTATGCCTCTACTAGACTAGCTAGTTAATCAAAGATGGTTGAGTTTCCTGACCATAGACATGTGTTTCATTTGATGAACGTGATCACATCATTAGGAGAATGATGTGATGGACAAGACCCATCCGTTAGCTTAGCATAAGGATCGTTTAGTTTTAATGCTATTGCTTTCTTCATGACTTATACATGTTCCTCTGACTATGAGATTATGCAAGTCCCGAATACCGGAGGAACACCTTGTGTGCTATCAAACGTCACAACATAACTGGGTGATTATAAAGATGCTCTACAGGTGTCTCCGAAAGGTGTTTGTGGTGTTGGCATAGATCAAGATTAGGACACTCCGAGTGTCGGAGAGGTATCTCTGGGCCCTCTCGGTAATGCACATTATAATAAGCCTTGCAAGCAAATGACTAATGAGTTAGTCATGAGATGATGTATTACGGAACGAGTAAAGAGACTTGCCGGTAAAGAGATTGAACTAGATATGATGATACCGACGATCGAATCTCGGGCAAGTAACATACCGATGACAAAGGGTACAACTTATGTTGTTATCCGATTCGACCGATAAAGATCTTCGTAGAATATGTAGGAGCCAATATGAGCATCCGGGTTCCGCTATTGGTTATTGACCGGAGATGTGTCTCAGTCATGTCTACATAGTTCTTGAACCCGTAGGGTCCGCACGCTTAACGTTCGATGACGATTTGTATTATGAGTTATGTGTTTTTGATGACCAAATATTGTTCAGAGTCCCGAATGAGATCTCGGACATGGCGAGGAGTCTCGAAATGGTCGAGACACAAAAAATGATATATTGAACGATGTTATTCGGACACTGGATGAGTTCCGAGGGGTACCGGATAACTATCGGAGTGCCGGGGAGGGGGGGGGGTATCGGAAACCCCGGGGGAACTAATGTGCCTTCATGGGCCTTAGGGGAGAGAGAGGAAGGGCCACTAGGGGAGGTCGCGCGCCTCCCCATGGCAAGTCCGAATTGGACTAGTCAGGGACGACGCCCCTCTCTTTCCTTCTCCTTCTCTCCCTGTCCTTCCTTCCCCCTTAACCATTTTGGTGGAATCCTACCAGGACTAGGAGTGCTAGTAGGACTCCCTTCTTGGGCGCGCCATAGGGGCCGGCCGGCCTCCTCCTCCCCCTCCTTTATATACGTGGGGAGGGGGCCACCCTAGAACAGGCAAGTTGATCTTTTAGCCGTGTGCGGTGCCCCCCTCCACAGTTTAACACCTCGGTCAAATTGTCGTAGTGCTTAGGCGAAGCCCTGCGTGGATCACATCATCAACACCGTCAACACGCCGTCGTGCTACCGGAACTCTCCCTCGAGCCTCTGCTGGATCAAGAGCTCATGGGACGTCATCACGCTGAACGTGTGCTGAACACAGAGGTGCCGTACGTTCGGTGCTTGGATCGGTTGGATCATGAAGATGTTAGACTACATCAACCGCGCTACTAAACGATTCCGCTTTCGGTCTATGAGGGTACATGGACACACTCTCCCCGCTTGTTCCTATGCTTCTCCTAGATAGATCTTGCGTGATCGTAGGATTTTTTTTAAATTCTAGGTTCCCAACAGTGGCATCATGAGCCATGTCTATGCGTAGATGATAAGCACGAGTAGAACACAAAGAGTTGTGGGCGATAATAGTCATACTGCTTACCACCAACGTCTTACTTTGATTCAGTGGTATTGTTGGATGAAGCGGCCCGGACTGACAGTACATAACCACGTTCATCAGACTGGTTCTACTGACATGCCTTGCACATAGGTGGCTGGCGGGTGTCTGTTTCTCCAATTTAGTTGAATTGAGTTTGACTATGGCCGGTCCTTGTTGAAGGTTAAAACAACACACTTGACGAAAAATCGTTGTGGTTCTGATGCGTAGGTAAGAACGGTTCTTACTAGAAGCCCGTAGCAGCCACTTAAACTTGCAACAACAAAGTAGAGGACGTCTAAACTTGTTTTTGCAGGGCATATTGTGATGTGATATGGTCAAGACGTGATGAGTTGTACTTTATTGTATGAGATGATCATGTTTTGTAAATTTTCGGCAACCGGCAGGAGCCTTATGGTTGTCTCTTTATTGTATGAATTGTGAACGCCATGCAATTGCTTTACTTTATCACTATGAGTTAGCGATAGTAGTAGAAGCAATAGTTGGCGAGGCGACCATGATGCTACGATGAAGATCATGGTGTCAAGCCAGTGACGATGGAGATCATGACGATGCTTTGGAGATGGAGATCAAAAGCAGAAGATGACGATGGCCATATCATGTCACATATTTTTTATTGCATGTGATGTTTATCTTATTATGCATCTTATTTTGCTTAGAATGATAGTAGCATTATAAGATGATCCCTTACAAAATTTCAAGGTACAAGTGTTCTCCCTGAGTATGCACCTTTGCGACAGTTCGTCGTGTTGAGACACCACATTATGATTGGGTGTGATAAGCTCTACGTTCACATACAACGTGTGTAAGATAGTTTTGCACGTGCATAATACTCGGGTTAAACTTGACGAGCCTAGCATGTACAGACATGTCCTCGGAACACTGGAGACCGAAAGGTCGAGCGTGAATCATATAATAGATATGATCAACATAAGATGTTCACCATTGAAAACTACTCCATCTCATGTGATGATCGGGCATGGTTTAGTTGATTTAGATCACGTGATCATTTATATGACTTGATGGATGTTAATCTAAGTGGGTGTTCTTTAGTAATATGATTAATTGAACTTTAATTTATCATGAACTTAGTCCTGATAGTTTTTGCATATCTATTTTGTTGTAGATCAATGGCCCGTGCTACCGTTCCCTTGAATTTTAATGCGTTCCTAGAGATAGCTAAGTTGAAAGATGATGGTAGCAACTACACGGACTGGGTTCATAACTTGAGGATTATCCTCATTGCCGCACAGAAGAATTATGTCCTTGAAGCACCGCTAGGTGATAGGCCTGCTGCAGGAGCAACTCCTGACGTTATGAACGTCTGGCAAGCTCAATCTGATGACTACTTGATAGTTCAGTGTGCCATGCTTTACGGCTTAGAATCGGGACTTCAAAGACGTTTTGAACGTCATGGAGCATATGAGATGTTCCAAGAGTTGAAGTTAATATTTCAAGCAAATGCCTGAGTTGAGAGATATGAAGTCTCAAACAAGTTCTATAGTTGCAAGATGGAGGAGAACAGTTATGTCAGTGAACACATACTTAGAATGTCTGGGTACCACAACCACATGACTCAACTTGGAGTCAAAGTTGATGATGATAGTGTTATTGACAGAGTTCTTCAATCACTTCCACCAAGCTATAACAGCTTCGTGATGAACTATAATATGCAAGGGATGCAAAAGACAATTCCCGAGCTCTTCACTATGCTCAAAGCTGCGGAGGTAGAAATCAAGAAGGAGCCTCAAGTGTTGATGGTTAACAAGACCACTAGTTTCAAGAAAAAGGGCAAGGGAAAGAAAGGGAACTTCAAGAAGAATAGCAAGCCAGTTGCTACTCCCGGGAAGAAACCCAAGTTTGGAGCCAAGCCTGAAACTGAGTGCTTCTACTGCAAAGGGACTGGTCACTGGAAGCGGAACTGTCCCAAGTATTTGGCGGATAAGAAGGATGGCAAAGTGAACAAAGGTATATTTGATATACATGTTATTGATGTGTACCTTACTAATGCTCGTAGTAGCGCCTGGGTATTTGATAGTGGTTCGGTTGATCATATTTGTAACTCGAAACAGGGGCTATGGATTAAACGAAGATTGGCTAAGGACAAGGTGACGATGCGCGTGGGAAATGGTTCCAAAGTCGATGTGATCGCCGTGCTACCTACATCTACCTTCGGGATTAGTTTTAGACCTAAATAATTGTTATATGGTTCCAGCGTTGAGCATGAACATTATATATGGATCTTGTTTGTTGCGATACGGTTATTCATTTAAATCCAAGAATAATGGTTGTTCTATTTATATGAGTAATATCTTTTATGGTCATGCACCCTTGATGAGTGGTCTATTTTTGTTGAATCTAGATCGTAGTGGTACACACATTCATAATATTGAAGCCAAAAGACGCAAAGTTGATAATTATAGTGCAACATATTTGTGCACTGCTGTTTAGGTCATATTGGTGTCAAGCGCATGAAGAAAATCCATGCTGATGGGATTTTGGAATCACTTGATTATGAATCACTTGGTGCTTGCGAACCATGTCTCATGGGCAAGATGACTAAGACTACGTTCTACGGAACAATGGAGCAAGCAACTGACTTATTGGAAATCATACATACTGACGTATGCGGTTTGATGAGTATTGAGGCTCACAACGGGTATCATTATTTTCTGACCTTCACAGATGATTTGAGCAGATATGGGTATATCTACTTGATGAAACACAAGTCTGAAACATTTGAAAAGTTCAAAGAATTCCAGAGTGAAGTAGAGAATCATCAATCATCATAACAAGAAAATAACATTTCTACAATCTGATCGCGGAGGTGAATATTTGAGTTACGAGTTTGGTCTTCATTTGAAATAATGTGGAATACTTTCACAACTCACGCCACCTGGAACACCACAGCGTAATGGTGTGTCCGAACATCGTAACCGTACTTTATTAGATATGGTGCGATCTCTGATGTATGTTACCGATTTACCACTATCGTTTTGGGGTTATGCTTTAGAGACAAATGTATTCATGTTAAATAGGGCACCATCTAAATCCGTTGAGACGACACCTTATGAACTGTGGTTTAGCAAGAAACCCAAGTTGTCGTTTCTTAAAGTTTGGGGCTGCGATGCTTATGTGAAAAAGCTTCAACCTGATAAGCTCGAACCCAAGTCGGAGAAATGTGTCTTCATAGGATACCCAAAAGAAACTGTTGGGTACACCTTCTATCACAGATCCGAAGGCAAGATATTCGTTGCTAAGAATGGATCCTTTCTAGAGAAGGAGTTTCTCTCGAAAGAAGCGAGTGGGAGGAAAGTAGAACTTGATGAGGTAATTTTACCTTCTCCCGAATTGGAAAGTAGTTCATCACCGAAATCAGTTCCTGTGATTCCTACACCAATTAGTGAAGCTAACGATGATGATCATGAAACTTCAGATCAAGTTGCTACTGAACCTCGTAGGTCAACCAGAGTGCATTCCGCACCGGAGTGGTACGGTAACCCTGTTCTGGAAGTCATGTTACTAGACCATGATGAACCTACGAACTATGAGGAAGAAATGATGAGCCCAGATTCCGCAAAATGGCTTGAAGCCATGAAATCTGAGATGGGATCCATGTATGAGAACAAAGTATGGACTTTGGTTGACTTTCCAGATGATCGGCAAGCCATTGAAAATAAATGGATCTTTAAGAAGAAGACTGACGCCGATGGTAATGTTGCTGTCTACAAAGCTCGACTTGTTGCGAAAGGTTTTCGACAAGTTCAAGAAGTTGACTACGATGAGACCTTCTCACCCGTAGCGATGCTTAAGTCTGTCCGAATCATGTTAGAAATTGCTGCATTTTATGACTATGAAATCTGGCAAATGGAAGTCAAAATTGCATTCCTTAATAGATATCTCAAAGAAGAGTTGTATATGATGCAACCAGAAGGTTTTGTCGATCCTAAAGGTGCCGGCAAAGTGTGCAAGCTCCAGTGATCCATCTATGGACTGGTGCAAGCATCTCGGAGTTGGAATATACGCTTTGATGAGGTGATCAAAGCATATGGTTTTATACAAACTTTTGGAGAAGCATGTATTTACAAGAAAGTGAGTGGGAGCTCTGTAGCATTTCTGATATTATATGTGGATGGCATATTGTTGATTGGAAATGATGTAGAATTTCTGGATAACATAAAAGGATACTTGAATAAGAATTTTTCAATGAAAGACCTCGGTTAAGTTGCTTATATATTGGGCATCAAGATCTATAGAGATAGATCATGACGCTTAATTGGACTTTCACAAAGCACATACCTTGATAAAGTTTTGAAGAAGTTCGAAATGTATCAGTCAAAGAAAGGGTTCTTGCCTGTGTTACAAGGTGTGAAGTTGAGTTGGACTCAATGCCCAACCACTGCAGAAGATAGAGAGAAAATGAAAGTCATTCCCTATGCTTCAGCCATAGGTTCTATCATGTATGCAATGTTGTGTACCAGACCTGATGTGTGCCTTGCTATAAGTCTAGCAGGAAGGTACCAAAGTAATCCAGGAGTGGATCACTGGAAAGCGGTCAAGAACATCCTGAAATACCTGAAAAGGACGAAGGATATGTTTCTCGTTTATGGAGGTGACAAAGAGCTCGTCGTAAATGGTTACGTCGATGCAAGCTTTGACATTGATCCGGATGACTCGAAGTCACAAACCGGATACATATTTTTGTTGAACGGTGGAGCTGTCAGTTGGTGCAGTTCCAAGCAGAGCGTCATGGCGGGATCTACGTGTGAAGCGGAGTACATAGCTGCTTCGGAAGCAGCAAATGAAGGAGTTCATATCCGATTTAGGTGTAATACCTAGTGCATCGGGTCCAATGAAAATCTTTTGTGACAACACTGGAGCAATAGCCTTGGCGAAGGAATCCAGGTTTCACAAGAGAACCAAGCACATAAAGAGACACTTCAACTCCATCCGTGATCAAGTCAAGGAGGGAGACATAGAGATTTGCAAAGTACATACGGATCTGAATGTTGCAGACCCGTTGACTAAGCCTCTTCCACGGGCAAAACATGATCAACACAAGACTCCATGGGTGTTAGAATCATTACTATGTAATCTAGATTATTGACTCTAGTGCAAGTGGGAGACTGAAGGAAATATGCCCTAGAGGCAATAATAAAGTAGTTATTTATATTTCCTTATATATCATGATAAATGTCTTTTATTAATGCTAGAATTGTATTAACAGGAAACTTGATACATGTGTGAATACATAGACAAAACAGAGTGTCCCTAGTATGCCTCTACTAGACTAGCTCGTTAATCGAAGATGGTTGAGTTTCCCGACCATAGACATGTGTTGTCATTTGATGAACGGGATCACATCATTAGGAGAATGATGTGATGGACAAGACCCATCCGTTAGCTTAGCATAAGGATCGTTTAGTTTTAATGCTATTGCTTTCTTCATGACTTATACATGTTCCTCTGACTATGAGATTATGCAAGTCCCGAATACCGGAGGAGCACCTTGTGTGCTATTGATGACCCACAAGTATAAGGGATCAATTGTAGCTCTTTTCGATAAGTAAGAGTGTCGAACCCAATGAGGAGCAGAAGGAAATGACAAGTGTTTCTCAGTAATACAATGTCTGCAAGTGCTGAAATTGTAAGTAGCAGAGTAGTTTGATAGCAAGATAATTTTGTAACGAGCAAGTAATGATAATAGTAGCAAGTATGCAGCAAGATAGCCCAATTTTTTTGAGGCAAAGGACATGCCAAAACGGTCTCTTATAATAAGCAAAGCGTTCTTGAGGGTACACGAGAATTTCATCTAGTCACTTTCATCATGTTGGTTCAATTCGTGTTCGCTACTTCGATAATTTGATATGTGGGTGGATAGGTGCTTAGGTGTTGTTCTTACTTGAACAAACCTCCTACTTATGATTAACCCTCCCACAAGCATCTGCAACTACGAGAAAAGTATTAGGAATAAATTCTAACCATTGCATTAAACTTTTGGATCGTTCCTTATGTAATAGTGCATAAAGTGGGGTTTAAGCTTCTGTCACTCTCGCAACCCACCATCTACTTACTACTCCACAATGCATTCCCTTAGGCCCAAATATGGCGAAGTGTCATGTAGTCGACGTTCACATGACACCACTAAGGGAATCACAACATACATACTATCAAAATATCAAACACATATCAAATTCACATGATTACTTGCAACATGATTTCTCCCGTGACCTGAAGAACAAAGGTAACTACTCAAAAGTGATAAACATGCTCAAGATCAGAGGGATATTAAATAGCATAATGGATCTGAACATATAATCTTCCACCAAATAAACCATATAGTAATCAACTACAAGATGTAATCAACACTACTAGTCACCCACAAGCACCAATCTATAGTTCTGGTAACAAGATTGAACACACGAGATGAACTAGGGTTTGATATGAGATGGTGCTATTGAATATGTTGATGAAGATAGCCCTCCCCAAAGATGGTAGAGTTATTGGTGATGATGATGACGATGATTTCCCCCTCCGGGAGGTAAGTTCCCCCAGCGGAATCGCTTCGCCGGAGGGCAAAAGTGCTCCTGCCCAGGTTCCGCCTCGAGACGGCGGCGCTCCGTCCCGAAAGTCTCCTCCTCATTTTTTCTTGGTCAGAAGGGCTTATATACCATAAGATGGGCTTCGGAGGTGGGCCTGGGAGAGCACAACCCACCAGGGCGCGCCCAGGTGGGTTGTGCCCACCTGGTGGGCCCCCTCTGGTACTACTTTACTCCAACATTCCTCAAATAATTCATAAAAATTCTCTATGGAGTTTCAGCTTGTTTAGAGTTGTGTAGAATAGGTGGCCTAACGTAGCTTTTTCAGGTCCAGATTTCGAGCTGCCGGAATTCTCCCTCTTGGTGCATACCTTGCAAATTATGAGAGAAAAGGCATTATAATTACTCCAAAAAGCATTATTATGCATAATAACAACATAAATAACAGCAAGAAAACATGATGCAAATTGGACGTATCAACTGCCCCAAGCTTAGACCTCTCTTGTCCTCAAGCGAAACCGAAAACGAAAAACATGTCCACATGCTTTGAGAGAGAGAGAGAGAGAGAGGTGTCGATAAAACAAAATACGAACATAGAAGCATCATGTTGATTATTACGACAACAACAAATTTAAACATAAGACTTTCATCATAAGACTTGTATCATAGACTTCTCATGAATAAGTGATAGTTCATCACACAACTGAAGTATAAAGCATAAACTCTATTAGAAACCAATAAACTATGTTTTCAGTAAACTTTGCAACTACAATTCATCATATTTTCAGGAAGGGTCACGTATCGGAGCCTTTAGGCAAGTCCACATACTCAACCATCATATAGTCTTCTATAATTTCTAACACTCACCGCATACACATGAGCAAAACGTTTCAACCGGACACATAGAAAGATAGGGGCTTATGGTTTTGCCTCCCAACGTACTCACTTCAAGGGTGATGTCAACAGTAATAACTCATGTCACCCATATTCAACTAGACATATGTGCCTAGATCTTTCCTCACCACATGATGGTTTCCAAAGGATAAAAATAAAAGGGAATAGAGAGGAAACTTTGACTCTTTGCATAAAAGTAAAAGATAGACCCTTCGCAGAGGGAAGCAGAGGTTACCATGCGCTTATTTGTTTGTATGCACAATCCCTTAGTGCAAAAGAACATCACGTTGCATTGCCCCTTGTGATAGCAACCTTTATTATGTAGTCTGTCGCTTTTATTCTTCACCATCACAAGTTTGTGCATTGCTCAATTTTCTCTTACACTAAATGATCTCACACTTTTAGAAGCAATTTTTATTGCCTTATTGCACCAGTGACAACTTACTTGAAGGATCTTACTCAATCTATAGGTAGATATGGTGGACTCTCAAAAAAGGTTTGGGTTTAAAGGTTTTTGGATGCACAAGTAGTATCTCTACTTAATGCGGAGTTTTTGGCTAGAAAATATATTGGGCAAGCACCACATGTTAAAGGATCTATGACAATATGACTTCTATGTGAATATGAACAAACACAAATCATTAAGTCGTCTTCCTTGTCCAACGTCAAACAATTTTGGCATATAATATTTTGATGGGGGCTCACAATCACAAAAGATTTCTAGGATAGTATATTTATATGTGAATATTCTATTCCCTTATTAATTCTTTCATGAGTTGCATCATTAACCAATGCTATGTTTGTCAATCTCTAATAAAAAATTTCTACTTATACTTTTCCTTATGTGGTGCCATCACCTACCATAAGATTAGCATATGATCTTCTTAATTTATTTCCTTTCTTTTATTCATTCAATTATAACCTTTCTTTTTATTGCAACAGGAACATAAAGAAGGTAAAAAATCAAAACTAAACTTTATTATATATCTAGCACACGATTATAAAGATAGATCACCAAGCAAACTCAAAAATAAAGGATCAAACTAAACTTTCATTTATTCTAAAGCAAAAGATCGAACTAAGATAAGTAAATGCAAAAGGATAGTGGGGATGATACGATACCGGGGCACCTCCCCCAAGCTTGGCGAAAGCCAAGGGGAGTGCCCATACCCGATACTTAGTTTTCTTTTGGTGGTGAAGTAGATGCAACTTTGTCCTCAGGTTTCCATGCAGGGGTCCACCATCGAAAGAAGAAGAATGAGTCTGACGGGTCCTGCAACTGGCAACCAAACTGATACCTTTGAACCTTGCCTCATATTCGAAGACTTGGTTCTGAAGATCATAGATCTGGCTTTGGAGGTCGTGGATTTGCTCGTTGAGGGTGAAGATGATATCCTTCATGTACTTGCCATCCACCTTGAGATCACGGGTTAGGTCCAGGATCATGAGGTGATTGGCGTTGAGTCCACGCTCCACCATCTTCTTGCACCGAAACACTTCTTGCTCCATAGCCTCTAGTCTGTCTTCCAGGGTTCCCGTCCCCTTGGGTCCTTCCTCATCGCGGATGTGCAGCAACCCCTCATGCATCTGGATGACCTGAGGGTGTTGCACCACCTTCCGTAGATATGGGTTGATGACGTTCCTTAAGAACTTGTCCTTGGAGGAGCTTGAGGTAGCCATGATAGATGGGATCTCCCAGAAAACAACAAGAAAAGAAAACATAAGATTTCTCCGTTATACGGTGGTTAACAGGTTCGGGAGGTATATAAAGATTTTTTTATCTTGGTAAACAGTTAAGCTATAGAAAAATTGAGTCCGGAAGGTACCCGAGGTGGGCACAACCCACCTAGGTGCGCCAGGCAAGCCTCGCACGCCCTAGTGTATTCGGCCCACTAGGGTACGCTTCCTGATAGCTTTTTATTTTCCTAATTTTGTAAATATTGCAAAACTGATAAAAAATATTTTTGCGGATTCGGAGGCCGTTTACTTACCGTATCACGTACCTCCTTATTTTGACGATTCTGGAGTGTTCCGGAAGGATTATTTTATGTGTTCTTCCGGTGTCAAAGTTTGAATAATATTACTTTCAACATTAATGGGCGTACGTGAGATATACTCCTTCGTGTTAGTGCCTTCAGAATTATTTATCTTGATGGCTCCAGACCGATAAACCTCCTCGATAACATAGGGGCCTTCCCATTTAGAGAGGAGTTTGCCTAGAAAGAACCTGAAACGAGAAAAGAACATAATCTCCGACTTTAAGTCACGCTTTTGGATTCTTTTATCATGTCATCTTTCAACTTTTTCTTTAAATAACTTGGCAATTTCATAAGCTTGGGGTTCTCCATTCATCTAATGAGCCAATATCAAATAGCCTCTTTTCACTAGCAAGTTTGAAATCATAGTTGAGTTCCTTGATTGCCCAAAAAGCTTTATGTTCTAACTCAAGAGGCAAATGACAAGCTTTACCATAAACCATTTTATAAGGAGACATACCCATATGATTTTTATAAACTGTTCTATAAGCCCAAAGTGCATCATCTAATTTCTTAGACCAATTCTTCCTAGACCTATCGACAGTCTTTTGCAAAATTAATTTTATTTCTCTATTACTAAGCTCAACTTGACCACTAGACTGAGGATGATAAGGTGATGCAATTCTATGGTTAACATCATATTTAACAAGAATTATATGAAAAAGCACCACGAATAAAGTGTTAACCAGCATCAGTCATTAAATATATGGGGACTCCAAACCTTGGGAAAATAACTTCCTTAAGCATTTTAATAGAGGTGCTGTGATCAGCACTACTGGTTGGAATAGCTTCTACCCATTTAGTAACATAATCAACGGCAACCAAAATATGTGTATACCCATTAGAGGAAGGAAAAGGTCTCATGTAATCAAAGCCCCAAACATCAAATGGTTCAACAACAAATGAATAATTCATAGGCATTTCTTAACGCTTACCGATATTACCTATCCATTGACATTCATCACAAGAGGAGACGAACTTACGAGCATCTTTGAAAAGAGTAGGCCAATAAAATCCAGACTGCAATACCTTGTGAGCAGTTCTATCTCTAGCATGATGTCCTCCATATGCTTTAGAGTGACATTTCCGAAGGATTTGTCCCTGTTCATGCTCAGGTACACAACGTCTAATAATACCATGTACTCCTTCTTTATAAAGATGTGGGTTATTTGAAAAGTAATGTCTTAAGTCATAAAAGAACTTTTTCTTTTGTTGGTAAGTAAAACTGGGTGGTAAATATTTAGCAACAATGTAGCTAGCATAGTCAGCATACCAAGGAGTATTATTAGTAACATTTATTGTAGCTAACTGCTCATCAGGAAAACTATCATCAATAGGTAGTGGGTCATCAAGCACATTTTCAAGTCTAGACAACTTATCAGCTACAGAGTTCTCAGCTCCTTTTCTATCAATAATATGCACTTAAATTCTTGTAGCAAGAGAACCCACCGTATAAGTCTAGGTTTAGCATCTTTCTTTTCCATAAGATTTTTAATAGAAGCATGGTCCGTGTGAACAGTTACTTTTGAATCAACATTGTAAGATCTAAATTTGTCACAAGCAAACACAACTGCTAAGAATTCTTTTTCAGTGGTAGCATAATTCTTTTGAGCACTGTCTAGAGTTTTACTGACATAGTGAATAACATTTAGTTTTGTATCAACTCTTTGTCCTAGAACAACACCAACAGCATAATCTCTGGCATCACATATAATTTCAAAAGGTAAGTTCCAATCAGGTGGTTGAACTATAGGTGCAGAAATTAAGGCTTTCTTAAGTGTTTCAAATGCCTCAAATCAATCATCATCAAAAACAAAAGGAACATCCTTTTGTAAAAGGTTAGTGAAAGGTCGAGAAATTTTAGAAAAGTCTTTGATAAATCTCCTATAGAAACCAGCATGACCTAAGAAACTACGAATACCTTTGATATCCTTAGGACATGGCATTTTCTCAATTGCATCAACCTTAGCCTGCTACTTCTCAAGCTTGCGTTGTATTCCCTCAAAGAGGAAAGGGTGATGCAGCACAATAGCGTAAGTATTTCCCTCAGTTTTTGAGAACCAAGGTATCGATCCAGTAGGAGACCACGCGCGAGTCCCTCGCACCTTCACAAACAAATAAGAACTTCGTAGCCAACGCGATAAGGGGTTGTCAATCCCTTTACAGTCACTTACGAAAGTGAGATCTGATAGATAGGATAGTGTGATATTTTTGGTACTTTTGGATATAAGAACAGAAAGTAAATAAAGCAAAGTAAAGTAGATTGTAGATTTGATGTGTTGAGAATAGACCCGGGGGGCATAGGTTTCCCTAGTGGCTTCTCTCATGATAAAAGAATTCTACGGTGGGTAAACAAATTACTGTCGAGCAATTGATAGAAAAGCGCATGGTTATGAGAATATCTAGGCATGCTCATTATATATAGGCATCACGTCCGTGACAAGTAGACCGAAACAATTCTGCATCTACTACTATTACTCCACACATCGACCACTATCCATCATGCATCTAGAGTATTAAGTTCAAAAGAATAGAGTAATGCTTTAAGCAAGATGACATGATGTAGAGGGATAAACCCAAGCAATATGATATAAACCCCATCTTTTTATCCTCGATGGCAACAATACAATACGTGCCTTGCTGCCCCTGCTATCACTGGGAAAGGACACCGCAAGATTGAACCCAAAGCCAAGCACTTCTCCCATTGCAAGAACTATAGATCTAGTAGGCCAAACCAAACCAATAATTAGAAGAGACTTGCAAGGATATTATAATCATACATAAAAGATTTCAGAAAAGAACCAAATATTTCTCGTAGATAATCTTGATCATAAACCCACAATTCATCGGATCTCAACAAACACACCGCAAAAAGATTACATCGAATAGATCTCCTCGAAGACCGAGGAGAACTTGGTATTGAGATCCAAAAAGAAAGAAGAAGCCATCTAGCTAATAACTATGCACCCGAAGGTCTGTGGTATACTACTCACAACTCATGGTGAGGCTATGGTGTTGATGTATAAGCACTCCGTGGAAGATCCCCCCTCCAGCGGAGCTCCGAAACAGGCCCCAAGATGGGATCTCACAGGGACAGAATGTTGCGGCGGTGGAATTATGGTTTTCTCTGTTGCCTTGATGTTTTCAGGGTACATGGATATATATAGGAGGAAGGAGGGCATTGGGGGAGCCAGAGGGGGCCCACGAGGGTGGGGGGCGCGCCCTGTAGGAGGGGGCACGCCCTGGACCCTCGTGGTCGTCTCCTTCGTTCCCTCGTGTGTACTCCAAGTATTTTGTGTTGATATCGTTCCAAAAATAACTCTCGCGAAGGTTTCATTCCGTTTGAACTCCGTTTGATATTCCTTTCTTGCAAAACCATGAAATAGGCAAAAAAAACAACAATCTGCACTGGGCCTTGGGTTAGTAGGTTAGTCCCAAAAATAATATAAAAGTGTATAATAAAGCCCATTAAACATCCAAAACATAATATATAATAGCATGGAACAATAAAAAATTATAGATACGTTGGAGACGTATCAAGCATCCCCAAGCTTAATTCCTGCTCGTCCTCGAGTAGGTAAATGAGAAAAACAGAATTTTTGATGTGGAATGCTAACCAACATAATTCTCAATGTAATTTCTTTATTGTGGCATGAATGTTCAGATTCGAAAGATTCAAGACAAAAGTATATATTGACACAAGAATAATAATACTTCAAGCATACTAACAAAACAATTATGTCTTCTCAAAATAACATGGTCAAATAAAGTTATCCCTACAAAATCATATAGTCTGGCTATGCTCCCTCTTCATCACACAAAATATTCATATCATGCACAACCTCGGTTTCAGCCAAGCAATTGTTTTCATACTCAAATTTTTTCAAACCTTTCAACTTTCACGCAATACATGAGCGTGAACCATGGATATAGCACTATAGGTGGAATAGAGTGGTGGTTGTGGAGAAGACAAAAAGGAGGAAGATATTCTCGCATCAACTAGGCGTATCAATGGGTTATGGAGATGCCCATCAATAGATATCAATGTGAGTGAGTAGGGATTGCCATGCAACGGATGCACTAGAGCTATAAGTGTATGAAAGCTCATCAAAAGAAACTAAGTGGGTGTGCATCCAACTTGCTTGCTCATGAAGACCTAGGGCATTTGTGGAAGCCCATCGTTGGAATATACAAGCCAAGTTCTATAATGAAAATTCCCACTAATATATGAAAGTGACAAAACAAGAGACTCTCTATCATGAAGATCATGGTGCTACTTTGAAGCACAAGTGTGGAAAAGGATAGTAGCATTGTCCCTTCTCCCTTTTCTCTCATTTTTTTGGAGGGGCTTTCTATTTTTTTTAGCCCCTCTCTATTTTTTTGGGCAATCTCTTTTTTTATTTGGCCTTTCCTCACATGGGACAATGCTCTAATAATGAAGATCATCACACTTTTATTGACTTACAACTCAAAGATTACAACTCGAAGCTAGAACAAAATATGACTCTATATGAATGCCTCCGGTGGTGTAACGGGATGTGCAATGAATCAAGAGTGACATGTATGAGAAATTATGCATGGTGGATTTGCCACGAATACGATGTCAACTACATGATCATGCATGGCAATACGACAATATGAAGCGTGTCATATGAACGGAACGGTGGAAAGTTCCACGGCAATATATCTCAGAATAGCTATGGAAATGCCATGATAGGTAGGTATGGTGGCTGTTTTGAGAAAGGTATATGGTGGGTGTATGGTACCGGCGAGAGTTGCGCGGTACAGGAGAGGCTAGCAATGGTGGAAGGGTGAGAGTGCGTATAATCTATGGACTCAACATTAGTCATAAAGAACTCATATACTTATTGCAAAAATTTATGAGTCATCAAAACAAAGTAATCAACGCATGCTCCTAGGGGGGAGGTTGTTAGGAGTTAACTATCGCGCGCCCCCGACCTCCACACAAAGGATGACACTCAATAAATACCTCATGCTCTAACTTCGTCACATAGTGGTTCATCATACATGCATGCTACGGGAATCACAAACTTTAACACAAGTATTTATCAAATTCATAATTACTCCACTAGCATGACTCTAATATCACCATCCTCATATCTCAAAACAATCATCAAGTATCAAACTTCTCATCATATTCAATGCACTTTATGTGAAAGTTTTTACTATATTCATCTTGGATGCCTATCATATTAGGACTAGTTTTATAACCAAAGCAAATTACCATGCTGTTCTACATGACTCTCAAAAGGGTATAAGTGAAGCATGAGAGATCAACAATTTCTACAAAATAAATCCACCACCGTGCTCTAAAAGATATAAGTGAAGCACTAGAGCAAAACTATCTAGCTCAAAAGATATAAGTGAAGCACATAGAGTATTCTAACAAAATTTAAACCATATTTATCTCTCTCAAAAGGTGTGTCCAGAAAGGATGATTGTGGCGAACTAAAAATCAAAGACTCAAATCATACATGACGCTCCAAGCAAAACACATATCATGTGGTGAATAAAAATATAGTCCCGAGTATACTTACCGATAGATGAAGACGAAAGAGGGGATGCTTTTCCGGGTCATCCCCAAGATTAGGCTTTTGGTTGTCCTTGAATTTTACCTTGGGGTGCCTTGGGCATCCCCAAGCTTAGGCTCTTGCTAGTCTTTGTTCCATAGTCCATCAAAGCCATACTCAAAACTTGAAAACTTCACAACACAAAACTTAGCCAAAAATCTCGTGAGCTCCGTTAGTATAAGAAAACAAACCACCACTCAAAGGTACTGTAATGAACTCATTCTTTGTTTATATTGGTGTTAAACCTACTGTATTCCAACTTCTCTATGATTCATACTCCCCAATACTACTCATAGATTCATCAAAATAAGCAAACAACACACGAAAAACAGAATGTGTCAAAAACAGAACAGTCTATAGTAATCTGTAACTTTCGAATACTTCTGTAACTCCAAAAAAATTAAATAAATTGTTAAACGTGAGGAATTTGTCTATTAATCATCTACAAAAAGAATCAACTAAATAGCACTCTCTAGTAAAATTTGGTGTCCAACCTTGTGAGCGCTAAAGTTTCTGTTTTTTACAGCAAGATCATATAAACTTCACACAAGTCTTCACAAAGGTTCTACTTGGAACAAACACTAATTAAAACACAAAACCACATCTAAAAAGAATATAGATTCAATATTTATTCCTAAATAGAAGCAAAAAAAAGAAAGTAAAATTGGGTTGCCTCCCAACAAGCGCTATCGTTTAACGCCCCTGGCTAGGCATTGATAATTTTAATGACGCTCACATGAAAGATAAGAATTGAAGCACAAAGAGAGCATCATATAGCATGTGAAAATCAAATCGAAGTCTAACATACTTCCTATGCATAGGCATTTTTATAGGGAAACAAATTAGCAAGACAAGCAAGATCTAGCATGTGCAAGGAAGAAGGAAGAAACAATAGCAATCTCAACATAACGAGAGGTAATTTAGTAACATGAAGATTTCTGCAACCGTATTTCCCTCTCTCATAATAATTGGATGTAGGATCATATTCAAACTCAACAATATAGCTATCACATAACATATTTTCTTCACGATCCACATGCATGCAAAGTAGACACTCTTCCAAGATAGTGGGATTATCATCAACTAAAGTCATGACCTCTCCAAACCCACTTTTATCAGAAAAATCATAAGATTGAACATTATCCAAATATGTGGGATCTAAAGTTGACACTCTTCCAAACCCATTTCAATATTATTGCAAACATTATTATCAATCTCATATAAATCATGGGGCTTAAAGAAGTTTTCAAGATCGTAAGAAGCATCTCCCCAATCACGATCATTGCAACAAGTAGTGGGCATAGCAAAATAAGCATCCCCAAGCTTACGGTTTTGCATATCATTAGCACAATTGACATTAATAGAGTTTATAATAACATCATTGCAATCATGCTTTTTATTTAAGGAGCTATCATGAATCACTTTTTCTTTTAACAATTCCTCGCAATTTTCAGACTCGCAAATTTCAAGCAAAACCTCATAAAGATAATCTAGTGCATGCAGCTCACTAGCAATTGGTTCATCATGATTGGATCTCTTAAAAAGATTAGCAAGTTGATGAGGATCCATAATTTAGCAAGCGAAGATGCAAGCTGATAGAGGGCACATAGCAACACAAGCAAACAGAAAGGCAAACGGAAAAAGGGCGAATAAAACGGCAAGGGTGAAGTGGGGGAGAGGAAAACGAGAGGCAAATAAATGTAATGTGAAGGATAAGGGTTTGTGATAGGTACTTGGTATATGACTTTTGCGTAAGCCTCCCCGGCAATGGCGCTAGAAATTCTTCTTGCTAGTTCTCGAGCTTGCGTTGTATTCCCTCGAAGAGGAAAGGGTGATGCAGCATAGTAGCGTAAGTATTTCCCTCAGTTTTTGAGAACCAAGGTATCAATCCAGTAGGAGACCACGCGCGAGTCCCTCGCACCTGCACAAACAAATGAGAACTTCATAGCCAACGCGATAAGGGGTTGTCAATCCCTTTACGGTCACTTACAAAAGTGAGATCTGATATATAGTATAGTGTGATATTTTTGGTATTTTTGGATATAAGAACAAAAAGTAAATAAAGCAAAGTAAAGTAGATTGTAGATTTAATATGTTGAGAATAGACCCGGGGGCCATAGGTTTCACTAGTGGCTTCTCTCATGATAGCAGAATTCTACGGTGGGTAAACAAATTACTGTCGATCAATTGATAGAAAAGCACATAGTTATGAGAATATATAGGCATGATCATTATATATAGGCATCATGTCCATGACAAGTAGACCGAAACGATTCTGCATCTACTACTATTACTCCACACATCGAGCGCTATCCAGCATGCATCTAGAGTATTAAGTTCATAAGAACAGAGTAATGCTTTAAGCAAGATGACATGATGTAGAGGGATAAACTCAAGCAATATGATATAAACCCCATCTTTTTATCCTCGATGGCAACAATACAATACGTGCCTTTCTGCCCCTGTTGTCACTGGGAAAGGACACTGCAAGATTGAACCCAAAGCCAAGCACTTCTCCCATTGCAAGAACTATATATCTAGTAGGCCAAACCAAACCAATAATTCGAAGAGACTTGCAAGGATATTATAATCATACATAAAAGATTTCAGAAAAGAACCAAATATTTCTTGTAGATAATCTTGATCATAAACCCACAATTCATCAGATCTCGACAAACACACCGCAAAAAGATTACATCGAATAGATCTCCTCGAAGACCGAGGAGAACTTGGTATTGAGATCCAAAAAGAGAGAAGAAGCCATCTAGGTAATAACTATGGACCCAAAGGTCTGTGGTAAACTACTCACAACTCATGGTGATGCTATGGTGTTAATGTAGAAGCACTCCGTGGAAGATCCCCCCTCCGGCGGAGCTCCAGAACAGGCCCCAAGATGGGATCTCACGATAATAGAAGGTTGTAGTGGTGGAATTAGGGTTTTCTTTGTTGCCTCGATGTTTTTAGGGTACATGGATATATATAGGAGGAAGGAGGGCATCGGGGGAGCCAGAGGGGCCCACGAGGGTGGGGGCGGGCCTTGTAGGAGGGGGCGCGCCTGGGACCCTCGTGGCCACCTCCTTCTTTCCCTCGCGTGTACTCCAAGTCTTCTGTGTTGATATCGTTCCAAAAATAACTCTCACGAAGGTTTCATTCCGTTTGGACTCCGTTTGATATTCCTTTTCTGCAAAACCCTGAAATAGGCAAAAAAAATAGCAATCTGCATTGGGCCTTGGGTTAGTAGGTTAGTCCCAAAGATAATATAAAAGTGTATAATAAAGCCCATTAAACATCCAAAACATAATATATAATAGCATGGAACAATAAAAAATTATATATACGTTGGAGACGTATCATAGCCTTGTCCACTTCAATACCCTTTTCAGAAATCTTATGACCCAAGACAATACTTCCATTAACCATAAAGTGGCATTTCCCCAATTCAAGACAAGACTTGTTTGTTCACATCTCTGCAAAACTCGATCGAGATTGCTTCAAAAATCATCAAAAGACTTCCCATAGACAAAGAAATCATCCATGAAAACTTCCACTATGTTTTCTCAAAAGTCAGAGAATATTGCATTCATACATCTTTGAAAGGTAACAGGTGCATTGCATAAACCAAAAGGCATACGTCTATAGGCATAAGTTCCGAAGGGAGAAGTAAAGGTAGTCTTTTCTTGATCAGGTTGAGAAACATGTATTTGTGAAAAAATAGAGTATCCATCAAGGAAGCAAAAGTGTGTGTGCTTTGATAATCTTTCTAGCATTTGATCAATAAAAGGCAGAGGGTAATGATCTTTCCTAGTTGCTTTATTTAATTTTGTAAAATCAGTTACCATTCTATAGCCTGTAACAATTCTTTGTTGAATAAGTTCATTCTTATCATTAGGAACAACAGTAATTCCTACATTCTTAGGAACACAATGAACGTGACTTACCCATCTACTATCAGCTATAGGATAGATTAAACCTACTTCCAGAAGTTTTAATATTTCCATTCTTACCACTTCTTTCATCTTCGGGTTTAACCGACGTTGATGATCAACAACGGGTTTAGCATCAGGTTCCATATTAATCTTATGCTGACATAGAGTGGGACTAATTCCCTTTAAATCATAGAGAGTATATCCAATAGCAGCCCGGTGCTTCCTTAGAACTTTCAATAATCTTTCTTCTTCATGTTCTGATAGGTTAGCACTAATAATAACATAATACATCTTCTTTTCATCAAGATAAGCATATTTCAAAGTGTAGGCAATTGTTTTAATTCAAACACTAGATCACCTTTTGGTGGAGAAGGACCTCCTAGAGTTTCAATAGGTAAATTGTGTTTAAGTATAGGACGTTGTTGATACGTCCAAAACGTATCTATAATTTCTGCTTGCTCCATGCCTCTTTTGTGTGATATTGCTATGATATTTATACACTTCCATACACTTTTGATCATATTTGGACTAACCTATTAACTCAGTGCACCCCAGTGCCAGTTTCTGTTTTCTGCTGTTTTTGTATTTCAGGTTTTCCCATTACGTAAACTGCCAGAAAAATCCCGGAAAAATTATATAAAAAATCAGCGTTCCGGAAGCTTCCATGCGGCCAAAGTAGGGCCGGAGGGGGGCCACCAGGGCTCCAGGCGCCCTGGCCACGCGGCCCCCCTCCAGGCCGCGCCGGGGGGGCGCCTGGGCCCCCCTTAGCTCCCCTGGCGACCCCCTTTGGCATATATTTACACCGCGTCGCAGAAACCCTGATTCCAGACCCCTTTTCTCCAGACGCAATTCCGATCTCCACCGCCATCGCCATCAAGCTTCGGGGGACCAGAATTCCTGTGCCGGCACCCTGCCGGGACGGGGAAGTGCCCCCGGATTCATCTTCATCGACGTTGCTTCCTCCCTCCATGATGCGGGAGTAGTTCCTCCTCGGGGCTGAGGTTTCTACCAGTAGCTATGTGGTCAATTCTCTCTCCCATGATGTGATCTTCGTTGTGATCATAGGCTATGTTAATCTAGGGTGATCCCATGATATTTCCCCTTCCTCTATGTATTGGATTGATGTACTCACTTGTCTTTATCTAGTATAATCCCCGAGACCAAGGTGACAGCGGTCTATTGGACATGGATTAGAAAAATATTTTCATGAGTGATTTCCTCTCTTGTGTGTTGATTGAGGATTGAGAGTCTCTTGGTGCTTGTCCTTGACTATCCTTTAGATATGTTGTGGTGATTGTGGGACTCTCTTTGGATGGCCACGGTGACATTGGGAAATCCTTAGATTGAGAACTACGAACTTTGAGGTGTGCTTTTGTAGCCCTACATAATTCTCGTCCTCTCTTGACCACGAAGGAATGACCTCCGGGTGCATCTCCATTGCATGTTTTATGGGAAATATCATGTGATTCGATTATGTTAATGTTGTTGGGAGTTGCCACTAGTAAAAGTATGATCCCTAGGCCTTGTTTGCACCATTGCAATATCATTTCTGCTCACGTTTACCACTTGTTTGCTTGCTGCACTTTTTATTACAGATTTATATTACTTTCCTTTGCCACTCCTATCATCCATATTTTACCATCTCTTCGCCGAACTAGTGCACCTATACAACTCCTAGTTGTATTAGGTGTGTTGGGGACACAAGAGACTTCTTGTATCTTAGTTGCAGGGTTGCTTGAGAGAGACCATCTTCAACATCTACTTCCCTGAGTTTGATAAACCTTAGGTCATCCACTTGAGGGAAATTGCTACTGTCCTACAAACCTCTGCGCTTGGAGGCCCAACATAGTCTACAAGAGTAGAAGCGTGTGTAGACATCAAGCTATTTCTGGCGCCGTTGCTGGGGAGGTGAGTGCTTGAAGGTATATCTTTAGATCTTGCAATTAAATCTTTTTGTCTCTTGTTTTTATTTCACTAGTGATGCTTATGGACAACCTTGCTATTGGATCGTTGCTTGTGGGAAGACGCCCCACACATGTGGTGGTTGCTCCTCCCCCTACTGAAATTGTGCCCTATAAAATACCAGCTGGTATTATCGATTATGTTTTGGCTAATCGTTATGCAGGAGACAGACATCCCGGTGAACACTTGCTATATCTGTCACAATTATGTTCATTATTTAAGCTTGCAAGTGTATCAAGGGAGTTTGTCATGAGGAAATTGTTCGCCGTATCACTTATAGATAAAGCTTCAGATTGGTATAAGCTTCTCGATAACTCGCACTTGCTTGATTGGCAAGAGCTTATGTCTC
Source organism: Secale cereale (assembly GCA_902687465.1). NCBI lineage: Eukaryota > Viridiplantae > Streptophyta > Magnoliopsida > Poales > Poaceae > Secale > Secale cereale. Next base: position 191,953,715 of record LR738711.1, read on the forward strand.
TCTTTTATACTAAGTTTTATCCTCTTCATGAAATTCATCGAGACAGGAACTATATCTATAACTTTAGGTCTCGTGACGGAGAGAGCGTAGCTCAAGCTTGGGGGAGACTGAAAACGTTAATGCTAAAATGTCCTAACCATGGGCTCCCCAAAGATGCTTATGTGGAGAGTAAGAGTACCTTTTTGCATGTGGATCATGGTAACAATGCTTTATGTGATGCTTATATTGTTGAGTTTATTCGTGATCCCACTGAAAATTATTATGAGAAGGGAACATATGCTTATAGATATTTCAATAATATTAAGTTCCCTCTCTTTATGTTGAAGGTTTTGAAGCTGCACTTGTTTTGTCTTCCTATGCCTATTGCTTTGTGCTTCAATGAATTATTCTATTGCAATATTCCTATACATAGGAAGCATGTTAGGCTTAAATGTATTTGGTATTTGCTTCTTGATGCTCTCTTTTGTTCTTCAACTCTTATTCCTACGAGAGCATCATTAAAGTCTTAAGCCTATCTTTATGGCTATAAAGAAAGAGCTCTAGGGAGACAACCCTTGTTATCTTTGCTTTCAGTTTGTTCTTTCAGTTTTTAGTGGTCTTGATGTTTGTTACTACAGTAGCATCATCATTGTATCTTTACTTTTCAGCTTTGTGCCAAGTGTAGCCTCTGATTGCAAGAAAGTTCAAAAGTTGTGACGTAATGTCCAGGAAACAGATTTTGTCCTTGGACAGAAAAATTCGTATAAAATAACCAGTTCATCTTTTTGGTCTGAATTTTTTCGACAGCGTGCTCTATACAATTGGCTTTCGGGCGTCTGTTCTGAGTTTTTTTATTAGAGTTGCAGAACTGCCCCGAAAAAATCATTTACTACCTGCTGGTCTGTTTTTCACAGATTCTGTCCTGTTTTGCCTTTCCTTCATTTTGCAAACCTTGAGCTTGCTTTTTCTTTGCAAAAACCTTTTGGCAATCTTGAGAAACAGTAGACCTTCAAGAATATCCTTATTTCCAGCAAGGAAAAATTATTTTATTATGGGTACTAACCTCGCTAATCAGATTATGATGAGTTATGTATGAAGGGAGTTTTCAAGTGTGCGAGGGAAGATGATAAAAAGATTCAGGAGTGTCAAACGCTCAAGCTTGGGGATGCCCCCATGCACCCCCAAGAAATATTCAAGAAGATTCAAGCGTCTAAGCTTGGGGATGCCCCCGTGCATCCCCTTCTCCATCAACATTATCAGTTCGTCTTTCGTTCCACTATATTTTTATCACCTCATGTGTTATGTGCTATGCTTGGAGCGTCTTGCTTTTAGTTTCCTTTTTAGTTTCTTTAGCTTTGCTTGCTGTTCATAACGAGTTGGAACTCAGCTTTCTTTGTGTGGGAGTGAAACACGCTCCACTTCAACCTAGGACATAACATAGAATTTTCATGTATATCCTTGTTGTGTGTGTTCTTTGTCTTTCAATAGCTACTATCATGTTCAACTCTCAGTTTTCATGCTTATCTTTTTAAAGAGCTTTTGTTTAGTTGGTCGCTGGAACTCTCTTTATTTATCATGCTTATCTTGTTAAGAGAGTTGGCTTCTGTTGCACTGGTTGATATGTCTATGATAAAAATGCTATGTGCATAATGGTGCTTAGTAGTTCATGTTTTCTTATGGTTAGTCTCAAATAGCTGGGGGGTTCTCAATGTGTTATTGGAGTACCAACATGATTTGTTTGCCTATGATGTGGTATGGTTTAGTGGTATCTTCCCCCAAGAATTTATTTTGATCGACTTGGCGTATGCTCACGCATATTTAAGACTGTAAAGAAAGTCTATCAAGCCATGATGATCTTTAATTTCTGAGTAGCGATATAACTTCCATGCCTGATTCAATGTTGCTTTCTCGCTCTGCATGATTATGACGGTCATTGCTCTTTTAGTTGGTCGCTCCCAGTCTTTTGCTAACGTTCGCCTGTACTAAGCGGACTGACTGCTTGTGCATCCAAAATCCTTTAAACCAGTTATGCCATATGAGTCCACCATACCTTCCTATACATGGTATTTACCTGCCATTCCTAACGAAGACTTTCATGTACCATCTCGAAATTATTCAAAAAAAGCATTTCTCTTTTGTGCCTTTGTTTTAGCTCATGAGGAAGTAGTAGTTAATTCATGATCTTTTTAAGTTGGACAAGCTTCACCCCGGGAGTGCATGTCTAATGTGCAAACCCATAATACGAGAAGGAACTGGCATAGAGTGCGCCCGGCTCATTAAAAAATTATACAACAAACAAACCCTCCTTCACGCTTTGTTCATGAGAAATCAGAAAACTTTGGCAGTGATAAGCAAAGGAGATTAAGAGGATGTGATCGTCCTCATGCGGGAGCCGTTCCTCAAAACTTGTCCAGCTCGAGAAGTAATTGAGTTATCTGCTAGCATTCGTTGACGAAATATGCATAATCTAAAAATAATAATTATTACCTCTGTTTTTAAAACCAAGAGCTCTGGTACATGTTTAGTTTTTGTTTCCGACCACGGGTTTTCAACCTTGCCAACAAAAGCTACGGTTCGAGAGTCTCCACCTTCTTTAAAGAACCAACTATTGAGAGCATGATTGTCATTTTGAGTGTAATGTGCATTGTCCCAAAGTAGCATTGTCTTTTGCATGATTATGATATCGTTTATTCTGAAATCATTGTATCTAGTCGTCACTTAAACTTTGGAGGTGCCCCTGCATTTATGTTTTGCTTCACTAAAGGGGGCAAGCGAGATATCACTTTGTCATATTTGCACACCATGCTCACTACAAATCTATTGAGTATTTCAGTATCATATTGTAAAACTTTCAGTTCTTTGTGATTTTCTCATGAGGCAACTTAATTACTACAGATCCATTGTCTCAGTAAGCACTTGTCATGTGACTGTAAAAAGTCCTTATATGGTTAATAGCATGTCACCACAGAAATTATGCTTGTTATCATTTACCTACTCGAGGACGAGCAGGAATTAAGCTTGGGGATGTTGATACGTCCAAAACGTATCTATAATTTCTGCTTGCTCCATGCCTCTTTTGTGTGATATTGCTATGATATTTATACACTTCCATATACTTTTGATCTTATTTGGACTAACCTATTAACTCAGTGCACCCCAGTGCCAGTTTCTGTTTTCTGCTGTTTTTGTATTTCAGGTTTTCCCATTACGTAAACTGCCAGAAAAATCCCGGAAAAATTATATAAAAAATCAGCGTTCCGGAAGCTTCCATGCGGCCAAAGTAGGGCTGGAGGGGGGCCACCAGGGCTCCAGACGCCCTGGCCACGCGGCCCCCCTCCAGGCCGCACCGGGGGGCGCCTGGGCCCCCCTTAGCTCCCCTGGCGACCCCCTTTGGCATATATTTACACTGCGTCGCAGAAACCCTGATTCCAGACCCCTTTTCTCCAGACGCAATTCCGATCTCGGCCGCCATCGCCATCAAGCTTCGGGGGACCAGAATTCCTGTGCCGGCACCCTGCCGGGACGGGGAAGTGCCCCCGGATTCATCTTCATCAACTTTGCTTCCTCCCTCCATGATGCGGGAGTAGTTCCTCCTCGGGGCTGAGGTTTCTACCAGTAGCTATGTGGTCAATTCTCTCTCCCATGATGTGATCTTCGTTGTGATCATAGGCTATGTTAATCTAGGGTGATCCCATGATATTTCCCCTTCCTCTATGTATTGGATTGATGTACTCACTTGTCTTTATCTAGTATAATCCCCGAGACCAAGGTGACAGCGGTCTATTGGACATGGATTAGAAAAATATTTTCATGAGTGATTTCCTCTCTTGTGTGTTGATTGAGGATTGAGAGTCTCTTGGTGCTTGTCTTTGACTATCCTTTAGATATGTTGTGGTGATTGTGGGACTCTCTTTGGATGGCCGCGGTGACATTGGGAAATCCTTAGATTGAGAACTACGAACTTTGAGGTGTGCTTTTGTAGCCCTACATAATTCTCGTCCTCTCTTGACCACGAAGGAATGACCTCCGGGTGCGTCTCCATTGCATGTTTTATGGGAAATATCATGTGATTCGATTATGTTAATGTTGTTGGGAGTTGCCAATAGTGAAAGTTTGATCCCTAGGCCTTGTTTCCACCATTGCAATACCATTTCTGCTCACGTTTACCACTTGTTTGCTTGCTGCACTTTTTATTAAAGATTTATATTACTTTGCTTTGCCACTCCTATCATCCATATTTTACCATCTCTTCGCCGAACTAGTGCACCTATACAAATCCTAGTTGTATTAGGTGTGTTGGGGACACAAGAGACTTCTTGTATCTTAGTTGCAGGGTTGCTTGAGAGAGACCATCTTCAACCTCTACTTCCCTGAGTTCGATAAACCTTAGGTCATCCACTTGAGGGAAATTGCTGCTGTCCTACAAACCTCTGCGCTTGGAGGCCCAACATAGTCTACAAGAGTAGAAGCGTGTGTAGACATCAGTTGTTCAAACAAAATATCATCTATTTCATTTCTTTCATGCATATGTAAATAATTTTCATGGTCTAGCAAATATTGTTCTAGACGATCAATAGGAGGCACATCAATAGAAGCAAGACCAATAATGTCATCTTTACTAGGTAATTCTTTCTCATGAAGCTTTCTATTAAACTTGGAAAAATGAAACTCATGAGATTCATCACCAAAACTAACACCGACAGTTTGTTTCTTACAATCTATGTGAGCAATAACCGTGTTCAAGAAAGGTCTACCAAAGATAATGGGACATAAATCATCTTGTGGGGAACCAAGAACAAGAAAATCAGTAGGGTATTTTATTTTCCCACACAAGACTTCAACATCTCTAACAATCCCAATTGGTGAGATGGTGTCTCTATTAGCTAGTTTAATAGTGACATCAATGTGTTCTATTTCTGCATGTGCTATGTCATTCATAATTTCTTGGTATAAAGAGTAAGGGATAGCACTCACACTAGCACCTAAGTCACATAGACCATGATAACAATGATCTCCTATTTTAACCGAGACAACGGGCATGCCAACAACAGGTCTGTGTTTGTCCTTTTTATCAGGTCTGGCAATTCTAGCAGCTTCTTCATTAAAGCAAATAACATGCCCATCTACATTTTCTTCCAAAAGATCCTTGACCATAGCAATTTTAGGCTCTACTTTAATTTGTTCATCAGGTTTAGGTGTTCTAATATAACTTTTGTTAACCACAGTTGAAACTTTAGCATGCTCCTTTATCCTAACAAGGAAAGGTGGTTTTTCAATGTAAGCGGTAGGAACAAATGGATCAACATTATAAAGTATAGTTTCTTCTTTAACTGGTACCAGTTCTTTAATTTCTTCTTTAGTAGGTGGGTGGTATTTAAACCACTTTCCCTTAGGGAGATCAACATGAGTAGCAAAGGATTCACAAAAGGAGGCTACTATCTTAGAGTCAAGTCCATATTTAGTGCTAAACTTTGAAAAGGCATCGGTACTCATAAAAGATTTAACACAATCATACTTAAGCTTGATACCTGACTCTTTACCTTCGTCAAGTTCCCAATCTTTAGAGTTGCGTTTGACTCTTTCCAAAAGATCCCACCAGAATTCAATAGTTTTCTTCATAAAAGAACCAGCACAAGAAATATCGAGCATGGATCGATCATTATGAGAAAGCTGAGCATAAAAATTCTGAATAATAATTTCTCTTGAGAGCTCATGATTGGGGCATGAATATAACATTGACTTAAGCCTCCCCCAATCTTGAGCGATACTTTCTCCTTCACGAGCCAAAAATTATATATGTAATTCCGACCACGATGAACTAGATGCATATGATGTTTTTTTTGGTGAAACTCCATTTTCAATCGGTTCTAGTTCCAAGATCCAATATCACCGCATAGCCTATACCATGCTAATGATTTCTCCTTCAAAGATAAAGGAAAAACCTTCTTCATAACTTGATCTCCGGGTAGACCTGCAAGCTTAAACAATCCATAAATTTCTTCCACATATATCAAGTGCATATCAGGATGTTTAGTTCCATCTCCTGCAAAGGATTAGCTAGCAGTTGTTCTATCATACCCGAAGGGATTTCATATTCAATATTTTCAGTAGGTGCAGCAGGTTGAGGGGTAACTAATTGTGGTTCCGGTCGAGGTGAAGATACCCCGAACAAACCCCTCAAAGGATTGTTCTCCATAGTAACAAGTGACAATAAATTTCAGCACACTATATAAATGTTTCCTTACCAATTTCCACTTACGAGAACCGCTTCACTCCCCGGCAATGGCGCCAGAAAATTGCCTTGATGGCCCACAAGTATAGGGGATCAATTGTAGCTCTTTTCGATAAGTAAGAGTGTCGAACCCAACGAGGAGTAGAGGGAAATGACAAGTGTTTCTCAGTAAGGTAATGTTTGCAAGCGCTGAAATTGTAAGTAGCAGAGTAGTTTGATAGAAAGATAATTTTGTAGCGAGCAAGTAACGATAATAGTAGCAAGTATGCAGCAACATAGCCCAATCCTTTTGAGGCAAAGGATAGGCCAAAATAGTCTCTTACAATAAGCAAAGCGTTCTTGAGGGTACATGGGAATTTCATCTAGTCACTTTCATCATGTTGGTTCAATTCGTGTTCGCTATTTTGATAATTTGATATGTGGGTGGATCGGTGCTTAGGTGTTGTTCTTACTTGAAAAAACCTTCTACTTATGATTAACCCTCCCGCAAACATCCGCAACTACGAAAAAGTATTAAGAATAAATTCTAACCATAGCATTAAACTTTTGGATCCAATCGGTCCCTTACGGAATAATGCATAAACTGGGGTTTAAGCTTCTGTCACTCTCGCAACTCACCATCTACTTACTACTCCACAATGCATTCCCTTAGGCCCAAATATGGTGAAGTTTCATGTAGTCGACGTTCACATGACACCACTAAGGGAATCACAACATACATTCTATCAAAATATCGAACACATATCAAATTCACATTATTACTTGCAACATGATTTCTCCCGTGACCTCAAGAACAAAGGTAACTACTCACAAGTGATAAACATGCTCAAGATTAGAGGGGTATTAAATAGCATAATGGACCTGAATATATAATCTTCCACCAAATAAACCATATAGTAATCAACTACAAGATGTAATCAACACTACTAGTCAACCCGCAAGCACCAATCTATAGTTCCAGTAACAAGATTGAACACAAGAGATGACCTTGGGTTTGAGATGAGATGATGTTGTTGAAGATTTTGATGAAGATAGACCTCCCCAATATGGGAAACTTGTTGGTGATGATTGATGACCCACAAGTGTAGGGTATCTATCGTAGTCCTTTCGATAAGTAAGAGTGTCGAACCTAACGAGGAGCAGAAGGAAATGATAGGCAGTTTTCAGTAAGGTATTTTCTGCAAGCACTGAAATTATAGGTAACATATAGTTTTGTGATAAGGTAATTGGTAGCAAGTGACAAAAGGTAAAAGTAAATAAGGTGCAGCAAGGTGGCCCAATCCTTTTTGTAGCAAAGGACAAGCCCGGGCAAACTCTTATATAAAGGAAAGCGCTCCCGAGGACACATGGGAATTGACGTCAAGCTAGTTTTCATCACGATCATCTGATTAGCGTTCGGCACTTTGATAATCTAATATGTGGGTGGACTGGCTTGGGTGCTGTCCTTACTTGGACAAGCCTCCCACTTATGATTAACCTCTAATGCAAGCATTCGCAACTACAAAATAAGTATTAAGGTAAACCTAACCATAGCATGAAACATATGGATCCAAATCAGCCCCTTACGAAGCAACGCATAAACTAGGGTTTAAGCTTCTGTCAGTCTAGCAACCCATCATCTACTTATTACTCCCCAATGCCTTCCTCTAGGCCCAAATAATGGTGAAGTGTCATGTAGTCGACGTTCACATGACACCACTAGAGGAGAGACAACATACATCTCATCAAAATATCGAACGAAGACCAAATTCACATGACTACTAATAGCAAGACTTCTCCCATGTCCTTAGGAACAAAAGTAACTACTCACAAGACATAATATTGTTCATGATCAGAGGGGTATTAATATGCATAATGGATCTGAACATATGAGCTTCCACCAAGTAAACCAACTAGCATCAACTACAAGGAGTAATCAACACCACTAGCAACCCACAGGTACCAATATGAGGTTTGGGTACAAAGATTGGATACAAGAGATGAACTAGGGTTTGAGAGGAGATGGTGCTGGTGAAGATGTTGATGAAGATAGCCCTCCCAAAGATGGGAGAGTTGTTGGTGATGACGGCGGTGATGATTTCCACCTCCCGGAGGGAAGTATCCCCGGCAGAATAGCTCTGCCGGAGCCCTAGATTGGTTTCCGCCTCAGTTCCGCATCGAGATGGCGGCGTCTGGTCTCGAAAGCCTCCTTATGATTTTTTTCCAGGTCAAAAATACCTCATATAGGAGAAGATGGGCATCGGGGGACCGTCGGTGGCCCCACGAGACAGTGGGGCACGCCTAGAAAGGGGGGGCGCGCCCCCACCCTCGTGGACAGCAGGTGGCCCCCCTCGTGGTCTTCTTTCACCAGATATTTTTTATATTTTCTGAAACAAAGTTCTGTGAATTTTCGGGGCTTTTGGAGTTGTGCCGAATAGGTTTCCAGAGTTTGCTCTTTTCCAGCCCAGAATTCCAGCTGCCGGCATTCTCCCTCTTCATATAAACCTTGTAAAATAAGAGAGAAAAGGCATAAGTATTGTGACATAACGTGTAATAACAACCCATAATGCAATAAATATCAACGTAAAAGCATGATGCAAAATGGACGTATCAACTCCCCCAAGCTTTGACCTCGCTTGTCCTCATGCAAAAGCCGATATCAAAAAATATGTCCACATGTTTAGAGATAGAGGTGTCGATAAAAATAAAATACGAACATGAGGGCATCATGATCATTCTCATAACAGCAACAAATATAAATATTCATATGATTCTTATGCTAAAGCAACAATTCATTCACAATATCAAGCATGAATCATAAACTTCATTGAAAACCAACAAACTATGATCTCGGTCATTGAAGCAATTGCAATTTATCGTAACATCGAAAAGAGTCAATATAAGAGCTTTTCAGCAAGCCTACATACCCAACTATCATATAATCTTTCACAATTGCTCACACTCACGCAATACTTATGGTTATGGAGTTTTAATCGGACACAGAGAAAGATAGGGACTTATGGTGTTGCCTCCCAACCTTTTACCTCAAGGGTAATGTCAACAATAATAGACCATGAAAACTTACATCCAAGTGGGTATATATGTCAGGATCTTTCCAACACAGTGTGTTTGCCAAAGGATAAAATGTAAAAAGGAAAGGTGAATTTCACCTTGACTCTTATAAGGCAAGAATAATAGATAGGCCCTTCGCAGAGGGAAGCAGAGGTTGTCATGTGTTTTTATGGTTGGATGCACAAAGTCTTAGCACAGAAGAACGTCACTTTATATTGCCACTTGTGATAAGGACCTTTATTATGCAGTCCGTCGCTTTTATTACTTCCATATCATAAGATCGTATAAAGCTGATTTCCTCCATACTAATAAATCATACATATTTTAATGAGTTTGCAACATGACAACTTACTTGGAAGGATCTTTCTCAATCCATAGGTAGGTATGGTGGACTCTCATGGCAAAACTGGGTTTAAGGATGTATGGAAGCACAAGTAGTATCTCTACTTGTTGCGAGGAGTTTTGTCTAGCATGAGGGAGAAAGACAAGCTCAACATGTTGGATGATCCATGACAATATACTTTATTTCGGATATAAGAAAACATAACCCATTATGTTGTCTTCCTTGTCCAACATCAACTCTTTAGCATGTCATATTTTAATGAGTGCTCACAATCATAAAAGATGTCCAAGATAATATATTTGTATGTGAAGCCTCTCTTCTTTTATTACTTCCTATTAATTGCAAGGATGAATAAAACTATGTTTGTCAACTCCCAACAACTTTTATTTATCATACTCTTGTATGTGAAGTCATTACTTCCCATAAGATCAATATGATATCTTGGATACTCTTTATGTTTTGTTTCTTTTTATCATGACCACAGTGAGGAAACCAAGTCCTTGACTCAACACTAATCTTTATTATATAGCTCACGGACTCGATTACAAAGGGTAAAGATCATAAGGCAAAAGCTCACAAGTAGATCATGCTAACTTTATTCTACTAGATCAAGATACTACCAAAAGGATCGAACTAAGAAAAACGGTAAAGATAGGAGTGATGGTGATACGATACCAGGGTCACTCCCCCAAGCTTGGCAGTTGCCAAGGGGAGTGCCCATACCCATATGATTATGTCTCCTTCTTCGGGGGTGGTGATGATGGAGTTGAAAGTAGTGACACCGAATCATCATATATCGAGCATAGGAGATCCTCCAGCTTGCGGATAATACCTTTGAGTGCAGCTATATATTCCTTCAACAAAATATTTTCACTTGTGAGATGCTTGTTTCGAATTTGGGCTAACTCAATCATCTTGAAAGCTTCAATTTCAGTTGAGGTAAAGAGGTTGGGAAGAGATTGAGGGGTGTCTTCTTCTCCCGATGCCAGAGCCGGATCTTCCACCTCCTTCTTGATCTTCTTCTTCTTGTTGATCTCCTCGGGTCCTTCCCTCTTCAGATCTATCTTCATTAGCCAAGCATTGTTGCCCTCGTTGTTGGAGGAGGGGGATGACATGGTGCCTGGCTTCGTTAACCCTAACAGAAGACAGCTCGAAACAAGAACAGAGGAGTTTTGCGTGATACATAGGTCAAAACCTTCAGGAGTATATAAAATGAATTTTTACTGACCAAAAGGAGTAACATACAAGAAATCAGAGTCCAGGAGGCACATGGGGTACCCACGAGGTAGGGGGGCGCGCCCAGGAAGGGGGGGGGGTGTACCCTCCACCCTCATGGATGCCTCGTGTCTCTTTCGGACTGCTACTTATTTTTCTATTTTTCTAAATATTCCAAAACATAGAAAATTGCCTTTAGAACTGTTTTGGAGTCGGTTTACTTACCGTACCATATACCTCTTCCTTTTCGGAGACTGAATCGTTCTGGAAAGTATCCCTTATGTATTCCTCCGGGGTTACGGTTTCAATAACATTGGTTTCAACATTTATAGGATTACCTGAGATATAATGTTTGATTCTTTGGCCATTCACCACCCTCGGATTTGTGCCTTCGAAGTTGTCGATTTTTATGGCACTGGAACGATAGAACTCCTCGATAACGTAAGGTCCTTCCCGCTTAGAGAGAAGTTTTCCTGCAAAAAATCTTAAATGAGAGTTGTATAGCAAGACATAATCACCTACGTTAAACTCACGCTTTTATATCCTTTTGTCATTCCATCTTTTAACTTTTTCTTTAAACAGCTTGGCATTCTCATAGGCCTGGGTTCTCCATTCATCAAGGGAGCTAATGTCAAATAACCTCTTCTCACCGGCAAGTTTGAAGTCATAATTGAGCTCTTTGATAGCCCAATATGCCTTATGTTCTAACTCAAGAGGTAAGTGACAAGCTTTTCCATATACCATCTTATATGGAGACATACCCATAGGATTTTTGTATGCAGTTCTATAGGCCCATAATGCTACATCAAGTTTCTTGGACCAATTCTTTCTAGACCTATTAACTGTCTTTTGCAAAATTAATTTCAACTCTCTATTACTTAGTTCTACTTGACCACTAGTCTATGGGTGATAAGGGGATGCAATTCTATGATTCACATCATATTTAGCAAGCATTTGACGAAAAGCACCATGAATAAAGTGTGAACCACCATCAGTCATTAGGTATCTAGGGACTCCAAACCTTGGAAAGATAACTTCTTTAAGCATCTTAATAGAGGTGTTATGATCAGCACTACTAGTTGGAATAGATTCTACCCACTTAGTAACGTAATCAACAGCAACTAAAATATGTGTGTATCCATTAGAGGCAGGAAACGGTCCCATATAATCGAAGCCCCAAACATTAAATGGTTCAATAACAAGTGAATAATTCATAGGCATTTCTTGACGTCTACTGATATTACCATTTCTTTGACATTCATCACAAGATAAGGCAAACTTACGGGCATCCTTGAAGAGAGTATGCCAATAAAAAACGGATTGCAATACCTTATGTGCAGTTCTATCTCCCGCATGGTGTCCTCCATAGGCTTCGGAGTGGCACTTGCGTAGGATCTGTTCCTGTTCATGCTCAGGTACGCAACGTCTAATAATACCATGTACTCCTTTATAAAGATGTGGGTCATCCCAGAAGTAATGTCGCAAATCATAGAAGACCTTTTTCTTTTGCTGGTATGTGAAGCTAGGAGGTATAAACTTAGCAACAATATAATTAGCATAATCAGCATACCATGGAGCAGTACGATAAGTATTTATGACATCTAATTGTTCATCAGGAAAGCTATCATCAATAGGTTGTGGGTCATCAAGTATATTCTCTAACCTAGACAAGTTCTCTGTAACGGGGTTCTCAGCTCCCTTTCTATCAACAATATGCAAGTCAAATTCTTACAGCAAGAGAACCCATCTAATAAGTCTAGGTTTAGCATCTTTCTTTTCCATAAGGTATATGATGGCAACATGATCAGTGTGAATACTTACTTTAGAATCAACGATATAGGGTCTAAACTTATCACAAGCAAATACAACTACTAAAAATCCTTTCTCAGTAGTAGCATAATTTCTTTGGGCACTGTCTAGAGTTTCACTAGCATACTGGATAACATTCAATTTCTTATCAACTCTTTGCCCTAAGACAGCACCTACAACATAATTGCTAGCATAGCACATAATCTCAAAGGGTAAATTCCAGTCAGGAGGCTGGACATAGGTACAGAGATCAATGCTTTCTTAAGTATTTCAAATGCTTCTAGACAATCATCATCAAAGAGAAAAGGAATATCTTTTTGTAAGAGATTAGTCAGAGGCCTGGAGATTTTGGAGAAGTCTTTAATGAACCTCCTATAAAACCCGGCATGACCAAGGAAACTTCGTATACCTTTGATGTCCTTAAGGCAAGGCATCTTTTCAATAGCATCAACTTTAGCTTTATCAACTTCAATACCTCTTTCAGAAATTTTATGTCCCAAAACATGCCTTCATTAACCATAAAGTGGCACTTCTCCCAATTCAAGACAAGATTAGTGTCTTCACATCTCTGCAAAACTCGATCAAGGTTGCTTAAGCAATCATCAAAAGAAGTTCCGTAAACGGAGAAATCATCCATGAAAACCTCAACAATCTTTTCACAAAAATCAGATAATATAGCCATCATGCATCTTTGAAAGGTAGAAGGTGCATTACACAAACCAAAAGGCATACGTCTATAAGCAAAGGTACCGAAAGGACAAGTAAAAGTGGTCTTTTCTTGATCCCCTTTTGACACAGGTATTTGAGAGAAACCAGAATAACCATCTAGAAAGAAAAAGTGAGTATGTTTGGATAGCCTTTCTAGCATTTGATCAATAAAAGGCAAAGGGTAATGATCTTTCTTAGTAGCTTTATTTAACTTACGTAAATCTATTACTGATACGTCTCCAACGTATCTATAATTTTTGATTGTTCCATGATATTATTTATGATGTTTTGGATGTTTAATGGGCTTTGTCATACACTTTTATATTATTTTTGGGACTAACCTACTAACCCAAAGGCCGAGTCCAGATTGCTGTTTTTTGCCTGTTTCAGGGTTTTACAGAAAAGGGATATCAAACGGAGTCCAAACGGAATGAAACCTTTGGGAGAGATATTTTTGGAGAAAATCACGCATGGGAGACTTGAGAACCACGGAGTAGGGGCCACGTGGTGCACACGAGGGTGGGGGCGCGCCCCCTGCCTTGTGGGTCCCATGTAAGGCCCCCGGTGCCCTCCTTCCTCCTATATAAGCCTACGTACCCCGAAACCATCAGAGGAGAAGAGAAAACCTTAGTTCCACCGCCATAACCTTCTGTTCCCGTGAGATCCCATCTTGGGGTCTGTTTCGGAGCTCCGCCAGAGGGGGGATCGACCACGGAGTGCTTCTACATCATCATCATTACCTCACCATGAGTTGTGAGTAGTTTATCACAGACCTTCGGGTCCATAGCTAGTATGTAGATGGCTTCTTCTCTCTCTTTGGATCTCAATACAAAGTTCTCCTCGGTCTTCGAGGAGATCTATTCGATGTAATCTCTTTTTGCGATGTGTTTGTCGAGATCCGATGAATTGTGGGTTTATGATCAAGATTATCCATGAGAAATATTTGGTTCTTCTCTGAAATCTTTATGTATGATTATAATATCCTTGCAAGTCTCTTCGAATTATTGGTTTGGTTTGGCCTACTAGATTTATAGTTCTTGCAATGGGGGAAGTGCATGGCTTTGGGTTCAATCTTGCGGTGTCCTTTCCTAGTGACAGTAGGGGCAGCAAGGCACGTATTGTATTGTTGCCATCGAGGATAAAAAGATGTGGTTTATAGCATATTGCTTGAGTTTATCCCTCTACATCATGTCATCTTGCTTAAGGCGTTACTCTGTTCTTATGAACTCAATACACTAGATGCATGCTGGATAGCGGTCGATGTGTGGAATAATAGTAGTAGACGCAGAATCGTTTCGGTCTACTTGTCTCAGACGTGATGCCTATATATAATGATCATGCCTAGATAGTCTCATAATTATTCGCTTTTCTATCAATTGCTCGACAGTAATTTGTTTACCCGCCGTAGAATATCGCTATCACGAGAGAAGCGACTAGAGAACACTATGGCCCCCGGGTCTATTCTCAACATATCAATCTACAATCTAGTTTACTTTTTCGCTTTTACTTTATGTTCTTATAATCAAAAATACCAAAAATATAAACTATTATCTCTATCAGATATCACTTTCATGCGAAGTTCTTATTTGTCTGTGCAGGTGCGAGGGACTCGCGCGTGGTCTCCTACTGGATTGATACCTTGGTTCTCAAAAACTGAGGGAAATACTTACGCTACTGTGCTGCATCTCCCTTTCCTCTTCGAGGGAATACAACGCAAGCTCGAGAAGTAGCAAGAAGAATGTCTAGCGCCGTTGCCGGGGAGGCTTACGCAAAATTCATATACCAAGTACCTATCACAAACCCTTATCCTTCGCATTACATTTTTTGCCTCTCCCCCACTTCACCCTTGCCGTTTTATTTGCCCTTCTTCTTACGTGTGTATACCGTTCGCTTGTATCGTGTTTGCTTGTGTTGCTATGTGCCCTCAATCAGCTTGCATCTTCGCTTTCTAAAGTATGGATCCTCATCCACTTGCTAATCTCTTTAAGAGATCCAATTATGTTGAACCTATTGCTAGTGAGCTGCGTGCACTAGAATATCTTTATGAGGTTTTGCTTGAAATTTATGAATCTGAAAATTGTGAGGAATTGTTGAAAGAAAAAGTGATTCATGTTAGCTCCTTAAATAAAAAGCATGATTGCAATGATACTATTATAAATGTCAATTGTGTTAATGATATGCAAAACCCTAAGCTTGGGGATGCTAGTATTGCTATGCCCACTACATGTTGCAATGATCATGATTGGGGTGATGTTTCTTATGATCTTGAAAATTTATTTAAGTCCCATGATATATATGAGATTGATAATAATGTTTGCAATAATATTGAAAGTGGGTTTGGAAGAGTGTCAACTTTAGATCCCACATATTTGGAGAATGATCAATCTTATGAAGTTTTAGATAAAAGTGGGTTTGGAGAGGTCATGACTTTAGTTAATGTTAATCCCACTATTTTGGAAGAGTGTCAACTCTGTATACATGTGGATCGTGTTGAGAATATGTTATGTGATATCTATATTGTTGAATTTGCTTATGATCCTACATGCAATTATTATGAGAGAGGAAAATATGGTTGTACAAATTTTCATGTTATTAAATTACCTCTCGTTATGTTGAGATTGCTATTGTTTGTTTCTCCTTCCTTGCATATGCTAGATCTTGCTTGTCTTGGTAATTTGTTTTCCTATAAGATGCCTATGCATAGGAAGTATATTAGACTTATATTTGTTTGTCACATGTCTTATGATGCTCTCTTTGTGCTTCAATCCTTGTCTTTCATGTGAGCATCATTGAATTCTCAAGCCTATCTTAATGGCTATAAAGAAAGAGCTTGTTGGGAGGCAACCCAATTTTATATTTTTTGTTTTTGCCTCGGTTTAGGAATAAATATTGCATCTAGCTTCTGTTTAGATGTGGTTTTGTGTTTTTTTAGTGTTTGTGCCAAGTAGAACCTTTGGGAAGACTTGTGTGAAGTTTATGTGATCTTGCTGTGAAAAACAGAATCATTAGCACTCACTAGAAGGGTCATCAGATTTTACTGGAGCGTGCTATTTAATTGATTATTTTTTCAGATGATTAATAGACAAATTCCTCACGTTTACCAATTTAGTTTGAATTTTTTGGAGTTACAGAAGTATGCGAAATCTGCAAATTACTACAGACTGTTCTGTTTTTGACAGATTCTGTTTTTCGTGTGTTGTTTGCTTATTTCAATGCATCTATGAGTAATATTGGGACGTATGAACCATAGAGAAGTTGGAATACATTAGTTTTAACACCAACATAAATAAAGAATTAATTCATTGCAGTACCTTTCAGTAGTGGTTTGCTTTCTTACACTAACGGAGCTCACGAGATTATTGTCTAAGTTTTGTGTTGTGAAGTTTTCAAGTTTTGAGTATTGCTTTGATGGACTATGGAACAAAGAGTAGCATGGGCCTAAGCTTGGGGATTCCCAAGGCACCCCAATTAAAATTAAAGGACAGCCAAAAGCCTAAGCTTGGGGATGCCGTGGGAAGGCATCCCCTCTTTAGTCTTCATCTATCGGTAACTATACTCGGAGCTATATTTTTATTCACCACATGATATGTGTTTTGCTTGGAGAGTCTTGTATAATTTGATTCTTTGCTTCTTAGTTTGCCACAATTATCCTTGCTGTACACACCTATTTGAGAGAGTTAAATATGGCCTAGGAATTGTTAGAACACTCTATGTGCTTCACTTATATCTTTTGACTTGAATAGTTTTTGCTCTAGTGCTTCACTTATATCTTTTAGAGCACCGTGGTGATAATATTTTGAAGAAATTGTTGAAATCTCATGCTTCACTTATATCCATTTGAGAGTCTATTAAAACAGCATGGTAATGTGTTTAGGCTATAAAACTAGCCTTCACATGATAGACATCCAACATCAATGTAGTAAAAACTTTCACACTAAGTGCATTGCATATGATGAGAAGTTGGATGCTTGATAAATGTTTTGAGATATGAGGATAGTGATATTAGAGTCATGCTAGTGGAATTATTATGAAATTTAGAAATGCTTGTGTTAAGGTTAGTGATTCCCGTAGCATGCACATATGGTGAACCGCTATGTGACGAAGTTAGTGCATGAGGTATTTGTAAAGTGTCAACCTTTGTGTGGAGGTCGGGGGCGCGCGATGGTTAACTCCTACCAACCTCCCCCCTAGGAGCATGCATTGATTGCTTTGTTTTGATGACTCGTAGATTTTGGCAATAAGTATATGAGTTCTTATGACTAATGTTGAGTCCATGGATTATACGCACTCTCACCCTTCCACCATTGCTAGCTTCACTTGTACCGCGCAACTTTCGCCGGTACCATACACCCACTATATATCCTTCCTCAAAGCAGCCACCATATTATTCCTCAAAACAGCCACCATACCTACCTATCATGGCATTTCCATAGCCATTCCGAGATATATTGCCATGCAACTTTCCACCGTTCCGTTCTTATGACACGCATCATATTGTCATATTGCCATGCATAATCATGTAGTTACATAGTATTTGTGGCAAGGCCACCATGCATAATTTTTCATACATGTCACTCTTGATTTATTGCACATCCCAGTACACCGTCGGAGGCATTCATATAGAGTCATACTTGTTCTAGTATCGAGTTGTAATATCAAGTTGTAATTCAATGAAAGTGTGATGATCATCATTATTAGAGCATTGTCCCATGTGAGGAAAGGCTAAATCAATAAAGCCCCTCCACAAAAAAAAGGAAAAAAGAAGAAAAAAGGAATAATTGCTACTATATTTTTCCACACTTGTTCTTCAAAGTAGCACCATGTTCTTCATGATAGAGAGTCTCATGTTTAGTCACTTTCATATACTAGTGGGAATTTTCATTATATAACTTGGCTTGTATATTCCAACGATGGGCTTCCTCAAATGTCCTAGGTCTTCGTGAGCAAGCAAATTGGATGCACACCCACTTAGTTTCTTTTGTTGAGCTTTCATACATATTTAGCTCTAGTGCATCCGTTGCATGGAAATCCCTACTCACTCACATTGATATCTATTGATGGGCATCTCCATAGCCCGTTGATACGCCTAGTCGATGTGAGGCTATCTCCCTCCTTTTTGTCTTCTCCACAACCACCTCTCTATTCCACCCATAGTGCTATGTCCATGGCTCACGCTCATGTATTGCATGAAAGTTGAAAGGTTTGAAAGAATGGAGTATGAAAACAAGCGCTTGGCTGAAATCGGGGTTGTGCATGATATGAAGATTTTGTGTGATGAAGAGGGAGCATAGCCAGACTATATGATTTTGTAGGAATAACTTTCTTTAGCCATAGTATTTTGAGAAGACATGATTGCTTTGATAGTATGCTTGAAGTATTATTATTTCTTATGTCAATATAGACTGTTGTCTTGAATCTTTCAGATCTGAACATTCATGCCACAATTAAGAGAATTACATTGAAAAATTATGTTGGTTAGCATTCCACATCAATTTTTTTGTTTTTATCATTTACCTACTCGAGGACGAGCAGGAATTAAGCTTGGGGATGCTTGATACGTCTCCAACGTATCTATAATTTTTTATTGTTCCATGCTAATATTTATGATGTTTTGGATGTTTAATGGGCTTTGTCATACACTTTTATATTACTTTTGGACTAACCTACTAACCCAAAGGCCCAGTCCAGATTGCTGTTTTTTTGCCTCTTTCAGGGTTTTATAGAAAAGGGATATCAAACGGAGTCCAAACGGAATGAAACCTTCGGGAGAGATATTTTTGGAGAAAATCACGCACGGGAGACTTGAGAACCACGGAGTAGGGGCCATGTGGTGCCCACGAGGGAGGGGGCGCGCCCCCTGCCTCGTGGGTCCCACGTAAGGCCCCCGGTGCCCTCCTTCCTCCTATATAAGCCTACGTACCCTGAAACCATCAGAGGAGAAGAGAAAACTCTAGTTCCACCGCCATAACCTTCTGTTCCCGTGAGATCCCATCTTGGGGCCTATTCCGGAGCTCCGCCGGAGGGGGTATCTACCACAGAGTGCTTCTACATCATCATCATCGCCTCACCATGAGTTGTGAGTAGTTTATCACAGAGCTTCGGGTCCATAGCTAGTATCTAGATGGCTTCTTCTCTCTCTTTGGATCTCAATACAAAGTTCTCCTCGGTCTTCGAGGAGATCTATTAGATGTAATCTCTTTTTGCGGTGTGTTTGTCGAGATCCAATGAATTGTGGGTTTATGATCAAGATTATCTATGAGAAATATTTGGTTCTTCTCTGAACTCATTATGTCTGATTATAATATCCTTGCAAGTATCTTCGAATTATTGGTTTGGTTTGGCCTACTAGATCTATAGTTCTTGCAATGGGAAAAGTGCTTGGCTTTGGGTTCAATCTTGCGGTGTCCTTTCCCAGTGACAGTAGGGGCAACAAGGCACGTATTGTATTGTTGCCATCGACGATAAAAAGATGGGGTTTATATCATATTGCTTGAGTTTATCCCTCTACATCATGTGATCTTGCTTAAGGCGTTACTCTATTCTTATGAACTCAATACACTAGATGCATGCCGGATAGCGGTCGATGTGTGGAGTAATAGTAGTAGATGCAGAATCATTTCGGTCTACTTGTCTCGGACGTGATGCCTATCTATAATGATCATGCCTAGATAGTCTCATAATTATTCGCTTTTCTATCAATTGCTCGACAGTAATTTGTTTACCCGTCGTAGAATATCACTATCATGAGAGAAGCCACTAGAGAACACTATGGCCCCTGGGTCTATTCTCAACATATCAATCTACAATCTACTTTACTTTTCCGCTTTTACTTTCTGTTCTTATAATCAAAAATACAAAAAAATATAAACTATCATCTCTATTAGATCTCACTTTCGTAAGTGACCATAAAGGGATTGACAACCCCTTATCACGTTGGCTGCGAAGTTCTTATTTGTTTGTGCAGGTGAAAGGGACTCACGCGTGGTCTCCTACTGGATTGATACCTTGGTTCTAAAAAACTGAGGGAAATACTTACGCTACTGTGCTGCATCTCCCTTTCCTCTTCGAGGGAATACAACGCAATCTCGAGAAGTAGCACTTACCATCCTATAACCTGTAACTATTGTTTGCGGGATCAATTCATCTTTATCATTAGGAACAACAGTCATACCTCCCTTCTTAGGGACACAATGGACAGGACTTACCCACTGGCTATCAACAACCGGATAGATAGTACCTGCCTCTAGAAGCTTTAGTATTTCCTTCCTTACCACTTCTTTCATCTTAGGATTTAACCGTCGCTGATGATCAATAACCGGTTTAGCCTTTTCTTCCAATTTTATCTTGTGTTGGCATAAGGTGGGACTAATGCCCTTAAGATCATCCAGAGTATATCCAATAGCAGCACGATGCTTCTTCAGAGTTTTCAATAATTTTTCTTCTTCCTGCTCTGAAAGGTTAGCACTAATAATAACATGATATATCTTCTTTTCATCAAGATAAACATAGTTAAGATTATCAGGTAAAGGTTTAAGTTCAAACATGGGATCACCCTTGGGTGGAGGAGGATCCCCTAGGATTTCAACATGCAAGTTTTTTTTCAATACGGGTCCATGATTAAAGAATATTTCATCTATTTCCCTTCTCTCATTCATATGCATATCATTTTCATGGTCTAGCAAGTATTGTTCTAAAGGATCATTAGGAGGCACAGCAATAGAAGCAAGTCCAATAATTCATCCTTACTAGGTAGTTCTTTTTCAAGGGGCTGTCTACGGAATTTAGAAAAGTTAAATTCATGAGACATATCCCCTAAACCAATAGTAACAATATCTTTTACGCAGCCTATCTTAGCATTAATAGTATTCAAGAAGGGTCTACCAAATATAATGGGACATAATTTATCTGGTGGGGAACTAAGAATAATAAAATCAGCAGGGTATTTAACTTTCCCACACAAAACTTCAACATCTCTAACAATCCCAACTGGTGAAATAGTGTCTCTATTAGCAAGCTTAATAGTAACATCAATCCCTTCTAACTCAACAGGTGCAATATCATGCATAATTTCTCGATATAAGGTAAGAGGGATAATACTCGCACTAGCACCTACGTCACATAAACCATGATAGCAATGATCTCCTATTTTAATAGAGATGACAGGCAAGCCTATAATAGGTCTATGTTTATTCCTAGCATTGGGTTTCGCTATTCTAGTAGACTCCTCTTGGAGGTAAATAACACGTCCATCTAAATCTTCTACCAAGAGGTATTTAACGATGGCAACACTAGGTTCAACTTTAATTTGCTCAGGAGGTGTAGGTGTTCTAGTATTACTCTTACGAACCACAGTTGAAGCTATAGCATGATCCTTTATTCTAACAGGGAAGGGTGGTTTGTCAATACAAGCAGTAGGAATAATAGGATCAACATTATAAGTGATAGTATTTTCTTCAACTTTAACATGCTCAACTACTTTTACTTCAATATGGGGATGGTATTTAAATCACTTCTCCTTGGGAAGATCAACATGAGTAGCAAATGATTCATTGAAAGAATCATAAAAGCTACTATCTCAGAGTCAAGTCCATATTTAATGCTAAACTCACGGAAAACATCGGTATCCATAAAAGCTTTAACACAATCAAACTTAGGGGTCATACCTCACTCCGTAACTTCGTCGAGATCCCAATCTTCAGAGTTGCGTTTAATTATTTCCAATAAATCCCATTTGAATTCAACAGTCTTCATCATAAAAGAGCCAAAACAAGAAGTATCGAGCATGGAGCGATTATTGAGAGAAAGCCGAGCATAAATTTTTTGAATGATCATTTCTCTTGAGAGCTCATGATTGGGGCATGAATATAACATTGACTTAAGCCTCCCCCAAGCTTGAGCGATGCTTTCTCCGTCGCGAGGCCAAAAAATATAGATATAATTACGATCACGATGAACCTGGTGCATAGGGTAGAACTTCTGATGAAATTCCAACTTCAAACGATTATAGTTCCATGATCCAATATCATCACATAGCCTAAAGCATGTCAATGCCTCTCCCTTCAAAGATAAAGGGAAGACCTTCTTCTTGATAACATCCTCGGGCATATAATCCTCCCATTGAAGTAAAAGTAGTTGAACCTGTTAAAGTTGAAGAAAAGACTATCACTTATAATGTTGATCCTGTTATACCTACTGCTTATATTGAGAAACCACCTTTCCCTGTTAGGATAAAGGATCATGCTCAAGCTTCAACTGTAGTCCGTAAGAGTAATACTAGAACACCTACACCCTCTGAGCAAATTAAAGTTGAACCTAGTGTTGCTATGGTTAAAGATCTCTTGGTAGAAGATTTAGATGGACATGTTATTTACCTCCAAGAAGATTCTGCTAGAATAGCCAAACCCAATGCTAGGAACAAACATAGACCTATTGTAGGCTTGCCTGTTATCTCTGTTAAGATAGGAGATCATTGTTATCATGGTTTATGTGACGTAGGTGCTAGTGCGAGTATTATCCCTCTTGATTTGTATAAAGAAATTATGCATGATATTGCACCTGTCGAGTTAGAAGGGATTGATGTTACTATTAAGCTTGCTAATAGAGATATGATACGTCCAAAACGTATCTATAATTTCTGCTTGCTCCATGCCTCTTTTGGGTGATATTGCTATGATATTCATACACTTCCATACACTTTTGATCATATTTGGACTAACCTATTAACTCAGTGCACCCCAGTGCCAGTTTCTGTTTTCGGCTGTTTTTGTATTTCAGGTTTTCACATTACGAGAATTGCCAGGAAAAATCCAGAAAAATTATATAAAAAATCAGCGTTCCAGAACCTACCGTGCGCCCGAAGGACAGCCGGGGGGGCCACTAGGGCTCCAGGCGCCCTGGCGGCGCCCCCCCTGGGTCGCGCCGGGGGGGGCGCCTGGGCCCCTCGAGCCCTGTCTGGTGCCCCCCTTTGGCATATATTTAGAGCGTCCTCCGAAACCCTCGAGACGGGAACTCTTTTTCGCGATCTCATCTCTCTTCCGCCGCCGCCGCCGCTTCCAAGATCGGGAGCACCAGGAGAACTCTTCCCGGCACCCTGCCGGAGGGGAGGATCACCACCGGGAGCTTCTCCACCACCATGGACGCCTCCCGGATGAGTTGTGAGTAGTCTCCCTTGGACCATGAGTCCATGAGCAGTAGCTATGTGATGTTCTCCTCCCGTTCTTGTGCTTCACTAATTAGTCCTCGTGAGCTGCCCTACATGATCGAGGCACATATGTAATCCTTATGCTGTTGCTATGATGAGTTTGCTGGGATCCGATGGATTATGAGATTATGTTCAGATTGTGATTGAGTAATATATTTGATCTACCTCTTTTATATTTATGTTCATAAGTAATTCTTGCATGTTCTCCGTTGTTATTTATTGCTTTGGCCAAGTAATGGGTAGTGACTCCAAGAGGGAACGTTATGCTCGATTGTGGGTTCATGCCCCTCGATGACTAGCTTGAGTGACAGAAACATGAGTCTAGGGGATGTGTTGTTGCCACAAGGGGGAAAACAATGGTGCTTGTGCCCGCGGGTGCAAGGATTGTGTCACACCCTGCATTTTGTAACATGTTATTTTGTACCTTTGAAGCATGAAAATTTGGACCAGCAAAAATTTTTAGCATCATTTGGCTTTTATTTGGAATTGAGTTTTCTTCAAGTGCTTTTTCATGTGCTCATTAAAGTCAACTATGACCTCTTGTAGGATTCATCTCCATACCCAAAACTTCTGCCCAATGATCATGCCAAGTGTAATATAACAGTATAGTATTTTCTTACAAAATTAATTTGGCCAAAAAGTATTTTATAAATTTAGTTTTCCAAAAACCCCTGAATTGAGATTTGCACTGCAAGTACTTGATTTAGGGTGAGAAAATTATTTCAAAAGGTTTATTTGAGACCTAGTAGTCATAGGACTCCCAGAAACCACAAAGGTATAATTTTAAAAGTTATTTTCCTATTTTATTTAAAAGCTTTTTCTTAAGGCCAGAAATGGTCTTTAATAGGGGAAAATTATTTAAATGTTTCAAAAATATTTGCCAAAATTCAGAGAGACTCAGAGGACATATATTGTCCATATATAAGAGTTTCAACACTTGGTCATGTTCAAAATAATGGGCTAAACCCTCTAAAACCCTTTCTGGATATTTCAAGCTTTTGAAATATTTACAAAGGAAACTTTCTCCAAAAATTCCGGGGAAATTCTATCATGTCATATATGACATATTTGATGATCTTGCCAAGTGCCATGCCTTGGGAAGCAAGAAAACATCCTCAAACCCCTTCATAACCATTCTGTCCATATTTGAAGTTTGAGCAACTTTACATTGCCAAACTTGTCCAAATGCCCTCAAACTTGGTGCACATGCTAGAATGACCTAATAAGGCATCTAGACCAAATGGCACAAGATTTGGAATAGAGAAACTTGATCTGATCACCTCAAAACCCTTTCTGTTCAAATGCAAATTTGAACAACTTTACATTACCAACTTTTTATCTGGAGCTTCAAACTTTGTGGGCATGATCAATACCCCAAATGATGATGCTACACCAAGTGGTGCATCAAGGGGAGATGATTAGCTTGACTCAAACAAGATGAAGCTGTTTCTGTTGATTTCTAGGGTTCACCAAAGTTGCATTGGCTAGTTTCTTCAAATGAGCCCAAATTTGGTGAAGCACCCTATTTTCTCATGTCTTTCAACCCTGTTAAGTGCCATGTCAAGTGGAGGTCATTTACTTGACCAAACACTGATCAAACACCTTCTGCAGATTTACTAAAACCTCCAACTTGATCACTTTTACTCTTCTCCATGGCCTGTACTTTTTACCACATGATCATTGAGTTACTAGCTACCTCCAGTAACTTCCCCAGCACCCCAGCTCCATGATTGAGGGGTGAAAGCCCTGTTTTACCTTGCTGGACAGCAAGTTTTCACCAATTCACCAGCACCCTCCCTCTCTCTCAGCATCTCCAGGGCATCCAAGGCCTCACGCCAATTCTTTACTCTCCCCCTGACCTTCTAGACGCTGCTGGACACGCTAGTTTTGACCAGGACGGCGAGAGCGCGGCGATGCCAGCCAAACACGCACTCTGGAGCACGTAACAGTGCAGACAAGCACTGTGGCTTCGGCCAATCGTTGACCCCGACAGCCTCGGGCCTCCCCCTTCGCGCCAGTCGAGGCCTCTCGACGTCCGCAACCTCCCCGGCGCTGTCCCCCCTCCTCCTGCGCCCTCCAGTGGCCGACGTCGCACGCGCGCTGGCCGCCCGCGACGGCCACTCTGCTGCTTCACACGCGCGTGCGCTCCAGACGCTTCCCCGCTCCTCTTTTCCCCTCAGCTGGACGTGGAGCAAGTCCACGGTCCTCCCCGGCTTGATCCCAGGCTCCAGAACCCCTCCTAGCCCCGCCTGCAACCTCGCCGGCGCACGGGTCCACGGTGGACCATGGGCGCGGCTATATAAGCCCCTCCCGAGCCTCTCCAGCAGCATCAGCGACCTCTCCTCACTCCACTGAGCCTCCCAGCACCACCCAGGACGTCCCAGTGCTCGGGATCGACCGGAGCTCTGCCGCGTCGGGCCGCCGGCGATCTCGCGGTACGGGCCTCCCCTGCCCCTCCTTTCACCTGATTCGGAACCCCCTCACTCCACTGACCCTTTCCCCCTTGTTTCCCCCTCCGTTTGCAGTCGGAAACAGCCACAGCAACCACCTCCCGACGAGCTTCCGCCGTCTCACCTCGCCGCCGGCGAACCGGACCTCCCCGGCGTGCCGCACCACCACCACTGCAACCGCCACTCGACGCTGAGTCCATCCCTGGCTCCGTTGCCGTCGCCGTGGCCGGAAAACTCGCCGGTGAGCTCGCCGTCGCCGTGGCCGCAAGGTTGGAGATGACAGGCGGGCCCCGCCTGTCATCCCCACACCTCTCTCCCCCTCCTCTCTGTCACTGACCCACGGGCCCCGCCCGTCAGGTTTAAAAACCTGACGTGCGCGCGCAGGCTCCCGTGCGGCTGGGCTGGACCGCCCTGGGCCGTGCACTGTGGCCTTCTCTGGCCCAGTGCACAGGTCACATTTTTCTTTTTCTTTTCTGTAAATGTTTTAAACATTTCTACAGAAAATAATAATGATCCAAATTAAATAATTCAAACTCCTAAAATCTTGTAATATTCCAACCTATTTAATGGTACCACTTTCATTCAAATCCATGAAACTTTTCTGTACTGTTCAAATTTAAATTTAAATTTGGGCAGTAATACTCTTGTTCAAAAATCAGTAGATTCCATTCTTTTATTCCAAAACTCCAACTAAGATTTTCCCCATCTTAGAAATCCCTCTAGTATTTTACAAAAATAAGTTGACATTTTTCTAAGCACTTTGATTTTTCTGTTTTGTTTGTATTCTTATTTTTCCGTGGTTATTATGCAACGTATAGATCCCGTATTTGACGAAGTTGCTGTGGAAGAAGAAGGAGAAGGATTTGAAGACTTTGAAGACCAAGCCAATCCAGGCAAGCAGCCCTTTGACCATGATACACTTGTTCTTGGAACCCGTTTGTTTCCGATGCATGATGATAGGGTTACGATGGTAACCTAGATGAACCACCACATGATGCATGCTTTATTGATGATCTCACTATGTGCTTGATGACATGCAAATAGTTGGTCATGATGCTTATATGATGCATGTGTGATTTGAACCTTCGTAGTTGAAATCATTTGCATGAACCTATCGGGTGCCCCTAATGCCCGAGGGTGATGAAGTGTTAGGTCATCACTTGAGAAAGAAGTGATGTGCCGGTAAATCATGTGCATGGTGAAACGATGGATTAGATTTATGTGTGACTACCGTCCCAACCAAACATGTGCAACCACACTACCCCTTATGGGACGGGGCTTTATTGATTACTTAGGTCGATACTAGCATGGTGCCCGCATTACTAGTGACGGGAAGACTTGAGGACTTTCCCGGGACGGGGTCGTGCTTGGATAGATGGCCATGACTGTTTTTACAGGGCACCAGACACACTGTTGGTCCCTTCGGGTATGCGTGACATTGAAATTAGGGCAAGTCCCGTGATCTATTGTTCGTACCCGAGGGCCGTGTACCAACGAGTGGACTCTATGTTAGTGTCGTCTAAGGAAAGGTAATGACCGGGTGCTTACCCCGGGTACTTGAGGTACCGCGGGTCGTGGATGACACGGAAGTTCCCCGGATCTTGTGGGTAAAGTGCGCAACCTCTGCAGAGTGTAAAACTATTCGAATAGCCGTGTCCACGGTCATGGACAGTTGGGTGGTGCTACTTAAACTATGTCCAGAATTTTACTTCATCGGTGATAGTATGTGTGTGATAAGTCAAGGTGGTGACTTGACTCGGTGAGATGAATCATATTCATGTTGATATCGGTAACCTGTCTTCGAGGTTACGCGAGTTTATTAATGCATTAACTTGATGGTAGAATATTTGTTCTAGCCTTGCTAGATTGATCATTATTATTCAATTGCATTGTTACTTTAAACCACATCATGGGTTGCTTGCGAGTACATTCAAAGTACTCATTGGCTTGCCACTGGTTATTTAATTGGCCAGGCATGGAAGAACAGGATTATGAGGAAGAGTTCTTTGGAGACGAACATGCGAACTAGGACGCTATCCCAGTCAGAATGCCTGTAGGGTTAAGGCAGATGGCATGGGTTCTACCCGTTATCGAAGACTTCCGCTATTTGAGTTATTTGCTATTCAGCCCGTGAGGCTCTATCTATGTAAGACTTGGCCATAATGGCCTTAATTCGTGTAAGACTATTTGTATGGATGTAAGACTCTTGTTATTCAGCTTCTGTGTGTTCAGTGAGCATTGATCTCTGGGATCACTGTACACGTGCATTCGGTGATCTCGACTTCTAAGTCGGGGTCCCCACAGAGCTGGTATCAGAGCCATCCTGACTGTAGGAAGCCTTAGTTAGCATGGGCGTTATTAGATGAGACCCTTTTTCAAAAAACCTTCTGAACCTCTCTTCTTTTCTAAACCTGAGATTTCATCAGCTTATTAACCCCTCCCATTCCACCTTTGTAGATGGCCGTTGTACCCGAAGAGCACCTGACCATTGGGTTTCCCTTACTTCTCGAGGATAGCCTCCAGGAGTGTCAGTTCCACCGAGCACCCATCCTCACCTACCTTGAGCATTGCGTGAACGATACTGAGGTGGAGTACCATGTGGAAGTGATCGTGAAGGCAAATGATCCTCCCACAAGTTGGTTCTTCGAGGGACCCCGGATGGCAACACTACCACTCGCTGTCGAGGCTGCTGCACTCAAGGCATTAACCCGTCTCCGCGAGCTTCTTCCGGAGATGGCAGCCAAGATGACAACTCGCTTCTTACCTTACCGGAAGGAAGGTGAAGAAGAAAGCAGCGCACTAGCCCCTCCATTGAAGGAAGGACTCTCGCTTCGGTTCCAGACCTACTTCAGTCTGTGTGCCGACAGCTTGGCACAAGACTTGGCCTCGGAATCAATGAAGCTTCGAGAAGAACTTCACAAGACCAAGGCACTTCTTCGTCGAGCTCAAGAGAAGGCAAATAGGATCAAGAAGGAAGGAGCACCTTCTGGACAATCCGCTATCGCATACCGAGGCGGAAGGCCCTCCGAGGATGTATCTTCCAAGGGTGAAGAGCCACCTCGGCGACGCCGGATGACGGCAAGGGAATATCGCAAGCTTTTCCCTGCACCACCGACGAAGCACCGTCGTATCCAACTCCTCCACTCCCCTACACCCTCAAGTGACAAGGGAGCCCAGACAGATGAAGACAAGGAGGAAGACCCAGAAGAGCCGGAATACGCGACCGAGCATTCCGCCGCTTAGGCATTATTCGCTACTCGGATATGCCAGTTGTAACCTCTACGGTAGGATAGGTCGTGTAACCCCTATGCGCAGGCGAGTCCTTGTATGGTTCATATGAAACCATCTAGTGTTTGCTTTTGTTGTGTCTGGATGTATGTCGTATTCTTCCTTCGGGAAGGTGTAAACGACTACATCACCCATTTGGATTTTAATGAATGTGTTTTGGCCTTACGGCCCCTGCATGATTTGATTTAGTGTCACACCCACCCCCTTACTAGGCACCCATCTATCTTGCTTTCCCTCTTCCGAGTCATGAGACCTTTTACCGCTCCAACAAGATGCCTGTTGTAACTTGTACTGGTACCTCTACCCAGCAGCCCGAAGCCGGAGCATCCTCTCAGCCAGAGGCAGGCCACGACCAAACCAACGACCAAGCTCAACCACCACCTCCTCCAAGCATGGACATGGCTCAGCTTCTCCAAGCTTTCCGAGAGGAACGCCAAGCCAACACTGTAGCCCTTCAGCTGATTGCTCAAGCTGTCACCAACAACCGCCAGCCGGCGGGGAATGGCAATGGACGTTCCACGTTGGCAGAGTTCAAGAAGCATGCACCGCCAACATTCATCGAGACTGTTGAACCCCTGGATGCAGATGACTGGGTCCGTTCCATTGAGGAAATCCTGGAACTAGTCGGATGCACCGAAGATCGCGAGAAGGTGGCTTAAGCAGCCCACTGCCTCGGGGGAACTGCTAGAGCTTGGTGGGATGGATTCAAGGTCATGCATGCTGAACAAGACATCACTTGGGTTAACTTCAAGGCAGAATTCCGCAAGGCCCACATTCCTTCCGGAATCATGGCTATCAAAAAGCGTGAGTTCCGAGCTCTGAAGCAAGGAAGTGGCACTGTCAAGGAGTACATGCAGAAGTTCAGTATTCTGTCAAGGTATGCCCCTGAAGATGTCAGCACTGATGCTGCCAAAAGGGAGCGCTTCATGGAAGGCCTCAACCAGACTCTGCAATACTCGCTTGTCGTGTGCGACTGCCCATCTTTCCCTGACCTGGTGAACAAGGCACTTATGCTTGAAGACTAGAAGCGTGCTTTGGAAGACACTCGCAAGCGCAAGTTGGCCAGTAAGGGAAGTTCCAGCAACCAGAAGCCTCGTCCGTGGCAGTCAGCCCCGGCCAAGCCAACCTATCAACAGCCAAGAGCTCCTGCACCTCGTGCCAATCCTCAGCCTCAGCAGTATGCCAACCCCAGGCTAGCCTTCAACCCCAATGCCAGTGGTGGCAACAAGATCAATCCAAACCAAGTCACTTGCTTTGGATGTGGTCAGCCCGGACACATCTCAAGGGTGTGCCCCAACAAGAAGCCTGATGCCCCGCGCCCCAATGCGCAGAACCAGGGACAAGGCCGTGGAATGCCACCAAGGAACCCAGCTCCTCGCAATCCACCGAACTATGGGAAGGGGCGTGTGAATCATGTCACTGCTGAAGAAGCCCAGGAAGACCCGGACGTCGTGCTGGGTACGTTCCTTGTCAACTCAGCACCTGCAACTGTCTTGTTTGATTCTGGAGCAACGCATTCATTTGTCACTCAAAGATTTGCATTAAAAAGTGGCATGACCCCTACACCCCTGAATAACCCTATGGTGGTACAAACCCCCGGAGCCGAGATGAGAGCCAAGATAGGCTGTAAAGGAGTCAGTATTACCATTAACGGTGTAGACTTCCTAGCAGACCTTATCGTCCTAAGATCGCAAGGCTTGGATGTGATCCTAGGCATGAATTGGCTCAGCAAGCACCAAGGCTTGTTAGACTATGCCAATCGGACAGTCACTGTGACCAATGACCAAGGAGTCGAAGTCAAGTTTGCTCCCAACTCCTCTTCCGCTCAAGCCGCTAAAGTCAACTGTCTGTTTGAAGTTGGGCTAGATCAAGTACCGGTGGTATGTGAGTATCCTGATGTCTTTCCGGATGAACTATCGGGAATGCCCCCTGACCGTGACATTGAGTTCATCATCGAGCTCATGCCCGGAGCAGGACCCATCTATAAGAAGCCTTATAGATTGGGGACGGAAGAATTAGCCGAATTGAAGAAGCAGCTGGAAGAGCAGCTAAGGAAGGGATTTATCCGCCCAAGTGCCTCCCCTTGGGGATCTCCTGTTCTGTTTGTGGCAAAGAGGGACGGTACCATCCGCTTATGCATTGACTATCGTTCCCTCAATGAAGTTACAATCAAGAACAAGTACCCACTTCCCAAGATCGAAGATCTGTTTGATCAGCTCAGCGGAGCCAAGGTGTTCTCCAAGATTGACCTCAGATCTGGGTACTACCAGCTGAAGATCAGACCCCAAGATATTCCGAAGATGGCATTCGTAACCAGATATGGCCTGTACGAGTGCACGGTCATGTCTTTTGGGTTAACCAATGCCCCAGCTTACTTCATGTATCTCATGAATAAAGTCTTCATGGAATATTTGGACAAGTTTGTTGTTGTCTTCATTGATGACATTCTTGTGTTCTCGAAGTCGGAGGAAGAGCACGAGCAGCATATGAGAATGGTCTTAGACAAGCTTCGTGAGCACCAACTGTATGCCAAATTCAGCAAGTGTGAGTTCTGGCTGCATAAAGTTGGATTCTTAGGTAATGTCTTGACCGAGGAAGAATTATCTGTTGATCCTGCAAAAATCAAAGCTGTGACCCAATGGCAATCTCCAACGACCGTTAAGGAAGTTAGAAGCTTCCTCGGACTAGCGGGCTATTACCGCAAGTTCGTGGAAGGATTCTCTAGCATTGCACGACCAATGACTCAGCTCCTCGAAAAGGACAAGAAGTTCGAGTGGACGCCAAAATGCGAAGAGAGCTTCCAAGAGCTCAAGAAGAGATTGACCACCGCCCCAGTTCTGGCAACACCTGATATTCACAAGGAGTTCGTGATATATTGTGATGCCTCTCGAACCGGATTGGGAAGCGTTCTGATGCAAGAAGGTCGCGTCATAGCATACCTCTCCAGGCAGCTACGACCCCATAAGGAGAACTACGCTACTCACGATCTTGAGCTAGCGGCAGTAGTTCATGCCTTGAAGACATGGCGGCATTACCTCCTAGGGAAACGGTGTGAGATTTACACAGACCACAAAAGTCTGATGTACATTTTCACCCAAAAGGAATTGAACATGAGGCAGCTGAGATGGTTGGAACTCATCAAAGACTATGACCTCAGTGTTCAGTATCACCCTGGGAAGGCTAACATGGTGGCCGATGCCTTAAGCAGGAAGGCTTGCTCTTTGAATGCCGTTATTCAAGAAAGGCAGCCAGCCTTGTTTAAGGAGATCAAACAATTCAGTTTGGAATTGGTCACCCCTGGATTTCTGGATCATTTGGAAGTCAGACCGACCCTGATGGACGACGTCAAGAAGGCACAAGATGGACACGCAAGCATTGAAGGCATCAAGAGGAAGATGAAGCTGGGCAAGGCCCCAGGATTCTCCAAAGACGAGCACGTGATTGTTTGGTACAAAGGTCGCATCTGCGTACCAAACAACACCGAGCTGAAGACGCTGATTCTGCAAGAAGCCCACGACACTCCATATTCCATCCACCCCGGAGGAACCAAGATGTACCAAGACTTGAAGGCACGATTCTGGTGGCACGGTATGAAGAGAGAGATTGCAACCTATGTTGCAAAGTGTGATGTGTGCCAAAGGGTCAAGGCTGAATATCAGCGACCTGCTGGATTGCTTCAACCACTCAAGGTTCCTGAGCGGAAGTGGGATAAAGTCGGAATGGACTTCATCACTGGATTACCAAGGTCGAATAAAGGACATGACTCTATCTGGGTCATAGTCGATCATTTGACCAAGGTAGCCCATTTCATTCATGTCAAGACCACTTATGATGGCAACCGGCTGGCAGCTCTCTACATCGACCGAATCGTAAGTCTTCACGGTGTTCCCAAGGAGATTGTGTCAGATCGAGGAACCCAGTTCACCTCAAGGTTCTGGAAGAAGTTCCAAGAAGCCCTGGGAACCAAGTTGTCTTTCAACACAGCTTTCCACCCACAGACCGGAGGTCAAACAGAGCGAGTCAATCAGATTCTCGAAGACATGCTCCGAGCCTATGTCCTGGAGTATGGAGCAAAGTGGGAAGACTGTCTCCCTTTTGCCGAGTTCTCCTATAACAACAGTTACCAGTCAAGCCTTCAGATGGCACCATTTGAGGTATTGTATGGACGCAGATGCCGCACACCCCTCAATTGGTCGGAGACTGGAGAAGGACTAGTCTTTGGACCGGATATTCTCCGCGCAGCAGAAGAGCAAGTCCAACTAGTCAGAGAGCGATTAAAGGCAGCCAAGTCAAGGCAGAAGAGTTATGCTGACACTCGACGCCGAGACATGAGTTTCCGTGTCGGAGATCATGTGTACCTACGGGTAACTCCTCTGAAGGGAACCAAGCGTTTCCACGTCAAGGGGAAGCTCGCGCCAAGGTACATTGGCCCTTTCAAGATCACCGACAGACGAGGAGAAGTGGCTTACCAGTTGGAACTACCACCTGAGCTATCCGATGTGCACAATGTATTCCATGTGTCACAACTCCGGAAATGTCTCCAAGTTCCAGACAAGCCCAATCTCTACAAGGATGTGGATCACCAAGCCATTGATCTGCAGCCTGATTTGACCTACCGCGAGAAGCCCATTCGCATTCTGGACGAAGCAGAACGACGTACGCGGAGCCGTACCATCAAGTACTTCAAGGTCCAGTGGAGCAACCACACCGAAGCCGAAGCAACCTGGGAACGAGAAGACTATCTTAGATCCGAGTTTCCCGACCTCTTTTAAGCCCTAGTTTAGGAATCTCGGGGACGAGATTCTTGTAAGGGGGGTAGGTCTGTCACACCCTGCATTTTGTAACATGTTATTTGTACCTTTGAAGCATGAAAATTTGGACCGGCAAAAATTTTTAGCATCATTTGGCTTTTATTTGGAATTGAGTTTTCTTCAAGTGCTTTTTCATGTGCTCATTAAAGTCAACTATGACCTCTTGTAGGATTCATCTCCATACCCAAAACTTCTGCCCAATGATCATGCCAAGTGTAATATAACAGTATAGTATTTTCTTACAAAATTAATTTGGCCAGAAAGTATTTTATAAATTTAGTTTTCCAAAAACCCCTGAATTGAGATTTGCACTGCAAGTACTTGATTTAGGGTGAGAAAATTATTTCACAAGGTTTATTTGAGACCTAGTAGTCATAGGACTCCCAGAAACCACAAAGGTATAATTTTAAAAGTTATTTTCCTATTTTATTTAAAAGCTTTTTCTTAAAGCCAGAAATGGTCTTTAATAGGGGAAAATTATTTAAATGTTTCAAAAATATTTGCCAAAATTCAGAGAGACTCAGAGGACATATATTGTCCATATATAAGAGTTTCAACACTTGGTCATGTTCAAAATAATGGGCTAAACCCTCTAAAACCCTTTCTGGATATTTCAAACTTTTGAAATATTTACAAAGGAAACTTTCTCCAAAAATTCCGGGGAAATTATATCATGTCATATATGACATATTTGATGATCTTGCCAAGTCCCATGCCTTGGGAAGCAAGAAAACATCCTCAAACCCCTTCATAACCATTCTGCCCATATTTCAAGTTTGAGCAACTTTACATTGCCAAACTTGTCCAAATGCCCTCAAACTTGGTGCACATGCTAGAATGACCTAATAAGGCATCTAGACCAAATGGCACAAGATTTGGAATAGAGCAACTTGATCTGATCACCTCAAAACCCTTTCTGTTCAAATGCAAATTTGAACAACTTTACATTACCAACTTTTTATCTGGAGCTTCAAACTTTGTGGGCATGATCAATACCCCAAATGATGATGCTACACCAAGTGGTGCATCAAGGGGAGATGATTAGCTTGACTCAAACAAGATGAAGTTGTTTCTGTTGATTTCTAGGGTTCACCAAAGTTGCATTGGCTAGTTTCTTCAAATGAGCTCAAATTTGGTGAAGCACCCTATTTTCTCATGTCTTTCAACCCTATTAAGTGCCGTGTCAAGTGGAGGTCATTTACTTGACCAAACACTGATCAAACACCTTCTGCAGATTTACTAAAACCTCCAACTTGATCACTTTTACTCTTCTCCATGGCCTGTACTTTTTACCACATGATCATTGAGTTACTAGCTACCTCCAGTAACTTTCCCAGCACCCCAGCTCCATGATTGAGGGGTGAAAGCCCTGTTTTACCTTGCTGGACAGCAAGTTTTCACCAATTCACCAGCACCCTCCCTCTCTCTCAGCATCTCCACGGCATCCAAGGCCTCAGGCCAATTCTTTACTCTCCCCCTGACCTTCTAGACGCTGCTGGACACGCTAGTTTTGACTAGGACGGCGAGAGCGCGGCGATGCCAGCCAAACGCGCGCTCTGGAGCACGTAACAGTGCAGACAAGCACTGTGGCTTCAGCCAATCGCTGACCCCGACAGCCTCGGGCCTCCCCCTTCGCGCCAGTCGAGGCCTCTCGACGTCCGCAACCTCCCCGGCGCTGTCCCCCCTCCTCCTGTGCCCTCTAGTGGCCGACGTCGCACGCGCGCTGGCCGCCCGCGACGGCCACTCTGCTGCTTCACACGCGCGCGTGCTCCAGACGCTTCCCCACTCCTTTTTTCCCCTCAGCTGGACGTGGAGCAAGTCCACGGTCCTCCCCGGCTTGATCCCAGGCTCCAGAACCCCTCCTAGCCCCGCCTGCAACCTCGCCGGCGCACGGGTCCACGGTGGACCGTGGGCGCGGCTATATAAGCCCC
This sequence comes from Secale cereale, assembly GCA_902687465.1. Taxonomy (NCBI): domain Eukaryota; kingdom Viridiplantae; phylum Streptophyta; class Magnoliopsida; order Poales; family Poaceae; genus Secale; species Secale cereale. Next base: position 191,989,733 of record LR738711.1, read on the forward strand.
TCCCGAGCCTCTCCAGCAGCATCAGCGACCTCTCCTCACTCCACTGAGCCTCCCAGCACCACCCACTCCTCCCCAGGACGTCCCAGTGCTCGGGATCGACCGGAGCTCCGCCGCGTCGGGCCGCCGGCGATCTCGCGGTACGGGCCTCCCCTGCCCTCCTTTCACCTGATTCGGAACCCCCTCACTCCACTGACCCTTTCCCCCTTGTTTCCCCCTCCGTTTGCAGTCGGAAACAGCCACAGCAACCACCTCCCGACGAGCTTCCGCCGTCCCACCTCGCCGCCGGCGAACCGGACCTCCCCGGCGTGCCGCACCACCACCACTGCAACCGCCACTCGACGCTGAGTCCATCCCTGGCCTCCGTTGCCGTCGCCGTGGCCGGAAAACTCGCCGGTGAGCTCGCCGTCGCTGTGGCCGCAAGGTTGGAGATGACAGGCGGGCCCCGCCTGTCATCCCCACACCTCTCTCCCCCTCCTCTCTGTCACTGACCCACGGGCCCAGCCCGTCAGGTTTAAAAACCTGACGTGCGTGCGCAGGCTCCCGTGCGGCTGGGCTGGACCGCCCTGGGCCGTGCACTGTTGCCTTCTCTGGCCCAGTGCACATGTCACATTTTTCTTTTTCTTTTCTGTAAATGTTTTAAACATTTCTACAGAAAAGAATAATGATCCAAATTAAATAATTCCAACTCCTAAAATCTTGTAATATTCCAACCTATTTAATGGTACCACTTTCATTCAAATCCATGAAACTTTTCTGTATTGTTCAAATTTAAATTTAAATTTGGGCAGTAATACTCCTGTTCAAAAATCAGTAGATTCCATTCTGTTATTCCAAAACTCCAACTAAGATTTTTTCCCATCTTAGAAATCCCTCTATTATTTTACAAAAATAAGTTGACATTTTTCTGAGCACTTTGATTTTTCTGTTTTGTTTGTATTCTTATTTTTCCGTGGTTATTATGCAACGTATAGATCCCGTATTTGACGAAGTTGCTGTGGAAGAAGAAGGAGAAGGATTTGAAGAATTTGAAGACCAAGCCAATCCAGGCAAGCAGCCCTTTGACCATGATACACTTGTTCTCGGAACCCGTTTGTTTCCGATGCATGATGATAGGGTTACGATGGTAACCTAGATGAACCACCACATGATGCATGCTTTATTGATGATCTCACTATGTGCTTGATGACATGCAAATAGTTGGTCATGATGCTTATATGATGCATGTGTGATTTGAACCTTCGTAGTTGAAATCATTTGCATGAACCCATCGGGTGCCCCTAATGCCCGAGGGTGATGAAGTGTTAGGTCATCACTTGAGAAAGAAGTGATGTGCCGGTAAATCATGTGCATGGTGAAACGATGGATTAGATTTATGTGTGACTACCGTCCCAACCAAACATGTGCAACCACACTACCCCTTATGGGACGGGGCTTTATTGATTACTTAGGTCGATACTAGCATGGTGCCCGCATTACTAGTGACGGGAAGACTTGAGGTCTTTCCCGGGACGTGGCTGTGCTTGGATAGACGGCCATGACTGTTTTTACAGGGCACCGGACACACCGTTGGTCCCTTCGGGTACGCGTGACATTGAAATTAGGGCAAGTCCCGTGATCTATTGTTTGTACCCGAGGGCCGTGTACCAACGAGTGGACTCTATGTTAGTGTCGTCTAAGGAAAGGTAATGACCGGGTGCTTACCCCGGGTACTTGAGGTACCGCGGGTCGTGGATGACACGGAAGTTCCCCGGATCTTGTGGGTAAAGTGCGCAACCTCTGCAGAGTGTAAAACTATTCGAATAGCCGTGTCCACGGTCATGGACAGTTGGGTGGTGCTACTTAAACTATGTCCAGAATTTTACTTCATCGGTGATAGTATGTGTGTGATAAGTCAAGGTGGTGACTTGACTCGGTGAGATGAATCATATTCATGTTGATATCGGTAACCTGTCTTCGAGGTTACGCGAGTTTATTAATGCATTAACTTGATGGTAGAATATTTGTTCTAGCCTTGCTAGATTTATCATTATTATTCAATTGCATTGTTACTTTAAACCACATCATGGGTTGCTTGCGAGTACATTCAAAGTACTCATTGGCTTGCCACTGGTTATTTAATTGTCCAGGCATGGAAGAACAGGATTATGAGGAAGAGTTCTTTGGAGATGAACATGCGAACTAGGACGCTATCCCAGTCAGAATGCCTGTAGGGTTAAGGCAGATGGCATGAGTTCTACCCGTTATCGAAGACTTCTGCTATTTGAGTTATTTGCTATTCAGCCAGTGAGGCTCTATCTATGTAAGACTTGGCCATAATGGCCTTAATTCGTGTAAGACTATTTGTATGGATGTAAGACTCTTGTTATTCAGCTTCTGTGTGTTCAGTGAGCATTGATCTCTGGGATCACTGTACACGTGCATTCGGTGATCTCGACTTCTAAGTCGGGGTCCCCACAGATTGTTTACTTTACGCAAAGTTCTTTTAATGCAGTTGTCTGTTGCATTGAGTTTACACTATGGGTGGGACTCGCAACTTAATACCAGCGAGATGTTCTGGATAGATATCTCAAGGTGGATGATTAGTAGTAGATATTGATGGATTTCGGTCTACTTACTTTGGCGTACCGCCCATGCTTTGAACCTCAACCTTTCTTGCAATGTAGTCAGCATTGGTTTGCGTTCGTGGTCCTGTCAATTGCCCAGCTGTAATTCGTTTACCTCACATAGCTCTTTTATCGTCTTTTGGGAGAGAGACATCACTAGTGAACATCATGAGACTCCGGTCCATATTACCATCATTGATCACATCCGCTATTTACTTTTCGCTATTATTTACTATTGCAAACATTATCTATCACTACTATCATTTGCGTTTAATCCTTCGTGAACTACAAGGCCGGAGGGATTGACAACCTCTCTGTACTCGTTGGGAGCAAAGTTATTTGTATCTGTGTGCAGGTCCACATTGATTGCTAATATCTGGCGCCGTTAGCAGTTGACACCTTCTTGTTGAACCTAGGAGTCTCTAGGGATTCGATCCTTGGTATCTTGCCAAGGGAAAAACTTCCGCAACACTACATCTCACGCCTTCCACTTGGGGTAACCAACGAGGGGCTAGAGGCCCATCAAGGAGTTTTTCTGGCGCCGTTGCCGGGGACTCCACTCTTCAGGATAGGGGAGTTGCACGCTATCTTTTACCTTTGCTTTTAGTCTTATTAGTTTACCTTTCAGTTTTCTTTATGTCTTTTCACTAGTTATGCTTATGGACAACCTTGCTATTGGATCGTTGCTTGTGGGAAGACGCCCCACACCTGTGGTGGTTGCTCCTCCCCCTACCGAAATTGTGCCCTATAAAATACCTGCTGGTATTATCAATTATGTTTTGGCTAATCGTTATGCAGGAGACAGACATCCCGGTGAACACTTGCTATATCTGTCACAATTATGTTCATTATTTAAGCTTGCAGGTGTATCAAGGGAGTTTGTCATGAGGACATTGTTCGCCGTATCACTTATAGATAAAGCTTCAGATTGGTATAAGCTTCTCGATAACTCGTACTTGCTTGATTGGCAAGAGCTTATGTCTCTCTTTTATACTAAGTTTTATCCTCTTCATGATGCTTATGTGGAGAGTAAGAGTACCTTTTTGCATGTGGATCATGGTAACAATGCTTTATGTGATGCTTATATTGTTGAGTTTATTCGTGATCCCACTGAAAATTATTATGAGAAGGGAACATATGCTTATATATATTTCAATAATATCAAGTTCCCTCTCTTTATGTTGAAGGTTTTGAAGCTGCACTTGTTTTGTCTTCCTATGTTTATTGCTTTGTGCTTCAATGAATTATTGTATTGCAATATTCCTATGCATAGGAAGCATGTTAGGCTTAAATGTGTTTGGTATTTGCTTCTTGATGCTCTCTTTTGTTCTTCAACTCTTATTCCTACGAGAGCATCATTAAAGTCTTAAGCCTATCTTTATGGCTATAAAGAAAGAGCTCTAGGGAGACAACCCTTGATATCTTTGCTTTCAGTTTGTTCTTTCAGTTTTAGTGGTCTTGATTTTGTTTACTACAGTAGCATCATCATTGTATCTTTGCTTTTCATATTTGTGCCAAGTATAGCCTCTGATTGCTAGAAAGTTCAAAAGTTGTGAGGTGCTGTCCAGGAAACAGATTCTGTCCTTGGATAGAAAAATTCGTATAAAATCACCAGATCATCTTTTTGGTCTGATTTTTTTCGAAAGTGTTCTCTATATAAATATCTTTCGTGCATCTGTTCTGAGTTTTTTTATTTGAGTTGCAGAAGTGCCCCGAACAAACCAATTACTACCTGCTGTTCTGTTTTTCACAGATTCTGTCCTGTTTTGCCTTTCCTTCATTTTGCAAATCAAGAGCTTGCTTTTCCTTTGCAAAAATCTTTTGGCAATCTTGAGAAACAGTAGACCTTCAAGAATATCTATATTTCCAGCAAGGAACAATTATTTTATTAAGGGTACTAACCTCGCTAATCAGATTATAATGAGTTATGTATGAAGGGAGTTTTCAAGTGTGCGAGGGAAGATGATAAAAAGATTCAGGAGTGTCAAGCGCTCAAGCTTGGGGATGCCCCCGTGCACCCCCAAGAAATATTCAAGGAGACTCAAGCGTCTAAGCTTGGGGATGCCCCAGTGCATCCCCTTCTCCTTCAACATTATCAGTTTGTCTTTCGTTCCACTATATTTTAATCACTTCATGTGTTATTTGCTATGCTTGGATCGTCTTGCATTTAGTTTCCTTTTTAGTTTTTTCATAACGATTCGGAACTCAGCGTTCTTTATGTGGGAGAGAAACACGCTCCACTTCTACCTACAACATAACATAGAATTTTCATGTCTATCTTTGTTGTGTGTGTTCTTTGTCTTTTAAATAGCTAATATCATGTTCAGCTCTTAGTATTCATGCTTATCTTTTCAAAGAGCTTTTGTTTAGTTGGTTGCTTGAACTCTCTTTAATTACCATGCTCACCTTATTAAGAGAGTTTGCTTCCGTTGCATTGGTTGATATGTCTATGATAAAGATGCTACGTGCATGATGGCGCTTAGTAGTTCAGGTTTTCTTATGGTTAGTCTCAAATAGCTGGGGGGGTTCCCAATGTGTTATTGGAGTACCAACATGATTTGTTTGCCTATGATGTGGTATGGTTTAGTAATATCTTCCTTCAAGAATTTATTTTGATTGACTTGGCGTATGCTCACGCATATTTAAGACTGTAAAGAAAGTCTGTCAAGCCTTGATGATCTTTTATTTCTGAGTAGCGATATAACTTCCATGCCTGATTCAATATTGCTTTGTCGCTCTGCATGATTATGACCGTCATTGCTCTCTTAGTTGGTCACTCCCAGTATTTTGCTAACCTCCACCTGTACTAAGCGGACTAACTTTGCAATACATAGCTCATGGGAAAGTAGCTTAAAAACTATTGTGGTAAAGAATATGTTGCCTATGTATCTTATTTCTTATAAGTTGCTTGCTGAGCGGTAACCATGTTTCTGGGGACGCCATCAACTGTCACACTTTTGTTGAATATCATGTGAGTTGCTATGCATGTTCGTCTTGTCTGAAGTAAGGGTGATTTGCCATGAGTTGAATGAGTATGCATATTGTTAGAGAAGAACATTGGGCCGCCAACCAAAGCCATGTATCATGGTGGAAGTTTTAGCTTGGACATTAATCCTCAATCTCTTATGAGAATATGCTTATGCATTAAAGAGGAGTCCATTATATATTTTCTATGTTGTCCCGGTATGGATGTCCTCAAGTTGAGATCTATCAAAAACGAGAAATCAAATGCGATTTATCTCCTTGGACCTTTGTACAGGTGGCATAGAGGTACCCCTTTGTGACACTTGGTTGAAACATATGTAATGCGATGACAATGCATGATTGTCATTCTAAGTGTAATGTGCATTGTCCCAAAGTAGCATTGTCTTTTGCATGATTGTGATATCGTTTATTTTGAAATCATTGTATCTAGTCATCACTTAAACCTTGAAGGTGCCCCTGCATTTATGTTTTGCTTCACTAAAGGGGGCAAGCTAGATATCACTTTATCATATTTGCACATAATGTTTATTGCAAATCTATTTGATGTTTCAATATCATATTGTAAAACTTTCAGTCCTTTGTGATTTTCTCATGAGGCAACTTAATTACTATAGATTCATTATCTCAGTAAGCTTTTGTCATATGACTATGAATAAGTCCTATATGGTTAATAGCATGTCACCACAGAAATTATTCTTGTTATCATTTACCTACTCGAGGACGAGCAGGAATTAAGCTTGGGGATGTTGATACGTCCAAAATGTATCTATAATTTCTGCTTGCTCCATGCCTCTTTTGGGTGATATTGCTATGATATTCATACACTTCCATACACTTTTGATCATATTTGGACTAACCTATTAACTCAGTGCACCCCAGTGCCAGTTTCTGTTTTCGGCTGTTTTTGTATTTCAGGTTTTCACATTACGAGAACTGCCAGGAAAAATCCAGAAAAATTATATAAAAAATCAGCGTTCCAGAACCTACCGTGCGCCCGAAGGACAGCCGGGGGGGGGGGGGCACCAGGGCTCCAGGCGCCCTGGCGGCGCCCCTCCCCCCTGGGCCGCGCCGGGGGGGGCGCCTGGGTCCCCCGAGCCCCGTCTGGTGCCCCCCTTTGGCATACATTTAGAGCGTCCTCTGAAACCCTCGAGACGGGAACTCTTTTTCGCGATCTCATCTCTCTTCCGCCGCCGCCGCCGCTTCCAAGATCGGGAGCACCAGGAGAACTCTTCCCGGCACCCTGCCGGAGGGGAGGATCACCACCGGGAGCTTCTCCACCACCATGGACGCCTCCCGAATGAGTTGGGAGTAGTCTCCCTTGGACCATGAGTCCATGACCAGTAGCTATGTGATGTTCTCCTCCCGTTCTTGTGCTTCACTAATTAGTCCTCGTGAGCTGCCCTACATGATCGAGGCACATATGTAATTCTTATGCTGTTGCTATGATGAGTTTGCTGGGATCCGATGGATTATGAGATTATGTTCAGATTGTGATTGAGTAATATATTTGATCTACCTCTTTTATATTTATGTTCATAAGTAATTCTTGCATGTTCTCCGTTGTTATTTATTGCTTTGGCCAAGTAATGGGTAGTGACTCCAAGAGGGAACGTTATGCTCGATTGTGGGTTCATGCCCCTCGATGACTAGCTTGAGTGACAGAAACATGAGTCTAGGGGATGTGCTGTTGCCACAAGGGGGAAAACAACGGTGCTTGTGCCCACGAGTGCAAGGATTGTTTACTTTACGCAAAGTTCTTTTAATGTAGTTGTCTGTTGCATTGAGTTTACACTATGGGTGGGACTCGCAACTTAATACCAGCGAGATGTTCTGGATAGATATCTCAAGGTGGATGATTAGTAGTAGATATTGATAGATTTCGGTCTACTTACTTTGGCGTACCGCCCATGATTTGAACCTCAACCTTTCTTGCAATGTAGTCAGCATTGGTTTGCGTTCGTGGTCCTGTCAATTGCCCAGCTGTAATTCGTTTACCTCACATAGCTGTTTTATCGTCTTTTGGGAGAGAGACATCACTAGTGAACATCATGAGACTCTGGTCCATATTACCATCATTGATCACATCCGCTATTTACTTTTCGCTATTATTTACTATTGCAAACATTATCTATCACTACTATCATTTGCGTTTAATCCTTTGTGAACTACAAGGCCGGAGGGATTGACAACCTCTTTGTACTCGTTGGGAGCAAAGTTATTTGTATCTGTGTGCAGGTCCACGTTGATTGCTAATATCTGGCGCCGTTAGCAGTTGACACCTTCTTGTTGAACCTAGGAGTCTCTGGGGATTCTATCCTTGGTATCTTGCCAAGGGAAAAACTTCCGCAACACTACATCTCACGCCTTCCACTTGGGGTAACCAACGAGGGGCTAGAGGCCCATCAAGATACTATTTCACCAGTTGGGATTGTTAGAGATATTGAAGTCTTGTGTGGGAAGGTTAAATACCCTGCTGATTTTCTTGTTCTCAGTTCCCCACAAGATGCATTTTGCCCCATTATATTTGGTAGACCCTTCTTGAATACTGTTACTGCCAAGATAGACTGCGTGAAAGACATTGTCACTGTTGGATTAGGGGATATGTCTCATGATTTTAACTTTGCTAAATTCCATAGACAACCCCTTGAAATGGCACCACCTAGTAAGGATGAAATTATCGGTCTTGCTTCTATTGCCGTGCCACCTAATGATCCTTTAGAACAATTCTTGCTAGACCATGAAAATGATATGCATATGAATGAGAGAAGGGAAATAGATGAAATATTCCTTACACAAGGACCTGTATTGAAAAACAACTTGCCTGTTGAAATTCTAGGGGATCCTCCTCCACCCAAGGGTGATCCCGTGTTTGAACTTAAACCTTTGCCTGATAATCTTAAGTATGTTTATCTTGAAGAAAAGAAGATATATCCTGTTATTATTAGTGCTAACCTTTCAGAGCAGGAAGAAGAAAAATTATTGAAAACTCTAAAGAAGCACCGTGCTGCTATTGGATATACTCTAGATGATCTTAAGGGCATTAGTCCCACTATATGCCAACACAAGATAAAATTGGAAGAAAATGCTAAACCAGTTATTGATCATCAGCGACGGTTAAATCCTAAGATGAAAGAAGTGGTACGAAAGGAAATACTAAAGCTTCTAGAGGCAGGTATTTTCTATCCAGTTGCTGATAGCCAGTGGGTAAGTCATGTCCATTGTGTTCCTAAGAAAGGAGGTATGACTGTTGTCCCTAATGATAAAGATGAATTGATCCCGCAAAGAATAGTTACAGGTTATAGGATGGTAACTGATTTCCGTAAGTTAAATAAAGCCACTAAGAAAGATCATTACCCCTTGCCATTTATTGATCAAATGCTGGAAAGGTTATCCAAACATACTCATTTCTGCTTTCTAGATGCTTATTCTGGTTTCTCTCAAATACCTGTGTCAAAAGGGGATCAAGAAAACACCACTTTTACTTGTCCTTTCGGTACCTTTGCTTATAGACGTATGCCTTTTGGTTTATGTAATGCACCTGCTACCTTTCAAAGATGCATGATGGCTATATTCTCTGATTTTTGTGAAAAGATTGTTGAGGTTTTCATGGATGATTTCTCCGTTTACGGAACTTCTTTTGATGATCGCTTAAGCAACCTTGATCGAGTTTTGCAGAGATGTGAAGACACTAACCTTGTCTTGAATTGGGAGAAGTGCCACTTTATGGTTAATGAAGGCATTGTCTTGGGACATAAAATTTCTGAAAGAGGTATTAAAGTTGACAAAGCTAAAGTTGATGCTATTGAAAAGATGCCCTGCCCTAAGGACATCAAAGGTAGACGAAGTTTCCTTGGTCATGCCGGTTTTTATAGGAGGTTCATTAAGGACTTCTCCAAAATCTCCAGGCCTCTGACTAATCTCTTACAAAAAGGTATTCCTTTGGTCTTTGATGATGATTGTCTAGAAGCATTTGAAATACTTAAGAAAGCATTGATCTCTGCACCTATTGTCCAGCCTCCTGACTGGAATTTACCCTTTGAGATTATGTGTGATGCTAGTGATTATGCTGTAGGTGCTATTCTAGGGCAAAGAGTTGATAAGAAATTGAATGTTATCCAGTATGCTAGTAAGACTCTAGATAGTGCCCAAAGAAATTATGCCACTACTGAGAAAGAATTTTAAGCAGTTGTGTTTGCTTGTGATAAGTTTAGACCATATATCGTTGATTCTAAGGTAACTATTCACACCGATCATGCTGCTATCAAATACCTCATGGAAAATAAAGATGGTAAACCTAGACTTATTAGATGGGTTCTCTTGCTACAAGAATGTGATTTGCATATTATTGATAGAAAAGGAGCTGAGAACCCCGTAGCAGACAACTTGTCTAGGTTAGAAAATGTGCTTGATGACCCACACCCTATTGATGATAGCTTTCCTGATGAACAATTAGCTGTCATAAGTACTTCTCGTACTGCTCCATGGTATGCTGATTATGCTAATTATATTGTTGCTAAGTTTATACCTCCTAGCTTTACATACCAGCAAAAGAAAAAGTTCTTCTATGATTTGAGACATTACTTTTGGGATGACCCACATCTTTATAAAGAAGGAGTAGATGGTATTATTAGACGTTGTGTACCTGAGCATGAACATGAACAGATCCTACGCAAGTGCCACTCCAAAGCCTATGGAGGACACCATGCAGGAGACAGAACTGCACATAAGGTATTGCAATCCGGATTTTATTGGCCTACTCTCTTCAAGGATGCCCGTAAGTTTGTATTATCTTGTGATGAATGTCAAAGAATTTGTAATATTAGTAGACGTCAAGAAATGCCTATGAATTATTCACTTGTTATTGAACCATTTGATGTTTGGGGCTTTGATTATATGGGACCTTTTCCTGCCTCTAATGGGTACACACATATTTTAGTTGTTGTTGATTACGTTACTAATCGGGTAGAAGCTATTCCAACTAGTAGTTCTGATCATCACACCTCTATAAAGATGCTTGAAGAAGTTATATTTCCGAGGTTTGGAGTCCCTAGATATCTAATGATTGATGGTGGTTCACACTTTATTCATGGTGCTTTCCGTAAGATGCTTGCTAAGTATGATGTCAACCATAGAATTGCATCACCTTATCACCCACAGACTAGTGGTCAAGTAGAACTAAGTAATAGGGAGTTGAATTATCTTGCAAAAGACAGTTAATAGGTCTAGAAAGAATTGGTCCAAGAAACTAGATGATGCATTATGGGCCTATAGAACTGCATACAAAAATCCTATGGGTATGTCTCCATATAAGATGGTATATGGAAAAGCTTGTCACTTACCTCTTGAGTTAGAACATAAGGCATATTGGGCTATTAAAGAGTTCAACTACGATTTTAGACTTGCCGGTGAAAAGAGGTTATTTGTCATTAGCTGTCTCGATGAGTGGAGAACCCAGGCCTATGAGAATGCCAAACTATTTAAAGAAAAAGTTAAAAGATGGCATGACAAAAGGATACAAAAGCATGAGTTTAACGTAGGTGATTATGTCTTGCTATTCAACTCTCTTTTAAGATTTTTTGTAGGAAAACTTCTCTCCAAGTGGGAAGGTCCTTACATTATCGAGGAGGTCTATTGTTCCGGTGCCATAAAAATCAACAACTTCGAAGGCACAAATCTGAAGGTGGTGAATGGTCAAAGAATCAAACATTATATCTCAAGTAATCCTATAAGTGTTGAAACCAATGTTATTGAAACCGTAACCCCGGAGGAATACATAAGGGACACTTTCCAGAATGATTAAGCCTCTGAAAAGGAAGAGGTATGTGATACGGTAAGTAAACCGACTCCAAAACAGTTCTAAAGGCAAATTTTCTCCGTTTTGGAATATTTAGAAAAATAGAAAAATAAACCACAGTCCAGAAGAGACACAAGGCATCCTCGAGGGTGGAGGGTGCGCCCCCTGCCTCGAGGACACCCCGTGTGTCCCCCGGACTCCGTTTTATTGTGGGTTACTCCTTTTGTTTGGGAAAATTCATTATATATACTCCTGAAGGTTTTGACCTCTGTATCACGCAAAAATCCTCTGTTTTCGTTTCGAGCTGCTGTTTTTGATAGATCTAGATCATCATGGCGTCCTCCAACACCCCCAAGGACAAGTTCTTTGAGAAGGTCATCAACCCCTACCTTGCGGAGGTGCTGCATCACCCTAAAACCATGCAGTTGCATGAGGGGGTGATGCACATCCGTGATGTTGAGGGGCCAAGAAGGACCGGAAGCGTGGAGACAAGGCTCGAAGCAATGGAGCAGCAAGTTATCAAGTGCCAAGGTATGGTGGAACGAGGACTCGACGCCAACTACATGATGATCTCGAAGATTGCCAACAACCTCAAGATGGACTCAAGGATCTTTGGGGAAGCCATCTCCAATCTTCAAGAAAAGATCGATCACCTCCAAGCCCAGATCTATGACCTGCAAAACCAAAACTGTGAGTATGAATATAGATTCAAGATGAGTTTGGCTGCAGATTTGACTATCCCGGAGACTCGATCATCCTTCTACGATGGTGAACCCATGCCTTGGAAGGTGGACAACCAGCCTACATCATCAACAACGCCATCCTCACCACCCCCGAAGAAGGAGACATAACCATATGGGTATGGACACTCCCCTTGGCAACTGCCAAGCTTGGGGGAGTGACCCCGGTATCATATCACCATCACTCCTATCTTTACCGTGTTACTTAGTTCGATCATTTTGGTAGTATCTTGATCTAGTAGAATAAAGTTAGCATGATCTAGTTGTGAGCTTTTTGCTTTGTGAGCTTTATCCTTTGTAAACGAGTCCGTGAGCTATATAATAAATATTAGTGTTGAGTCAAGGGCTTGATTTCCTCACTTGGGTCATGATAAAAAGAAAGAAAACATAAAGCGTATCAAAGAGATCATATCGATCTTATGGGAAGTAATGACTTCACATACAAGAGTATGATAAATAAAAGTTGTTGGGAGGTGACAAACATAGTTTTGGTCATCGTTGCAATTAATAGGAAGTAATAAAAGAAGAGAGGCTTCACATACAAATATACTATCTTGGACATCTGTTATGATTGTGAGCACTCATTAAAGTATGACATGCTAAAGAGTTGATGTTGGACAAGGAAGACAACATAATGGGTTATGCCTTCCTATATCCGAAATAAAGTATATTGTCATGGATCATCCAACATGTTGAGCTTGCCTTTCCCCCTCATGCTAGCCAAAACTCCTCACACTAAGTAGAGATACTACTTGTGCTTCCATATATCCTTAAACCCAGTTTTGCCATGAGAGTCCACCATACCTACCTATGGATTGAGAAAGATCCTTCCAAGTAAGTTGTCATGTTGCAAACTCGCTAAAATATGTATGATTTATTAGTGTGGGAGAAATTAGCTTTATACGATCTTGTGATATGGAAGTAATAAAAGCGACGGACTGCATAATAAAGATCCTTATCACAAGTGGCAATTTAAAGCGAAGTTCTTCTATGCTAAGACTTTGTGTATCCAACCACAAAAACACATGGCAACCTCTCCTTCCCTCTGCGAAGGGCCTATCTATTATTCCTGACTAATTAGTGTCAAGGTGAAATCCACCTTTCCTTTTTTACATTTTATCCTTTGGCAAGCACATTGTGTTGGAAAGATCCAGACATATATACCCACTTGGATGTAAGTTTTCATGATCTATTACTGTTGACATTACCCTTGAGGTAAAAGGTTGGGAGGCAACACCATAAGCCCCTATGTTTCGTTGTGTCCGATTAAAACTCCATAAACATAAGTATTGCGTGAGTGTGAGCAATTGTGAAAGACTATATTATAGTTGAGTATGTAGGCTTGCTGAAAAGCTCTTATATTGACTCTTCCCGATATTATGATAAATTGTAATTGCTTCAATGACCGAGACCAAAGTTTGTTAGTTTCCAATGAAGTTTATGATGCATACTTGATATTGTGGATGAATTGTTACTTTAGCATAAGAGTCATATGACTACATTTACTTAAGTTGCTGTTATGAGAATGATCATGATGCCCTCATGTCCGCATTTTGCTTTTATCGACACCTCTATCTCTAAACATGTGGACATATTTTTCGTTATCGGCTTTTGCTTGAGGACAAGCGAGGCCTAAGCTTGGGGGAGTTGATACGTCCATTTTGCATCATGCTTATATGTTGATATTTATTGCATTATGGGTTGTTCATACATATTTTGTCACAATACTTATGCCTTTTCTCTCTTATTTTACAAGGTTTACATGAACAGGGAGAATGCCGACAGCTGGAATTCTGGGCTGGAAAAGGAGCAAACTCTGGAAACCTATTCTGCACAACTCCAAAAGCCCTGAAACTCAACAGAACATCGTTTCGGAAAATATAAAAATATCTGGCAAAAGAAACCCACGAGAGGGTCCACCGGCTGTCCTCGGGCGCGCCCCCTGCCTCGTGGGCCAGCCGGCAGGCCCCAGGTGCCCATCTTCTCCTATATGAGGTGTTTTGACCTGGAAAAAAATCATAAGGAGGCTTTCGGGACCAGACGCCTCCGTCTCGAGGCGGAAACCAATCTAGGGCTCTGGCAGAGCTGTTCTGCCGGGGATACTTCCCTCCGGGAGGGGGAAATCGTCACCGCCGTCATCACCAACAACTCTCCCATCTTGGGGAGGGCTATCTTCATCAACATCTTCACCAGCACCATCTCCTCTCAAACCCTAGTTCATCTCTTGTATCCAATCTTTGTACCCAAATCTCAGATTGGTACCTGTGGGTTGCTAGTAGTGTTAATTACTCCTTGTAGTTGATGCTAGTTGGTTTATTTGGTGGAAGATCATATGTTCAGATCCATTATGCATATCAATACCCCTCTGATCATGAACAATATTATGTCTTGTGAGTAGTTACTTTTGTTCCTGAGGACATGGGAGAAGTCTTGCTATTAGTAGTCATGTGAGTTTGGTCTTCGTTCGATATTTTGACGAGATGTATGTTGTCGATCCTCTAGTGGTGTCATGTGAACGTCGACTACATGACACTTCACCATTATTTGGGCCTAGAGGAAAGCATTGGGAAGTAATAAGTAGATGATGGGTTGCTAGAGTGACAGAAGCTTAAACCCTAGTTTATGCGTTGCTTCGTGAGGGGCTGATTTGGATCCATATGTTTTAGGCTATGGTTACGTTTACCTTAATATTTCTTTTGTAGTTGCAGATGCTTGCATTAGAGGTTAATCATAAGTGGGAGGCTTGTCCAAGTAAGGGCAGCACCCAAGCACCGGTCCACCCACATACCAAATTATCAAAGTACCGAACGCGAATCAGATGATCGTGATGAAAACTAGCTTGACAATAATTCCCATGTGTCCTCGGGAGCGCTTTACTTTACATAAGAGTTTGTCCAGGCTTGTCCTTTGCTACAAAAAGGATTGGGCCACCTTGCTGCACCTTATTTACTTTTACCTTTTGTCACTTTCTACCAATTACCTTATCACTAAACTACCTGTTACCTAAAATTTCAGTGCTTGCAGAGAATACCGTACTGAAAGCTGCTTATCATTTCCTTCTGCTCCTCGTTGGGTTCGACACTCTTACTTATCGAAAGGACTACGATAGATCCCCTACACTTGTGGGTCATCTGGGGGCCGTCGGTGGGCCCACGAGACAGGGGGCGCGCCCAGAGAGGGGGGCGCGCCCCCCACCCTCGTGGACAGCAGGTAGCCCCCCTCGTGGTCTTCTTTTGCCGGATATTTTTTATATTTTCTGAAATGAAGTTCTGTGAACTTTCGGGGCTTTTGGAGTTGTGCAGAATAGGTTTCCAGAGTTTGCTCCTTTTCTAGCCCAGAATTCCAGCTGCCGGCATTCTCCCTCTTCATGTAAACCTTGTAAAATAAGAGCGATAGGCATAAGTATTGTGACATAACGTGTAATAACAGCCCATAATGCAATAAATATCAACATAAAAGCATGATGCAAAATGGACGTATCAATGATGATGACGATGATTTCCTCATCCGGGAGGGAAGTTCCCCCGGCGGAATCGCTCCGCTGGAGGGCAAAAGGGCTCCTGCCCAAGTTCCGCCTCGAGACGGCGGCACTCTGTCCCGAAAGTCTCGTCCTCATTTTTTCTAGGTCATAAGGGCTTATATACCAAAAGATGGGCATCGAAGGTGGGCCTGGGTGAGCACAACCCACCAGGGCGCGCCTGGGCTCCCTAGCGCGCCCAGGTGGGCCCCCTCAGGTACTTCTTTACTCCAATATTCCTCAAATAATTCATAAAAATTCTCCGTGGAGTTTCAGCTTGTTTGGAGTTGTGCAGAATAGGTGGTCTGACGTAGCTTTTTCAGGTCCAGATTTCCAGCTGCCAGAATTCTCCCTCTTGGTGCATACCTTGTAAATTATGAGAGAAAGGCATTAGAATTACTCCAAAAAGCATTATTATGCATAATAACAACATAAATAACAATAAGAAAACATGATGCAAAATGGACGTATCAGGTATTGTCATGGAATTAGCACGGCAGATGTTCGGTTTAGAGGATTTAGGTGTGAGGCCATCGCGCGGGTTAGCTTGAAGAGGTTAAAAGCACACAAAGGACACAGAGGATTTATACCAGTTCGGCCCCTTCGATGAAGGTAAAAGCCCACGTCTAGTTTGGTGTGGTATTGCTTGTGCGTTGATGAATAGGGAGCAAATCGCTTGCCTGTATCTCGAGCTGTTGTTTCCTGTTCATCGACGCACAAGCAATACCACACCAAACTAGACGTAGTCTTTTACCTTCATCGAAGGGGCCGAACTAGTATAAATCCTCTGTGTCCTTTGTGTGCTTTTAACCTCTTCAAGCTAACCCGCGCGATGGCCTCACACCTAAGTCCTCTAAACCGGACATCTGCCGTGCTAATTCCATGACAGTTGGCGCCCACCGTGGGGCTATCGCACGATGGTTTCGAGTTCTTGAAGGGCAGCTTCGAAGGACTCAAGGGTTACGCGGTTGGCCGGATGACCAAGAGTCGCCGCGGCCGGATCTACATCGACGACGCAGGCTGGGGCCCCGAGGCCGATTCAATCGAATACGGGTACCGGGTCCCCTTCGGCGGCATCCACGACTTCATCGGCAAGATTGGTAAACCGGGACCTGAGCCGGACATCTTCCCCAGCATCATCGAGCCGGCTCAGCGTGCGAGATCGGCCCGGATTCAGCCCGCCGTGAAACGTGTCTTCATTGGAGCAATACATGGAGTCCAAGCCGAGGACGTATCGGATTCTGGTGGCGAGACAGTTGTCTATTCTGACGATGAATCTTCATCTGTAGAGACGGAATCTTTGTATCTGTTGCAGGACGGCCGATCTGAGGGTGTATCTGATGGCGATAGTATTCCGGACCCCTTCGATCCGCCGAACCGGGTGGCTGTTTTCATGGCCGGTTCACAGTCTATGCATCAGCTCTCGACGACCGGGGCGCTCACCTCAGAGGTAGCCGGTGCTGGAGCAAGCAACCAAGCCCCGTCGCCCTCTGATGCCCTATCCACCTTGGTTGGAGAATTGATGGCACTTGCAATAGCAGAAGTGGCCCCTGCCAACAAGGCGCAGCATGATGCGGAGATCCTTTAACTGAAGGACCGGATTGGGCAGGCTAAACGGGATTTGGACGCAGAGAAAGCCATGATAGCTACAAGGCAAGCAGAGCTAGACTCACAAGCTTTCCGGCTCAGGGTGGATCAGACTTCTGCACAGGAGGTAATGTACAGAAGACAGCAAACTCGTCTACCGTCGGTTTACGAGGCGAGGAATCTCTTTGGCACACCAGGGATGGGAACCAGTAACCGCCCAGAGGTAAACTGGGGAGGAGTCCCAGGGACTGGCGCGTCGGTTCAGCCGCCGGCTGCAGAGCGCAATCGTCAAGTTGTGCCAACTACGCACATCCCTACCCCTCCTGGCCATTATTCTAACCCGTTGGACAACATTGTCGCCGCCGCTTCACGACTGGCCGCTTTACCCATTGAAGGGACATCCCCCATGGTGATGGAAGCACGCCAGGCTAAGGAATTGCTGGACACGGCGCTGACACAGCAGCAGGCGTAGTCTTACAGCAGGAAGAGGATTCATTCAACCCCTGGCCAAAGCCGGAGTTATACTAGGCACTGGGATGAACCGGCCGTGTCTAGCAGCGAGCGGAGGCGTTGTCAGAATCGCGATTCTGTTATACGATTCTACGACTTCACGATCCAAACTAACCTCTATGATTCTACGATTTTAGTTCATAGAATCTACGTTTCTACGATCCTGATAGTGAAGATTGTATTATTTGCGATCCTACCATCTGAGGTCCGATCCGATTCAAAATCACGATTCTGACAACCTTGGTCACCGTCACAGGCAGGATAATCCGGTAGGAGCAGAAGCACACGCCCAAGAGGCGGTAAACCGGGCCAGACATACTGCCCGCGAGGACACCCATCAAATGACACCGGTTCACCCAACCACAACAGAAACGGGAGTCACGGCGAGTTCCTTTGGAGTACAGTGTCTCGTCCCCGCTTTACGAAGCGTAAAATTGCCCAAAGACTTCAAAGGTCCGCACAAGGTACCCAACTATACGGCAGACCTGGCTCCAGAGGCGTGGGTGGAGAGCTATGAGATGGCCATGGAAATGCTTGACGTGGATGAAGCCGCATACGCCAAGTACTTCACCATGATGCTGGAAGGCACAGCCCGAACTTGGTTAAAGGGCCTACCACCTAACTCCATCGGATCATGGGGAGAGCTGTGTTGCCAGTTTATCAAAAATTTCAAAGACACGTGCAAGCAGCCAATGTCAGTGGTAGATTTAGCGGCATGTGTTCAAGGAGAGCAGGAACCTACGAGCGCCTGGGTGCGACGAGTATCAGAAATCCTGCATTCTTCCAATAGCATCAATCCTAGTACGGCGATAGTGACATTGGAAAACAATTGCCAGTTTGAATCTCTGAAGCTGAAGTTGGGACGGCTCAAGCGGGATTGTAATGACATGGGGACACTCATGAGCGCTCTGGTGAAATATGGGGATTCTGATAACACTAAGTACCTAGAGGCAGATGGAGACAAGTACGGGAAAGCAAATAAGGCCGGTAAACCGACGCAGGCTAATCCGGTAGGAACAGGTTACAATGGTAAGCGAAAGGCAGAGGGCGGCTATGATTTCGTGGCCAATACCAATGTTTAAGGAAACTTTCAGCGCCGCAAGGGTAGGCCGCCTCCACGTAGAGAGGGAGCATCCATCAACCTAGATCAACAGTTAAATGAGCCTTGCCCTAAACACGGTATGGAGGGACACCCGTCCAAGCATTTATGGAAGGACTACAAGATCATGATAGAGGCCATGAAGCAAGTCAGATATAACCACGGACCCCCTGGCGGCGGCTCAGGTTCAGGCTTTCAAGATCCGGGTTACCAGGGTAATGGTTCCGGATCAGGATATCATGGCGGTAACAATAACTACAACCAAGGCAACCAGCAGCATGGTCAGGGTGGTTACAACAACCAAGGCAATTAGCAGCGCCAGCAGCAGCAGCAATCCGGATATCAGAGTAATCCGAAGGAGCTAAGTAGTGGACAGTACCATGTTTTTACCACGAGTCTGTGCAAACGAGATCAAAAGATTCTGAAGCGGGCAGTACACGCAGTTGAACCGGCAACGCCATGTTTTCTACGTTGGTCGGAACAACCGATTGTGTGGAGCAGAGAGGATCACCCGCCGCGGGTTGATAATCCGGGCCAGTTGGCCCTAGTGGTGGCACCACAAGTGGGTGGCTACAAATTCACAAAGGTACTCATGGACGGCGGCAGCAGTATCAACATCTTATATTATGAGACTTTCCGGCGTATGGGGTTGACAGACAAGAAGTTGAGACAATCCAACACGGTGTTCCATGGAGTGGTGCCAGGTAAATCGGCTTACCCAGTTGGAAAAATTGATCTAGAAGTCACCTTTGGGGATGAGCAGGATTTTAGGTTAGAGACAGTGACCTTTGAGGTTGTAAAGATCAGGAGCCCATATCATGCTCTGTTTGGGAGACCGGTTTACGCCAAGTTCATGGCAAGACCGTGTTATGTTTATCTACAGCTCAAGATGCCGGGTCACAAGGGAACCATCACGGTTCACGGAAGTCCCAAGATCACATTAGAGTGCAAGGAGGGAGACGCAACCTATGCAGAGGCAGTGTGTGCTACGGAGGAGTTGAAATTCTATAAAGACAACGTTGATCCGGCAGATATGTCCCCATTGAAAAAGCCAACTACAGAGCATGATCTGGCGTTGAAGTTTAAATCGGCAGAGGAAACCAAGCAAGTTGACTTTGTACCAGGCGATTCATCCAAGCAGTTCACTATCAGCGCTAACCTAGACCCCAAATAGGAAAGCACGCTCATTGAGTTCATCCGTGAGAATCAGGATATCTTTGCATGGAAACCTTCTGACATGCCAGGTATACCGAGGGAACTCGCTGAGCACAGTCTTAATATTGACCCAAAGTTTAAACCGGTTAAGCAGTACCTGTGCCACTTTAATGAGGAGATGCGCAAGGCTATAGGTGAGGAAGTGGCCAGGGTTTTGGCCGCAGGGTTCATAGTGGAAGTGTTCCATCCGGAGTGGCTGGCTAATCCGGTATTGGTATTACAGAAAAATGGAAAGTGGAGGATGTGTGTGGCTTACACAGACCTAAACAAGGCTTGTCCAACTGATCCTTTTGCTCTCCCCCGCATTGATCAGATTATTGATACTACGGCAGGATGTGAGCGGCTAAGTTTTTTGGATGCATATTCAGGGTATCATCAAATCAAGATGGCAGTTAAGGACCAGGAGAAAACAACTTTCATAACTCCCTTTGGAGCCTTCTGCTATGTATCTATGCCCTTTGGGCTCAAGAGTGCCCAAGCAACTTACCAACGTTGCGTACAGAACTGTCTCAAGGGACAGATCGGAAAAAATGTCCATGCCTATGTTGATGACATTGTGGTGAAGTCAAGGAAGGAGGAGACGCTGATAGAAGACCTAAAGGAAACCTTTGACAACCTCCGGGTTTATAAGATGATGCTTAATCCGGAGAAGTGCGTTTTTGGTGTCCCGACAGGCAAGCTCCTTGGGTTATCAAACAGAGGAATAGAGGCCAATCCGGAGAAGATCAAGGCGATCACATCCTTGACTAAACCGGCTTGTATAAATGATGTCCAGCGCATTGCAGGCCGGATTACAGCATTAAGCCGATCCATCAGCCGTTTGGGGGAGAAGGCAATTCCACTTTATCAGATGCTGAAAAAGACAGATCGGTTTATATGGAGCGATGCTGCAAACGCTGCGTTCGTGGACTTGAAGCGGCAATTAGCAGAACCGCCAGTTCTTGTTGCCCCTGTTGACAACGAGCCGCTGCTGCTATACGTGGCTGCCAATGCTCGTGCAGTTAGTGTGGCAATTGTGGTGGTACGCAAGGAAGCAGGCAAAGAATATCCGGTTCAGCGCCCGGTTTACTACGTCATTGAGGTTCTCATTGAGTCGAAGCAAAGGTATCCACACTGGCAGAAGCTGGTATATGGCGTGTTCATGGCAAACCGGATGCTGAAGCACTATTTCCAGGGCCACCCGATCACTGTTGTCAGCTCAGCTCCGTTGGGGGATATAATCCAGAACAGAGAAGCTACTGGCAGAGTAGCAAAGTGGGCCATTGAGCTTAGCCCACATGGATTGAAGTATGTACCCCGTACTGCTATTAAATCCCAAGCGTTGGTAGATTTTATCAATGATTGGACATAGTTGCAAGCACCAGAGGAGAAGCTGGATCATACATACTAGACTATTCACTTCGACGGTTCAAGGCAATTAGAGGGCTCGGGGGGCTGGAGTCGTGTTAACTTCCCCACGCGGTGACAAGTTTTGTTATGTTCTCCGACTAATGTTCCCTTGCACTAACAATGCTGCGGAGTATGAAGCTCTCCTTCATGGCCTACGGATAGCTAAGGAGATGAACTTGAGCCAGGTCAAGTGCTTTGGTGATTCAGATCTAGTGGCTCAACAAGTGTCTGGCAAGTTGGACTCTAAAGACCCTCTCATGGCAGCTTACAGGCGAGAAGTTGAAGCGGTGGCAGGATGTTTCAAAGGATATCAGGTGGATCACATAGACCGGCGGAAAAATGAAGCGGCCGATGCTCTAAGCCGGCTGGGCTCTGAGCGTAAACCGGTTCCACCAAATACTTTTTTGGATGAATTACACAGTCCATTAGTTCAGGTACCATCGGAGGAGGATTTGGCTGTTCCTGATCCGGAAGCATAGCTAGTCGCAGCGCTTCATGTTATTCCAGATTGGACACTCCCTTACTTGGCGTATCTGAGCCGAGGGGAGTTGCCGGATGATGAAATTGAAGCTAGGGAAATAATCCAGCGATCTAAATCTATGACTATTGTCAACGGAGAACTTCATCACCGCAGCGTTTCTGGGGCATTTCAGCGATGTGTATCATCGGAAGAAGGCAGTGATATTCTTCGAGAGATACATGAAGGAGATTGTGGTCATCACGCCGGTTCAAAATCATTGGTAGCCAAGGCTTTTCGTCACGGGTTCTACTGGTTAACGGCCCATGCTGATGCGGAAGATTTAGTCCGGAGATGCGACGCTTGTCAGAAATTTTCACGGCGTGCTCTTGTTCCGGCGCAAGAGCTACGGATGATCCCAATTACTTGGCCGTTTGCAACTTGGGGGCTTGATATGGTTGGGCCTTTTAAACGATCCCAAGATCAGAAAACCCACATGTTGGTGGCGGTGGACAAGTTTACAAAGTGGATTGAGGCAGAGCCTGTCAGTAAGTGTGATGCGGCAACATCGGTTAAATTCATCAAAAGGTAATTTTCCGGTTTGGCTTTCCACACAGCATCATTACTGATAATGGCACCAATCTATCTAAAGGAGAGATGGAAGAGTTTTGCCAAAGGGAACACATTCGCCTGGATGTATCTTCAGTAGCTCACCCTCAATCCAATGGTCAAGCTGAAAGGGCCAACCAAGAGATCTTGCGAGGCATCAAGCCCCGGCTTATGACTCCCTTGCAAAGAACACCAGGTTGCTGGGTTGAGGAGTTACCTTCTGTCCTCTGGAGCATCAACACTACGCCTAACAGATCTACATGCTATACACCCTTCTTCATGGTATATGGTGCTGAAGCGGTTCTCCCTAGTGATATCCGGCACGACTCACCACGAGTGATAGCTTATGTTGAAGCGGCCAATGAGCAAGCAAGGTAGGACAGCTTAGACCGACTGGATGAGGAACGGGACACAGCAGCGGCACGATCAGCAATTTATCAGCAAGACCTACACCGATATCACAGCCGTCGGGTTAAGACCAGGACGTTCCAGGAGGGGGACCTAGTGCTTCGGCTCATCCAAGACCAGACAGATATGCAAAAATTATCCCCACCTTGGGAAGGACCCTTTGTGGTCAGCAAGAACCTACACAACGGTTCATACTACCTGGTGGACGTTCGAGAACATAAAGACTCGCGGACAGCAGAGGAAGAGATGAAGAGGCCATGGAACGTCGCTCTTCTGTGGCCTTACTACACTTGAGCCATGGGCTCCGCTTCATGTATCCTGTATATATTATAATTAATAAATAAACCAGCACCCTCGGTAAACCGGGGGATCTGCCATCTTCTTCAAATATAAGTGTCTTATGGGAATTCAGCCAGGTGATATCCATCTAAAGTTTATTTCTCTTGATATATATTACTCTCATCGAGAAAACAAGATGCTTTGCTCAATCTATTTTGATATGCAGGACAATTGTATAAGGGACCAAAGAGGGTTTGCCACACAAGAGAAACTCCCATATAGGTACCCTGCCTCTACGGTCACTAGGGGGCTTCCTGTTCAAACATAGGTCGTATTCGAACCAAAGAGAACATAACCAAACTCACTAGGGGGCTACGTGATCATATTCGAATCCTAGCTTAACCACTTTGGTCCAGTGTATATGATCATATTAGAATCATAGCTTAAACCCCGTTTGGGTCCGCCTTGGATCGTATTCGAATCCACTGATCGACACAATGTCAAGGCCACTCGGGTCTACATGATCATATTCGAATCCTAGCTTAACCCCTTTGGTCCGGTTTACTGATCGTATTCGAATCAGAAGCCTTCCAAAAACTTCTCAAGGCCACTGGGGGCTACATGATCGTATTCGAATCCTAGCTTAACCCCTTTGGTCCGGTTTACTGATCGTATTCGAATCAGAAGCCTCAAATATGGAGCCTGGAAGCTCGTGAAAAGCCAAGAGCTTAAAGGCCGCTCTTAAAAAAATGCCCAGAGCTTAAAGGCCGCTCACAAAAAGCCTGGAGCCTGGCAGCTCGCAAAAAGCCTCGACTACATGGTCTTATTTGCCAAAAATGCTTTGTTTTTGCGATTTTTTGTGGTTAACCAAGTTTATTGATCCGGAATTGGGCAACTTCAAAGTTGACCACATATATACAAAGTTACAAGTCTGGGTCATGAATACTAGCATGAGTTTAAAGTCTGGGTCATAAACACCAGCATGATTTAAACCGGTGTTTACCATAACCCGGAGCAATCATCAGGCAAACGCCAAGAGGGCCAAGAGCCTCATCAGAATCTACACATTCAATTATGCCTACCGAATTAAGGACGTCAGGCACACTTAATAAAAGGTATGAGGTATTTTTGGTATAAAACAGATACTTTTTCAATATATGTCTATGGGAGCAATATAATAGGTCCGGTGGTAAGCTGCCAGGACATCTTTTTAGCATTGTTTATGCAGATGCAGATAACATAGACGGATCAACCATAGCAGACAAGGGATTAAAATTGGCAGACGCCGAGTCAAGCTGTGACATCCACACTGGGACAAAGACAATGTTTCGAACTATCCTATTACAAGGTACTTGCAGGCCCGAATGGATTAAAGTTCTTTGCAAAAGTGTTCAGCAGCTATGAATTAAACCGGACGGTTTACGACTCCTCTTCACGTTGTGAAGGCTGAGGATCGACGTGTTCCGGGTCTTCTTCATCTTCAGGTAGTTGCTGGAAATCGGGAACGCGCCAATCAATCTTGGAGAGGGCACGGAAGTACATTTCCTCATTAATAAGATCTGACGGATCAACATCTGTAGCGAAAGTATGGCCACGAACCGGTGGGATCAGATTCTCAGTATCGTTAACCGGCCGCTCCACCCGTTCATTTTCTAAGTCATAGGCCAGATGATACCTTGTCAGATCAGCTTCATCGCCAAGTTTGCTGGCGAGTGGGCGCATCTCTTTGGTTAAGGCACGGAGGTCTTCGGCAGAGAAAGTGGATCCATCCTCTTTATTGCTGGGATATCCGTTCATAGCCTCCTCCGGATCAAAGTCCGGAACCCATGCCTTGGCCCGGGTCAGTGCTATAAGAGAGCCAGCCCGTGCAGTAGATTTCTTCACTTCCACCAGGCGCACAGGCAGGACAGATAGCTTCTCCAAAGTACATTGGATGGTAGTTGGGGCCGGTTTCTGATGGGACATTGCACTTGTAACCCTTTGAGCCCCGGAATACAGCTGCTCCACCAGGGTATAAGAGGCCTTGCGCTTCTTCCGGACATCATCTCCAAGATGAGTTATGCGTCGCCCTAAATATGTTTGTCAAAGTTAAACCGGAGCGGAACAAGGATGGCAAACGTGAAAAGCATATACGGTTGAGTGCTCACCAAAGATAGCAGAAGTCATAAGTTCTATTTGCTGCCTTAAACTGGTCAACTCCTGCGTAACCGGATTAAGGCAGCTTCAGCATCCTTTGCTCTTTTTTCAAGAGCATTCCTCTGCACCTCCCAGGGGGACCGCTCCGCTTCAAAGTCCTTTTTCATTTTTTCCATGTTGGTTAAGTTCAGCACGAGCTCTTCCTTGGCTTTGGCAGAAGCAGTTTCGGTAGCAGTCAATCTATTCCGGAGTTCAATTACCTCTGCAGCCCTCCAGGTCAAGTCAGCCTACAGGGAAGTCAAATGGATTAGAAAGACAAGTCAATCAAGTCTCAAGCATATAAACAAGTTATCCACGTGACACTTGGGGGCTAATGTGTAGTTGAAGTACCAAAAGAGAATTTCAGACAAGTCTCAAGCATATAAACAAGTTAGCCACTTGACACTTGGGGGGTAATGTGCAGTTGAAGTACCAAAAGAGAATTTCAGACAAGTCCCAAGCGCATAAAACAAGTTATACCCCTAGCACTTGGGGGCTAATGTAAGTTCATTGTCGGATACACTGGAAGTCCCGGTTCATCTACAACGAAGCTAAACCGGCACTTGGGGGCTACTATGGCCTGAATACAGGATTGCAAGAACACAAAATAGAAAACAAGTAAAAGGAAAGGAGATTACCTCGTATTTATCTTTCCTCAGGTTAACCAACCCAGCTTCATACTCGCGGCTGTTAAAAAGCCGGTTCAGATACCCGGAATGAGGTTCCTGGGCACTCAACTCGGCGTAGCTGGATAAGTCCGTGCTCCACTTACCTTTATCTTGTTGAAGTTTTTCTTCCTTGGCAGTATGCTTGGCCAGGATGACAGGTTCAGTGGGGGCAGTAAAACCTAGCCCGGTTATCTCAATGTCCGGAGATGAAGCGGCAGTTGGTTGAAGAGGGGCAGTAGTAGGTGCCGGGATGACAGGAGCCGGGCTAGCCCGAGGAGGGCTAACCCGGACAGGACTCGCCGGTTCATCCACATTCTCTGTGTTGTCACCTTCTGGAGCAACGACATCGTCACGATCCATAGGGAGAGAATCATTAAACTGAGCATCAGGGATGTCTTCTGGAAGGATGGCCGCTTCGGGATCATCAGTCGGTTCAGCGGCAGTAGATTCAGCAGCCGCTTTATTTGCCTTTGCCTTCTTGCTAGGCTTCGGCTTTCTGATAAGATCAAAGGAACATTGAGAATCATGAAGTCAAAAACATGAAGATAAACCGGATGTTGAAATGGGCTTACCCAGGCACGGTCTTCAGTACAGGGACCTATGTAGCAGTCGACTCGCCAGAAGAGGACAAAGGAGCCTCCGGATAGTTAGGATCAGACGGTTTAAGCGGTTTACGTATGAGCCCGGCTTTTGGATGAAGAAGAGTTGGAGAAAGTAAAACCTTGGAGCGCCGCCTGCGAGCCGGAGTAAGAGGTATTTCGGATGATTCCACCACTTGACCACTATGGCGCGTGGTCTGGCGTGCTTCATGCTGCTGCTTCTTCAAAAGAAATTTGGGGTCCAATTGAGCGTAAGGATGAGAAAAACGGTATTTCCGGGACACCCGGCGGATTTTTTGGGGCGGTGGCTCTGAGTCTGAAGAGAGAGAAATTACCTCAACTTCCGCAGCTTTACTTCCTTCAGCCAGATCATGTGGAAAGACATTTTTAAACATAAATTTAGACAAAGGGAGAATAAAGCGTACAAGGTTTGATTCATACCTCTGAGTCCGGATCATCTTCCTCGGGGTGTGAACCGGAGGCGGCAACAGCCTTCTTTTTCTTAACAGCATAAGTTTTCCGGCGTGGTTGCTTGGCTGCTTTATCTTGAGATTTCCTTTTCCAAAAGGGGTCGGTGGCCTGTGCAGAAGATAGGAAATAAATGGAAGATAATTGATATGACCGGATTAGAATAAATAGAAAAGATCATAAAGAACTTACAGCTGGCGGTTTATTGTTTTCGTAGAATGGAGCTAAACCGGTCCAGCTGCACTCTTCCAGAGTGATGTTGAGCATTTTATTTGCGGATTTGGCGACTTCTTTTTTAGGAAGTATTATATCAATGTGGCGCTGAGGATCATCCGATTTTCCAGTATATTCACACATCAGGCCTGAGCGCCGGCTCAGTGGAAGGATGCTCCAGGCAAGCCAACAGCGAACAAAGTCTACTCCGGTTAGGCCGTTGGCCACAAAGGCCCTAAGTTTAGAAAGTTGAGGGGGAAACCGGGCATGGTCCGGGGCGCTGAGGCGCTGTGGCAGGGGATGATCCTCAGGTAGGCGATATGCGCGGTAACCCGGCAGTGGGTGTTCTCCTTCAGGCGAAGTATCTATACAATAGAACCACGTTTGGTTCCATTCCTTGGGGTGAGTGTGAAGGGCAGCGTGAGGGAAGCTCACATCCTTTCTCTTTTGAATGCTGACGCCGCCCAATTCTTGATGCGGCCCGGCAGTAAACTATGTCCGCCGGTTTAAATGGAAAAGTCTCTGAAGAGATCCACTGATGGTTCTTCTTGAAGATATGCTTCTGAGAAGACTTGAAAATTGCAGATATTTGATATAGAATTCGGACCTACGTCCTGAGGATGGAGTTGAAAAGCGGCTAATACATCCCGGAAGAATTTTGAACCGGGAGGGCTAAAACCCCGGGCCAGGTGATCAAAGAAAACAATCACCTCTCCTTCTTTAGGAGTAGGGGGACATTCATCTCCTGGGGCCCGCCAGTGGAGAACCTCTTTAGGACCCAGAATACCGATTGAAGCGGCGTTCGTTAGGTCATCCTTAGTAATGCGGGAAGGAGCCCAGTTGCAAGCGACGAACTGCTTGGCCATCGTTCGGAATAAGGAAATGCTGAAAAGTACAGTACAAAATCCGGTTTACCAATTGCTAAAGTTAAGCCGGAGCATGATGTAAAATTGTGGTTCTAAAATTGCCGGTTTACACAAGGGACTAATGGCATTACTAGTCCGGAAGCATATAAGAGTGAGGTAGCTACCGGGTTATGATGATAGAGAAGGCAGAAGCTAAACCGTCAATTATAAGATACATGTTTACATCTAGACCGTCATGCGATGTATACGATTGGTTAAACCAGAGAAAGCAAGTTACAAATCTATAGTATGAAGAAACAGTTTTCACAGAAGGATGAGATAAAAATGGATCTGAGACATAAAGAAAAGATGGAATAAACGCAAGTCATATACAGGAAGAACCGCGGAGGTTTTCTACAGATCAAATCTAAGCTGGTGAACTAGAAGAACTAAAGACATGAGCGCGGAGTAGGAGCGCATTCAGGAAGAATCTAAATTAGGTTCGAATCTATCGCAAGGTTAACCCACAGGGATGAACAACAAAGCTTCAAAGTTTCATGGCGGAAGCTATGGAAGTAACCCTAGATTGAGATCTATAGTGAGGAAGAAGGAATACCTGATGAAGAAGAGGACGGCGGTGAGTTGCTCTGGAAACGGTTCAGGGTGATGCAGCGGCCTGGCTCGAGGATGGCGACGGGCTCGAAGAGCGACGGCGGAGCTTCGAGCGATGGAGGAAGACAAAGGCAGAAGGGGGAAAAGAAGGCATGCCCCAGCCGTATTTATAAGCCAAAGGGTGGAAACGGTAAGTGCGGGAATCGAGGAGGCCAGAGATTGGATAGAGATTGCGCTGTCGCCTCGATTTTCGGTACAGCATTTAATAAAGGTAACAGAGAGAGGCAAGCATTCAAGTGCAGAGATGACGTCATGACGGATTAAGGCGATTCCAGGAGATGACGTCATGGCCGGTTTACAAAGCAGATAAATTGCAGGGAAAAAATTTATGCAAGACTTAGAAGACTGACATGAACAAGTTCAAATCAATCTAGGGCCTAATGTCAGGGATATTACTAGCAGGTATAAACCGGCCAGGAAGATCCGGATTACACTGACATATTTGTATTATCACAAGCCCGGTAGAATATGTACAAATATTACATCCCATAGAAGTTAGGGCCCATGTGTAAAGCCCACTGTTTGTAAACTGTCATATCATGTAACTTGGGATGTAAGACAGGAAGAATAGAGACCGAGGCGGACACGTTTATGAGCCGGCCTCGAGACTCTGTAAACCGGGCCGGGCGTTGCCTCCTATATAAAGGAACGACCCGGCAACGGTTCAAGGACAGGAAACAACAGCTCGAGATACAGGCAAGCGATTTGCTCCCTGATCATCGACGTACAAGCAATACCACACAAAACTAGACGTAGGCTTTTACCTTCATCGAAGGGGCCGAACTAGTATAAATCCTCTGTGTCCTTTGTGTGCTTTTAACCTCTTCAAGCTAACCCGCGCGATGGCCTCACACCTAAGTCCTCTAAACCGGAGATCTGCCGTGCTAATTCCACGACAGGTATCAAACGTCACAATGTATCTGGGTGATTATAAAGATGCTCTACAGGTATCTCTGAAAGGTGTTTGTGGTTTTGGCATAGATCAAGATTAGGATTTGTCACTCCGAGTGTCGGAGTGGTATCTCTAGGCCCTCTCGGTAATGCACATCATAATAAGCCTTGCAAGAAAATGACTAATGAGTTAGTCACGAGATGATGTATTACGGAACGAGTAAAGAGACTTGCCGGTAACGAGATTGAACTAGGTATGATGATACCGATGATCAAATCTCGGGCAAGTTAAATACCGATGACAAAGGAAACAACGTGTGTTGTTATGCAGTTTGACCGATAAAGATCTTCGTAGAATATGTAGGAGCCAATATGAGCATCCAGGTTCCGCTATTGGTTATTGACCGGAGATGTGTCTTGGTCATGTCTACATAGTTCTCGAACCCGTAGGGTCCGCACGCTTAACGTTCGATGATGATTTGTATTATGAGTTATGTGTTTTTGATGACCGAAGATTGTTCGGAGTCGCGGATTAGATATCGAACATGACGAGGAGTCTCGAAATGGTATAGACATAAATAATGATATATTGGACGATGTTATTCGGACACGGATGAGTTCCGAGGGGTACCGAATAACTATCGGAGTGCCAGGGGTTATCGGAAACCCCGGGGAAACTAATGGGCCTTCATGGGCCTTAGGGGAGAGAGAGGAAGGGCCACCAGGGGAGGTCGTGCGCCCCCCATGGCAAGTCCGAATTGGACTAGGGAGGGGGCGGTGCCCCCCTATTTCCTTCTCCTTCTCTCCCTCTCCTTCCTTCCCCCTCTCTCCCTTTTGGTGGAATCCTACTAGGACTAGGAGTCCTAGTAGGACTCCCTTCTTGGGTGCGCCAAAGGGGCCGGCTGGCCTCCTCCTCCCCCCTCCTTTATATACGTGGGGATGGGGGCACCCTAGAACACACAAGTTGATCTTTTAGCCGTGTGCGGTGCCCCCCTCCATAGTTTAACACCTCAGTCATATTGTCGTAGTGCTTAGGTGAAGCCCTGCGCGGATCACATGATCAACACCATCAACACGCCGTCATGCTACTAGAACTCTCCCTCAAGCCTCTGCTGTATCAAGAGCTCGAGGGACGTCATCGTGCTGAACGTGTGCTGAACACGGAGGTGTCGTACGTTTGGTGCTTCGATCAGTTGGATCGTGAAGACGTTCCACTACATCAACCGCGTTACTAAACGCTTCCGCTTTCGGTCTACGAGGGTACATGGACACACTCTCCCCGCTTGTTTCTATGCTTCTCCTAGATAGATCTTGCGTGATCGTAGTATTTTTGCAATACTACGTTCCCCAACAACATCATCATTAACATGCGACATATCAGAATCAATAGCAGGTGTAGGTGTCGCAAGCTTACTTAAAGCAGAAGGAGAATCAAGTGTAGAGCTAGATGGCAGTTCCTTACCTACCCTCGTTCTAGAGGGAACGATCTTGCTTCTATCATCCTTTAGTGGCCTCAGAGTGATCGACAGATATAAATCCCAAGTAAATCAAAGAATAGAGCTATGCTCCCCTGCAACGGCACCACAAAAAGGTCTTTATAACCCACATGTATAGGGGATCGCAACAATTTTCGAGGGTATAGTATTCAACCCAAATTTATTGATTCGACACAAGGGGAGCCAAAGAATATTCTCAACTATTAGCAGTTGAGTTGTCAATTCAACCACACCTGAAAGACTTAATATCTGCAGCAAAATATTTAGTAGTAAAGTAGTATGGAAGTAACGACAACGGTGGCAAAATTAACAGTAGCAGTTTTGTAGTGATTGTCACAGCAGAAGTAATGAAAGTAACGAAGCAAGTATCAATATGGAACGAACTCGTAGGCAATCGATCGGATGATAGGCGTCGGATAATATTCATCATGTAGCATTTATAACCTACGGTGACACATAACTAGCTCCAATTCATCAATGTAATGTAGGCATGTATTCTGTATATAGTCATACATGCTTAAGGAAAAGAACTTGCATGACATCTTTTGTCCTACCCTCCCGTGGCAGCGGGGTCCTAATGGAAACTAAGGGATATTAAGGCCTCCTTTCAATAGAGTACCGACCAAAGCATTAGCACTTAGTGAATACATGAACTCCTCAAACTACGGTCATCATCGGGAAGTGTCCCGACTATTGTCACTCCGGGGTTGCCGGATTATAACATGTAGTAGGTGACTATTGACTTGCAAGATAGAATCAACAACATAAGTATATATTCATGAAAACATAATAGGTTCAGATCTGAAATCATGGCACTCGGGCCCTAGTGACAAGCATTAAGCATAGCAAAGTCATAGCAACATCAATCTCAGAACATAGTGGATACTAGGGATCAAACCCTAACAAAACTAACTCGATTACATGATAAATCTCATCCAACCCAACACTGTCCAGCAAGCCTATGATGGAATTACTCACACACGGCGGTGAGCAACATGGAATTGGTGATGGAGGAAGGTTGATGATGACGATGGCAACAATCTCCACTCTCCGGAGCCTCAAACGGACTTCGGGTCAGGTCTCCCGAGGAAGAACAGGAGGTGGCGGCGGCTCCATATCGTAAAACGCCATGAATCCTTCTCTCTAATTTTTTTCTCCCCGAATAAGATTATATGGAGTTGGAGTTGAGGTCGGTGGATGTCCAGGGGGCCCACAAGGATGGGTGGCGCGCCCTAGGGGGGTGCGCCCCCACCCTTGTGGCCAGGGTGTGCCCCCCTCCAGTGGATCTTTTCGCCAGTATTTTTTATATATTCTTAAAATATTCTCCGTGAAATTTCAGGTCATTCCGAGAACTTTTATTTCTGCACTAAAATAACACCAAAGCAATTTTGTTGAAAACAGCGACAATCCAGGTTAGTTCCATTCAAATCATGCAAATCAGAGTCCAAAATAAGGGTAAAAGAGTTTAGAAATGTAGATACCACGGAGACATATCACGCACGCGCTCGGTTGGACTGGAACCACCTGCGCTCGTATTAGGGGGTGGGTCTGCTCCAGGCCGCGTTTGCAACATGCATGATTGCAAATGACGATTGGCCCATGACCCCTTCACATTTAGGATGTAGACCGGCTTGCTGGCCCCTCTGTTGATCCTAGGTAGGACTACGACGTGTTGATCAGTCGGGGCCAGGCATACCCCCGAAAAGTGTGTCTCGCCAAAGCTAATTGGGTGTGTTGGGTAAGTTGGTGCACCCCTGGAGGAAAGTTAATCTATTTGAATAGCCGTGGCCACGGTAACGGACGCTCGGAGTAGTATCAGGATCTATACAACTAGAACTGGATACTGGAGACACTAATGGGTATGATGGCTCCGGGATCGTTTTTTTGCAGGGAGTCAAGGAAGGATCTCTAGGCATGACTTAAATATACTTGTTATTATATGCTATGATACTCTACTCTCTTCTGTTGGTGCAAGGTGCTGCAAGATGCTAGTCTTCGATAGGCTAGGTCTTCCCGTCTGTTCTGGCAGTTCTGCAGTATAGTCCACAAATACAGCTCTTTCCCATTGATACCGATGCAAACTTAGCATAGATCTGATGTAAGTCTTGCGAGTACTTCGGATGAGTATTCACGGATGCTTTGCTACCTCCCCCCCTACGTTCTTCTTCCCGGATGTTGTGATCAGATGACGGAGCCCCGGAGCCAGCTGATCCCATCGATGACTACTACTACCTAGATGAAACCTACTACTATGTGGAGACCGTTGACGACCAGGAGTAGTTAGGAGGCTCTCAAGCAGGAGGCCTGCGCCTTTTCGATCTAGATGTCGTTGTTTTTTCTCAACCTTCTTAAGGCTGACTTGTTTACTTATGTCTGTACTTAGATATTGTTGCTTCCGCCGAATCTTGTGTATTCTAGCCCTCGAGGCCCCTAGCCTATAATATAAAGCATGTATTATTTTAATTTGTGTCTACAGTTGTGTTGTGATATCTTCACGTGAGTCTCTAGTCTTGATCGTGCGCATTTGCGTCTATGATTAGTGCACGATTAAGTCGTGGGTGTCATACTGCACTAGACGAAGATTGGTTGGATGGGTTTCCATAGTTATCTGAGGTGTCCATGTCATAGTCCTTCTCCTTCCCACTGCCATCATCATCAGTATCATCACCCTTGCATCTCCAAATGAACGATACAAAATCTTGAACTGGAACATAACCTGCTTGTTCCCTCCTGAACCTAAATGTATAGCCCTTGAGCTTAATTAGCCAACATATCTGTAGCAATGAACGGTCTGACATCATCTTTGACCTTTGTCAAAATCTGAGTATTCGTCATAGCCACAAGAATACGGACCACCCCCACGCTAAGCCTTACCCCACGTTGTCGCAAACTAATGAGGTCGACATCCAGGGGTCGCATCAACGTACCAATAACGCATAGATCCCAAAAATGACGCACGATATGGGGGACCCCATCAACATGTAGCCAAATCTACTAGAGCTCGAGCTTATGTGGAATCTCCCAAGACTTGAAAGCAGAGATGGTGATCTGAGCATTAACTGATGGCATATTCATCTGATTACCGTCAACTCTATTTAAATCCTCAAAAGAGGAAAGGTAACAAGGTAGGCATCCCCCATACTAAATAGCCTCCCACTTCCACTGGTCCTGGACCGGGCATCTCCTGGCAATCTGACTCTCAACAATAGTAGCAGGAACTATCATACCACTAACTCGTACACAGGGCGATGGAAGTCTGAGTGGGGGCCAAGTGATCCTTCACCACACTATCCGGTAACTAAGCAAAGTAACTCTCTTCAGCGCCTACTCCCGACACAAAAGCATTGGGCCTATGGAGCTTAAGAACAGGGTACCTCAGCGTCAGATGAGCAATCTTGTTGCAAATAACAATAATGTTGAACCATGCAAACCTTCGCAACATGTGTGTCGATTGCACACTTCCAACACCAAACCCCTTTTTTGGCTTTACCCATGGCCATGGGCGGATCACCCTGCATATTGGCCGTAGGGGCCAAGGAAGACGGTGCAACCATGTGGGCGTTCTGTACTTGTCCCAGTGTCCCTGCGTCAGCTGTGGCATCTGTGACTGCTGAGTACTTTGTGTCTGCACCCCAACTTGTTGGAACTGCATGTACTAGTGTGGTTGAACAATTTGTTGCGGTGCCATCTGGTTCTGAAACTGCTGTTGAGGCGGTACATACTACTACAGGTACTGGTAACCATGCTGCGAGATACCCCTGGGCTGCGGCTCCTAAACTGTGGCCTTTTCTTTTTCTTACGCTTTTGAGTTGCGGTCTGTTAGCCCACCGTGAAAGTCGCCTGCTACTGCAAGACCGGACCCCTGTACGGTATGAAATGGGGAGGAGGGACTGTTCCCGGAACCGTAGCCGTGTACGGAGGAGGCGGTAAACTCTACGCCGTGTACAACATGGCCTGGTTCTGCACCGGATAGTTCTGAATACCATATCAATAAATGTCGACCTGCCCATGCCATTGTTGTTGCTGTTGCAATGCCGTAGCGCCGGCCGGACTAACTCTAGCTGGAGCAGTTGAGTTTCTATGCTAGCCAATTTTTAAATTAAGTCTCTCGCTCACATGATCTTTCAAGACATTTAAAGTCTATATCGATGGTGCCTGGCTGCCAATCAAACTAAAAATTCGGGGGGCCGTGCCTAGAGGCAGTTTTCTTTCTTTTCTCTTGAGGGGTGGCAACTCTCGTTTTTGAATATGTAAGAATTGCAATGACAGCTATCTAATTAACCATTTTTGTAACTAAGAACTTATCTTCTCATTGCGATGAAAATGCAACTCTTGTTGCATTTCTTAAAATAATGAAAAACCTTTCCGGCATGTGCACCCTAAAAGTGTACACAATACCATCAATGTAAATTTAAAGCCAAAGGTAAGAGGGCGACAAGATTAATAAATGTTAGAGTTATGTCGAATATAGTGTACAAGGTAGGTTAAAGTTGGATTCTGAGTAGTATTGTGTTTAGATGAGATATGAAGTCATGTCCTAATAGGACACTTGTATCCTAAGCCTCTCATATATAGCGAGGGTAGACACACGATGTAACATATGCCAACATAATAGCACGGTAAGTAGGGGAAGCCGGCGGCATGTGCCGGTGTCCAGGGCGACTGGGTGCGGTATTGTAGCAGTGTCACGGGGAGGAACATTCATAGTCAGGCCCCGAGGATGTAGCCATATCGGTGAACCTCGTTAACAAATCTCGATGTCGTTCCTCATGTGATTGCTTGGTCCTCGGATGATCAACAGTATGCCTCGGATTTATTCTTACAATAAATATGAAGAAAAAAACATGCATCCTTGGTCATAGATTATGTCACCACCATGGCACCATCCATAGTTTGACAAATCCCTTGGTTACATATGCCAATGTCTTTGCACCAGCCTCAGATTCTCGATCAACGTCTCGAATCAATATAGTCGATGCATATGCATTGTACATTATTGTGCAGTACTACTCGTATATATATTCAGGGAACGCTGTAGCCACGGGACGTACTTAAACAATTTGAAACCGAAGAGAGCACGTCTTACACACCATGCATGTGATATGTACATGGTGTTAGTATAAAACCGGCTACCGGGACATGCATTCGTCTCCTGGCATGGTGTGGTGACAGAAGCTAGTCTCAAATAAAAATTTGGATACAGCACATGCAAATAAGACTTTTATTTTGAACCAAGCAAAGCATCATGTTGGATCGGTACTTCATTTACTTTCTTCAATAGGATTATACTGAAGGACTTGCATGCAACCTGACGAGTCCATGTACTTCCGAGTTAAATAACCGATAAATGAACCTCCGCTCCTAGAGGTTGAAGTGAGTCGATATATATTACAAGAAGAGGTGAAGCCTTGAGCTCGTAAAAGATTGAGAGGACCGGTGAGACAATGACATAACTTTTATTGAGGATTCCCTCGGAAAAAAAACTTTTATTAAGGATTACATCCGCATCTCATCAATCAACTATGACAAATGATCACAAGCATAAGGGCCTCTTAGACTCGCAGGATTTAAAAAACGCAGGAGTAGGAAAAGTATATGATTGGAGTGGCATGCCTACTTGAATCCTATAGGATTATCCAGGAGTGTTTGATTTCACGGGAACAATAAAAAATTGTAAAAAGTGGTTGGAGTGGTATTAGATTTTTTACGAAATGTAGTACAAAAGATTCCATAGAAAAAATTCCTATGATATTCAATCCTATGAATCAAAAGACAAACGTAGGAAAAATCCCAAAGAATTTCAGTCCTTCAAATATCCTATAAAATTCCTTTGAATCAAAGAAGCTCTAGACTTCAAGAGAGGTCGGGCAAGTCTAGGAACCACACGTCCACCCCTGCAGCGGCGGTGGAGAATGGTGGATCTGCATGCTTACTACCACCTCCGCACTCTTATCCCACCATTTTCCTCCAAATTAATGTTGGGGTCGCCACCACCAAGAAAAAACACCTGTGGACCCGTCATTCCTGTAGAACTCCTAACGACTTCCACGAACGGCGCTAGAAGGAACACTGTTGTGACATGTTGCGACGAGGCTAGAGTTGGAGGATAAAATGGCATGTTGCAGACACCACCATCGCCTTGCTGTCCGGTAACCTAAACTCACTGATTGAGGACCGACGAGCACACGATGTTGCTACCTCCGGAATGAGCAGGAACCACAACTATCCACCTTTTGCTTCTCCGTAACTGGCTAACTAATGGGCATGGGAAAGAGATAATGAACTCACTCCGAGGACTAAGCTGCATTCTTTGAGTTTATTTTCAAAGTGCAATATACTTATTTAATTGAGAAATACCAAGTATAGTGTGCATACACACAATCACCCGTTTAGACTTACATGGCGCGCCTATTGGGATTGTAATTATGGAGCTTCAAGACCTATTTAGTCACGACATCTAAATAGCTTTGGCGGAAACATCGGGAATACTAGTGTACAAACACATCTTATAGGTGCAAAAATAGAAGAACTGATTGTGTGTCCTCGATCACGGGTGGATGTTTCAGATGGGGTGTGGGGGAGGTGTTGGAGCTTCATGTTCACTTGTAAAAAAAACTAACTAACATCTATATACAAAACAAGTCCCTCCACCATGTCCTAGCAATTCCCCACGACCCCATGTAAGATATCCAATATCCATTCGCGGTCTTGTGGCCCACATTCATTTTTATCCCTTTTACACACTAAGATGTGTTTCTATACTAGTCTTTCCCAAAACTTGCTTCCATGCCCGTGGGATTTTAGATAGTCCATGCGC
The DNA here is from genome assembly GCA_902687465.1 of Secale cereale. Taxonomy (NCBI): domain Eukaryota; kingdom Viridiplantae; phylum Streptophyta; class Magnoliopsida; order Poales; family Poaceae; genus Secale; species Secale cereale. Next base: position 192,027,769 of record LR738711.1, read on the forward strand.
ATACTGAGAAGACTCTTGCGTCATTTCTGCATGCTAGATGTTTTGTATTACTCGCTCTGTTCCTAAATACTTGTAGCTGGGACATGTTGAACTTAGTTTACCCAGTGACAAATATTCCTGTACAGTGGTATGAAGCCAGTGTATGGCTAGATGTTGCGAATGTCTCTTCGTTTTTTTGTTGGTGCATCGTCTTGACGAAAGAATATATAAGGGAATAAAATACTTATAGGAGTAGTTATCTAAAAAATTATAACAGGTTTGCTATTTTACATCTAGATGAGAGATAATATATCTTTCATCTAGATGTGAAATAGCAAACCTGTTTTTTTTAAGTCTTTCATGAATTTTAAGTGTGAGAGAGTTAGATGTGATATAATATCTCACATCTAGATGTGACATAGACATACTCAAAATATAATTGTATATTTCATCTGTATTGAGAGTAATCTGTCATGTCAATACATTCCCTGTTAATTAGCCTCAGAACCTCCAGAGGTCAGATATAAATGCATGGTCATCACCATCATCGTCGAACATATCATCGTCGACCTCTTGCGGCGTCGGTGGCGGCATCGGCGAGAAAGCGAACATGACATCGTCCATAGCCGGAACATTAGTCCCCGGCGCCGACGACGCTGGCACCGACGGCAACGCATCCATGAACGACCAATCAAACACGTCGTCGTAGGCAGCGGCATTGCCAACGCACGGCGATGACTCTACAGCTATGTCATTGCTCGTGCTCGTCACTTCCAGCGACGGCATAGCAGCGGTGACCGTCATTGTCCGGCCCGCCGGAATCGGATATGGGCGGTTCGCATGCCTCGTGGCCGCGGCCTGGATACGCTCGGGCGTAGGCACCATGCCAGGGACGTGCTGCACTTCGGGCGGGAACTCTGGGAAGTTGAGAGACCCGGCGCGGGAGCCGCGGAGGCAGACGGCTGCCGCGTCGAACGCACGCGCCGCCTTCTCGGCGGACTGGTAGGAGCCGAGCCATATCCTCTCGCGGCTGTTGGGCATGCGGATCTCCGACACCCACCGGCCCCATTTCCGCAGCCGGACGCCCTTGAACCGCCGTTCTGGCTGTGGCGGATGCGGCTCTGCCGAGCCTTCGCCGCCGCTTGCACTAATGTCACCATCCATGGCTTTTGGTACCACGTTTGGATGTGCACACTTCGCTTTAGCTAAACTAGAGAGTGGTCATTTAGATTGTGGGAGACTGCAGTCAACTATTGATGGATTTAACCGGAGATCCAGAAAGAGATTTATACTACATAGAAGACGGGTGGGGTTTGGTGACATTATCAGTACTGTCAACCACCATGGGAGAGGAGGGGGGAGGGAGGAGGCACAGTTTTGTTGAGCACGTTCTGAAAATGAATATTGTACAGGGAATCGTGCGATTTGCTCTTTTGTCGCTATAAGGGGACGTGAAGCCTCGACGATCCTTCGAAATGTATAGATCGCTAGGCAGCATATAACTAGTAGGACTGTGTAACGTGTACTAGAAGCACACGCGCGTTCTGCCACGCCGTTCTTTCTAAGGGGATTATTTGTCACAGAATTGGATAGAAATAGATGTATCCACAATTAAACATATGTCTGGATATATCTATTTCTGCGACAAGTAATTCGTGACGGAAGAAGTATTTGTCAAGAACGCTAGAGGTGGAGCTAGCATGTAAGTGGCATTTCATTGGTCTTACTTAAAACTAACAAAATAGCCTAGCCAATCTTCCAAGGATGACACCAATGACATATTTTCCCAACTTCGCCACTGAAGAACACAGACCGCAATGTAAACTGTTGAGATGTATATATTGCATGTGTATTTCTTGTCCAACAAGCCCTCCTCCTTCCTTGTATAGTTGAGGACGTGCCTCCCTTTGTATCTATATATATACGTGCATATACACCCAATCAATATGTCTGTGAGTTGCACCAATCCTCTACATGGTATCAGCCTAACTCGGTCTTCCCTCGCGCGCCCCCGCAACCCTAGCTACCGCCGCGCCCTACCTCCTACCGCCGTCGCCCTAGCTGCCGCCGCGCCTCTCCCTAGTGCGCCGCCGCCCTAGTCGCCGCCGCACCTCACGCCCACACACCCTGCCGCGCCGTTGCCTCCCCAGCTGCGCCGTCCTTTCGCTTCCCAGCCGCGCCGCGCTCACCTCCCAGCCGCGCGTCGCTCCCTCCCCTAACACCCAGCCGTGCCGCTCATCCCGAGCCCCTCCTCCACCGCTGCCATGTCTCACTTGAGCCTCTCCCACCGCAGCAATCCGTTCGCCTCTTCCTCTGAGGCCGGCTCTCTTCCCAACCCGGCGTACATCTGTGACGTCCTGATCTTCGATCGCGTCCCGATCGGACTTTCCCACATGGAGGCCAACTTCTATGCCTGGAAAACCTACTTTAACCTGCTCTTCCGTGAGTACAATCTCCGCGATCACATCGACGGCACCACCGACTTCCTCGCCATGCGTCGTGATGAGGATTGGATGGCGGTTGACGCCACCATCATCTGGTGGCTCTTCCTCACCTTGTCCAAGGACATCTTTCACACCGTTGTTTGCGATGGTGATGATGCCTACACAGTGTGGACGAAGATCATCGACCACTTCACCGACAACAAGCTCCAATGGATCGTCTTCTTGCAGCAGGAGGTTTCTGGTTGTCACCAGAACGACTCCTCCATTGATGTCTACTGCATGCGCCTCAAGACCCTCTCCAACGTGCTCAACGACGTCGGCTTCAAGGTGGGGGACGAGCTCCTCCTCTCCACCCTCACAACCGGTCTCAACAAGGATCTTGGTGATAGGATCGATATGGTTGACTAGAGGGGGAGGGGTGAATAGGCAATTAACAATTTTTAGCTTTTCTTAACCAAATTAAACTTAGCATCAAGATAGGTTGTCTAGATGTGCAACTAGGTGGGCAACCTATATGATGCAAAAATAACAAGCACACAAGCAAGCAAACTATACACCACAACAAAGCTTGCACAAGTAAAGGTAAGAGATAACCACAAGTGGAGCCGGTGGAGACGAGGACGTGTTACCGAAGTTCCTTCCTTTTGACAGGAAGTACGTCTCCGTTGGATCGGTGTGGAGGCACAATGCTCCCAAGATGCCACTAGGGCCACCCTATTCTCCTCACGCCCTCACACAATGCGAGGTGCCGTGATTCCACTAGTGGTGCCATTGAAGGTGGCGACCGAACCTTTACAAACAAGGTTGGGGCTATCTCCACAACTTAATTGGAGGCTCCCAATGACACCACGAAACTTCACCACAATGGACTATGGCTCCAAGGTGACCTCAACCGTCTAGGGTGCTCAAACACCTAAGAGTAACAAGATCCACAAGGGATTGGTGGGGGGATCATATTTCTCTTGGTGGAAGTGTAGATCGATGCCTTCTCAACCAATCCCTAGGAAATCAACAAGTTTGATTGGCTAGGGAGAGAGATCGGGCGAAAATGGAGCTTTGAGCAACGATGGAGCTTAGTGAGGGAAGAGGTGGTCAACTTGGGGAAGAAGATCCCCCTTATATAGTATGAGGAAAGATCCAACCGTTATCCACCAGCTCAGCCTGCGACACGCGGTACTACCGCACCAGACTTGCGGTACTACCGCAAGGCGGTGTGGTACTACCACTCGCGCGGCAGGAGCCAGATGCGGCCCTGTTGCGTATAGCAACGAACGGTAGTACTGCCGGAGCGGTACTACCGCGCGCCCTTGCGGTACTACCCAAGGTAGGGCTCAGTCTGGGCTGGGAGAGGCACGGATTAATAGAATTACATCCGTGGCTACTTCCGCCGAGTTTCGTTTGATGCAAAAACCCGGCATGCGACTACCGCTCACATGGAGCGGTACTACCGCATATGGTGCATAAGTAAAAAAAATACTTCTACTCCTACTTCCGCTCCAGCCACGGCCCTGGGGTAGAGGCCACGGTACTACAGCGATCCAGGCGCGGTACTACCGCAATGTGCAGTAGTACCGCAGCCATAGGCGGTACTACCGTGGGTCTCTGCGGTACTACCGCTCCCTTGAGCGGTACTACCGCATGCCACACAACAGTAGTAGAAGGAAGACTCTGTCTTTGCAACGACAAGGAAAATAGCCGATGCTCCAAAGAAGCGAGGGAAAGGTGGTGCAAAGGGATAGATGTGTACGTGTTGATTCCACCCTAACCTTTCCGAAGCGGACCCCCTCTTAATAGTACGACTTTCCTATGACTCGATTCCACCGAAAAGAAACAAAATGAAACGCCGTCTCTGATAGACTCCGAGGGGTAATGAATCGTCTTGTGCCTAGACATGAGATATCTAAAAGCTCAATGCACACGATTAGTCCGCAAATGCATTGTCATCAATCACCAAAACAACTTAGGGAGAAATATGCCCTTACAATCTCCCCCTTTTTGGTGGATTGATGACAATACGGGATTTGCACAAGGAAATGAATAAGAACATAAGCAAACCAACATGTATATTAAATATAGGCAAGCTCCCCCTAGATGTGTGCATTCTTAGATAGATGCTTTGGACTGCATGGCACACATACTAGGATCAACTCCCCACTATATTTAATAAACAACACAATCCTTGCAACTAATTAAATGGCACTACGCATGGATGCAAGGAGAAGATAGTGAGCATAAACTAAATGGCACAATAAGGCATAAGCTCACAACCTACAAAACAAACTAGACATTATGATAAGATAGGATAAGTAGAGTGCATACGTCTCACACCATATGATAGTCTTTAGGTCTCACACACACACAATGCAAACCAACACAAAGTAACGAGAGAGAGTTCAACAGAAGCAAAGCGAAATAAGACACAACTCGCAAATCCTACACTCTCTCCCCCTTTGGCATCGAAACACCAAAAAGGCAGAGAGGACACCTACGACACATGTGGTAGCTCCCTCTGCAGTGATCAGCCATCAAGCTCCTCATCGGTATCGGCAGCGGGAACAGACTCCTCCTCTGACTCAGTCCACTTGTAACCTTGGTTGGCCATCCACTCAGCCTCCGGAGTGATGTTCTTCTCAAAGCCGCTTGACACGTTCTCGCCGAAAGTCCTCAAGATCTTCTTGTCACGCTGGCGAGCCTCCTTCTAAGCCACATGAGAAGTGTACTGCCCCTTGGCCTGCATGCAGAAAAACTTCTTCATCTTAGCCTTCAGCTTCTTAGCCCACGAGGGCTTAGACGAGGGAGGGTCGTATCCTGCAGAACTATTGTCAGCCTCCTCCTCCTAAAACTCATCCTCGTCTACGTCCATCCTAGCAGCCTCTGCCCTGGTAGTCGTATTGGCCCCCTTGTTCTTGTGACGCAGCTTGATGGGCTCATGACGGATCCACTCAAGAGCAACAAATACCTCATCGGAGATGAGCTTCTCCCAAGTCACCGAGATCAACAGATGCAGGTGAAGAAAATATGCCCTAGAGGCAATAATAAATATGTTATTTGCATTTCCTTATATCATGATAAATGTCTTTTATTCATGCTAGAATTGTATTAACCAGAAACTTAGTACATGTGTGAATACATAGACAAAACAGTATGTCCCTAGTATGCCTCTACTAGACTGGCTCATTGATCAAAGATGGTTATGTTTCCTAGCCATAGACATGAGTTGTCATTTGATCAATGAGATCACATCATTAGGAGAATGATGTGACGGACAAGACCCATTCGTTAGCTTAGCACTATGATTGTTTAGTTTTACTGCTATTGCTTTCTTCATGACTTATACATGTTCCTATGACTATGAGATTATGCAACTCCCGAATACCGGCGGAACACCTTGTGTGCTATCAAACGTCACAACGTAACTGGGTGATTATAAAGATGCTCTATAGGTGTCTCCGAAGGTGTTCGTGTTGTTGGCATAGCTCAAGAATAGGATTTGTCACTCCGAGTGTCGGAGAGGTATCTTTGGGCCCTCTCGGTAATACACATCATAATAAGCCTTGCAAGCAAATGACTAATGAGTTAGTCACGAGATGATGTATTACGGAACGAGTAAAGAGACTTGCCGGTAACGATATTAACTAGGTATAGTGATACCGACGATCGAATCTCGGGCAATTAATATACCGATGACAAAGGGAACAACGTATGTTGTTATGCGATTCGACCGATAAAGATCTTCATAGAATATGTAGGAGCCAATATGGGCATCGAGGTTCCGCTATTGGTTATTGACCGGAGAGATGTCTTGATCATGTCTACATAGTTCTCGAACCCGTAGGGTCCGCGCGCTTAAACATTCGTTGACGATATAGTATTTAATGAGTTATGTATGTTGGTGATCGAATGTTATTCGGAGTCCCAGATGTGATCACAGACATGACGAGGAACTCCGGAATGGTCCGGAGATAAAGATTGATATATGGGATAATAGTGTTTCACCTCTGGAAGGGTTCTGGAATTCACCGGAAGGGGTTCCAGATGTTTCCCGAAATGTTTGGGTACGAGAACACTTTATTTGGGCCAAAGGGGAAAGCCCACAAGGTTTTTGGAAAGCGCAAAAGGAAGTTTTGCGGAGTCCATGGGCCAAAACTCCAGGGTCCCTGGCGTCTGGGTCCAGACGCTGGGAACCATGGCATCTGGCCCTGGAGTCCGAGAAGGACTCTTGCCTTTCGGGTGAAACCGACTTTGTAGAGGATTTTACTCCAAGTTTCGACCCCAAGGCTCAACATATAAATAGAGGGGTAGGGCTAGCACCCAAGACAGATCAAGATACACCAAGCCATGTGTCGGCAACCCCAACCCTCTAGTTTATCCTCCGTCTAGTTTCTGTAGTGCTTGGCAAAGCCCTGCAGAGATTGTTCTTCATCAACAACCGTCACCACGCCGTCGTGCTTCCGGAACTCATCTACTACTTGGCCCATCTTGATGGATCAAGAGGGTGAAGACGTCATCGAGCTGAACGTGTGCTGAACGCGGAGGTGCCGTACGTTCGGTACTAGATCGGGACGGATCGTGAAGGTGCACGACTACATCAACCGCGTTGATAAACGCTTTCGCTTTCGGTCTACGAGGGTACATAGACACACTCTCCCCTCTCATTGATATGCATCTAGTAGATAGATCTTGCGTGATCGTAGGAATTTTTTGAAATACTACATTCCCCAACAGTGGCATCATGAGCTAGGTCTATGCGTAGATGATTTGCACGAGTAGAATACAAGTGAGTTGTGGACAATACTATTCATACTGCTTACCAGCATGTCATACTTTGATTCGGCGGCATTGTTGGATGAAGCGGCCCGGACCGACATTACGCGTACGCTTACGCGAGACTGGTTCTACCAACGTGCTTCGCACACAGGTGGCTAGCGGGTTTCAGTTTCTCAAACTTTCGTTGAATCGAGTGTGGCTACGCCCGGTCCTTGTGAAGGTTAAAACACCACATACTTGATGAAATGTCATTATGGTTTTGTATGCGTAGGTAAGAACGATTCTTGCTAAGCCCGTAGCAGCCACGTAAAACTTGCAACAGCAAAGTAGAGGACGTCTAACTTGTTTTTGCAGGGCATGTTGTGATGTGATATGGTCAAGACATGATGAGTTATACGTTATTATGAGATGATCATGTTTTGTAAAGTTATCGGCAACTGGTAGGAGCCATATAGTTGTCGCTTTATTGTATGAAATACAATCGCCATGTAATTGTTTTACTTTATCACTAAGCGGTAGCAATAGTCGTGGAAGCAATAGTTGGCGAGGCGACAACGATGCTACGATGGAGATCAAGGTGTCGCACCGGTGACGATGCTGACCATGACGATGCCTTGGAGATGGAGATCAAAAGCACAAGATGATGATGGCCATATCATGTCACATATTTTGACTGCATGTGATGTTTATCTTATGATGCTTCTTATCTTGCTTAGTACGATGGTAGCATTATAAGATGATCCCTTAAAAATTTCAAGGTACAAGTGTTCTCCCTGAGTATGCACCGCTGCGAAAGTTCGTCGTGCCGAGACACCATGTGATGATCGGGTGTGATAAGCTCTACGTTCACATACAACGGGTGCAAGCCAGTTTTGCACACGCAGAATACTCGGGTTAAACTTGACGAGCCTAGCATGTACAGACATGGCCTCAGAACACTGGAGACCAAAAGGTTGAGCGTGAATCATATAGTAGATATGATCAACATAAGATGTTCACCATTCAAAACTACCCCATCTCACGTGATGATCGGACATGGTTTAGTTGATTTGGATCACGTGATCATTTAGATGACTAGAGGGATGTCTATCTAAGTGGGAGTTCTTTAGTAATATGATTAATTGAACTTTAATTTATCATGAACTTAGTCCTGATAGTTTTTGCATATCTATGTTGTTGTAGATCAATGGCCCGTGCTACCGTTCCCTTGAATTTTAATGCATTCCTAGAGAAAGCTAAGTTGAAAGATGATGGTAGCAATTACACGGACTGGGTCCGTAACTTGAGGATTATCCTCATTGCTGCACAGAAGAATTATGTCCTTGTAGCACCGCTAGGTGACAAGCCCCCTCCCGCTAATATAGACGCTTTGAATGTCTGGCAGATGCGATCTGATGACTACACGATAGTCCAGTTTGCCATGCTTTACGGCTTAGAACCGGGACTTCAACGATGTTTTGAACGTCATGGACCATATGAGATGTTCCAGGAGTTGAAGTTAATATTTCAAGCAAATGCCCGGATTGAGAAATATGATATTTCCAATAAGTTCTACAGCTGCAAGATGGAGGAGAATAGTTCTATCAGTGAACACTTGCTCATAATGTCTGGGTACTACAATCATATGACTCAACTTGGATGCAAAGTTAACGAACATAGTGTTATTGATAGAGTTCTTCAATCACTGCCACCAAGCTATAAAGGCTTCGTCATGAACTATAACATGCAAGGGATGCAGAAGACAATTCTTGAGCTCTTCGCTATGCTCAAGGCTGCGAAGGTAGAAATCAAAAATGAGCATCAAGTGTTGATGGTTAACAAGACCACTAGTTTCAAGGAAAAGGGCAAGGGAAAGAAGGGGAACTTCAAGAAGAATAGCAAGACAGTTGCTACTCCCTCGAAGAAACCCAAGTCTAGAGCCAAGCCTGAAACTGAGTGCTTCTACTGCAAAGGGACTGGACACTGGAAGCAGAATTGCCCCAAGTATTTGGCGGATAAAAAGGATGGCAAGGTGAACAAAGGTATATGTGATATACATATTATTGATGTGTACCTTACTAATGCTCGTAGTATCACCTGGGTATTTGATACTGGTTCGGTTGCTAATATTTGTAACTCGAAACAGGGGCTACGGATTAAACGAAGATTGGCTAAGGACGAGCTGACGATGCGCGTGGGAAATGGTTCCAAAGTCGATGTGATCGTCGTCGGCACGCTACCTCTACATCTACCTTCGGGATTAGTTTTAGACCTGAATAATTGTTATTTGGTGCCAGCGTTAAGCATGAACATTATATCTAGATCTTGTTTATTGCGAGACGGTTATTCATTTAAATCTGAGAATAATTGTTGTTCTATTTATATGAATAATATCTTTTATGGTCATGCACCCTTGAAGAGTGGTCTATTCTTGTTGGATCTCGATCATAGTGATACACATATTCATAATATTGAAACCAAAAGATGCAAGGTTAATAATGATAGTGCAACTTATTTGTGGCACTTCCGTTTAGGTCATATTGGTGTAAAGCGCATGAAGAAACTCCATAGTGATGGACTTTTGGAATCACTTGATTATGAATCACTTGGTGCTTGTGAACCATGCCTCATGGGCAAGATGACTAAAACTCCGTTCTCCGGAACAATGGAGCGAGCAACAGATTTGTTGGAAATCATACATACTGATGTATGTGGACCGATGAGTGTTGAAGCTCGCGGCGGGTATCATTATTTTCTGACCTTCACTGATGATTTGAGCAGATATGGGATATCTACTTGATGAAGCACAAGTCTAAAACATTTGAAAAGTTCAAAGAATTTCAGAGTAAAGTAGAGAATCATCGTAACAAGAAAATAAAGTTTCTACGATCTGATTGTGGAGGAGAATATTTGAGTTACGCGTTTGGTCTTCATTTGAAACAATGTGGAATAGTTTCACAACTCACGCCACCCGGAACACCACATCGTAATGGTGTGTCCGAACGTCGTAACCGTACTTTATTAGATATGGTGCGGTCTATGATGTCTCTTACCGATTTACCACTATCATTTTGGGCTTATGCTTTAGAGACAGTTGCATTCATGTTAAATAGGGCACCATTTAAATCCGTCGAGACGACGCCTTATGAACTGTGGTTTGGCAAGAAACCTAAGTTTTGGTTTCTTAAAGTTTGGGGCTGCGGTGGTTATGTGAAAAAGCTTCAACCTGATAAGCTCGAACCCAAGTCGGAGAAATGTGTATTCATAGGATACCCAAAGGAGACTGTTGGGTACACCTTCTATCACAGATCTGAAGGCAAAATATTCGTTGCTAAGAATGGATCCTTTCTAGAGAAGGAGTTTCTCTCGAAAGAAGTGAGTGGAAGGAAAGTGGAACTTGATGAGGTAATTGTACCTTCTCCCGAATTGGAAAGTAGTACATCACAGAAACTGGTTCCAGTGATTCCTACACCAATTAGTGAGGAAGCTAATGATGATGATCATGAAACTTCGGATCAAGTTACTGCTGAACTTCGTAGATCAACCAGAGTACGTTCCGCACCAGAGTGGTATGGCAACCCAGTTCTGGAAGTCATGTTACTAGACCATGATGAACCTACGAACTATGAGGAAGCGATGATGATCCCAGATTCCACAAAATGGCTTGAGGCCATGAAATCTGAGATGGGATCCATGTATGAGAACAAAGTGTGGACTTTGGTTGACTTGCCCGATGATTGGCGAGCCATCAAAAATAAATGGATCTTCAAGAGGAAGACCGACGCTGACGGTAATGTTACTGTTTACAAAGCTCAACTTGTTGCGAAAGATTTTTGACAAGTTTAAGGAGTTGACTACGATGTGACTTTCTCACCCGTAGCGATGCTTAAGTCTGTCCGAATCATGTTAGCAATTGCCGCATTTTATGATTATGAAATCTGGCAAATGGATGTCAAAACTGCATTCTTGAATGGATATCTCAAAGAAGAGTTGTATATGATGCAACCAGAAGGTTTTGTCGATTCTAATGGTGTTGACTAAGTGTGCAAGCTCCAGCGATCCATCTATGGACCGATGCAAGCATCTCAGAATTGGAATATACACTTTGATGAGGTGATCATGTTGGAAATATGCCCTAGAGGCAATAATAAAAGGATTATTATTATATTTCCTTGTTCATGATAATTGTCTGTTATTCATGCTTGAATTGTATTGTACGGAAACAGCGATACATGTGTGAATACATAGACCACAACGTGTCCCTGGTAAGCCTCTAGTTACTGGCTCGTTGATCAACAGATGGTCACGGTTTCCTGACCATGGACATAGAATGTCATTGATAACGGGATCACATCATTAGGAGAATGATGTGATGGACAAGACCTAATCCTGAGCCTAGCACGAGATCGTATAGTTCATAATGCATAAGCTTTTCTACTGTCAAGTATTTATTCCTTAGACCATGAGGTTGTGCAACTCCCGGATACCGTAGGAATACTTTGGGTGTGCCAAACGTCACAACGTAACTGGGTGGCTATAAAGGTATGCAACGGGTATCTCCGAAAGTGTCTGTTGAGTTGGTACGAACCGAGACTGGGATATTGTCACTCCGTATGACGGAGAGGTACCTCCGGGCCCTCTCGGTAAGACATCATCATAATGAGCTCAAAGTGACTAAGGAGTTAGTCACGGGATGATGGATTACGGAACGAGTAAAGAGACTTGCCATGACGAGATTGAACAAGGTATCGGGCATACCGACGATCGAATCTCGGGCAAGTACCGTACCGATAGACAAAGGGAATAACATACGGGATTGAGTGAATCCTTGACGCAGTGGTTCATCCGATGAGATCATCGAGGAACACGTGGGAACCAACATGGGTATCCAGATCCCGCTGTTGGTTATTGACCGGAGACTCGTCTCGGTCATGTTTGCGTGTCTCCCGAACCCGTAGGGTCTACCCACTTAAGGTTCGGTGACGCTAGGGTTGTAGAGATACATGCACATGGAAACCCGAATGTTGTTCGGAGTCCCGGATGAGATCCCGGACGTCACGAGGTGTTCCAGAATGGTCCGGAGGTAAAGAATGATATATAGGAAGTCCAGTTTCGGCCATCGGGTGAATTCCGGGGGTCACCGGGAGTGTCCCGGGACCACCGGAGGGGTCCCGGGGGTCCACCGGGTGGGGCCACCCATCCCGGAGGGCCCCGTAGGCCGCAAGGGGAAGGGGGCCAGCCCCTAGTGGGCTGGCGCACCCATATGGGCCCCCCTCCATGCGCCTAGGGTTGAAACCCTAGGGGGAGGGGGCGCCTCCTATGCCTTGGGGGGCAAGTCTCCCCCCTCTGGCCGCCGCCCCCCTAGGAGATTGCATCTCCTAGGGCCGGCGCCCCCCTGGCCCCTATATATAGTGGGGGGGAGAGGGCAGCCGCACCCCCAAGCCTCTGGCGCCTCTACCCCCGTCACACTTCCATCTCCTCTCGCAGGGCGCCGTCCAAGCCCTGCAGGTTTTCCTGTTGCATCCACCACCACGCCGTCCTGCTACTGGATCTCCGTCAACCTCTCCTCCCCCTTGCTGGATCAAGAAGGAGGAGACATCGCTGTACCGTACATGTGTTGAACGCGGAGGTGCCGTCCGTTCGGCGCTGGGATCATTGCTGATGAGGATCACGAAGAGTACGACTACTTCATCCACGTTCCTTCGAACGCTTCCGCACGCGATCTACAAAAGGGTATGTAGATGCACTCCATTATGCTCGTTGCTAGATGACTCCTTAGATTGATCTTGGTGAAGCGTAGGAAATTTTTTGAATTCTGCTACGTTCCCCAACAGATCAAAGCATATGGTTTTATACAGACTTTTGGAGGAGCCTGTATTTACAACAAAGTGAGTGGGAGCTCTGTAGCATTTCTGATATTATATGTAGATGACATATTATTGATTGGAAATGATGTAGAATTTCTCGACGGCATAAAAGGATACTTGAATAAGAATTTTTCAATGAAAGACCTCAGTGAAGCTGCTTATATATTGGGCATCAAGATCTATAGATATAGATCAAGACACTTAATTGGACTTTCACAAAGCACATACCTTGATAAAGTTTTGAAGAAGTTCAAAATGGATCAGTCAAAGAAAGGGTTCTTGCCTGTGTTACAAGGTGTGAAGTTGAGTAAGACTCAATGCCCGGCCACTGCAGAAGATAGAGAGAAAATGAAAGTCATTCCCTATGCCTCAGCCATAGTATCTATCATGTATGCAATGCTGTGTACCAGACCTGATGTGTGCCTTGATATAAGTTTAGTAGGGAGGTACCAAAGTAATCTAGTAGTGGATCACTGGACAGCAGTCAAGAACATCCTGAATTACCTGAAAACGACAAAGGATATGTTTCTCGTTTATGGAGGTGACAAATAGCTCGTCGTAAACAGTTATGTCGATTCAAGCTTTGACACTGATCCAGATGACTCTAAATCACAAACCAGATATGTATTTTTATTGAACGGTGGAGCTGTCAGTTGGTGCAGTTCCAAGCAGAGCGTCGTGGCGGGATCTACGTGTGAAGTAGAATACATAGCTGCTTCGGAAGTAGCTAATGAAGGAGTCTGGATGAAGGAGTTCATATCCGATCTAGGTGTAATACCTAGTGCATCGGGTCCAATGAAAATCTTTTGTGACAACACTGGAGCAATAGCCTTGGCGAAGGAATCTAGGTTTCACAAGAGAACAAAGCACATCAAAAGACGCTTCAATTCCATCCGCGATCAAGTCAAGGAGGGAGACATAGAAAATTGCAAGATACATACGGATCTGAATGTTGCAGACCCGTTGACTAAGCCTCTTCCACGAGCAAAACATGATCAGCACCAAGACTCCATGGGTGTTAGAATCTTTACTTTGTAATCTAGATTATTGACTCTATTTCAAGTGGGAGACTGAAGGAAATATGCCCTAGAGGCAATAAAAAAGATGTTATTTGCATTTCCTTATATCATGTTAAATGTCTTTTATTCATGCTAGAATTGTATTAACCGGAAACTTAGTACATGTGTGAATACATAGACAAAACATTATGTCCCTAGTATGCCTCTACTAGACTAGCTCATTGATCAAAGATGGTTATGTTTCCTAGCCATAGACATGAGTTGTCATTTGATCAACAAGATCACATCATTAGGAGAATGATGTGATGGACAAGACCCATCCGTTAGCTTAGCACTATGATCGTTTAGTTTTACTGTTGTTGCTTTCTTCATGACTTATACATGTTCCTATGACTATGAGATTATGCAACTCCCGAATACCGGAGGAACACCTTGTGTGCTATCAAACGTCACAACGTAACTGGGTGATTATGAAGATGCTCTACAGGTGTCTCCGAAGGTGTTCATGGTGTTGGCATAGATCAAGAATAGGATTTGTCACTCCGAGTGTCGGAGAGGTATCTCTGGGCCCTCTCGGTAATACACATCATAATAAGCCTTGCAAGCAAATGACTGATGAGTTAGTCATGAGATGATGTATTACGGAACGAGTAAAGATACTTGCCGGTAACGAGATTAACTAGGTATAGTGATATCGACGATTGAATCTCTGGCAAGTAACATACTGATGACAAAGGGAACAACGTATGTTGTTATGCGGTTCGACCGATAAAGATCTTCGTAGAATATGTAGGAGCCAATATGGGCATCCAGGTCCCGCTATTGGTTATTGACCGGAGAGTTGCCTCGGTCATGTCTACATAGTTCTCGAACCCGTAGGGTCCGCACGCTTAAACTTTCGTTGACGATATAGTATTTAATTAGTTATGTATGTTGGTGAGCGAATATTATTCGGAGTCCCGGATGTGATCACGGACATGACGAGGAACTCTGGAATGATCCATAGATAAAGATTGATATATGGGATAATAGTGTTTGACCTCCGAAAGGGGTTCCGGATGTTTCCCGAAATGTTTGGGTACGAGAACACTTTATTTGGGCCAAAGGGGAAAGACCACAAGGTTTGGCGTCTGGCCCTGTAGTCCGAGAAGGACTCTTGCCTTTCGGGTGAAACCGACTTTGTGGAGGCTTTTACTCCAAGTTTCGACCCCAAGGCTCAACATATAAATAGGGGGGTAGGGCTAGCACCCAAGATAGATCAAGATACACCAAGCCATGTGCCGGCAACCCCGACCCTCTAGTTTATCCTCTGTCTTGTTTCTGTAGTGCTTGGCGAAGCCCTGCAGAGATTGTTCTTCATCAACAACCGTCACCACACCGTCGTGCTGCCGGAACTCATCTACTACTTTGCCCGTCTTGCTGGATCAAGAGGGCGAGGACGTCATCGAGCTGAATGTGTGCTGAACGCGGAGGTGTCGTACGTTCGGTACTAGATCGGGACGGATCGTGAAGGTGCACGACTACATCAACCGCATTGATAAACGCTTCCGCTTTCGGTCTACAAGGGTATGTAGACACACTCTCCCCTCTCGTTGATATGCATCTAGTAGATAGATCTTGCGTGATCGTAGGAAATTTTTGAAATACTACGTTCCCCAACAGCAGGTAGGGACCATAGATAGGGACTTTGCGATTAAACACCGCAAACCGGAGCTGAACCCACATGATGTGAGAGACATCAAGTGGGCCAGGCGCTTTGTGACGCGCCTCCTCACACAGAAGCATCATGTCCACGAGATAAGCATGCACCTTGTCCTTGTCCCCAATGCGTGGAAAGAGGGTGTTGCGGAAGATCCGATGCATGACATCAAGGAAGGGGTTGAGCACCAAAGTCGACGAGCCACTAGGTAACTTCTTCTCCACAAGGTACGGTTGGAGCTTGTTCTTGTTGGTGGACTCTGGGTTGGCATGGGGGCAAACACCAATGGGTGTATTGAGCCCCTCATCACGAACATGCAACAGATCAATGAAATCCTTCCATGTAGCACACAACTTCCTCCCATGGGTCATCCAAGTCATAGTCCTTTCCTCACCGGAGAAGTGAACGGTGGCAAAGAATTGAGCCACGAGCTCCGGATCAAAGTCCATCTGGAACGAGACAAAGTCCTGAATGCAAAACTGCTCCAACAGATCCAATGCCTCACCAAACTATGCTTGGTCCTTCCTCATATGATCCAGGTTAATCCACTGCACTGGGACATAGATGTTCTGCTTGTTCTTGATCACATCAAGGTAGATGAGATTTTGCTGCTTGGTCCAGAACAACTCATTGCCCTTGACTGTCTCTCGAGGCTTCACAAAGAGGTTGAGCCTCCTGCAAGTGATAAACTCGGCTTGAGGCACTTCATACATGCCCAAGGTGGGCTTCTTGAGCTTACCAGCAGATTTCTTGACATGACGTTGGGGGGCATTGGACCCCTCTAGATCATCTTGGTTGCGGAGTCACTTGGAACTAGCTAGTGTCACGGTTGGGATTGGAGGGCCTGACATTGGAACCGGAGCCACCACCTATGCCACACAACACAAACATGAGAGAAACCGAGAAGGATTAATGCAAAGACTAGGCCAAAACCAAAATAAACAAGTGGAAATGAGATTTGGAGGATGAAACAATGTAATTGGGATCACCACGGCAGTACCATTTGCGTGTGCGGTAGTACCGCAAGGGGGTGCGGTAGTACCGCTATGAGGGCGGATGTTGAAACTTACATCCGCTCGAGCCGCGGTAGTACCGTGGAACAGTAGTACCGTGCCGGGAGCGGAAGTAAAATTTTACGTCTGCACTCCCAACGGTAGTACCGCTCCATCCGAGCGGTACTACCGCACGAAGCGGTAGTACCGCTCTAGCCAAGCGGTAGTACCGCACGGATTCAACAAGCACGGGAATCCCAACTACGGATCTGAAAACATCCGCACAAATAGATCGGTACTATCGGTGATCAAAACTACAAGGTTGCATCATACCAAATAGCATTTCTACTGCACTAGTACTCTCCTACACTCCTCTCTTGCATAGATTTAGCCGAAAATCTCATGAACTACACATGCATCTCCCCAAGACCTAGGAACACAAAACAAGGCAAAAAGAGAGAGGGACTAGGGGAGATACCAGGGTCCATGGCAAGAGGGCTAGGTGGGGAACGATCCCATCGGTCGGAATGCGAGGAGAGCGGCCGGAGGCGGAGATCCGGCGAGGTCCTGCAGCGCCGTTCTTGGTCAGGAGAGAGAGAGAGAGACGAGATGGGGAATAAGAGTTGAATGGGTATGGGGGAGTTGAAACTCCCCCTGCCCGCTCTTAACCCCCACCCGCTTGAGACGGCGCGGTAGTACCGTGGGTCATCGCGGTAGTACCGCCAGGGCAGAAGTACCGCACGCAGGGCGGTAGCACCGCTCATCCAGCGGCAGTAAACAAATTACTGCCGTGATGGGCGCGATAGTACCGTGCTCAACTCATGGGGTAGTACCGTGGCATGCCGCGGTAGTACCGTTACCCAAGAAAAAGTGCTAGTTTCATAAACACAAGAAGACCGAGGCCTTTGCAATACATCCTTCAAACACAAGAACATGCAAAAGAGCACACACTTGAGGCAACTCAAAACACAAAAGCGGTTCAAAGAGAAAGCAAAGGACAACAAGGAGCAAGGACACAACTCAACCTCTCCAAGAGAGGGCGGTGGCCGGAGTCACCTATGTTTGAGTTACTTGGTATGGCACCGCGACGAATTATCCTTGGGCCCATGACCAAAAGTTGTCTTTGAAGCACAAGTACCATAAAAATGGCTAATGTGAAAGAGTAGATTAATTTATGCATAATGGGGGAGGGAGAGTTCATTGAGAGAACAACACTCCCCCTATGTTCATGCCTACATCTAGACAAGACAACATATTAAGTGGGGTGGGTGTGCAAGGTTTCAATCCACATTGCTCAAATCGATGATATTTAGCTCCTGCCTTAACTCACGAAATCTTGCTTCATCCAAAGGCTTTGTGAAAATATATGCAAGGTTCATGAGTGTTGACATAATGAAGAACAATCTCCCATCGCCGAATATGCTCCCGGATGAAGTGATACCGAATCTCAATATGCTTCATCTTGAAGTGTTGCACCGGTTGAGGGAGATCTTGATGGCACTTTCATTGTCACACCAAAGAGGCACTTTGTCACACATGACACCATAATCCTTTAAAGTTTGCCTCATCCATAAAAGTTGAGCACAACAACTGCCAGCCGCCACATACTCGGCTTCGGTGGAGGAGAGAGATACACAACTTTGCTTCTTGAAAGACCAACTCACCAAAGGGTAACCAAGAAATTGGCACCCTTCGAAAGTTGACTTCATATACACTTTGTCTCCCGCCCAATCTGAATCCGAGAAACCTACAAGATTGAAGTTTGCTCCTCTTGGGTACCGTAAGCCAAAGTTTGGGGTATGAGCCAAATATCGAAAGATTCTCTTGACAGCCACAAAGTGACTTTCCTTAGGGGAGGCTTGAAACCGTGCACAAATTCCCACACTCAACATGATATCCGGTCTAGATGCACAAAGGTAAAGCAAGGATCCAATCATAGAATGATATACCTTTTGATCCACCCCTTTACCATTGGGATCAATGTCAAGTTGGCACTTGGTAGGCTTTGGAGTAGTAGCCATCTTGACATCACTTAGATTGAATCTCTTGAGCATGTCTTGAGTGTATTTTGCTTGTTTGATGAAGATTCCTTCTCGTCTTTGTTTGATTTCGAACCCGAGGAAGAACTTCAACTCTCCGATCATGGACATCTCAAACTCCGTGGTCATGAGTGCGGCAAACTCATCATTGAAAGCTTTGTTAGGTGAACCAAAGATAATATCATCAACATATAGTTGGCATACAAACAACTCCCCTTTGACCTTCTTGGTAAAAAAGAGTGGGGTCGATTTTCCCAATTTCAAACCCACGATCTTGTAGCAACTTGGTAAGATGCTCATACCACGCACGTGGGGCTTGTTTAAGGTCATAGAGCGCCTTATCGATTTGATACACGTGATAGGGTAACTTAGGATCCTCGAACCCCGGGGGTTGTTTGACATATACCAACTCGTTAAGAGGACCATTAAGAAATGCAATTTTCACATCCATTTGTTGCAATTTAAATTTATGTTGAGAAGCATAGGCAAGCAACAAATGAATAGATTCAAGGCGAGCAACGGGGGCAAAAGTTTCATCGTAGTCGATACCCTCGACTTGTGAGTAGCCTTGTGCCACCAACCGAGCCTTGTTACGAATGACTATCCCGTGAGCATCTTGCTTGTTCTTAAAGATCCATTTGGTTCCAATGACATTATGGTTCTCCTTCGGCCTTGGCACCAACCGCCACACCTTGTTGCGCTCGAAGTTATGGAGTTCTTCATGCATGGCGTTGAGCCAATCGGGGTCTTCGAGCGCCTCATAGACCTTTTGAGGTTCAACACAAGAGACAAACACATGATAAGCACAATATTTTGCTAATTGTCTATTAGTGCTTACCCCCTTTGTAATGCTTCCAAGGGTATTCTCCATGTGATGCCCTCTAGCAGCGAGCCTGGAAGCAACTTTGGCGGCACGACGCTTCAATTGCTCCTCAAGTGTGAGTTGAGGTACGGTAACTTGATCATCATGAGCGTCGTTTTGAGCTTGTTCTTGATCTTGAGGTTTCTCTTGATCTTGAACTTGTTTGGGAGAAGGAACTTGGCCTTGTGCATCACTTGGTGGATCAACACCATCTTGTGGTTGATCTTTCACTTGGCCTTGTTCATTAGGTTGAGGGCCTTCACATTGTTCTTCGGAAGCGTGTGGGTCTTGGGTTGGTGATGGTTCCAGTTGAGTGGAACATTGTCCTTCTCCCTCGGCCACAAGGGGTTTCTCAATGGGTAGGAAATGACCAATACCCATTATTCTTATGGCTCGGGGAGGAATTTCATCACCTACTTCACAAGTACCACTTTGCTCCACTTGGGAGCCGTTATTCTTATCAAAATCCACGCTACACGTCTCCTCAATGAGTCTGGTGGACTTGTTGAGGACACGGTAAGCATGAGAGTTTGTAGCATAACCAACAAATATGCCCTCATGAGATCTACCCTCAAATTTAGACAAACGAACACCTTTCTTGAGTATGAAGCACTTACACCCGAACACCTGAAAGTACTTGAGGTTGGGCTCGTTACCGGCAAGTATCTCATATGGAGTCTTGTTCAAGCCTTTGCGGAGGTAGATCCGATTGGATGCATGACAAGCGGTGTTGATGGCTTCGTCCCAAAAGTTGTATGGAGACTTCAATTCTGCCATCATGGTCCTTGCCGTGTCCATCAATGTCCGGTTCTTCCTCTCCGCCACACCATTTTGTTGAGGAGTATAGGGTGCGGCATATTGATGCTTGATCCGCTCATCACTAATGAACTCATCGAAGGTGTAGTTCTTGAACTCGATGCCGTTCTCACTTCGAATCATCAAGATCTTTCCATCATGTTGATGTTGAGATTCATTTGCAAAGTTGATGACGGTTTGTTGGGTCTCGCTCTTCTTCTTGAAGAAATATACCCAAGTGTATCTTGAATAATCATCCACAATCACCAAGAAATACTTTCTACCCCGAAGACTATCAAAGGATGGAGGCCCAAAGAGATCCACGTGAAGGAGCTCTAAGGGCCTCGTCGAGTAGATGATAGCCGTGGGAGGGTGAGCCTTCTCATGTAGCTTTCCTTCGATACAAGCACTGCAAGCACGTTCTTTGGCAAAACTAACATTTGTTAGTCCACGGACATGGTCGCCCTTGAGAAGACTTTGCAAAGATCTCATATTGACGTGGGCTAAACGGCGATGCCAAAGCCATCCCACGTCAACTTTAGCCATTAGGCATGTCGCGGTCTTAGTGGGTCGCTCTGAGAAGTTGACCACATAGAGACCATTCTCGACATGCCCAACAAAGGCTACTTTAAGAGTCCTGCTCCACAAGAGGGCAATGGAATCAATATCAAAGAAAGTAGCAAAACCCATGAGTGCAAGTTGACGAACAGAAAGTAAATTGTATGCAAGGGACTCAACAAGCATGGCTTTCTCGATCGTGAGATCATGAGAAACGACTACCTTGCCAAAACCCAATACCTTAGAAGATGAAGGATCACCCTGTTCGACATTGGTGGGTATAGATGAACCTTTGTGCACGTCCACCACCAAGTCTTTGCTTCCGGTCATATGATTTGTGGCTCCACTATCGAGCAACCATGATCCCCCACCGGAAGCAAACTCCTACAAGAGATCAATGCTTGGATTTAGGTACCCATTTTGTAATGGTTCCTTTGATGTTAGTAACAAGGGTCTTAGGAACCCAAATAGACCATTCAATGTACTCATAAGGAGAACCAACAAATTTCGCATAAACATGTCCATCACTAGCACGGCATAACACATAAAACGGGTTAAAGTCGTCGCCTTTGTTGGAAGGAGTGGTGATGTCCTTCTTGACTCCACTACCCTTCACATTGTTCTTCTTCTCCTTAGGAGTACCCTATCCCTCCTTCACAAAGGATTTCTTGAGAGGAGGAGATTGCTTGGTCTTGTCATTCTTCTTCTTCTTGGGCTTGGGTGCAAACCCAATCCCCTCCTTGGCAACAACTTCCTTTTGATTGCTCAAAAGGTCGTTGAGGTTCTTCTCACCTTGTATGCAAGCCACAAGGCCTTTCTCAAGTTGCTTTTTTTACTTGGAATTCTCTTCAACAAGATGCACGTGCTCACAACACGGTTAGTAGCATTTGCATTATCAATTAAAACCATGTGAGGAAAAGTGGCTTTCTCCTTGGTGAGCGAAACTTGTAGTTGATCATGAGACTCTTTGAGTCTAGCATGAACACTCTTCAAGACCTTGTGAGCCTTGTTAAGTGTATCAAACTCCTCCTTGAATCTAGCATGGTCAACCACAAGTTTTGCCTTTTCGGAGTTGAGCACACGAGAGACAACTAAAGCATGATCAAGATCTTTCTTTAATTT
Organism: Secale cereale; assembly: GCA_902687465.1. Classification (NCBI taxonomy): domain Eukaryota; kingdom Viridiplantae; phylum Streptophyta; class Magnoliopsida; order Poales; family Poaceae; genus Secale; species Secale cereale. The sequence continues at coordinate 192,049,891 of LR738711.1, forward strand.
AGCATGATCATCGTTGTGTGACTCCTCAAGAGCCAAATGAAGACCATGCTCTTCCTCAGCCGCATTAGATAGATCTGATATCTCATTGTGAGCCTCGATCATGTCATTGGCTTCACCAAGTTGTCCAAGAGAGCAACGAAGTGCTTCTTGGGTTTACCTTTGAGCTTACACATAAAAGACTCAAATTCCTTTTCCTCCTTCTCCGCCCCCTCACTTTCATCAATGCAATCCGTCAATGAAGGATTAGAAGTGATGGTAGAATTGATGTTGGGGGTTACCTTGTTGGTGGCTTTAGCCATGAGGAACTTGGCGGTGATGTTCTCATTTGGTGAGTCGAAGAGGGATGACCGTGGAGTTGTTGCAATTGCAATGGTGTCCATGGTAACTATCTCGTCATCTTCTTCTTCATCATCATCATCATCATATTCTTCTTGTGCCAGCAATCCTTTGGGTTTCTTGGTGAAGTTGTTCTTGTTGGGGAACGACTTGGCTTTGTCTTTTCAGATAAGCTTGCCTCCATTGTCTTCCCTTTTCTCATATGGGCAATCCACTACAAAATGACTCACATTGCCATAGTTGTAGCAAGTCCTCACTCGTTGCTTGCCCTTGAAACCATTTGAATTGTTCCTGTTGAAGTTGGGCCTTGAATTTTTCTTGTTGCGGCAAAATTGCTGTGAAGCAAGAGCCATGTGCTCATGATATGCATATTTGGTGTCTTCGGGGAAACACTCCTCTTCATCCTCTTCATCTTCTTCTTCCACACAAGCCTTGGCCTTCAAAGCAAGATTGGGCTTCTTTGATCGTTGAGCTCGCAACACCGCATTGTCGGCAGTCTTGTCCAAGATCCTCATTGCAAAAAACTCATCCAACACTTCACTTGAGGACAAGTTGTGGAATTTCGGTCTTTGGCGGATAACAGAATACATGGCCTTGTGATAGGGCATCATGGCATTGAGAAACTTGTGCTTGATCCAATTGTCATTTGTATCTTTGCTTCCATGATCTTGGAGTGAGAGCGCAAGGGTAGTTAATCTCCAATGAAGTTCACGGGGTTCTCCATCTTTGATCATGGCAAACTCATTGGCTTCATCTTGCACAACTTCATAGTTTGAGCGTTGAATGCTTGCGCTTCCTTTGTACAAGGAAACAACATGCTCCCATGCTTCCTTGGCCACAGAGAAAGGTCGGAGATGTGCAATATCTTCAGGACAAATGGCTTCTTCAAGAATGCAAAGAACGGACTCGTAGAATGGATGATCCACAGCTTCTCTTGGATTTAAGTTGTAAGGATCATGCGGTACAAGCCTAGCTCAATGATTCTCCAAAGATTAGTAGAACAATGATTTAAATGACGTTTAAAGTGAAACATCCAAGTAGCAAAATCAACATTTTTTACATACTTAGGGGGAGGACCAACAGAATTTAGATGCGGGGAGGGAACGGGTCCTACATAATTAATGGGTGGTTCAACATGGGCAAAGATGCCACTCCCGGTCTTAGACACAGGAACTTGATCACTACTAGCTTCTCCCTTCTCGGGAAGAGCATCCGTCACCTTGTTAGTGGGATGAGCCACTTTCAACGGTGCGGTGTATAATTTAAGACCATCAAGAAATTCTTTGAACATGCCTTTGACCTCGATCGTCACTGAGGTTTTCAATGTGTCGAAAACCGCATTAAGCTCCTCACGAGAGATCGAGGGTCCCCCATCGGACGTAGACAAGGACATATTCCCACCGGGACGCTCCTCCGTCTCTACTACGTTGTCACCCATACTCTTTGGACGGTAAAGTCCTTAATAAAGAGACGAGGCTCTGATACCAATTGAGAGGATCGATATGGCTGACTAGAGGGGCGGGGGTGAATAGGCAAGTAACAATTTTTATATTTTCTTAACCAAATTAAACTTAGCATCAAGATAGGTTGTCTAGATGTGCAACTAGGTGGGCAACCTATATGATGCAACAATAACAAGCACAAAAGCAAGCAAGCTATATACCACAACAAAAGCTTGCACAAGTAAAGGTAAGAGATAACCACAAGTGGAGCCGATGGAGACGAGGATGTATTACCGAAGTTCCTTCCCTTTGAGAGTAAGTACGTCTCCATTGGAGCGGTGTGGAGGCACAATGCTCCCCAAGATGCCACTAGGGCCACCGTATTCTCCTCACGCCCTCACACAATGCGAGGTGCCCTGATTCCACTAGTGGTGCCCTTCAAGGCGGTGGCTGAACCTTTACAAACAAGGTTGGGGCTATCTCCACAACTTAATTGGAGGCTCCCAATGACACCACGAAGCTTCACCACAATGGACTATGGCTCCGAGGTGACCTCAACCATCTAGGGTGCTCAAACACCCAAGAGTAACAAGATCCGCAAGGGATTGGTGGAGGGAATCAAATTTCTCTTGGTGGAAGTGTAGATCGATGCCTTCTCAAACAATCCCTAGGAAATCAACAAGTTTGATTAGCTAGGGAGAGAGATCGGGCAAAAATGGAGCTTTGAGCAACAATGGAGCTTAGGGAGGGAAGAGGTGGTCAACTTGGGGAAGAAGACCCCCCTTATATAGCATGAGGAAAGATCCAACCGTTATCCACCAACACAACCTGCGACACGTGGTATTACCGCACAAGCCATGTGGTACTATCGCAAGGCCATGCAGTACTACCACTCGCACAGCAGGAGCCAAATGCGGCCCTGTTGCGTATAGCAACGAACGGTAGTACTGCCGGAGCGGTACTACCGCGCGCCCTTGCGGTACTATCGCAAGGCAGGGCTCAGTCTGGGCTAGGAGAGGGACAGATTAATAAAATTACATCCGTGGCTACTTCCACTGAGTTTCGATCAATGCAAAAACCCGGCATGGTATTTCTTCTCACATGGGGTGGTACTACCGCATATGGTGCGGAAGTAAAAAAATTACTTCTGCTCCTACTTCCGCTCCATCCATGAACCTGGGGTAGAGGCCGCGGTACTACATCAATCCGGGCGTGGTACTACCGCAATGTGCGGTACTACCGCAGCCACATGCGGTACTACCATGGGTCTCTGCGGTACAACCGCTCCCTTGAGCGGTACTACTGCATGCCACAGAATAGTAGTAGAAAGAAGCCTCTGTCTTTGCAACGACAAGGAAAACAACCGGTGCTCCGAAGAAGCGAGGGAAAGGTGGTGCAAAGGGATAGATGTGTACGTGTTGATTCCACCCTAACCTTTCCGAAGCGTACCCCCTCTTAATAGTATGGCTTTCCTATGACTCAGTTCCACCGAAAAGAAACAAAAAGAAACGTCGTCTTCAATAGACTCCGAGGGGTAATGAATCATCTTGTGCCTAGACATGAGATATCTAAAAAGCTCAATGCACATGATTAGTCCGCAAATGCATTGTCATCAATCACCAAAATCACTTGGGGAGAAATATGCCCTTACACTTGGTAACAGCGCATCCAATCTTACTCTTATGGCTAACCCTACTTATGAACGGGCGGTGGCCTATCTTCTCCTTGAGGAGCTTCGCCTGAAGAATTTGCGGGCTCGCGGGGTTCACACCGCCCTCGTTGCTAGCTACTCCCACAGCGGGTCTTCATCAGCACCTCCCGCTGGTGGCCACGGCACCCCGCTGCCTCAGCAGCCTCGCCCGCCGGTGCCTCCAGCACCCGTTGGTGCGGGCGGTTACGGCGCCCCCTACGGTGCCTTCCCGCCTCGTCCTCAGGCGCCAGCCCCGCCGCCTCCACAATGGCAGCACAACCAGGGCGACCGGCGTGGCCGTGGTGGCCGCCGTGGCTGTGGTAACCACTCCAACAATGGTGGTGGACATCAGCGTGGTGGTGGTCAGCAGTAGCAGCTTCCTTCGCCGCCTTAGGGTACCGGCCACAATCCTTGGACCAGGGTTGTGCATGATTACAGGATGTCGGTCCCTCACGCTCCACTCCCGGGTCTTCTCGGGCCTCGGCTGGCGACGTACCAGGCCTTCTATGCGGCCCCTCAGCTCGGTGCGGCTACACCACCGCCTCCCCCTACCTTGCACCATTCGGCTATGGCGCGCTGAACCCTAGTGGGGGTGACGGGGTTCACTGCCCACCCCATGCCGCCCGTGTCCTATGACCCGGCCTTGCTCTCGGCGCTGCAGTACACGCCTCAGCCTACTTCCTACACCGGTGGTGGCGACTGGTTCATGGACACAGGTGCATCATCTCATATGCCAGCCTACCAGGGTAACCTTTCCTCCACATCTCCCGTTCACACTTCTTCTCGTATCATCGTTGCTAACGGCGCTATTCTCCCCTTTACTCATGTCAGTTCTACTCCTTTTACTTCTATGTCTAGGCCATTGTCTCTTAATAATGTGCTCGTGTCTCCTCAACTTATTCATAATTTAATCTCCGTTTGTAAGCTTTCCCGTGATAATTCTGTAACTGTCGAATTTGACAAAGTTGGTTTTTCTGTTGAGGACGCCCATACCCAGATGGTTCTTCATTGATGTAACAGTCCCGGCAACATGTGCCCCAGCCAACCTTTATCATCTTCGCATGCTAGACCTCTCGCTCTTTCCGCCGGCTTTGACCTTTGGCACGCCCGTCTCGGTCATCCTAGCTCCACCGCACTTTGTCAAATGTCAAGGATTTTTTTTCGTGTAATAAAGCGGATGCTCATTCTTGTCATGCATGCTGCATGGGCAAACATGTTAGACTCCCATTTAGTTCTTCTTCGATAGTTGCATCTTACCATTTTGAATTAATTCATAGCGTTGTATGGACGTCACCTATCACGAGTAACTCTGGTTTTCTATATTATCTTATTATTCTCGATGACTACTCTCACTTTGTGTGGACATTTTCCGCTTTGTAGGAAATCTGACGTTCCCGCCACTCTCATTGCCTTTTATTCCTACGTGTGTACACAATTTGTTCGTCCCATCCATGCTCTTCAAACTGACAATGGGAACGAATTCGATAACATCACCATCCGTACACTTCTTTCCAACCACGACACTATCTTCTGGTTAACATGTCCATACACCTCCCAACAAAATGGCCGGGCAGAAGGAGCTCTTCGTACTCTTAATGATTGTGTCTGCACTCTTCTGTTCCATGCCTACATGCCACACTGGTTTTGGTCGGATGCCCTTGCCACCGCCACACTTCTTGTTAACCTTCATCCTTGTCGTGTCCGTTGGAATTATACACCTCATCATCTCTTCTTTGGTTCCCCTCCATCCTACGATAGTCTTCACATTTTCAGATGCCTCTATTATCCTAGTGTAGTAGCCACCGCTCCTCATACTTGCTCCTCGCTCCTTGCCTTGTGTCTTCCTTGGTTACCCGGCTAACACTAAATGCTACCGATGTTATGATCTGGTGTCTCATCGTGTCATCACCTCCCGGCATGTTTACATCATCGAGTGTTGTTTTCCTTTTGCATAGGAACAGTTGGTGGCGCCACCTACAGGAGATGAACCCGCCTTGCCTGGCTCTACTCGCCGACGTGCTGCACCAGGACCTCTTCCTTTGGTCCCTGCACTGCCGGCCTTGCCAGCCTCCTTGCTGGCTTTGTCGGGCTCTACACCAACCTCGCCGGACTCGCCGGCCACAGTGGCCGCTTCACCGGGCACGCCAGCCTCTTCGCTGGCCTCGCCGGACTCGCCGGCCACGTCGACCTCTTCTTCACCAGCGTCTTTGCCAGGGCAGACGCCCATCCCGCCACCTCATGGGCCTCTATCCCCTCGTTGGTTACCCCAAGTGGAAGGCGTGAGATGTAGTGTTGCGGAAGTTTTTCCCTTGGCAAGATACCAAGGATCAAATCCGCGGAGACTCCTAGGTTCAACAAGAAGGTGTCAACTGCTAACGGCGCCAGATATTAGCAATCAACGTGGACCTGCACACAGATACAAATAACTTTGCTCCCAACGAGTACAGAGAGGTTGTCAATCCCTCCGGCCTTGTAGTTCACAAAGGATTAAACGCAAATGATAGTAGTGATAGATAATGTTTGCAATAGTAAATAATAGCGAAAAGTAAATAGCGGGTGTGATCAATGATGGTAATATGGACCGGAGTCTCATGATGTTCACTAGTGATGTCTCTCTCCCAAAAGACGATAAAACAGCTATGTGAGGTAAACGAATTACAGCTGGGCAATTGACAGGACCACGAACGCAAACCAATGCTGACTACATTGCAAGAAAGGTTGAGGTTCAAAGCATGGGCGGTACACCAAAGTAAGTAGACCGAAATCTATCAATATCTACTACTAATCATCCACCTTGAGATATCTATCCAGAACATCTCGCTGGTATTAAGTTGCGAGTCCCACCCATAGTGTAAACTCAATGCAACAGACAACTGTATTAAAAGAACTTCGCGTAAAGTAAACAATCCTTGCACCCGCGGGCACAAGCACCGTTGTTTTCCCCCTTGTGGCAACAGCACATCCCCTAGACTCATGTTTCTGTCACTCAAGCTAGTCATCGAGGGGCATGAACCCACAATCGAGCATAGTGTTCCCTCTTGGAGTCACTACCCATTACTTGGCCAAAGCAATAAATAACAACGGAGAACATGCAAGAATTACTTATGAACATAAATATAAAAGAGGTAGATCAAATATATTACTCAATCACAATCTGAACGTAATCTCATAATCCATCGGATCCCAGCAAACTCATCATAGCAACAGCATAAGGATTACATATGTGCCTCGATCATGTAGGGCAGCTCACGAGGACTAATTAGTGAAGCACAAGAACGGGAGGAGAACATCACATAGCTACTGGTCATGGACTCATGGTCCAAGGGAGACTACTCACAACTCATCCGGGAGGCGTCCATGGTGGTGGAGAGGCTCCCGATGGTGATCCTCCCCTCCGGCAGGGTGCCGGGAAGAGTTCTCCTGGTGCTCCCGATCTTGGAAGCGGCGGCGGCGGCGGAACAGAGATGAGATCACGATAAAGAGTTCCCGTCTCGAGGGTTTCGGAGGACGCTCTAAATATATGCCAAAGGGGGGCACCAGACGGGGCTCGGGGGGCCCAGGCGCCCCCCCCCCCCCCCCCCCCCCCCCGGCGCGGCCCAGGGGGGCGCGCCGCCAGGGCGCCTGGAGCCCTGGTGCCCCCCCCCGGCTGTCCTTCGGGCGCACGGTAGGTTCTGGAACGCTGATTTTTTATATAGTTTTTCTGGATTTTTCCTGGCAGTTCTCGTAATGTGAAAACCTGAAATACAAAAACAGCCGAAAACAGAAACTGGCACTGGGGTGCACTGAGTTAATAGGTTAGTCCAAATATGATCAAAAGTGTATGGAAGTGTATGAATATCATAGCAATATCACCCAAAAGAGGCATGGAGCAAGCAGAAATTATAGATACGTTTTGGACGAATCAACATCCCCAAGCTTAATTCCTGCTCGTCCTCGAGTAGGTAAATGATAACAAGAATAATTTCTGTGGTGACATGCTATTAACCATATAGGACTTATTCATAGTCATATGAAAAAAGCTTACTGAGATAATGAATCTATAGTAATTAAGTTGCCTCATGAGAAAATCACAAAGGACTGAAAGTTTTACAATATGATATTGAAACATCAAATAGATTTGCAATGAACATGATGTGCAAATATGATAAAGTGATATCTAGCTTGCCCCCTTTAGTGAAGCAAAACATAAATGCAGGGGCACCTTCAAGGTTTAAGTGATGACTAGATACAATGATTTCAAAATAAACGATATCACAATCATGCAAAAGACAATGCTACTTTGGAACAATGCACATTACACTTAGAATGACAATCATGCTCTCAGTAGTTGGTGCTTGAAGAAAGAAGGTGGAGACTCAACATAAAAGTAAAAGAATGGTTATGTGCTAGAGCTTTTTTTTTATTTTAAAAACATAGAAGCAATTTTGTCAACGGTAGTAGTACTTCATATGTGTCATGCATAAGACATCCTATAAGTTGCAAGCCTCATGCATCGAATACCAATAGTGCTCGCACCTTGTCCTAATTAGCTCGGATTTCCATGGATTGTTATCGCATTACATATGTTTCAACCAAGTGTCACAAAGGGGTACCTCTATGCCACCTGTACAAAGGTCCAAGGAGATAAATCGCATTTGATTTCTCGTTTTTGATAGATCTCAACTTGAGGACATCCATACCGGGACAACATAGAAAATAGATAATGGACTCCTCTTTAATGCATAAGCATATTCTCATAATAGATTGAGGATTAATGTCCAAGCTAAAACTTCCACCATGATACATGGCTTTGGTTGACGGCCCAATGTTCTTCTCTAACAATATGCATACTCATTCAACTCATGGCAAATCACCCTTACTTCAGACAAGACGAACATGCATAGCAACTCACATGATATTCAACAAAAGTGTGACAGTTGATAGCGTCCCCAGAAACATGGTTACCGCTCAGCAAGCAACTTATAAGAAATAAGATACATAAGCAACATATTCTTTACCACAATAGTTTTTAAGCTACTTTCCCATGAGCTATGTATTGCAAAGTTAGTCCGCTTAGTACAGGTGGAGGTTAGCAAAAGACTGGGAGCGACCAACTAAGAGAGCAATGACGGTCATAATCATGCAGAGCGACAAAGCAATATTGAATCAGGCATGGAAGTTATATCGCTACTCAGAAATAAAAGATCATCAAGGCTTGACAGACTTTCTTTACAGTCTTAAATATGCGTGAGCATACGCCAAGTCAATCAAAATAAATTCTTGAAGGAAGATATTACTAAACCATACCACATCATAGGCAAACAAATCATGTTGGTACTCCAATAACACATTGGGAATCCCCCAGCTATTTGAGACTAACCATAAGAAAACCTGAACTACTAAGCGCCATTATGCACGTAGCATCTTTATCATAGACATATTAACCAATGCAATGCAAGCAAACTCTCTTAATAAGGTGAGCATGGTAATTAAAGAGAGTTCAAGCAACCAACTAAACAAAAGCTCTTTGAAAATATAAGCATGAATACTAAGAGCTGAACATGATATTAGCTATTTAAAAGACAAAGAACACACACAGCAAAGATAGACATGAAAATTCTATGTTATGTTCTAGGTAGAAGTGGAGCGTGTTTCTCTCCCACATAAAGAACGCTGAGTTCTGACTCGTTATGAAAAAACTAAAAAGGAAACTAAAAGCAAGACGATCCAAGCATAGCACATAACACATGAAGTGATTAAAATATAGTGGAACGAAAGACGAACTGATAATGTTGATGGAGAAGGGGATGCACGGGGGCATCCCCAAGCTTACACGCTTGAGTCTCCTTGAATATTTCTTGGGGGTGCACGGGGGCATCCCCAAGCTTGAGCGCTTGACACTCCTGAATCTTTTTATCATCTTCCCTCGCACACTTGAAAACTCCCTTCATACATAACTCATTATAATCTGATTAGCGAGGTTAGTACCCTTAATAAAATAATTGTTCCTTGCTGGAAATAAAGATATTCTTGAAGGTCTACTGTTTCTCAAGACTGCCAAAAGGTTTTTGCAAAGGAAAAGCAAGCTCTTGATTTGCAAAATGAAGGAAAGGCAAAACAGGACAGAATCTGTGAAAAACAGAACAGCAGGTAGTAATTGGTTTGTTCGGGGCACTTCTGCAACTCAAATCAAAAAACTCAGAACAGATGCACGAAAGACAATTATATATAGAACGCTGTCGAAAAAATTCAGACCAATAAGATGATCTGGTGATTTTATACGAATTTTTCTTTCCAAGGACAGAATCTGTTTCCTGGACAGCACCTCACAACTTTTGAACTTTCTAGCAATCAGAGGCTATACATGGCACAAATATGAAAAGCAAAGATACAATGATGATTCAACTGTAGTAAACAACATCAAGACCACTAAAACTGAAAGAACAAACTGAAAGCAAAGATAACAAGGGTTGTCTCCCTAGAGCTCTTTCTTTATAGCCATAAAGATAGGCTTAAGACTTTAATGATGCTCTCGTAGGAATAAGAGTTGAAGAACAAAAGAGAGCATCAAGAAGCAAATACCAAACACATTTAAGCCTAACATGCTTCCTATGCATAGGAATATTGCAATACAATAATTCATTGAAGCACAAAGCAATAAGCATAGGAAGACAAGACAAGTGCAGCTTCAAAACCTTCAACATAAAGAGAGGGAACTTGATATTATTGAAATATCTATAAGCATATGTTCCCTTCTCATAATAATTTCCAGTGGGATCACGAATAAACTCAACAATATAAGCATCACATAAAGCATTGTTACCATGATCCACATGCAAAAAGGTACTCTTACTCTCCACATAAGCATCATGAAGAGGATAAAACTTAGTATAAAAGAGAGACATAAGCTCTTGCCAATCGAGCAAGTACGAGTTATCGAGAAGCTTATACCAATCTGAAGCTTTATCTATAAGTGATACGGCGAACAATGTCCTCATGACAAACTCCCTTGATACACCTGCAAGCTTAAATAATGAACATAATTGTGACAGATATAGCAAGTGTTCACCGGGATGTCTGTCTCCTGCATAACGATTAGCCAAAACATAATTGATAATACCAGCTGGTATTTTATAGGGCACAATTTTGGTAGGGGGGGGGAGCAACCACCACAGGTGTGGGGCGTCTTCCCACAAGCAACGATCCAATAGCAAGGTTGTCCATAAGCATAACTAGTGAAAAGACATAAAGAAAACTGAAAGGTAAACTAACAAGACTAAAAGCAAAGGTAAAAGATAGCGTGCAACTCCCCTATCCTGAAGAGTGGAGTCCCCGGCAACGGCGCCAGAAAAACTCCTTGATGGGCCTCCAGCCCCTCGTTGGTTACCCCAAGTGGAAGGCGTGAGATGTAGTGTTGCGGAAGTTTTTCCCTTGGCAAGATACCAAGGATCGAATCCCCAGAGACTCCTAGGTTCAACAAGAAGGTGTCAACTGCTAACGGCGCCAGATATTAGCAATCAACGTGGACCTGCACACAGATACAAATAACTTTGCTCCCAACGAGTACAGAGAGGTTGTCAATCCCTCCGGCCTTGTAGTTCACAAAGGATTAAACGCAAATGATAGTAGTGATAGATAATGTTTGCAATAGTAAATAATAGCGAAAAGTAAATAGCGGATGTGATCAATGATGGTAATATGGACCGGAGTCTCATGATGTTCACTAGTGATGTCTCTCTCCCAAAAGACGATAAAACAGCTAAGTGAGGTAAACGAATTACAGCTGGGCAATTGACAGGACCACGAACGCAAACCAATGCTGACTACATTGCAAGAAAGGTTGAGGTTCAAAGCATGGGCGGTACGCCAAAGTAAGTAGACCGAAATCCATCAATATCTACTACTAATCATCCACCTTGAGATATCTATCCAGAACATCTCGCTGGTATTAAGTTGCGAGTACCACCCATAGTGTAAACTCAAAGCAACAGACAACTGCATTAAAAGAACTTTGCGTAAAGTAAACAATCCTTGCACCCGCGGGCACAAGCACCGTTGTTTTCCCCCTTGTGGCAACAGCACATCCCCTAGACTCATGTTTCTGTCACTCAAGCTAGTCATCGAGGGGCATGAACCCACAATCAAGCATAACGTTCCCTCTTGAAGTCACTACCTACTACTTGGCCAAAGCAATAAATAACAACGGAGAACATGCAAGAATTACTTACGAACATAAATATAAAAGAGGTGAATCAAATATATTACTCAAACACAATCTGAACATAATCTCATAATCCATCGGATCCCAGCAAACTCATCATAGCAACAGCATAAGGATTACATATGTGCCTCGATCATGTAGGGCAGCTCACGAGGACTAATTAGTGAAGCACAAGAACGGGAGGAGATCATCACATAACTACTGGTCATGGACCCATGGTCCAAGGTAGACTACTCATAACTCATCCGGGAGGCGTCCATGGTGGTGGAGAAGCTCCCGGTGGTGATCCCCCCCTCCGGCAGGGTGCCGGGAAGGGTTCTCCTGGTGCTCCCGATCTTGGAAGCGGCGGCGGCGGCGGAACAGAGATGAGATCGCGAAAAAGGGTTTCCGTCTCAAGGGTTTTGGGAGACGGTCTAAATATATGCCAAAGGGGGGCACCAGACGAGGCTCGGGGGGCCCAGGCGCCCCCCCGGCGCGGCCCAGCGGGGGGGGTGCCACCAGGGCGCCTGGAGCCCTGGTGCCCCCCCCGGCTGTACTTTGGCTACCGAGAACCTTCTGGAACGCTGATTTTTTATATAATTTTTTCGGTATTTTTCTGGCAGTTCTCGTAATGGGAAAACCTGAAATACAAAAACAGCCGAAAACAGAAACTGGCACTGGGGTGCACTGAGTTAATAGGTTAGTCCAAATATTATCAAAAGTGTATGGAAGTGTATAAATATCATAGCAATATCACCCAAAAGAGGCATGGAGCAAGCAGAAATTATAGATACGTTTTGGACGTATCAGGGCCCTAGTAACCAACCTACTTGAGATTTTGGGCCTGGCCCATCGTGTGAGATAGCGAAGATGGCCATGGCCAAGTGCTTCAACTTAGCGGTGCATACATGATCAAACAAACTGAGCTTCCTACTGGCTGTTGTGCGGGGATGTGATAATGGGACCGTCAAGTCCTTGCATTTGGCGGAGCTCCTGATCAAGGCACACATTATCTTGGTGCAGGAGCAACACATCGGGACCAGGAGTGCATTGGGTGCTAAGAGTTTGGATATCCTCAACAACTTGGATAGTAGCAACAATGTGGTGGGTAGGAAGGCTCTTAATTCTATCTTCTTCCTCCCTTAGGGGTGCAACCACTTCGGGTTTAGCTGCCATTTGGTTTATCAAAGTGGCTTGTGTGTGGGACATGTTGGAAACTTGGGTCTCAGTGATAGTGAGCCTAGTCTGGAGGTTAGAAATCTCAATATTTATGCTCTCTAATTGTCTACTAATGTTTTGCAAGATAGCAGTATGCTCATTTAATTGCCTCGAGAAGGTTTTGTTTTGTTCATATTGGGTGTGCATGTAATTCTTAGTGGCCTTCTCTATTTCTAGAAGTTTCTCATAGCCAGACAAGTCTCTATCTTTTTGGGTGGAGTTCTTGGTGATAGGATAAGCATTGCTGTTCCCATAAGGATTGCTACCAAAATTACTCCTATAAGCATTGTTATTAAAATTGTTTCTAGAGATAAAGTTCACATCTACTTGTTCTTGAGCAATCAAAGAATTTAAAGGAACATCACGAGGATCAACAGAAGATTGCTTCGAAAGTAGAGACATGATCAAGTCAACTTTTTCATTTAGGGAGGAAATCTCCTCGACAGAGTTTACCTTCCTACCTGTTGGAGCGCGTTCGGTGTGCCATTGGGAATAGTTGGTCATCATCTCATCGAGAAGCTTCGTGGCAGCACCAAGTGTAGTTGACATAAAGGTTCCTCCCGCGGCCGAATCTAACAAGTTCCGCGAGGTAAAGTTCAAGCCTGCATAAAAAGTTTGGATAACCATCCAAGTAGTCAAACCATGAGTAGGGCAGTTCTTGATAAGAGATTTCATACGTTCCCAAGCTTGGGCAACGTGTTCATTATCCAATTGTTTAAAATTCATTATGTTACTTCTTAGTTGGATAATTTTAGCAGGTGGATAGTATTTTCCAATAAAAGCATCTTTGCACTTGTCCCATGAATCTATGCTATTTCTAGGCAAAGACTGAAACCAAATTTTAGCTCCTCCTCTCAAGGAGAAAGGAAAAAGCTTAAGCTTAACAATATTACCATCTATTTCTTGGTACTTTTGCATATCACAGAGTTCAACAAAGTTGTTCAAGTGTAAAGCAGCATCATCTCCAGCACCGGAGAATTGATCTTTCATGACTAAGTTCAGTAAAGCAGGTTTAATTTCATATGAAGGTGCTGAAGTGGCAGGTGTAGTGATAGGTGTGCTGATAAAGTCATCGTTGTTGTGACTAGTGAAGTCACACAACTTGGTGTTCTCGGTGGAACCCATAGTAGCAAGCAAGCAAGATAACTATTTTTGTGATTTTCGATAAAGGATACTAAAGCAAAAACTGAAAGGTAAACTAACAAGACTAAAAAGCAAAGGTAAAAGATAGCATGCAACTCCCCTATCCTGAAGAGTGGAGTCCCCGGCAACGGCGCCAGAAAAACTCCTTGATGGGCCTCTAACCCCTCGTTGGTTACCCCAAGTGGAAGGTGTAAGATGCAGTGTTGTGGAAGTTTTTCCCTTAGCAAAGATGCCAAGGATCGAATCCCCAGAGACTCCTAGGTTCAACAAATAGGTGTCAACTGCTAACGGCGCCAGATATTAGCAATCAACGTGGACCTGCACACAGATACAAATAACTTTGCTCCCAACGAGTACAGAGAGGTTGTCAATCCCTCCGGCCTTGTAGTTCACAAAGGATTAAAAGCAATGATAGTAGTGATAGATAATGTTTGCAATAGTAAATAATAGCGAAAAGTAAATAGCGGATGTGATCAATGATGGTAATATGGACCGGAGTCTCATGATGTTCACTAGTGATGTCTCTCTCCCAAAAGACGATAAAACAGCTATGTGAGGTAAACGAATTACAGCTGGGCAATTGACAGGACCACGAACGCAAACCAATGCTGACTACATTGCAAGAAAGGTTGAGGTTCAAAGCATGGGCGGTACGCCAAAGTAAGTAGACCGAAATCCATCAATATCTACTACTAATCATCCACCTTGAGATATCTATCCAGAACATCTCGTTGGTATTAAGTTGCGAGTCCCACCCATAGTGTAAACTCAATGCAACAGACAACTGCATTAAAAGAACTTTGCGTAAAGTAAGCAATCCTTGCACCCGCGGGCACAAGCACCGTTGTTTTCCCCCTTGTGGCAACAACACATCCCCTAGACTCATGTTTCTGTCACTCAAGCTAGTCATCGAGGGGCATGAACCCACAATCGAGCATAACGTTCCCTCTTGGAGTCACTACCCATTACTTGGCCAAAGCAATAAATAACAACGGAGAACATGCAAGAATTACTTATGAACATAAATATAAAAGAGGTAGATCAAATATATTACTCAATCACAATCTGAACGTAATCTCATAATCCATCGGATCCCAGCAAACTCATCATAGCAACAGCATAAGGATTACATATGTGCCTCGATCATGTAGGGCAGCTCACGAGGACTAATTAGTGAAGCACAAGAACGGGAGGAGAACATCACATAGCTACTGGTCATGGACTCATGGTCCAAGGGAGACTACTCACAACTCATCTGGGAGGCGTCCATGGTGGTGGAGAGGCTCCCGATGGTGATCCTCCCCTCCGGCAGGGTGCCGGGAAGAGTTCTCATGGTGCTCCCGATCTTGGAAGCGGCGGCGGCGGCGGAACAGAGATGAGATCGCGAAAAAGAGTTCCCGTCTCGAGGGTTTCGGAGGACGCTCTAAATATATGCCAAAGTGGGGCACTAGACGGGGCTCGGGGGGCCCAGGCGCCCCCCTGGCGCGGCCCAGGTGGGGGGCACGCCGCCAGGGCGCCTGGAGCCCTGGTGCCCCCCCCCCCCCGGCTGTCCTTCGGGCGCACGGTAGGTTCTGGAACGCTGATTTTTTATATAATTTTTCTGGATTTTTCCTGGCAGTTCTCGTAATGTGAAAACCTGAAATACAAAAACAGCCGAAAACAGAAACTGGCACTGGGGTGCACTGGGTTAATAGGTTAGTCCAAATATGATCAAAAATGTATGGAAGTGTATGAATATCATAGCAATATCACCCAAAAGAGGCATGGAGCAAGCAGAAATTATAGATACGTTTTGGACGTATCACCACCACCTGGCGCGCCCCTGGCTCCTGGAGCTGCTCCGGTCGCTGACATACAGCCAGCCGGCCCTACTACACGTGCACGCATGGGCGTTCATCGACCGAGTCTAGGCTACTCTGCTGATGAGTATGCGTGTCCGGCATCCGTGGTGCGTTTGTCACCTCTTCCGACCTCCGCTCATATGGCTCTTCGTGACCCGCTTTGGTACGCATCGATGAAGGAGGAATTTGAGGCCATGCAGCGCAATGCGACTTGGCAGCTTGTTCTCCGTCCCCGGCATGCCAACATCATTACCAGGAAGTGGCTATTCAAGCACAAGATTCATTCCGATGGCACACTCGACCACTATAAAGCACGTTGGGTGGTCCGAGGCTTCCGAGAGTGTGCTGGTGTTGACTTCACGGACACATTCGCCCCGGTTGTCAAGCCCGGGACGATTCGCATTGTCCTTCAGCTTGCGGTATCTCGTGCATGGCCAGTGCATGAAATGGACGTCTCCAACGCCTTCCTCCATGGTTATCTCGAGGAGCATGTGTATTGCCAGCAGCCTACGGGGTTCATCGACGACACTCATACTGAGCATGTTTGCCGGCTTTCCCGCTCCTTGTACGGGCTCAAGCAGGCTCCCCGCGCCTAGTACCAGCGCATCACAACGTTTCTTCTTCAGCTCTACTTCCGCTCCACACGATCCAATGCTTCGCTATTCATTTACCGACACGGTGATGCTACCGCCTACCTGCTGCTCTATGTCAACGATATCATCATGGCAGCTTGCTCTAGTGCTCTTCTTCGACACCTATTGTGGGCTCTCTTCAGTATCTCACTCTGACATGATCGGAGCTTCAGTATGCTGTCCAGCGGGTCTACCTACACATGCATGCTCCTCGTGATGCTCACTGGACTGCGGTCAAGCGGGTTCTCCGTTACATCCGCAGCACCATGGATCTCGGCTTGTCTCTTCATGCCTCTACTGCTCTAGACACCACAACATACTCTGATGCTTACTAGGCCGGCTGCCCTAACACACGATGTTCCACTTGGGGATATTGTGTTTACCTTGGACCGTCCTTGATCTCTTGGTCGTCTAAGTGGCAGCCCACTATTTCTCGCTCCAGTGCTGAGGTAGAGTATCGAGCGGTGGCTAACATTGTTGTAGAGTGCTCCTGGCATCGTCAACTTCTTCATGAGCTCTCTTGTCCTGTTGACAAGGCCACAATTGTCTACTATGACAATTTCTCCGTAGTTTACCTCTCTGCCTACCCGATTCATCATCGCCGCACCAAACATATTGAGCTTGATATTCACTTTGTTCGGGAACAGGTGGCTCTTGGACATATCCGAGTTCTTCACGTCCCTACTTCCTAACAGTTTGCGGATATCATGATCAAAGGGTTGCTTACGACGTCTTTCGAGGATTTTTTATCTAGCCTTTGCGTCGGCCGTACGGATGCTTCGCCAAAGGGGGGGGTGTTGAGATGTATATATTGCATGTGTATTTCTTGTACAACAAGCCCTCCTCCTTCCTTGTATAGTTGAGGGCGTAGCTCCCTTTGTATATATATATATATATATATATATATATATATATATATATATATATATATATATATATATATATATATATATATATATATATATATATATATATATATATACGGGCATATGCACCCGATCAATATATCGTGAGTTGCACCAATCCTCTACAAAAACAAGCTCAAGGATCCAACCTTAGCAATCAAGCTAGATATCGTTGGTGCGTTCAACAATGTGTCATGGTCCTTCCAGCTTGAGATCCTACCACTAACTCCCAAGAGGCCCCCTTGTCGCCTAACTTAGACGACATGAGCGACGACCGATCTACCTTACCTTCGACTCTGCCGCCTGCTCCTCCTCGCCGCCACCAAAAGCCAGCGCGGGGCAAAGCATGTGCGGTGGTGGCGATGGTGGGGCCTCACTGTTTTGGTGACATGATGACCATTTGAAGTTCACTCTAAAGATTTGATCGGCCCTAGACAAAGCCCCGGCGGCGACTGTCGGATCTGTGGATGGCGACACATGTAGCGGCGGGAAGCGGAGCGCCCGCAGCGGCCACCGGATCTGCGGATGGCGGTGGTTGATGTGTGCTCTACCTTGGTCAAAAGACTCCGGAACAACAGCGATCGCATATTGGATCTCAGATGGGCTGTCTGCATGTCCAACATGAGCTCGGAAGCATGTGATCCAGTGTACTGGTCACAACTTCCTTGCGTCATACATGGACGTGATCCAGCCGTCAGCACCCGGTATTGCGTATGCCATCGCCTCGTGCAAGGATGCACTGAGATGCCATAGAACCGGCACTAGGACGCGCTGGCCTATCGTCTGGATCCGGCCTAACCATGCAGGCATCGGCTGATCTTGCATCGAGCTATAGTTCAGGCTATGTCGCCCCCCTTGAGCCGACAGGCATATGTAGGGCTCTCTTCGGCAAGGTGGTAGACGACGCCACGGCGATGGTGTGCTCCCCCCTCGGTGTTGGTCCTTGTGGTGACCACCCTGACAAGCGGCAACAGGCTTGGTGTGGAGTGCAGTGACCACCAGAAGGTCTTCGTGAGGGTTCCTCTCTTCAGATCCGGTGGTTGACTTCGGCGGTGAGATGCAAACTATAGATGGCAGCTTGACACAAAGGGATGGTTGTCCTGTTTTTATAGTCTCACATAGCAAGAAGCTGCCGGGATCGCGGGAAAGTGGTGGCAACAACACATAAGTGACATCGGTGGCGGTGCTTCTCGAGAACCTAGTCTTGAGCTCCGAGGTGAAAGCCTAGGTCTGACATGAGTTAGTTATACCTGGCAATGACGATGCATTTACATTGTTACCTTCTTGAACAGGGGCAGACCTACGTAATAACAACCGGTGTCACAGGACACCGGGTAAAATTTCCGAGTACGCCATATATATAGCCCACGTAGACGTGTGACACCGGTAAAAGTTTTTGTTGGACACCGGAAAGAAACTAACGACTAAGCGCTCGCGCAGCCCATCTAACGGCCCATGTGGTCATGTAATCACGAGAGCTAGATCTATCTGATCGATCGATCCGCTCTGTGTGTATCTGCGCGTATTGCGCTTCTGGTTTCTCGCCTCCTCCGCACCCAGCCCTCATGGCCTCGCCCCGTTCTGTAGGCTTACCTGTGAATCACCATCGAGTGGCGGCGCGCCACTTTTTCATGGATCGCTGGATAAAATATCACGGTAAGGTAATTTCCTCATCTATTTCAAGTCTAAGCCTCTATTTTTCTTTAATTATTTTATCCCATTGACCGTAACTATGGCTGGGGTTTCTAATCTCAAAAGGTGTTACTACTGAGAATTAGGATACGATATTTCCAAATTTGATTAGTGATTCCCATCTGTTTGAGAATTGGATTACCATGATATTCCAAAATTTTATTATGATTCACATATCTTGGAGAATTTGATTACTAGGATTTTCCAGTTTTACCGGGTGATTTTCCAATTTACAGATCATCTTTGTTTCCATACTTTGGAGTTTTCTACGTATATAGTATTTTAAGTGAAAAAATTGATTCTACTATTTCGGTAAGCAGTTTTATTATCAACTATTTTAAATTGTGGAATCTTATTTCTATGCAAATCATGTACTACATGCACGATTTTAAAGCTCCCGCAAAATCTTCGTGATCGCACAACAATTGTTGTTGGAGTTCCTCGGCACTATGATATGGTAACTGCTATGAACTCCTCAAATTCGGTAAAAAAAATCAAATATTATCTATCCACACTGGAAAATAATCTGCTATAGCTTTTGAAATAGGCCGCCGCAATTTTTTTCTCACCCGAATAAAGTAGAAGAACTACATGGGACATGGGGACATTTTTGCCTGGGTCCGCCCCTGTTCTTGAAGGCATTACTCGGCTATGCTCGGTCTAATTCTTCAGGGTAAGAACCTTGAGTCTAACCTTGAGTGGTTGAATACGGTGACGACGATGCTTGCGCTTGTTCCTTCCTAAAGGCATTGATGTTGAATAATCTCGTAATTCATGTGATGTCATGAGAATGATGGTGTGGATATGGTCATTGATGTAGTTTGCTGATGGAAGATCTAATCACTTTGTGTTTTTACTCGCCAACACATGGCTTTGGTGTTATTTGAGTTTGCTATTTGTCGGCGTGTTTTTTGCGTGTGCGTTCGTGTTTGATGTGTGTGTTCTAGCCAGAGGCCTGGTGTGTGCTCATTATGTTTGTATTATCTTAATGCTCCATTTTGAACTAATAAAGTCCACCCTTCATCGAAAAAAGCTCGAGCTCCTACCCCGGATGGGTTTTGGCACATGCTGGTGCGACATGCTCTCGTTGCTCTAGTCTTCCCCCTATGCTGGGTATTGGAAAATGGGGAGCTTGGGAAACCCTTTACTCACCAGTGTGGCCTGCATCAAGGCAATCTACTCTCACAAATGCCATTGACAATCACAATCGTTTCGCTGCATTGAATCCTTTCCAAAGCGGTGTCAGCTCAAATTCTCACTCATTTCCGCTTACCGCCATCTCAACTATAGGTGAGTCTTGAAGGAAATATGCCCTAGAGGCAGTAATAAAGTTGTTATTTATATTTCCTTATAGTGATAAATGTCTTGTATTCAAGCTAGAATTGTATTAACCGGAAACTTGATACATGTGTGAATACATAGACAAAACAGAGTGTCCCCAGTATGCCTCTACTAGACTAGCTCGTTAATCAAAGATGGTTATGTTTTATAACCATAGACATGTGTTGTCATTTGATCAACGGGATCACATCATTAGGATAATGATGTGATGGACAAGACCCATCCGTTAGCTTAGCACTATGATTGTTTAGTTTTATTGCTATTGCTTTCTTCATGACTTATACATGTTAGATTATGCAACTCCCGAATACCGAAGGAACACCTTGTGTGCAATCAAACGTCACAACGTAACTGGGTGATTATAAAGATGCTTGATGTCCCACAAGTGTAGGGGATCTACCGTAGTCCTTTCGATAAGTAAGAGTGTCGAACCCAACGAGGAGCAGACGGAAATAATAGGCAGTTTTCAGTAAGGTATTTTCTGCAAGCACTGAAATTATAGGTAACAGATAGTTTTGTGATAAGATAATTGGTAGCAAGTAACAAAAGGTAAAAGTAAATAAGGTGCAACAAGGTGGCGCAATCCTTTTTGTAGCAAAGGACAAGCCTGGACAAACTCTTATATAAAGGAAAGCGCACCCGAGGACACATGGGTATTATCGTCAAGCTAGTTTTCATCACGATCATCTGATTCGAGTTCGGTACTTTGATAATTTGGTATGTGGGTGGACCGGTGCTTGGGTGATGTACTTAATTGGACAAGCCTCCCACTTATGATTAACCTCTAATGCAAGCATCAGCAACTACAAAAGAAGTATTAAGGTAAACCTAACCATAGCATGAAACAAGTGGATCCAAATCAGCCCCTTATGAAGCAACGCATAAACTAAGGTTTAAGCTTCTATCACTCTAGCAACCCATCATCTACTTATTACTTCCCAATGCCTTCCTTTAGGCCCAAATAATGGTGAAGTTTCATGTAGTCGACGTTCACATGACACCACTAGAGGAGAGACAACATACATCTCATCAAAATATCGAACGAAGACCAAATTCACATGACTACTTATAGCAAGACTTCTCCCATGTCCTCAGGAAAAAAAGTAACTACTGACAAGACATAATATTGTTCATGATCAGAGGGGTATTAATATGCATAATGGATTTGAACATATGATCTTCCACGAAATAAACCAACTAGCATCAACTATAAGGAGTAATCAACACTACTAGCAACCCACATGTACCAATCTGAGGTTTGGGTACAAAGATTGGATACAAGAGATGAACTCGGGTTTGAGAGGAGATAGTGCTGGTGAAGATGTTGATGAAGATAGCCCTCCCCAAGATGGAAGAGTTGTTGGTGACGACGGCGGTGACAATTTCCCCCTCCCAGAGGGAAGTATCCCTGGGAGAACAGCTCTGCCGGAGCCCTAGATTGGTTTCCGCCAAGGTTCCGCCTCGAGACGGCGGCGTCTGGTCCCGAAAGCCTCCTTATGATTTTTTCCAGGTCAAAACACCTGATATAGGAGAAGATGGGCATCGAAGGGCCATCGGGGGGCCCACGAGGCAGGGTGCGCGCCCTGAGGGGAGGGGCGCCCCCACCCTCGTGGACGGCTAGTGGCCCCCCTGGTGATCTTCTTCCGCCAGATATTTTTTATATTTTCTGAAACGCAGTCCTGTGAAGTTTCGGGGCTTTTGGAGTTGTGCAGAATAGGTTTCCAGAGTTTGCTCCTTTTCCAGCCCAGAATTCTAGCTGTCGGCATTCTCCCTATTCATGTAAACCTTGTAAAATAAGAGAGAAAAGGCATAAGTATTGTGACATAACATGTAATAACAGCCCATAATGCAATAAATATCAACATGTAAGCATGATGCAAAATGGACGTATCAACTCCCCCAAGTTTAGACCTCGCTTTTCCTGAAGCGAAAGCTGATATCGAAAAATATGTCCACATGCTTACAGATAGAGGTGTCGATAAAAATAAAATACGGACATGAGGGCATCATGATCATATATATATATATATATATATATATATATATATGGCAAGCTATTGTAGAAAATCCTACTCCTATATATATATATGTCGCAATGAGCTGAAATGATTGTTTTTTTTTGCCGAGGACATATAAATGCATATTTTCACAATCACACCGTTGGATCATCTTCTTACATTATAGCGGTGCTCCACTATTTATTTCAATTTTTTTCTTAATATTTACACCGTTAAAAAACTTAGCGAGTCTTAACTAGTTTTGTGGCAAGCTGTTGTAGACACAGTTTTACCTATATATATATATATATATTCTAATCCCAGAATCAGAATAGCTATTTGGATCACAGCGCGCCCTACTATGTCGGGCCCTCCCGAACTCCCGAAAACGCAAAAAATAAAAACCTGGCCGGGCCATTCCCACCCCACACCTCCTCCCGCACCTCATCGCCCCTTTCTAGATCCCCGACCACCTCCCGCCACTGCCCCCTGACTCCGGCGCGACTCCCGCCGCCCGCCCCTTGGCCCCAGCGCGCCATCCCCGCTGCCGCCCCCGACCCTGACGGACCTCCTGCCGCCGACCACCCAACCGCAACGTCTACCCTTTGTTGGCCACCAGAGCTGCGACACCCACTCCCCGCGCTGCAGGCCACCGGAGCCGCCACCCCCCATTCACGAGATCCGCCGCCGGTGGCCTAGACCCTGTGCCACCTCTTCCCATCGGCGCTCGTCTGCGAGCTCCCTCCTCCAGCTGTCGTCGGATCCCGCCTCCATACACTGGATCATGGTGGATCGTTCCTCCTTGAGCCTAGATCCATTGAGGTATGGTCTTCCCCACGCGCCCCCGATGTCGGCCGCGCAGTTCCTCAATGCCCACGCGGCTCTCGCTCGCCGCCCTGTCTCCCCTTCCTTCCTGTGCCCGACCAGAATCAGCGATAGTCTCGCTCCATCGCGACCTCGAGAAGCCACACTGATTTTGTGCTCCATGTGCAGGTCCACCTTCTGCCCATATGTGTGGCTGCATCAAGCTACAACGAACACCGTTCCTCGGCTCTCTCCTGAACTGCAGACTCATGAGTGTGTGGACCATCGAGGAATTTTTCCTGGGCGGCATTATGTGCCTTTCTTCATTTTGCCTTGCTTTTTGTGTCTCCATACTCTGCAGAATTTTTCTATTCTCTGCTTCAATTGAAGTAAAATATTTTCTGTTTCAGACAAAACACATGTACTAGCATACTCAGAGCTTCAGAGATGCCCATTTTGTTTTGGCTGAAAAGAGACACTTCTTTTTCATGATGGAGAAAATTGCTCCAGTAATCCAATTTTGGCATGTGCATCACCGAGATGAAAATATGTCTGTGTTTCGTTTAATATACATTGACAAAGTTCATTTCTTTTTCAATTTGCTCCAGTAATCCCAGTATTTTTAATTTGTCATGCATGTATACATTGAGAAAAGTTAAGTGTTGTTTCATTTAGTTCGCTCACACAGCCATGCGAATCATGTCTTTTTCAGGCAAGGGAAGTAGGTGAGGACATCCCAGTCCAGCAGCGCGCCGCTGTAGGGGGGTCAAGCCCATCGCGAGCTGCAGTCCACGGGGGTCACCCAGTCCAACCTCCTACATCCTGCCCCACCTGCCCTTTGCAGTGCCCGCGACCCATCGCGTGTAGATGCCGTTTCACTGCCCAGTGAATTTCCACCACTATTCGCAGCTCCAATGTGCACTTCGTCGTGCTGCTCCTGGAGGTTCAATTTTTGAGTGTGTTGTTGCATCTGACCTAGACACATTTTCTTCCTTTTGATGTGCCATTTGATGCATAGTTATCACTTGATGCCCATAACATGTGCCCGGTAGGGTGTTTGTGTTAAAAATGCCGAGAGATTCATTCGTGTGTTTTGTGGTGATGGATAGATAGATTCATTCTTCATTTATTACAGAAACCAACAAGCTCAATTTTTCTCAGATTTTCTAAAATAACAGCAAGAAGTTCATTTTTCAAAAATAACTCAGATTTTCCTCGATACTAAATAATAAACCAACAAGTTCAATTTCAGAAAATAGAGAAGTTCAATATTTGTTACGGAACCTCGAATTTTTCTCGGTACTAATGAATAAACCAAGAAGTTCAGTTCATAATAACCAAGAAGTTGTATGATATTTGTTACAAAACTAGGATATTTTTCTCGTTATAAATGAATAACACCAAGAAGTCCAAATTTAAAAAACCACGAAGTTCAATTTAAATCAATGTATATGAAGAACCCAATTTTTCTCGTGACTAAATAATAAACCAAGAAGTTCAATTTCAAAAATGGAACAGTTCAATATTTGTTACAAAAACTCATAATTTTCCTGTTACTTACGAATAAACCAAGAAGTTCGGTTCAAAATAATGAAGAAGTTCATGATTTATTGAAAAAACAAGAGAGAGAATTTCAAAGTGATAACAACTCGAAGTTCGCGTACTGCATGGGGTGTGTTTCATATAAGAAAAATACAAATAAGTGAAACAGAGTGAAGTTCAAACAAACATGCCCCCAGAAGTTTAAGTACTTCACACAGTGCAAAAAACTGCATGTCAAGAAACAACACGTCAAACAACAGAGTGAAGTTCAAAACAGAAGTTCAACGTGAAAACAGCAGAAGTTCAACTACTGCACTGAATGAATTTTGGATGAAAAACTTTTAAAACCGTCGCGAGTATGGAAAAATGATCAACTAGGGAAAGTTGCGTGTCTACATCAGCTTTCGATCGGTATATCACTTGTTCAATTACAGTGAGTGGATGGAGAGATACGAGCAGTGGATTGAGATCTACGAGCAAAAAAAAATCCCGTGAAAAACAGAGTGAAGTTCAACTACACGTGCCTAGAAGTTCAGGTTCTTCACGCGGTGCATTTTCGAAAAATCTGTTTCGCGATAAAGGCAGAAAAATGATCTCGCCATTTTTGCAATTACTTGAAAACGGCTAGGAATCAGAGAAAACCATCAACATGAAAATGTTTTGCATTTTTTGTAGCTTTTCAACGGTATATTATTTGCCTCATTCCGATAATCTTTGTAGAAATTACCGTGAAAATACATTTTTCGCCATTTTCAAAACTGACAAAAAACCATAATGAATTGGGAGAAACAATACATACAAAAGAGTTTCGCATTTGTTCAAGCTTTCCTACACCATATCGCATGCTGCATTCGGACGCACGGTTAAAAAATTAACTCGAAAAAACAAACTCGGTAGGACTTGTACCATTATCTAGATTACTCTTAAACCGTTCAAGATTATAAAAAACTTTCAACGCAAAAAGTAGCGCATTTTCATAAGCTTTCCAACGCCATATAACATGCGCTAATTGGATTAGCCGTTTAGAAATCACAGCGAAAATACAAACTCGGCTGTTCGGTTTGCAAAATTTTACGTTTTTCCAAATAGCGTTTTAACAATAGGGAATTAGAGAAAACTTTCAACATGTGAAAGGAGCGGTTTTGCAGCAGTTTTCCAACAACATATTATATGCCGCATTCCGATATACGGTTTAGAACTGAGATCAAAAATACGATTCACGTTTTGTGTGTGAAGAAAAAACGGTTTTCAAATCTGCTCTTAAACCGCTTACATTTTGACAAAAATTTAAGTTGGGTCGTGATACTGGTGTCCATAGCTTTCCAACGGTATGTCGCAAGCCCCGTTTGGGTAATGTTGGCCGAAGTTCAACCTAGTTCAGAGGGAAGTTCAGGCGTGCAACTCAGGCAGTAAAATTGCAAAAAACGTGAGTTCATCACGACCCGAGAGCAGAATCCTCCCTTGAGTGAGATTTCTATTAAAAAGGAGTATTTAGTTGCTAGAAACCATTTGCAGATTACACTTACATCACACAGAACACGACTAACCAGAAAAATTCGCGGGGAGAGCCACGGTTGCGAAAATAGCCCGAAGGTCGGGTTCATACAGAGGGAAGTTCTGGCGTGTATCTCAGGAAGTATGTGTTGTGATCAGAATAATATTCTGATCCCATGATCAGAATAGTGTTTATGTATGTATGTATGTATGTATGTATGTATGTATATATATATATATATATATATATATATATATATATATATATATATATATATATATATATATATAGGAAAATGGTTGTGTACTCCTGGGAGTACGTACTCCCGCTCCTCATATACCATATAGATGAATCTTTTATACCTCTTTATTATTTTTAATATACTTCATTAGTAATTATTAGATACCCCAAAATGATTTTCATGAAAAAATTCATGTGAGTCTACATATTTTAAATGTTTACGTATATATTGATGTGTTTGTACGTGAAAAAAATATATTACAAAAAGTACGTCGCAGATAATATTTTTCCAACAAAACTCGTATTGGGTTATCTTATAATATTTAATGAAGTATATTGAGAATGATAAAGAGGTATAATTAATACATATATGAGGTATATTGAGGATGGGAGTACATACTCCGAGGAGTACAAAAGAGGAGTCCTATATATATATATATATATAGGCAACATATCCTATGCATCCAGGGGACTTCGTGTATCCTCTGCATCCCTCCATTTCCAGCCCTCCGATCAAAATCGCACGCACAACAATAAAAGCCCGACTAATTTGCACTTACCCGCCCGCATAAGCACCCAAAGTCATTGTGTCTTTGCGATAAGGTCCCGCCCAAGGGTTTCTGCAGATCGAACATACCGATTCATGCCAGGATCTACCAGCGGGCGATGGTGACCACGCAACGTGACGATCTGGTAGGGACCGATCACCACCCAAGCACAGAACACGACGGCACAGCGGACGGCCACAGACCGTGGCGGTGGTACGGCTGACGGCCACAGATCACGCCGGCGGCACGGAGGACGGCCACACAACGCGGCGGCGGTCGACGGATGGCCATACAACTCGGCCGCCGGGCAGCCGCCGGCCGGTGCTAGCGGCCAATAGTCTAGAAGGACTCGCGACATGCAATACAACCTCACGTGTTACCTAGAACTAATCGGAGCACCACATATGCACATGATCCGACATTCTTGTCTTTGCAAATTGATGTCATTGTCGCACACTTGTGCTCTATCGATCACATGGAGAGACGAACATGCATGCGAGAATCCTTTGTGAATTCCGTTGATTGATATCTGAGATCTAATTCGTTTCCTGCCTCTCGGAACAGGAGAGGAAGCCGCCATTGTCTTAATCCCAGGGGGTTTATTGTAAAGAGACAATGACTTGAATGATTAGGCGGGCGTGTAATTACAAATTACTCGTGTTTGTTCTGTTGTGCGTGCGATTTGGATCAGAGGGTCTAGAATGAATGGATTCATGGATACACGAAGTTCCCTGGATGCATAGGATACAACAACTTATAAATATAGTCATATGATTCTTATGCTAAAGTAACAATTCATTCACAATATCGAGCATGAATCATAAACTTCATCGAAAACTAACAAACTTTGATCTCGGTCATTGAAGCAATTGCAATTTATCGTAACATCGGAAAGAGTCAATATAAGAGCTTTTCAGCAAGCCTACATACTCAACTATCATATAGTCTTTCAGAATTGCTAACACTCACGCAATACTTATGGTTATGGAGTTTTAATCGGACACAGAGAAAGATAGGGGCTTATGGTGTTGCCTCCCAACCTTTTACCTCAAGGGTAATGTCAACAGTAATAGACCATGAAAACTTACATCCAATTGGGTATATATGACACGATCTTTCCAACACAATGTGCTTGCCAAAGGATAAAATGTAAAAAGGAAGGGTGAATTTCACCTCGACTCTTATAAGGCAAGAATAATAGATAGGCCCTTCGCAAAGGGAAGCAGAGGTTGTCATGTGTTTTTATGGTTGGATTCGGAAAGTCTTAGCACAGAAGAACATCACTTTATATTGCCGCTTGTGATAAGGACTTTTATTATGCAGTATGTCGCTTTTATTACTTCCATATCACAAGATCGTATAAAGCTTATTTCCTCCACACTAATAAATCATACATATTTTAGCGAGTTTACAACATGACAACTTACTTGGAAGGATCTTTCTCAATCCATAGGTAGGTATGGTGGACTCTCATGGCAAAACTGGGTTTAAGGATGTATGGAAGCACAAGTAGTATCTCTACTTGGTGCGAGGAGTTTTGGCTAGCATGAGGGGGAAAGGCAAGCTCAACATGTTGGATGATCCATGACAATGTAATTTATTTCAGATATAAGAAAACATAACCCATTATGTTGTCTTCCTTGTCCAACATCAACTCTTTAGCATATCATATTTTAATGAGTGCTCACAATCATAAAAGATGTCCAAGATAGTATATTTGTATGTGAAGCCTCTCTTCTTTTATTACTTCCTATTAATTGCAATGATGACCGAAACTATGTTTTTCAACTCCCAACAACTTTTATTCATCATACTCTTTATATGTGAAGTCATTACTTTCCATAAGATCAATATGATCTCTTTGGATACTCTTTATGTTTTCTTTCTTCTATCATGACCAAAGTAAGGAAATCAAGCCCTTGACTCAACACTAGTCTTTATTATATAGCTCACGGACTCGATTACAAAGGGTAAATATCATAAGGCAAAACCTCACAACTAGATCGTGCTAACTTTATTCTACTAGATCAAGATACTACCAAAAGGATCGAACTAAGAAAAACAGTAATGATAGGAGTGATGATGATACGATACCGGGGTCACTCCCCCAAGCTTGGCAGTTGCCAAGGGGAGTGCCCATAACCATATGATTATGTCTCCTTCTTTGGTGGTGGTGATGTAGGAGTTGTTGATGATGTAGGTTTGTTGTACACCTTCCAAGGCATGGGCTCACCATCGTAGAAGGATGATCGAGCCTCCGGGATACTCAAATCTACAGCCAAACTCATCTTCTTGAATCTATATTCATACTCACAGTTTTGGATTTGCAGGTCATACACTACTGGAATCTGGCAGATGGCAAAGGCATGGTCGGCGGATGGCAAAGGCTTTGCCATCAGCCAGCAGATGGCAAACAGTTTGCCATCATCCAGTGGGCAAAGGCTTCTTTGCCATCTGCTGGCTGATGGCAAAGAGCTTGTGCCTTTGCCATCAGCTGACAGATGGCAAAGCCTCTTAACGGGGTTAGCCCCGTTAGAAGGATAACGGCATACTTTGCCATCTGCCAGCAGATGGCAAAGGCTGCAGGCTCTTAGCCATCTGCCAGCAGATGGCAAAGGCTGCATACTTTGCCATCTGCCAGCTGATGGCAAAGAGCTTTGCCATCTGCTGGCAGATGGCAAAGAGCCCAAATAGGCCAGTCCAAATTTTACCTCTGAATGACACGTGGTCTCTTTGCCATCTGCCAGCTGATGGCAAAACTCTTTGCCATCTGCCAGCAGATGGCAAAGTGTCTATATTGCCCCATTTAATTTTGTTTTTCTTATATCAATTCATTTTCACAGAAAATCAAACACAAATATATTTATATGACCAATATAGCATATTCAACACATATTACCAATAGTCATAAACACATATACATATCCAACACATGTTACCAATAGTAGCAAGTTTCATCCGTACATATACATAGTTTCATCAATATTACACAGTTTCATCCATAGGTAGCAAGTTTCACAAGGTCAAAACAAAAACTAAATACAAGCACTCCATCAACCCAAGCTTCCGTGATCTTAAGCAAATCTGTAAAATGGGAAAGAAGAAAGTTAGAAGAAGACTAGAAGAAGAAGATTATTATGATACAACTAAAATGTGAAGTTTATTATGATGCAACTTATATCTGTAAAATAGGTCATTTTGGATCCCAAGTATTACATATGTACTTTGTATAAAGTTGGTTTTATAAAGTTAGAAGAAGAAGACTAGAAGAAGAAAATTATTATAAAGTTGGTTTTTAAAATCAGTAGTATTATCATATGTACTTTGTATCCCAAGTATTACATATTTTCTAGAGAAAATGACTTTCAAGTTTGTATTTTGTGCCAATCACTAAAAATTCTACATTATTCAGTTGGAAGAAACAAAATATGAACTACTTAAGAACTAAAATTATAAACAATTTAGTGAATCAAAGAGGCATGTAGATGTCTTGTTTTGCAAATACATCTAGAAGGATGAACAAATAATTTAGTACATGCTCTAAACAGGAGTTCCAAGTTATTATATTCATGCAGCATACATGTTCTATTCCGTACACAGTGGAAGTGGCGAATCTTGGAAGAAATTCGAGGGCGGGCTCAAAGTTAACGGTGTGGAAAATGGGGAGCATTCGAATTGAGGGATTAGTGCTCTCATTTGTTGGAGTAGGATGAATTATGTTCTCAATAGGGGCTGGTTGAACAACAACATCAACTGGAGGAGCATTGGGTTCAGAAACAACATGGGGAGCATTCGAATTGTTTGCAAACCAACTGTGCAAAGTTTTTTCTCTTCATTTCTACAAACAAGAATGATGATTAGTACCGGATTAATCTTATATAAACAGCTAGCTATATTGATTCTCTTCTCTAGCACTTGAACAATTTAACCAACAATTGTTAACAGCTAGCTACCATTAGTCCATTACCATGAATTAGTAGCCAAATAACAGAATACAGCCTTCAGGCAATTAGGAGCTTTCGAGCAGAGCAGCGACATCAGCAGCCGGACGGAGCAGCAGCTCGGATGACCCAGCAATTGGCTAAGCCTCCTCCTCTAATCCACGGCCACGCTGGGGAAGGGACCATATTAGGGGAGAGCCGGGCGCAGCTTTGCGGAGGTCGGCCCTGGTCGCTGGCGGCACGAAGGAAAGATCCGGCGGCCTGCGGCAGCGCGAAGGAGAGATCCAGCGGCCGGCGGCAGCTAGGGCACCTGCGCACAAGGCAGCGGCTCGGCTGGGTTCCGTGTCTGCGGCTGTGCGCACAAGGGAGCGACTGCACGAGGGAGACCATGGAACGAGCGTGCGCACGATCTCTGTTTTGGGAATTGATGGACTGGAAATTGCTATCGACTTGTTAGGTTGGGCTTTGAAATTAGTACTAAGAAGAGGATAAACAGGGAGACCATGGAACGAGCATGCAGTAGCAAGATGCTTCAGGTGTCATTATACACTAGAAGGAAACACGCGTCGTGACGGGCCGTTTTGTAGTGATTTATTTCAAGCAGAGGATAAACAGGAATATATGTGAAGCAAAATAGCTCTAAAGTGATTCAGTTCAAGCAGTGCTTCATTAGTAGCAGAACATGCATTTATCATGTATATCTATCAAGCTACACAATTTCAGCGCAGTGGAAAACTAACTGTGCGATGTCAAACAAATGTGCACCTAAATCTCTTTGTGACTCTTGAAGATATGGAACTTGTCCCATGCTCAAAGCTGAGCCTCCTATTTCCCAGCAAATGAGCCGAAAATGACAGATGAGATCCATGTGATACCAAGCAAAGTTTATCCAATTTTCCTGCACAACAATACAACAATACAGATGAGTCAAAATGAGAAAGTTAAAACCCAAGTGACACCAATGAATAATTATTGTATTCCATTCGAACACTTTGCTTACTCGAACTTGCACGATACCATAACAGAAGCGGTGAACTATTATTTAAAACCCGTGCAAGACATGGCAGGAGTGGAGTTCATAGAGCATAGCTATGTCCACTGTTTTGTGATTTTCACAACCCCTGCTAGTAAATATATATTTGTAATTTGAACCGACCAGGAGCCAAAATGGGACAGGAGAATAAATCAAGGTTTATTTTGAAAGGCAGTAACACTTAACATGTCTATTTGAAATTATCATGACTATTGCCGCTTGAAGAATGTACAAGTATGTGACCACACAGCTAGACTTAATATTAGAATCCATTATTTTAAAGCTCTTTAGCTCATAAACTTTGTAATATGTCTGTTCATACCACTACATCACTACAACTTCATGACAGGTTGTCCTGAATGAAATTAGAAATAGCAAGATCAAATTTTGGCAAGGGGACTACCGACGACAGTTCAAATGCGGCTCCTAGCTGCCAAGCACCACTCATGCCACCTGCTCCAAGCCACCTCTCGGCACATGCTCTGATCTAACATATCACAGTTCACAACAACACTCATATATAGCTATTGCGAAGTAAAGACAAAAAACACAGTGGCATAAAACTTCATTATATGAAAAATTCAGACCTGTACCTTCACTTCCTTTCTCGCCGGATCCTTGTCCTCCTGATACTCCCATGCCAGATTCCTGTATTACTATGGAGAGTAACTAAGCAAAAGCATTATCTTCAATGCAGAAGTTTTAGGAAACCCACATAGAAACAAAAACATGCTACAAAACCGAATCTCATACACAAGTCCCTGCATTTGGCAGAAACTACTCAAAATATTGCGGGATGATCATCATGAGGTCAAATTAACAAGTGGCACCCTCAAATAGCAACCAGTCAGGATGAAAAAGACCCAACATTCTGGTAATATTGACAACCAAGGTGCCATGTAACATTCATCTACTTCATCGGAATATCTATGTTTAACTAGCATACGAAGCTATTGCTGGTGTGTTTCACTTGGATCATCAATTTTTCTTGCCCGCCAGTGCTTCAATATGACTCCCTCAGTTTGGGCTTTTTCTCTGTCCTCGTCTAAAAAATAAAATGTTTTTCTTGTTGTGACATTAGATATTACAGTTGTAAAACATCAAAAAGAAACATTGTCTGAAGAATAGTTTTCCTTACCAGTTGTTTGTATTACTAGCAACTGCAGATAAATGAACATGTAAGAAATACAATTGCTATTAAAAAGTCAGATAAACAGGCGAAAATACACATTTAACATGTTTCCTTTCATGTACATATAGACTGACAACCAATAATTGCTCACAATGGCAACACATCAGATAGAAGACGCTTGTGTAAACATATCAAAGAAAAAAACAAGGCGAGGATCAAATTCTCTCTAGTAATAGCTTTTAATTTAGACCAAGAGAGGAGAGGAGATGGAAGATCTATATGCAGGTTCTGCAGCATCCATTGTTCTAGCTTTTCTATACCTACACAGTAGCTGAAAGAAAGGATGAACCAAAGTACAAAAGCCTCGAAGGTTAAGAAAATCTCACAAGATTGTGAGGCCTTTGGTCTTTCCTATTCCAGCAAGCTAAATGAATTAAGAAAAGAGTGGCATACGAAAATAGAAAAATAGACACCAATGTGTACATGTGAAATATAATTATGATTACGAATCAACGAATATTTCTCTAGCAAAACAAAATGCACAGACAAAGGAATAGTTTTTCTGCCAAACAAAATGCTCAGATATTCTTTGCATGTGAACAGAGTTACACACTAACCATCATCCATCATCGATCTCCATCTAGTACTACTAGTAGTACTACTATATCTCTAGATAAACATATCCTTTAACCAAGAACGAAGAGTTGTATCACAGAATATACAAGCTAATGTAAGCATTTCAGATCAAAACACAGACACATAATGAAGCTTCAATTTAGTTTCAAGTACATTGTGGTCACCAAACTGCAAATGCATGTAGTTAAGTTGACCAATTTTACATCGACATGGAGCGCCTCTAGGTTGGGAAACATCCGAGAAAGCCGGGCACTTTCTTCACAGCATTGTGGTCACCAAACTGCACCTCCATGTCCAAAATCTGGACACTAGGGATAATATCCTCCTTGCTACCAGCTTGCAATGCACACGGAGATTAGGTGCATGGCCAATTAAATTTGCAGGATGTACTACAAATGCACCCAACGACCAAAAATCTAATTCAGATCATATATTAGTTAAAAAGGAATTTAAGATACAATACATTTAAAGCTCCAGAACCAAAATTATGACCAGATCCATCCATGGAGGAGGATCACTCCATGGCCGAAATCCTCTTTGGGAGACTGGAGCTATTCGAGGACGACCTAAGGACGCAATCAAAGGGGGTGTTGAAGGGGACGGGTGAGCGGGCACCTTTGGAGTTGGTGAAGAAGGCGAGGACGGCGGCGGCGAGCTGGTTGGCCTTGGCGCGGGAGTCGCGGCCGCCCCACTTGTTCTCCACCGCCATCTGCAGCACCGTCCACAGCGCAAACACCAGCCCGACGCCCTCCTCGAGCGCCGCGGCCGCCTGCGGCGGGAGACCCCCACCGCCGCTGGTGGATGCCGACATGGTGCGGGAGCTCTTGGAAGAGGGCTGGGGCTTCGATGGCCTTTTGGGGCGTTTGGAGTGGACGGGGGCGAGATGCGGAGGACGACGAGCGGGCGAGTGGTTCTCACCTGGGGAGAGCGGGCATCGCCGCCGCGCTTGGCCGACGGGGACCTCGCGGCGCCGGACTCGGGGGGCGCGTCGTGCTCGGCCATGGGGTGGGAT
>LR738711.1:192084772-192096049 GCA_902687465.1 Secale cereale
GGAGCTTGGGCGGTGGCGGGGTTGTGGGGCGGCGGGTGGTGCGGGCGCGGGTCAGATGTGTGGGAGAGAGGGAGAGGAGGGGGGAGAGGGAGGGGATAAGAGAGAACAAATTTTTTTACATGGAAAAAATAATCCCATCTCTTTGCCATCTGCCAGCAGATGGCAAAGAATCTTTGCCATCTGTTGGCAGATGGCAAAGAGGTGGCGCTGGTACGCTATTACACTCTTGACGACCACAGTACTTGCCAACCTCTATGCCATCTGCTGGCAGATGGCAAAGATTATTTGCCATCTGCTGGCAGATGGCAAAGAATTGGCTGATGGCAACCATTTTCTTTGCCATCTGTCAGTTCTTTGCCATCTGTTTTTTATAAGGAGATGGCAAAGACGTTCTTTGCCATCAGCTGGTAGATGGCAAAGAGCTGGCTGATGGCAAATTCCCAGATTCCAGTAGTGATAGATCTGGGCTTGGAGGTGCTCGATTTTCTCTTGAAGATTGGAGATAGCTTCCCCGAAGATCCTTGAGTCCAGCTTGAGGTTGTTGGCGAGCTCTGAGATCATCATGTGGTTCGCGTTGAGACCTCATTACACCATACCTTGGCACTTGAAAACTTGCTGCTCCATTGCTTCGAGTCTTGTCTCCACGCTTCCGGTCCTCCTTGGCCCCTCAACATCACGGATGTGCAGCACCCCCTCATGCAACTCCATGGTCTGAGGGTGGTGCAGCACCTCCGCAAGGTAGGGGTCGATGACCTTCTCGAAGAACTTGTCCTTGGGGGTGTTGGAGGACGCCATGATGATCTAGATCTGTCAAAAACAGTAGCTCGAAACGAAAACAGAGGATTTTTGCGTGATACAGAGGTCAAAACCTTCGGGAGTATATATAATGAATTTTTACCGACCAAAAGGAGTAACATACAAGAAATCGGAGTCCGAGAGACACACGAGCTGCCCACGAGGTAGGGGCGCGCGCCTAGGCAAGGGGGGCGCGCCATCCACCCTCGTGGACGGCTCGTGTCTCTTCCGGACTGTCACTTATTTTTCTATTTTTTTAAATACTCCAAAACGGTGAAAAATTGCCTTTAGAACTGTTTTGGAGTCGGTTTACTTACCGTACCACATACCTCTTCCTTTTTCGGGGTCTGAATCGTCCTGGAAAGTGTCCCTTATGTATTCCTCCGGGGTTATGGTTTCAATAACATTGGTTTCAAAATTTATAGGATTACCTGAGATATAATGTTTGTTTCTTTGACCGTTCACCACCTTCAGATTTGTTCCTTCGAAGTTGTTGATTTTTATGGCACCAGAACGATAGACCTCCTCGATAACGTCCTTCCCACTTAGAGAGAAGTTTTCCTGCAAAAAATCTAAAACGAGAGTTGTATAGTAAGACATAATCACCTACGTTAAACTCAGGCTTTTGTATCCTTTTGTCATGCCATCTTTTAACCTTTTCTTTAAACAGCTTGGCATTCTTATAGGCCTGGGTCCTCCATTCATCAAGAGAGCTAATGTCAAACAGCCTCTTCTCACCGGCAAGTTTGAAATCATAATTGAGCTCTTTAATAGCCCAATATGCCTTATGTTCTAGCTCAAGAGGTAAGTGACAAGCCTTTCCATAAACCATCTTATATGGAGACATACCCATAGGATTTTTGTATGCAATTCTATAGGCCCATAATGCATCATCGTGTTTCTTGGACCAATTCTTCCTAGACCTATTAACTGTCTTTTGCAAAATTAATTTCAGCTCTCTATTACTTAGTTCTACTTGACCACTAGTGTGTGGGTGATAAGGGGATGTAATTCTATGGTTGACATCATACTTTGCAAGCATTTTACGGAAAGCACCATGAATAAAGTGTGAACCACCATCAGTCATTAAGTATCTTGGGACTCCAAACCTCGGAAAAATAACTTCTTTAAGCATCTTAATAGAGGTGTTATGATCAGCACTACTAGTTGGAATAGATTCTACCCACTTAGTAACGTAATTAACAACAACTAGAATATGTGTGTACCCATTAGAGGCAGGAAACGGTCCCATATAATCAAAGCCCCAAACATCAAATGGTTCAATAAAAAGTGAATAATTCATAGGCATTTCTTGATGTCTACTGATATTACTAATTCTTTGACATTCATCACAAGATAAGACAAACTTACGGGCATCTTTGAAGAGAGTATGCCAATAAAAACCTGATTGCACTACCTTATGCGCAGTTCTATCTCCAGCATGGTGTCCTCCATAAGCTTCGGAGTGGCACTTGCCTAGGATCTGTTCCTGTTCATGCTCAGGTACACAACATCTAATAATACCATCTACTCCTTCTTTATAAGGATGTGGGTCATCCCAGAAGTAATGCCTCAAATCATAGAAGAACTTTTTCTTTTGCTGGTATGTGAAGCTAGGAGGTATAAAGCAGTACGAGAAGTATTTATGACAGCTAATTGTTCATCAGGAAAGCTGGGTTATCAAGTATATTCTCTAGCCTAGACAAGTTATCTACTACAGGGTTCTCAGCTCCCTTTCTATCAATAATATGCAAGTAAAATTCTTGCAGCAAGAGAACCCATCTAATAAGTCTAGGTTTAGCATCTTTATTTTCCATAAGGTATTTGATAGCAGCATGATCAGTGTGAATAGTTACTTTAGAATCAACAATATAAGGTCTAAACTTATCACAAGCAAATACAACTGCTAAAAATTATTTCTCAGTGGTAGCATAATTTTTCTGGGCACTGTCTAGAGTTTTACTAGCATACTGGATAACATATAATTACTTATCAACTCTTTGCCCTAAAACAGCACCTACAACATAATAACTAGCATCACACATAATCTCAAAAGGTAAATTCCAGTTAGGAGGCTGGACAATAGGTGCAGTGATCAAAGCTTTCTTAAGTATTTCAAATGCCTCTAGAAAATAATCATCAAAGACAAAAGGAATGTATTTTTGTAAGAGATTAGTCTGAGGCCTATAGATTTTGGAGAAGTCCTTAATGAACCTCCTATAAAACCCGGCATGACCAAGGAAACTTCATAGACCTTTGATGTCCTTGGGGCACGGCATCTTTTCAATAGCATCAACTTT
The DNA here is from genome assembly GCA_902687465.1 of Secale cereale. NCBI lineage: Eukaryota > Viridiplantae > Streptophyta > Magnoliopsida > Poales > Poaceae > Secale > Secale cereale. The sequence goes on from LR738711.1 coordinate 192,087,868, forward strand.
AGCCTTATCAACTTCAATACCACTTTCAGAAATTTATGTCCAAAGACAATGCCTTCATTAACCATAAAGTGGTACTTCTCCCAATGCAAGACAAGATTAGTGTCTTCACATCTTTGCAAAACTCAATCAAGGTTGCTTAAGCAATCATCAAAAGAAGTTTCGTAAACGGAGAAATCATCCATGAAAACCTCAACAATCTTTTCACAAAAATCAGAGAATATAGCCATCATGCATCTTTGAAAGGTAGCAGGTGCATTACATAAACCAAAAGGCATACGTCTATAAGCAAAGGTACCGAAAGGACAAGTAAAAGTGGTCTTTTCTTGATCCCCTTTTGACACAGGTATTTGAGAGAAACCAGAATAACCATCTAGAAAGCAAAAATGAGTATGTTTGGATAACCTTTCTAGCATTTGATCAATAAAAGGCAAGGGGTAATGATCTTTCTTCGTAGCTTTATTTAATTTACGGAAATCAATTACCATACTATAACCTGTAACAATTCTTTGCAGGATCAATTCATCTTTATCATTAGGAACAACAGTCATACCTCCCTTCTTAGGGACACAATGGACAGGACTTACCCACTGGCTATCAGCAATTGGATAGTTAATACATGCCTCTAGAAGCTTTAGTATTTCCTTCCTTACCACTTCTTTCATCTTACGATTTAACCGTCGTTGATGATCAATAACCGGTTTAGCATTTTCTTCCAATTTTATCTTGCATTGGCATAAAGTGGGACTGATGCCCTTAAGATCATCCAGAGTATATCCAATAGCAGCACGGAGCTTCTTCAGAGTTTTCAATAGTTTTTCTTCTTCCTTCTCTGAAAGGTTAGCAGTAATAATAACAGGATATATCTTCTTTTTATCAAGATAAACATACTTAAGATTATCAGGTAAAGGTTTAAGTTCAAATACGGGATCACCCTTGGGTGGAGGAGGATCCCCTAGGATTTCAACAGGCAAGTTGTTTTTCAATACGTGTCCCTGATTAAAGAATATTTCATCTATTTCCCTTCTCTCTTTCATATGCATATCATTTTCATGGTCTAGCAAGTATTGTTCTAAAGGATCATTAGGAGGTACAACAATATAAGCAAGACCAATAATTTCATCCTTACTAGGTAGTTCTTTATCAAGAGGTTGTCTACGAAATTTAGCAAAGTTAAAATCATGAGACATATCGCCTAAACCAACAGTAAAGATATATTTCACACAATCTATCTTAGCATTAACAATATTCAAGAAGGGTCTACCAAATATAATGGGACAAAAATCATCTTGTGGGGAACAAAGAACAAGAAAATCAGCAGGGTATTTAACTTTCCCACACAAGACTTCAACATCTCTAACAATCCCAATTGGTGAGATAGTGCCTCTATTATCAAGTTTAATAGTAACATATATACCTTCTAGCTCAACGGGTGCGATATCTTGCATAATTTCATCATATAGGGTATGAGGGATAATGCTTGCACTAGCACCTACATCACATAAACCATGATAGCAATGATCTCCTATTTTAACAGAGATAACACGCAAGCCTACAATAGATCTTTAACCATAGCAACACTAGGTTCAACTTTAATTTGCTCAGGGGGTGTAAGTGTTCTTGTATTACTCTTATGAACTACAGTTGAAGCTTTAGCATGATCCTTTATTCTAACAGGGAAAGGTGGTTTCTCAATATAAGCAGTAGGAACAATAGGATCAACATTATAAGTGATAGTCCTTTCTTCAACTTTAACAGGTTCAACTACTTTTTCTTCAATGGGAGGATGGTATTTAAAACACTTCTCCTTGGGAAGATCAACAAGAGTAGCAAATGATTCACAGAAAGAAGCTACTATCTCAGAGTCAAGTCCATATTTAGTGCTAAACTCATGGAAAACATCGGTATCCATAAAAAGCTTTAACACAATCAAACTTAGGGGTCATACATGACTCCTTACCTTCATTGAGATCCCAATCTTCAGAGTAGCGTTTAATTCTTTCAAATAAATCCCATTTGAATTCAATAGTCTTCATCATAAAAGATCCAGAACAATAAGTATCGAGCATGGAGTGATTATTGAGAGAAAGCCGAGCATAAATTTTTTGAATAATCATTTTTCTTGAGAGCTCATGATTGGGGCATGAATATAAAATTGACTTAATCCTCCCCCAAGCTTGAGCGATGCTTTCTCCTTCGCGAGGCCAAAAAATATAGATATAATTATGATCACGATGAACCTGGTGCATAGGGTAGAACTTCTCATGAAATTCCAACTTCCGACGACTATAGTTCCATGATTCAATATCATCACATAGCCTAAACCACGTCAATGCACCCCCCTTCAAAGATAAAGGGAAGACCTTCTTATAGATAACATCCTCGGGAATACCTGCAAGCTGAAATAATCCACAAACTTCATCCACATAGATTAGGTGTAAATCGGGTGCAGTGTTCCGTCTCCTGTAAAAGGATTATCTAGCAGTTTCTCTATCATACCCGAAGGAATTTCAAAGTAAACATTTTCAGTAGGTGCAGTAGGTTGAGGACCAACTCTTTGCTCTTCTGGCCAGGGTGAAGATACCCCGAACAAGCCCCTCAAAGGATTATGAGCCATAGTAACAAGTGACAATAAATTTCAGCACACTATATAAATTTTTCCTTACCAAATTCCACAAACCAAAGGCGCTTCACTCCCCGACAACGGCGCCAGAAAAGAGTCTTTATGACCCACAAGTGTAGGGGATCTATCGTAGTCCTTTCAATAAGTAAGAGTATCAATACCAATGAGAAGCACAAGGAAATGATAGGCAGTTTTCAGTAAGGTATTTTCTGCAAGCACTGAAATTATAGGTAACAGATAGTTTTGTGATAAGGTAATTGGTAGCAAGTAACAAAAGGTAAAAGTAAATAAGGTGCATCAAGGTGGCCCATTCCTTTTTGTAGCAAAGGACAAGCCTGGACAAACTCTTATATTAAGTAAAGCGCTCCCGAGGACACATGGGAATTATCGTCAAGCTAGTTTTCATCACGATCATCTGATTCGCGTTCGGTACTTTGATAATTTAGTATGTGGGTGGACCGGTGCTTGGGTGCTGTCCTTACTTGGACAAGCCTCCCACTTATGATTAACCTCTAATGCAAGCATCCACAACTACAAAAGAAGTATTAAGGTAAACCTAACCACGGGATGAAACAAGTGGATCCAAATCAGCCCCTTACGAAGCAACACATAAACTAGGGTTTAAGCTTCTGTCACTCTAGCAACCCATCATCTACTTATTACTTCCCAATGCCTTCCTCTAGGCCAAAATAATGGTGAAGTGTCATGTAGTCGACGTTCACATGACACCACTAGAGGAGAGACAACATACATCTCATCAAAATATCGAACGAAGACCAAATTCACATGACTACTTATAGCAAGACTTCTCCCATGTCCTCGGGAACAAAAGTAAATACTCACAAGACATAATATTGTTCATGATCAGAGGGGTATTAATATGCATAATGGATCTGAACATATGATCTTCCATGAAATAAACCAACTAGCATCAACTATAAGAAGTAATCAACACTACTAGCAACCCACAGGTACCAATCTGAGGTTTGGGTACAAAGATTGGATACAAGAGATGAACTAGGGTTTGAGAGGAGATGGTGCTGGTGAAGATGTTGATGAAGATAGCCCTCCCCAAGATGGGAGAGTTGTTGGTGATGACGGCGGTGACGATTTCCCCCTCCCGGAGGGAAGTATCCCCGGCAGAACAGCTCTGCCGGAGCCCTAGATTGGTTTCCGCCAAGGTTCTGCCTCGAGACGGCGGCGTCTGGTCCCGAATGCCTCCTTATGTTTTTTTTCAGGTCAAAACACATGATATATGAGAAGATGGGCATCGGAGGGCCATCGAGGGGCCCATGAGGCAGGGGGCGCACCCTGAGGGGGGGCGCCCCCACCCTCGTGGATGGCTGGTGGCCCCCTGGTGATCTTCTTCCACCAGATATTTTTTATATTTTCTGAAACGCAGTCCTGTGAAGTTTCGGGGCTTTTGGAGTTGTGCAGAATAGGTTTCCAGAGTTTGCTCCTTTTCGAGCCCAGAATTCCAGGTGTCGGCATTCTCCCTCTTCATGTAAACCTTGTAAAATAAGAGAGAAAAGGCATAAGTACTGTGACATAACGTGTAATAACAGCCCATAATGCAATAAATATCAACATATCAGCATGATGCAAAATGGACGTATCAATGCTCTACAAGTGTTTCCGAAAGTGTTTGTGGTGTTGGCATAGATCAAGATTAGGATTTGTCACTCCGAGTGTCGGAGATGTATCTCTGGGCCCTCTCGCTAATACTCATCATAATAAGCCTTGCAAGCAAAAGACTAATGAGTTAGTCACGAGATGATGTGTTATGGAACGAGTAAAGAGACTTGCCGGTAACGAGATTGAACTAGGTATGATGATACCGACGATCGAATCTCGGACAAATAACATACCGATGAGAAAGGGAACAACATATGTTGTTATGCGGTTTGACCGATAAAGATCTTCGAAGAATATGTAGGAACCAATATGAGCATCCAGGTTCCGCTATTGGTTATTGACCGGAGATGTGTCTCGGTCATGTCTACATAGTTCCTGAACCCGTAGGGTCCGCACGCTTAACGTTTGACGACTATTGGTATTACGAGTCTATGTGATTTGATGTACCGAAGGTTGTTCGGAGTCCCGTATGAGATCACGGACACGACAAGGACTCTCGAAATGGTCGAGACAAAAGATTCATATATTGGAAAGTTATGGTTGGACACCAGAAAGGTTTCGTATAGGTTCGGGCATTTTCCGGAGTACCGGGGGGGTTACCGGAACCCCCCGGGGGTTAATGGGGCTTCATGGGCCTTAGTGGAAGAGAGGAGGAGGCGGTCAGGTGGAGGCACCCCCTAAGCCCAATCCGAATTGGAGGGGGGAGGGGTAGGATCCCCCCCCTTGGGGCGCGCCCTATGAGACCGGCCGGCCCCCTCCTCTACTCCTTTATATACGGGGGAGGGGTGCACCCCAAAGACACACAAGTTGACAATTGTTTAAACCATGTGCGGTGCCCCCTTCCATAGTTACACACCTTGGTCATATTGTCATAGTGCTTAGGCGAAGCCCTGCATCGGTAACTTCATCAACACTATCACCATGGCGTCGTGCTGACGAAACTCTCCCTCGGCCTCAACTGGATCAAGAGTATGAGGGACGTCACCGAGCTGACCGTGTGCAGATCGCGGAGGTGTCGTGCGTTTGGTGCTTGATCGGTTGGATCGCGAAGACATTCGACTACATCAACCGCGTTACTAAACACTTCCGCTTTCGGTCTACAAGGCTACGTCGACACACTCTTCCCGCTCGTTGCTATGCTTCTCCTAGATAGATCTTGCGTGATCATAGGATTTTTTTTTGAAATACTACGTTCCCCAACAGTGGCATCATGAGCCAGGTCTATGCATAGATGATATGCACGAGTAGAACACAATGAGTTGTGGACGATAATAGTCATACTGCTTACCAGCATGTCATACTTTGATTTGGTAGTATTGTTGGATGGAGCGGCCCAGACCGACATTACAAGATCGCGTTCATGAGACTGGTTCTACTGTAGTGCTTCGCACAAAGGTGGCTAGTGGGTGTCTGTTTCTCCAACTTGAGTTGAATCGAGTGTGACCACGCCCAGTCCTTGTTGAAGGTTAAAATAGCACAGTTGATGAAAAATCGTTGTGATTTTGATGCGTATGTAAGAACGGTTCTTGCTAAGCCCGTAGCAGCCACGTTAAATTTGCAACAACAAAGTAGAGGACATCTAACTTGTTTTTGCAGGGCAGGTTGTGATGTGATATGGTCAAGACATGATGAGTTATACGTTATTGTATGAGATGATCATTTTGATGCGTATGTAAGAACGGTTCTTGCTAAGCCCGTAGCAGCCACGTAAAATTTGCAACAACAAAGTAGAGGACATCTAACTTGTTTTTGCAGGGCATGTTGTGATGTGATATGGTCAAGACATGATGAGTTATACGTTATTGTATGAGATGATCATATTTTGTAAATTATCAGCAACCGGCAGGAGCCTTATGGTTGTCTCTTTATTGTATGAATTGGGAAAGCCATATAATTTCTTTACTTTATCATTATGAGTTAGCGATAGTAGTAGTAGCAACAGTTGGCGAGACGGCCATGACGCTACGATGAAGATCATGGTGTCAAGCCGGTGATGATGGAGATTGCTACTTCTCGAGCTTGCGTTGTATTCCCTCGAAGAGGAAAGGGTGATGCAACACAGTAGCGTAAGTATTTCCCTTAGTTTTTGAGAACCAAGGTATCAATCCAGTAGGAGACCGCGCGCGAGTCCCTCGCACCTGCACAAACAAATAAGAACTTCACAGCCAACGCGATAAAGGGTTGTCAATGCCTTCACGGTCACTTACGAAAGTGAGATCTGATAGATAGGATAGTATAATATTTCTGGTATTTTTGGTATAAGAACATAAAGTAAATAAAGCAAAGTAAAGTAGATGGAAGATTAATATGTTGAGAATAGACCCGGGGACCATAGGTTTCACTAGTGGCTTCTCTCATGATAGAAGAATTCTACGGTGGGTGAAGAAATTACTGTCGAGCAATTTATAGAAAAGCGCATAGTTATGAGAATATCTAGGCATGATCATTATATATAGGCATCACGTCCGTGACAAGTAGACCGAAACGATTCTGCATCTACTACTATTACTCCACACATCGACCGCTATCCAGCATGCATCTAGAGTATTAAGTTCATAAGAACAGAGTAATGCTTTAAGAAAGATGACATGATGTAGAGGGATAAACTCAAGCAATATGATATAAACCCCATCTTTTTATCCTTGATGGCAACAATACAATACCTGCCTTGCTGCCCCTGCTGTCACTGGGAAAGGACACCGCAAGATTGAACCCAAAGCCAAGCACTTCTCCAATTGCAAGAACTAGAGATCTAGTAGGCCAAACCAAACCAATAATTCGAAGAGACTTGCAAGGATATTATAATCATACATAAAAGATTTTAGAAAAGAATCAAATATTGTTCATAGATAATCTTGATCATAAACCCACAACTCATCGTATCTCGACAAACACACCGCAAAAGATTACATCGAATAGATCTCCTCGAAGATCAAGGAGAAATTTGTATTGAGATCCAAAAGGAGAGAAGAAGCCAGTTGGCTAATAACTATGGACCCTAAGGTTTGTGGTAAACTACTCACAACTCATTGGTGAGGCTATGGTGTTTATGTAGAAGCACTCCGTGGTAGATCCCCCCTCCGGCGGAGCTTCGGAACATGCCCCAAGATGGGATCTCATGGGAACAGAAGGTTGCGGCGGTGGAATTAGGGTTTTCTCTGTTGCCTCGATGTTTTCAGGGTACGTGGATATATATAGGAGGAAGGAGGGCATCGGGGGAGCCAGAGGGGGCCCACGATGGTGGGGGCGCGCCCTGGACCCTCGTGGTCGCCTCTCTCGTTCCCTCGCGTGTACTCCAAGTCTTCCGGATAGATACGGTTCCAAAAATAACTCTCCGAAGGTTTCATTCCGTTTGGACTCCGTTCGATATTCCTTTTCTGCGAAACACTGAAAAAGGCAAAAAACAGCAATTTGCACTCGGCCTTGGGTTAGTAGGTTAGTCCCAAAAATAATATAAAAGTGTATAATAAAGCCCATTAAACATCCAAAACAGAATATATAATAGCATGGAACAATAAAAAATTATAGATACATTCGAGAAGTATCAAGCATCCCCAAGATTAATTCCCGCTCGTCCTCGAGTAGGTAAATGATAAAAACAGAATTTCTGATGTGGAATTCTAACTAACATAATTCTCAATGTAATTTCTTTATTGTGGCATGAATGTTTTGATCTGAAAGATTCAAGATAAAAGTTCGTATTGACATAAGAATAATAATACTTCAAGCATACTAACAAAGCAATCATGTCTTCTCAAAATAACATGGCCAAAGAAAGTTCATCCTACAAAATCATATAGTTAGGCTATGCTCCATCTTCGTCGCACAAAATATTGCAATCATGTACAACCCCAGTTTCAGCCAAGCACTTGTTTCATACTTTAATTTTTTCAAACTCTTTCAACTATCACGCAATATATGAGCGTG
>LR738711.1:192096149-192120683 GCA_902687465.1 Secale cereale
TTAGGGTGAGACTTAACAGGGTAGCTAGGTTGGTTACTTTAGTTCCATTAGACATGCTAGTTTGGCACAGAAATCAACTCTACAATGCAAACTAAAAACCATGCCAATTCTGTCCCAGCGCACAAGGTGCTCGACAGAATGCCATGGGCATCTAGGGATATTTTCTGGCCACCAAATTCTCCAGAGTAGAGTCTCTTTAGATGTTAAAGAAGGTGGCAAGATTAGTTTGCCAAAAGCCAAAACTTCCTAGTGCAAGTTTTTGAGAAAACCAAATCTGGACAGAAAGTGTATACCATCATTGCATGGACCAGAAATACACCAATGGTCTCAAACTCCTGGACTTAAGAGTTTGATAGGGTATACTAATAGCAGGAGAAAAATTTAGATGCAAAAGAGCAAGCAAAGATGGAGCTGTAGTACAAACCACTAAACTGGACCAGAACACAAATGAGGGTGGTTTGCTCAAATTTTTCAAAGAACACCAGTAGGCTTTTGCATAGAAATGAATCATATACCTCTAACAACATCCCCAAATTTTGGTGGAATTTTTAAATGAATTTATAAAAGGGTTGCAGTGCAAAAGAGACTCTAAAACTTATGAGAAACCAAATAAAAGCAATAAAGTTTTTAGGGAAATATTCACAGAAATATTTCCACTGATAAAAGAAATGATCTTGATAAGGTATACAAGTCCAACAATATTCTTGAAAGGTTTCCCCCCCTTGAGGGAAACATTTCACAATTCAGAAGAAAGAAATGGTTCTGAAATCAGAAGAAAATATCCAGAAAAGAAAAATTTAATTTCCTGGCAAAATTTTAATTAATAAAACATGGTTAAATTTTGGGGTGTTACATTAAACTTGACGAGCCTGGCATGTACAGACATGGCAGAACACTGGAGACCGAAAGGTCGAGCGTGAATCATATAGTAGATATGATCAACATAAGATGTTCACCATTGAAAACTACTCCATCTCACGTGATGATGGAACGTGGTTTAGTTGATTTGGATCACGTGATCATTTAGATGACTAGAGGGATGTCTATCTAAGTGGGAGTTCTTTAGTAATATGATTAATTGAAACTTAAATTTATCATGTACTTAGTCCTGATAATTTTTTGCATATCTATGTTGTTGTAGATCAATGGCTCGTGCTACTGTTCCCTTGAATTTTAATGTGTTCCTAGAGAAAGCTAAGTTGAAAGATGATGGTAGCAACTACACGGATTGGGTCCTTAACTTGAGGATTATCCTCATTGCTGCACAGAAGAATTATGTCCTTGAAGCACCACTAGGTGACAGGCCTGCTGCAGGAGCAACTCATGACGTTATGAACGTCTGGCAAGCTCGTTCTGATGACTACTTGATAGTTCAGTGTGGCATGCTTTATGGCTTAGAATCGGGACTTCAAAGACATTTTTAACGTCATGGAGCATATGAGATGTTCCAAGAGTTGAAGTTAATATTTCAAGCAAATGCCCGAATTGAGAGATATGAAGTCTCCAATAAGTTCTATAGTTGCAAGATGGAGGAGAGCAGTTCTATCAGTGAACACTTACTCAGAACGTCTGGGTACTACAATCACATGACTCAACTTGGATGCAAAGTTGACGAAGATAGTGTTATTGATAGAGTTCTTCAATAACTGCCACCAAGCTATAAAGGCTTCGTGATGAACTATGATATGCAAGGGATGCAAAAGACTATTCCCGAGCTCTTTGCTATGCTCAAAGATACAAAGGTTGAAATCAAAAAGGAGCATCAAGTGTTGATGGTTAACAAGACCACTAGTTTCAAGAAAAAGGGCAACGGAAGGAAGGGGAACTTCAAGAAGAAAAGAAAGCCAGTTGCTACTCCCGCGAAGAAACCCAAGTTTGGAGCCAAGCCTGAAATTGAGTGCTTCTACTGCAAAGGAATAGGTCACTCGAAGCGGAACTGCCCCAAGTATTTGGTGGATAAGAAGGATGGCAAAATGAACAAAGGTATATTTGATATACATGTTATTGATGTGAAACAGGGGCTACGTATTAAATGAAGATTAACTAATGCGCGTGGGAAATGGTTCCAAAGTCGATGTGAGCGCCGTCGGCACGCTACCTCTACATCTACCATCGGGATTAGTTTTAGACCTAAATAATTGTTATTTGGAGCCAGCGTTGAGCATCAACATTATATCTGGATCTTGTTTGTTGCAAGACGGTTATTCATTCAAATCAGAGAATAATGGTTGTTCTATTTATATGAGTAATATCTTTATGGTCATGCACCCTTGATGAATGGTCTATTTTTGTTGGATCTCGATCGTAGTGATACACATATTCATAATATTGAAGCCAACAGATGCAAAGTTGATAATGATAGTGCAACTTATTAGTGGCACTGCCGTTTGGGTCATATTGGTTTAAAACGCATGAAGAAACTCCATGTTGATGGACTTTTGGAATCACTTGATTATGAATCACTTGGTGCTTGCGAACCATGCCTCATGGGCAAGATGATTAAAACTCCGTTCTCCGGAACAATGGAGCGAGCAACTGACTTACTTCAAATCATACATATTGATGTATGTGGCCCAATGAGTGTTGAGGCTCGTGGCGGGTATCGTTATTTTCTGACCATCACAAATGATTTGAGCAGATAGGGGTATATCTACTTGATGAAGCACAAGTCTGAAACATTTGAAAAGTTCAAAGAATTTCAGAGTGAAGTAGAGAATCATCGTAACAAGAAAATAAAGTTTCTACGATCTGATCGTGGAGGCGAATATTTTAGTTATGAGTTTGGTCTTCATTTGAAACAATGTGGAATAGTTTCACAACTCACGCCACCTGGAACACCACAGTGTAATGGTGTGTCTGAACGTCGTAACCGTACTTTATTAGATATGGCGCGATCTATGATGTCTCTTACCAATTTACCACTATCGTTTTGGGGTTATGCTTTAGAGACAACTGCATTCACATTAAATAGGGCACCATCTAAATCCATTGAGACGACACCTTATGAATTGTGGTTTGGCAAGAAACCCAAGTTGTCGTTTCTTAAAGTTCGGGTTGTGATGCTTATGTGAAAAAGCTTCAACCTGATAAGCTCGAATCGAAGTCGGAGAAACGTGTCTTCATAGGATACCCAAAGGAAACTGTTGGGTACACCTTCTATCACAGATCCGAAGGCAAGATATTCATTGCTAATAATGGATCCTTTCTAGAGAAGGAGTTTCTCTCGAAAGAAGTGAGTGGGAGGAAAGTAGAACTTGATGAGGTAATTATACCTCCTCCCGAATTGAAAAGTAGTTCATCACAGAAATCAGTTCCAGTGATTCCTACACTAATTAGTGAGGAAGCTAATGATAATGATCATGAAACTTCAGATCAAGTTACTATTGAACCTCATAGGTCAACCAGAGTACGTTCCATGCCAGAATGGTACGGTAACCCTGTTCTGGAAGTCATGTTACTAGACCATGATGAACCTACGAATTACGAGGAAGCGATGATGAGCCCAGATTCTGCAAAATGGCTTGAGGCCATGAAATCTGAGATGGGATCCATGTATGAGAACAAAGTGTGGACTTTGGTTGACTTGCCCGATGATCGACAAGCCATTGAAAATAAATGGATCTTTAAGAGGAAGACTGACGCTGATGGTTATGTTACTGTCTACAAAGCTCAACTTGTTGTGAAAGGTTTTCAACAAGTTCAAGGAGTTGACTACGATGAGACTTTCTCACCTGTAGCGATGCTTAAGTCTGTCCAAATCATGTTAGCAATTGCCGCATTTTATGATTATGAAATCTGGGAAATGGAAGTCAAAACTGCATTCCTTAATGGATATCTCAAAGAAGAGTTGTATATGATGCAACCAGAAGGTTTTGTTGATTCTAATGGTGTTGACTAAGTGTGCAAGCTCCAGCGATACATCTATGGACCGGTGCAAGCATCTCGAAATTGGAATATACGCTTTGATGAGGTGATCAAAGCATATGGTTTTATACAGACTTTTGGAGGAGCCTGTATTTACAACAAAGTGAGTGGGAGCTCTGTAGCATTTCTGATATTATATGTAGATGACATATTATTGATTGGAAATGATGTAGAATTTCTCGATGGCATAAAAGGATACTTGAATAAGAATTTTTCAATGAAAGACCTCAGTGAAGCTGCTTATATATTGGGCATCAAGATCTATAGATATAGATCAAGACGCTTAATTGGACTTTCACAAAGCACATACCTTGATAAAGTTTTGAAGAAGTTCAAAATGGATCAGTCAAAGAAAGGGTTCTTGCCCGTCTTACAAGGTGTGAAGTTGAGTAAGACGTAATGCCCGACCACTTCAGAAGATAGAGAGAAAATGAAAGTCATTACCTATGCTTCAGCCATAGGTTCTATCATGTATGCAATGATGTGTACCAGATCTGATGTGTGCCTTGCTATAAGTCTAGCAGGGAGGTACCAAAGTAATCCAGGAGTGGACCACTGGACAGCGGTCAAGAACATCTTGAAGTACCTGAAAAGGACGCAGGATATGTTTCTCGTTTATGGAGGTGACAAAGAGCTCGTCGTAAACGTTTACGTCGATTCAAGCTTTGACACTGATCCGGATGACTCAAAGTCACAAACCGTATACGTATTTTTGTTGAACGGTGGAGCTGTCAGGTTGTCTAGTTCCAAGCAGAGCGTCGTGGCGGCATCTACGTGTGAAGCGGACTACATAGCTGCTTCGGAAGCAGATAATGAAGGAGTCTGGATGAAGGAGTTCATATCCGATCTAGGTGTAATACCTAGTGCATCGGGTCCAATGAAAATCTTTTGTGACAACACTGGAGCAATAGCCTTGGCGAAGGAACCCAGGTTTCACAAGAGAACCAAGCACATCAAGAGACGCTTCAACTCCATCCGCGATCAAGTCAAGGAGCGAGACATAGAGATTTGCAAGATACATATGGATCTGAATGTTGCAGACTCGTTGACTAAGCCTCTTCCACGGGCAAAACATGATCAGCACCAAGACTCCATGGGTGTTAGGATCATTATTATGTAATCTAGATTATTGACTCTTGTGCAAGTGGGAGACTGAAGGAAATATGCCCTAGAGGCAATAATAAAGTTGTTATTTATATTTCCTTATATATCATGATAAATGTATTTTATTCATTCTAGAATTGTATTAACCGGAAACTTGATACATGTGTGAATACATAGACAAAATAGAGTGCCCCTAGTATGCCTCTACTAGACTAGCTCGTTAATCAAAGGTGGTTATGTTTCCTAACCATAGACATGTGTTGTAATTTGATGAACAAGATCACATCATTAGGAGAATGATGTGATGGACATGACCCATCCGTTAGCTTATCATAATGATCGTTTAGTTTTATTGCTATTGCTTTCTTCATGACTTACACATGTTCCTCTGACTATAAGATTATGCAACTCCCGAATACCAGAGGAACACCTTGTGTGCTATCAAACGTCACAACGTAACTGGGTGATTAGAAAGATGTTCTACAGGTGTCTCCGAATGTGTTTGTTGAGTTGGCATAGATCGAGATTAGGATTTGTCACTCCAAGTGTCGGAGAGGTATCTCTGGGCCCTCTCGGTAATACTCATCATAATAAGCCTTGCAAGTAAAAAAACTAATGAGTTAGTCAAGAGATGATGTGTTACTGAATGAGTAAAGAGACTTGCCGGTAATGAGATTGAACTAGGTATGCTGATACCGACGATCGAATCTCGGACAAGTAACATACCGATGACAAAGGGAACAACGTATGTCGTTATGCGGTTTGACCGATAAAGATCTTCGAAGAATATGTAGGAACCAATACGAGCATCCAGGTTCCGCTATTGGTTATTCACCGAAGATGTGTCTCGGTCATGTCTACATAGTTCTCGAACCTGTAGGGTCCGCGTGCTTAACGTTCGATGACTATTGGCATTATGAGTTTATGTGATTTGATGTACCGAAGGTTGTTCAGAGTCCTGGATGAGATTCATATATCAGAAATTTATGTTTGGACACCATAAAGGTTTCGGATAGGTTCGGGCATTTTCCGGAGTACCAGAAGGTTACCAAAACCCCCCGGGGGTTAATGGGCCTTCATGGGCCTTAGTGGAAGAGAGGAGGGGGCGGCCAGTTGGAGGCGCGCACCCCCCAAGCCCAGTTCGAATTGGAGGGGGGGCCGCCTCCCTTTCCTTCTCTCCCTCTTCCTCTTTCCTTCCCCTCCTAGTTGGACTAGGAAAGGGGGGAACCTACTACTAGTAGGAGTAGGATTCCCCCCCTTGGGGCGTACCCTATGAGGCCGGCCTACCCCTTCCTCCACTCCTTTATATACGGGGGAGGGGCATCCCAAGGACACACAAGTTGACAATTGTTTTAGCCGTGTGCGGTGCCCCCCTCCACAGTTACACACCTCGGTCATATTCTCGCAGTTCTTAGGAAAAGCCCTGCATCGGTAACTTCATCAACACTATCACCACGCCATCGTGGTGACAAAACTCTCGCTCGGCCTCAACTGGATCAAGAGTACAAGGGACATCACCGAGCTGAACGTGTGCAGATCGCGGAGGTGCCGTGCGTTCGGTGCTTGGTCGGTTGGATCGCAAAGACGTTCGACTACATCAACCGCGTTACTAAACACTTCCGCTTTCGGTCTACGAGGGTACGTGGACACACTCGTTGCTATGCTTCTCCTAGATAGATCTTGCGTGATCATAGGAATTTTTGTGAAATACTATGTTCCCCAACAAGTCTCTATATCAATGATGTCTTGCTTTTCATCCCCCCCCCCCGACTACGTGACATTATGCTTACCAAAAGATCCTTGCCTACTTCAGCTCCGCTTCTGGCGTCCCCTGCAGCATTAGCAAGAACGATATATAACCCATTTGCGGCAACAACTCAGACCATTTGGCCCTACGAAAGAATTGTTGGCGCCTATTCTTCAGTTTCCATGCATATACATTGGCCAACCACTACACCATAAAAACATTGCCAAAAATGATATCCAACCTATTCTTAACAAGATGCCATGCAAGATTCAAAAATGGTGTGGCAAGCTTACATCTAGATACCCGATTGCGACTGATTAACTCGGTGCTTTCAGCCATTCCTGTGTATCTGATCACCATCTTCAAGCTGGGCACCTGGGCTATAAAAAATATTGACAATCAGAGATGATTCATATGGCATTAGAGGCCAGATGCGGACAAAGGGATCGCAATGGTAAACTGGTCAAACATCTGCCAACCTAAGTGCCTCGATGGCCTCGGCGTCATCAACCTCAAGCACTTCGCCTGAGCTCTGTGTCTTAGATAGAAATAGCTAGAATTGCGCGCACAAGACGGTCCTTGGCTTGGATCGCCGACTCCATGATATTGGGATGAGCTCGCCATATTCCTCGCCTCCACTGACATCTCCTTGGGCTGCCAAGTCAGGTTCTACAAAGATCGTTGGCATGAAGACAAGCTCCATATCATCTGGCCCCGTATCTTTTGTTCCTCAGGTACATAAAAAACTTGTTTGTAGCACAGACACTTAATAATCAACGATGGCTTTTAGGCTTGCACCATATTTCGTCTGAACCTGAGCTCATGTAGTTCACCAGGCTATGGACAAGGTCGTGGCATATTATTCTAGACCCTAGGACAGATGATGCAAACTCATGGAACTGATGCGCCTCCGACACATACACTATAAGTTCTTCTTACTATAGCCAGTTCCTTTTATCAATCTCTGATGAAAACTAAAAGAAGATCTCAAAGGATAAGGTGGAGGCTAAATGCAGGGTTTTTTCTTCGGGCTTTTTCTGAAAGGCAAGATCCCCACCGACGACAATCAGGCCAAATATGGTCTCCACTCGACCAAGCTTGCAACCTCTATGATCAGCTGGACGAATCCGCCAAACACCTCATTCTACATTGTCCATTCACATGATTGGTTTGACAAATGGTGGGGGATTGGTAAGAATTCCTTGGACTTGTTTTGGCTATTCTTCACGTAACTTCAATCACCTCATGGTGGAGTGATCTGGTCTATTCTCTCGCCAACAAGGCTATCTCTACTGCAAGGGGTACCCTATAGTTTGTTTCTCTTCTTCTTCCCCTAAAAATATACCCCCATATTTTCCTAGCATTTTTCTCCGCTTGTTTATTGCCACTTCAATCTCCTCCATTTGTGCATCATTCAAAACTCCATGAAACGGGATTGTTTCTTGGTATGCGACTCTCTTCCGTTATTCCAATTAAAATTACATTTAGTGTCCAATATTTTGTTATTTCTATTAGTAATGGATTTGATTTTGTATGTTGATTCAAAATATATTTTTGAGTAATTTTGAAGCATGGTGACATCGTTACAGTCTCGGGGTGCCTCACCACACTGGAATACGACCTGAGGAGGCTGGTCCGAGACCCCCTTTGTCGGCTTATGCCCTAGGCTAACATCCCGTCCTGTGGCCCAACAAGAGAAAGACTATCCGAGTTGGAGTACATGACAAGACATCTGGCATCCAGGAGGACCATTCTGGAGCCAACCAAGATCATGTAACCCTAGACCCAGTACCCATATAAATTGGATCTAGGCCAGTCAATTGGACATGAACCCTAGAGTTGATACTAAATCTCCCGGTCGCCTTTTTAACCCCTACACACAATCAATACAAGCAAGAAGTAGGGTTTTACCTCCTCCATGAGGGCTTGAACTTAGGTAAATCCTTCGTTGTTTCCCATCCGATCTATTCGTCTGGCCAGAGTACCCTATCGAGGGATCCGCGGGATAGTTACTAGAAACTTAGTAGAGTTATTTCCTGTAATTTTTATGAGCAAACTACAATTTTATTTGTTTTTTCAATAAAATATTAGAACTTAGGAAACATGATGGAATTAGGAAACACGATGGTTGTCTTTGGAAAGTTGGTCAAAGGGAGTTCTTTGACATCTTCCTCCAAAATAACAAGGTCCAAGTCAAGGAGAATTACTACCTCCACACAAGGATATGCGGAAGTGGACGATGAGGCTCCATATGGCCTCATGATATTGGAAAATTTGACCACAACTATGTGGCCTAGGGACTACAAAATGAATACTTTGCAATTTCATGGTAACTTCATGGAGTTTTTCTCTAATGCTGGTTTTGTATCGATTTGTTCCCAACCATGTACCCACATATGTGAATCTCACTACAGACTTTGTATCATCTTTTGACTGGCAATATTCTCATGGCATTACTGTTGTCAGATTCACAATCATGTTGCCAATATACCATGTCACTTTTGTGAATTTTGTGTTGCCATTTATGTCCTTCTCTGTGTAGTACTTGTAAGGTGGATTATTGAGACTGCACTATTGCAAATTTTGTAGAGTCAATAAGTGATAGAACCATTGAGTCACCCGCTAGAAGTAAATTATCTATAGCCAACACCCTGCACTTTGTTATCTTGCTTAATTACTTCATGGAACATGGTTTTAATGTGAAGTATGAGTGCATTGTTGTTAACGTACATGATATTTATATCCTTATGTGTGTTGTCCGTCCTGGATATAGGGGGCACATAATTCAGATGCAATTAGTGCACGCCATATTAAGGCCACGAGCAATAGAAGTTCTGAATATTTTTGCGATGCTATTGCTACTATATGTGTTATATATGGTTAGATATCATTAATTGTAATGTTTAATTTGAAGCACATGGTCCTAAATATTTGGATTAAACTATTTCGCGTAACATGAGTCAATTTATGAGAATGTTCCGGAGGGCGCATATCACTATGCATTTTGGAACCATAATGCGTTTTTGGAAGTTACTCTTCCTACTCCACTTTTGTATGATGTTGCCGACAAGCTCAGGTGCATTCTGCAGACTGTGATATGGTGGAGTATTTTCTTGATCAAGCCCACAACTCATAGTTGAAATGTCACTGATGGTGGGCCTTATTTAGTGCTGACCATTGTTAAAGGAGGACTAGTGGTACGGGGCATAATACACTCGCCACTGGTAATTTTTCAACTTACCAGTGATGAGCAATTTTGAGTGCATCAATGAAGAGGGGGCGACTATAGTAGCCTATTCTAAAGCAGTGATGCTTTGATGTGATTTATTCGAAATGACTTTTGGGAACCCAAACTTTTGTTTTAAAAATCTCAAAACCCTACTGACAGAACGTAAAACATTATGCAGAGTGGGAACTAGCAAGTTGCAGGTTATTGAATAGAATGTTTCATTTGTAGTTATGGTTTCTTTTTTCGCACCTTATTGTATCTTATTTTTTCTGCGAATAAGTTTCTTCTTTATTTGTGACATTCTTTTCTTAATTTGTGGACGTGTCCTTTGGTGTAGACATTGTTTGGTTATGGGACCAACTAGAGATTCTTCCATCAGAGTGGATCGACATGTTTTATTTTGTTTGGGTAGAAAACCAACATTTTCTTTTGTTTCAACTGGGTTTGCCCAACAAAAAAGTACCCTTTGTAGTAACCTACCCAAATTAAGAGGTCGTGTTGATATCATTTATGTGCGCGACACTCCTCATGACCAAGGAAACAGGAGAATGCATACTACCTCTCGCAAGCATGTTGGGCCATGACCATTATGCGAATGGGCTTCCCAGATACCTGCATACAATAATTTTTTTTTGCGGGAATAGAATTGTATTACTCAATGATCAAGTTCTTACAGTCTTCACGGACAATCATCAACACCTCCTCCGGGCCCGAGCCGACCCAAGTAATAGTCCGGCCCTCAACTCTAGCAAAATTAGCAAGTCTATCACTAGCTTTATTTTGACTACGAGGAACATGAGTCTTTACCTACTAATAAAGCAAATATTGCTTCTGGTCGTCCGTCAAAGAAATTGCCCTTCAACTTGTCGAAAATTACCCACTATGCCATTAATAAGTAAAACGATTCGGTTTTATTTCGAAATCGCCGCCGCTTTAGGTTCTTATAATCTGATACACTCTAATTTTACAATTCCATGTATAGCCCGATGGCTAATGAGCCCGCGTACCACATAGGAGACCCAGGTTCGATCCCTGGCTCCTACAGCTTTTTCTCCCTTTTTGCTCTGTACGAAGCGCGCCTCCTCCGCACGCGCTAATGGGCCGGCCCATGTGCGCGTGGTGGCGCCCCCTCTTTTCTATTTTACTTTTAAATTTCTGTTTTTGTTTTTACTTCTTTAAGTTAATTCGGGATTTTCAACAGAACCAAATTTCAAAAAGTTACGAGCTTTTATTGAAAAATCATAAAGTGTTCATGATTTTTGAAAATTGTTCGCATATTATAGAAAAATACAATTTCAAATAGATATTCCTGAAATAAAAAAAATCATATTTTTTTACAAAATAATCCAGTATTCAAAACATATTATGGAATTGGAAAAAAAGTACATGAAATTTTTCCCTAAAATTAAACAGACCCATACGCGCTAATGGGCCGGCCCATGTGCGTGTGGTGGCGCCCCCTCTTTTCTATTTTACTTTTTAATTTCTGTTTTGGTTTTTACTTCTTTAAGTTAATTCGGGATTTTCAACAGAACCAATTTTCAAAAAGTTACGAGCTTTTATTGACAAATCATAAAGTGTTCATGATTTTCAAAAATTGTTCGCATATTATAGAAAAACACAATTTCAAATAGATGTTCCTGAAATAAAAAAAATCATATTTTTTTTAAAAAATAATCCAGTATTCAAAACATATTATGGAATTGGAAAAAACAGTACATGAAATTTTTGAAATTTTTCCCTAAAATTAAACAGACCCATAAATAATAAACAAAATGAACCGTCGCTTGCGTAGAAGTTTTATTTAGGGGGTCTATAGAGTTGTTTTATGATTTTATTTAGTCCCTCGCATCAGGTTAAAAAAAGGTTCCCGTATTTCATAGAACGATGAGCCCCCTACAAAGTTGACACGGCTTCCTATGGATTAGTTTTTTGTAAGCTATATAAAAATGACTAAACCTTTATTTTGCCTCCATACACAGCTATGCTTATTCTGGTATCACGGTAATCGTTACGTTAAACACCGCTACGCTAGGTCAAGACGACACACATCATTCAACAGTCTAGCTTAGGCAGTGTTCATCAATGCAGTTTGCTTAGCTAAAAAATATATTTATTTGTGGCGCCTTAGGAAATCAAATCATGATCAAACCATCACATTTTTTGTTTTTGAAATGAATTTTTAAAAGTTTCTTATCTCATCATGACATCACTTAGTCATAGTTTGTGAATGACATTTTAAAAGTTCTTATCTCATCCTGGCACTTGATTCAGGCTTCTTTTTTTAAATCTACCACACCCGCATAATCTGATAGTTTTCTCTCCCGTTGCAACGCACGGGCATATTTTCTAGTGTATATATATATATATATAATATATATATATATATATATCTTTTTCACGTACGAACAAATCAGTATATACGTAAACCTTCAAAAATATGTAGACTCACATAATTTTTTTCATTAAACTCATTTTGGGGTATCTAGTAATTATTAATAAAGTATATTAAAAATAATAAAGAGGTATGAAAGATTCATCTATATGGTATATGAGGAGCAGGACTACGTACTCCCAGGAGTGCACAACCATTTTCATATATATATATATATTTATATTATAAAATAAAGCGGCGATGGTTTCTGCCCGTCCGTCGTCGGCGTTTTCGCAAAAAAGCCCCTATATATATATATATATATATATATATATATATATATATATATATATAAATTTATATTATAAAATAAAGCGGCGATGGTTTCTGCCCGTCCGTCGTCGGCGTTTTCGCAAAAAAGCCCCTATCTTTCTTCGAATTCATATATTAAGTGGGAATCTGAGAGAACGTTTCGTTTGAAAAAAAACACCACTTCAAACTACCTTATCCATTTGGGTTATCCACCGTCGGGCAAGGGACGGCGCTTGCCGCCGACGTCCGCAAGAGCCAAAAGGAAGATGGAGGGAAGCGAGAAGGAGGCGGGGTTGGCCTGCTAGTTTGCCGGCGCTGGAGAGGCTCGTGGCAGGGAGCTCCTCTCCCCTGCTTCAGGAGCGAGGCGGCTGAAGCGCTCGGGCTGCAGAGCTGCGGGACGGGGCGTAGGGCGGCGCGGGCATTGGATGGGAGTTGGTGCAGGTCTCCGGCAATATGGGGATGGCGTGGAGGGGGTTTGGACGCTGGCGGCGCTCGGGCATCGGGCGGCCATGGCCGTCTCTCTGTAGAGAAATAGAAGACAGAGAGAGCTCTTAGAGAAAATACGCACCAGAGAGAGAAGAGAGATGGAAGAAGAAGGGGAGGGCTCACCGATGACACGGATTAGCCGGAGACGCTCGGCAGCGAGCTGAAGAAAAGGAAGCGGTCGTGGGGCCCCTGGTTCCTACGAAGTGTGAGTGTCGACATGTTGCTTAGGGGCTGCGGGCCGTGGGCGGCGCCGTGCTCGCGCGCAAGACCGATCCATGTCTGATTTGGATCGAATTGCAGACCATGTACTTGTCAAACATTTTCGTCCTAAATTTCATCAAGCAATATAGTGATTTGTTGTTAATTTCATGAACAAGATTGGGATTCGTTAAAAATCAGAGAGAAAATTACCTGGGCCGGCCGGTGAATCTCGTGGAATTGTCTACAATGGAGAGCGTCGGGGCAAAAGCTGAGCGCAAGCAGCCGAGAGGCGAGAGCTGCGGAGCAGCAGAGGGCACGGACCGGGGAGGCTGGGACCGACGGAGGGCCGAAGACTTGCTTGCTTGTGGCTGGTGCCCTGCAGCCCTGGTGGTGCCGTCGGTCGCGGTGCCGCCGCACTCGTCGCTGCAGAAGCTGAGCAGGTGTTAGAAGGGAGAGAGAGGTTTGGTGGAATAGTTTTTGTATTCCTTGAGCCTCGTGGGCATACATATAGGAGTACATGATCTACTTAGAGTACAGGACAAGCCAGAATATTTCCTAGACTAACTATGTTTCCTAATACAATCACGTTACTCAACATCCCCCCGCAGTCACAACAGTAGCGACGCAGACGGTGAGACTGGAGAAGAATCCGAAGGCAAGCCGACGGACACCCCCCCCCCCACACACACAGTCGGAACGGTCGACGCATCACGGAGTCGTGGCTGGAGTGAAAACCGACGAGGTTGCTCAAGCAAGGCGGTAGCCCTTTGTGCCGTTTGTCGAGGTAGCCGAGAGCGTAGGGTGGTGGATCCATGGTCGAGGTAGCCGTGCGAAGAATGTCGTGGTCGATGTCGAGTCAGGGCAGCCGGTGTCAAGGAAGTCGCCGTCGAGCCGCGGGTGCAAGGGGGCGCCGAGTTAGCATGGGCGCTGTGGTGTCGAAGTAGTGGTGCGCTGGGAAGAAGATGTTGTTGACGACGCATCGCGGCGGGTTTGCCAAGCCCAGGGACAGATCGTAGATGAAGGCACGCACCGGTGTTGCCAGCACCGGGCATGCGTAGACGGACGAAGACGAAGTTGACGAAGCGCCGACCAAGCTTGCCAGGCCCGGGGACGCGTCGTGGATGAAGGCATGCATCGGTGTTGCCAGCACCGGGCATGCGTAGACGAGGGACCTGCACGAGCTGTACGCCATGTCGGAGAAGTCGGAGGGGCCAGCAGAGAAGAACTCGACGACGACTGCGGCGTCCATCGACGTGAGGCCGATGTCACCAACGGTGGTCGGAGTAGACGAAGTGGTCGGGGTAGATGACGACGACGCTGGCGACGGGCTGGTGCTTGGACGAAGACGAAGGGGGTGGACGGGCGGCGGAGGCTAGGTTAGGAGTGCGGCGGCGGTGCTCGAAGTAGGCGAAGAACCCTGACAGCGTGACGAAGACCGGCGCAGACGGTGACGTTCCCGCACCAAGGGAGATGGCGTGGCGCATACCATGGGAAGTCGACGCGCGGTGACGACAGAGTGGACCGCGGGCCGCGGCACTATGGCCTGAAGGGGCGACGCAGCGGCGACGGCGGGGAAACCTCGGGGCGGCGGCGGGGACCGCGGGCCGCGACGCTGCGGCCCAAAGGGGCGACGCAACAGTGGTTCGCGAGTCGGTGCAACCGCTGTGATGGCCTCAGGACGGCGGCGGGGACCGCGTATCACGACACTACGGCCCGTAGGGGCGACGCAGCGATGACACACGAGTCGATGCAGCCGCGAGGAGAACCACGGGGCGGCGGCGCTGCGGCCCGACGGGGCGACGCGGCGGCAGCCCGTTGCTCGATCGGCGGAGGGGCGCTCTGAACTCAGGACAATCTTCACGTGACCTGCGAAGGAGCGCACAACCAACGGGCCAGGTTGGTCGCGTGGCGTAGATGAGGCGGATCGCGGCGGTGAGCGGGTGATCAAGCCGACCGCGCGCGAGGTCGGGGACGCCGCTCGATAGAGGCGTGGTGGTGGCGGAGTCCTGGATGAGGCCGGCGACGGCACCCGGGCTGCCAAGCAGCGTGGGCGCCCGGGCAGCGAGGCCGGAGCGACCAACGTAGTAGCGGCGCCCGAGCTGAGACAGTCGACGAGCCTAACGCCGACGGAGACGAGGCCGACGAGGTAGAACACAGGGCCACCGTGCAGACACGACGGAGGCGGGTGGTGTGAATAGATGGGCGGACCGGCGTGCGAACGACGGCTATGATTGGCCGCCGCATGGCGCGAGGCCGCCAGGTGGGCAATGCAGGTGTCCCGGTCGGAACAGGACGATGACGGCCGGTGCAGGGCGACGGGCGGGCCGGCGCGCGGATGACGGCCTTGACGGGCCGCCTGTCGTGCGAGGCTACCGGGTTGGTGAAGTAACCGGCCAGTCACTGCCGAAGTCGGAGTAGAGGCGCGTGAGGTCGACGGCGGCGGCGGGCGACGCAAACCGATCTAGATTAGATCGGAAAACCAAAAAGAAAAACTCCGATCAAAACGACCGATGAGAGCGAAAAAACCCGGAGCAAGGGCTCGGGAAAAAGACTCTCTAGGGCAGCCGGCCAACACGGTCGGCGGACGAAACCTAGGTACGGGCGGCGTGGCCCCCGACGGCGGTCATGTAGGCCGACCGCCCCGGGGGCGGCGCGCGGGTGCGGAAGCGGCGGCGGCTCGGGTTTAGGATCGATTAGGCTGATACCATGTTAGAAGGGAGAGAGAGGTTTGGTGGAATAGTTTTTGTATTCCTTGAGCCTCGTGGGCATACATATAGGAGTACATGATCTACTTAGAGTACAGGACAAGCCAGAATATTTCCTAGACCAACTATGTTTCCTAATATAATCACGTTACTCAACAGCAGGGAAGAAGCAAACTGAAGTCTGGATTCTGCGGCGAGCAGTAGACACGTGTGGTTGAGCTGGGTGACTTGCCGCCGCCGGGAACCTGCAGCCACCACACTCCGCCCCAAATTCCACTTCTCCCACAATCGTCTTTTCTTGGCAGGAGCAACGAATTGTGGATGAATCCTTCGATCGGGTAAGGAATGGGAGGAGAGTGAGAATGGGGAAAGGGTTGAATGGTACCACCGCATAGATGCAAAATAGATTAAAGGAACGTGTGTCGCTTTCTACCAAGCACCGCTCGGTGGGGATTGCATCTGGATGGCCTGCAAACGCCCGCTCGAAACACTTCTAGCACTGTTTTTTTCCCGGGTGGGATGGTAAGCATGTACGTATATAAGAATTTTACTATTTCATTTATTCAATCCTAGACTAGATTATCATCGAAGACGGAACGTGTGCTGGATTCGTGGTTCGTGGATGGCAAATATGGTTTCCTCCTTCGGCGTCTTAGTCGTGGTGGGGTGTCAGATCTGGAGTTCGATGACGTGACCGGGGTGTTGCCCGGTCTGATTCTTTCAACGACAATGGCTTCACTTTTGGTGAACCACCTTGAAGGTCCATAAAGCTGCATATCAGCGATGGAGCCGTGTCGAGCTAGGGAGAGGAGGTGATCCGTCATTTTTTTTCTTCGGTGGCTGCTATGGTGGTGTCGAAGGCAGGTGACGGGCGTTGGTGTCAACCTCAGAGATGTTCTGCTACATTTTCAGTTTTACCATGTCAGTTCTTACGTGACTTGTATTAGCATGAAAAAAGACTAGATTTTCATTTCTACTGCAATTGGGTATTGGCTGATGCCTAGCTGTCTTGTGGTGCCATCGCACCCGTCGCTGCAACACGTGTGTGGAGTGGACTGGAGTATGGACAATGCCGGATGACGGGTGGGCTGCTCTCAGTGCTCTGCCACTTTATGCTTCAGATTGTAACATTCTTAACTGCTCTCGGGATGTAAGCACAAAAAAATTGCAAACAAATTACAATTGTAATAAAATATTTAAAAAATGTTTGTCTAACATAAATATGATTCACTTTTAAAAAATATTCTCGGATTTCAATTTTAGAAACACCTTCTAAAAATAAAAATATTTGTGTTTTCTAAACAACAACAAATAAAATTGATTAAAGACTATTTCATACACAAGTACCCTTTCATCTGATGAAAAGATAGTGCGCGGAGCTAAAATAGGTCATGGCGAACATTGTTAGGGTACATCTAAATTTCATGATTCAAAAAGAAATACTCAGTGTAATCTTATTTCTGATGTTCGCAAAATTTGAATTAAAATAGTGTTGCATAATGGCATGTGGACTAGGTTTTAATTTTTCGCCCGATGCAACGCACGGGCACTTGTACTAGTAATACAAAAAATCCTAAGACTCAGCAGGTGCTTGATCTCTCCCACCAAAAGAGCATAAAATGAACGGTCTAACTCCTCACATGAAATCATAGACACGACATTGCTCGAATCCATCTCAATTTCAATCGGTAAGTCCGACCGCTGAAGTGCAAAGGAGAATCCTTCCACACATGCGCATAGCTTCGCTTCCAACGCATCTCTACAAGAGAACAAAGTTCTGCAAGATGAAAAATGACCGCATCGGCGCTATCCCGCAGGATCATCCCGGCTCCCGCTCCTCCTGACTCACCAAAAGACCCATCTGTATTTAGTTTAACCCAGCCCCGCTTGGGCGGCTTCCACGGGGTATCTTGTTTCGAAAGCTTCACCTGCTGCACCGCACTATCATAGATTACACTTCCTTTCCGCTTTGCTGGACCACAATGGGCATTAACCTGGATCCCAATTAATTCATCCATGAACCTTTGGAGGAAGCTCACTGGCACAGACATGGGAGGGGCGGGTTTGGCATGCATTATTTCATTGCGTATGTACCAGCATCTCCAGAGGATTAGCAAGATCATGCATCGATGACTATCATTCAGTGGGGCAAGCACATTGAAGAGCCACTCCTTACCCGAGTTCTGAAAGGAATTCAGCGCTGGAATATGCCATATAGTGGTCATCTGCTCATATAAGTCCCGTCCGAACTAACACCTAATGAACGGGTGGAAATTATCTTCCTCCTCCATACCACAGATAGGACATGTGCTACTCAGCTCCAACCCAATCCTATGTTTATTCTTCCAAGTAGGCAGTGAGTCAATTGACAATCTCCATGCAAAATTCCGTACTATAGGGGGGACGCTGCACTTCCATATATATTGCCAGCACGATCTATTGCCATCCGGCGACGAACTAGAAGCCTCAGTTGTAACCCTGTTAGCCTCCTCGAACGCTAAAGTATACGCTGACATGACCGTAAACACGCCGAGCTTCTCTGGACCCCATGCAATGACGTCGTCCCCAAGCCTAGGGGATGCTCGGATTTTTAAGATTTCCTCCACATCCGCAGGTATAAAAAACAATTGCAGCACATCCAAATTCCAGGATCCATTCTCACTGAGTAATCCAGCTACAAACTGAATGCGACACCTACCCTGTTGCGACACTGGCTTGTAGGAGTATGGTCTTGGGATCCAGTTATCTCTCCACACCCTAATATTATGCACATTCCCAACTCTCCATATCATCCCTTATTCAGAAGGTCAAGACCATGAGATATAGCAATCCATGAAGAAGAAGCATTGCCTGAGAATATTGTGTCCACCAAATTGCCATTGGGGTAATATCTCACCTTCAGGACTTGTGTGCACAAGCTTTCAGGTTTCGTCAACAAACACCACGCCTGCCGAGCTAGCAAAGCTTGATTGAACATCCGGAAGTCCCGGGAACCTGCACCCCCTTTGTTCTTAGGCTGAAGCAAATGATCCCAACCTCTCCAATGGACCTTTCTCTTTCCTTTGCTAGAACCCCAATAGAAGTTCCTTACCATTCGTGTCAAATCATCACACACAGAGAAAGGTATTTTGAAAACCCCCATGATATATGTTGGCAATGCTTGAGCTGCTGTTTTAATCAAGATCTCTCTGCCTGGTTGCGCCAGAAGGCCACCACCCCACTAGATCAGTCGCTTGGTTAGACTAGTTTGAAGATTTTGAAACTTCCCCTTGGACATGGGCCCCTCGGGGGTTGGGAGGCCCAAATATTTTTCTTCAAACACCGTCGAAGTGACAGCCAGAACATCTCGTACTTGCTCCTGAATGGCCCCTGGACATGCAGCACCAAAAAATATCGAGCATTTGTTGAAGTTCAAACTTTGCCCCGTAGCCCTTTCATACATGATCAAGGTTGCCTTAACATTCTCTACTTGTTCACTAGTAGCCTCGACGAACAATAATGTATCGTCAGCAAATAACTAGTGTGAGATACCCGGCGCTCTTCTGCATACCTTCACTGGTGTAATACTACCTGCTGAAACCTTACTCTTTAAAATCGCCGATAACCCATCCGCAATGAGCAAAAACAGGAATGGAGACAGGGGGTCGCCTTGCCCATGCCCACGCAATGGTGCAAATGAATCTAAGAGGGTCATGTTTAATTTAACACGATATCTCACCGATGTGACACAAGTCATAATCCAGTCAATCCATCGCTGAGTGAAACCCCGCTTTTGCATCACCTGCTCCAAGAAAACCCAATCCACTCTGTCATAAGCTTTTGAAAGGTCCAGCATATATGCACGAAAAATCTTCGTAGGATCTTTCTCCTGTTTGATGTAATGTAAACATTTGAAATCCACAAGAGCATTGTCCGTGATCATCCTGCCTGGCACAAAGGCACTCTGTTCTTGAGAAACAAGAGTGTCCAGGAGTGGCCTAAGACTGTTTACCAAGCACTTTGAAATCACCTTATAAATTACATTACAGAAACTGATGCGCATGTAGTCAGAAATCTTTGCAGGGTTAGAATTTTTAGGAATCAGAACAATTGATGTAGAGTTTACCCCTTCCGACATAATTCTAGTAACAAAAAAGTCCTTGACCGCTGCAATCACGTCGTCTCTGACAGTGCTCCAGTTCCGGTGAAAAAACATCGCGGGGAAACCATCTGGCCATGGCGCCTTAAGTGGTCGCTATCTCCTTATCAGAAAAAGGGGCACATAGTTTAGTATTGTCCTCCTCGGTCACCATTGGCTCCAAGAGATCCAGAACCGGGCCTTCTTCAAGAGTTGCATCCGCCGAGAAAATTTCATGAAAATATTTATTTGTAATCTCACTCATCGCCGCAAATTCTGAATGCACCGCTCCAACACAATCAGTTAATTGTATGGTTTTGTTTTTCCTTGACCTCCACACCGCCTTATTCTGGAAAAACTTTGTATTCCTATCCCCCTCTTTCAGCCATGAGATCCTTGATCTTTCCAGCCACATCATCTGCTCTTGATATAGTAATTCATTCATTTTATCTGTCACCCTGCGGATATCCTATTGATACGCATTCATGTGCATAAGCTCCTCAACCTGGGTTCTAGATTTTGCAAGTTCCCTTGTGATACGTCCAAAACGTATCTATAATTTCTGCTTGCTCCATGCCTCTTTTGTGTGATATTGCTATGATATTTATACACTTCCATACACTTTTGATCATATTTGGACTAACCTATTAACCCAGTGCACCCCAGTGCCAGTTTCTGCTTTCTGCTGTTTTTGTATTTCAGGTTTTCCCATCACGTAAACTGCCAGAAAAATCCCGGAAAAATTATATAAAAAATCAGCGTTCCGGAAGCTTCCTTGCAGGCAAAGTAGGGCCGGAGGGGGGCCACCAGGGCTCCAGGCGCCCTGGTGGCGCAGCCCCCCTCCTGGCTGCGCCGGGGGGGCGCCTGGGCCCCCCAGGTCTCCGTTGATGCCCCCCTTTGGCATATATTTACACCGCGTCCCGAAACCCTCGAGGACGGAACCCTTTTTCGCGATCTCATCTCTGTTCCGCCGCCGCCGCGCTTCCAAGATCGGGAGCACCAGGAGAACTCTTCCCGGCACCCTGCCGGAGGGGAGGATCACCACCGGGAGCCTCTCCACCACCATGGACGCCTCCCGGATGAGTTGTGAGTAGTCTCCCTTGGACCATGGGTCCATGACCAGTAGCTATGTGATGTTCTCCTCCCCTCTTTGTGCTTCACTAATTAGACCTCGTGAGCTGCCCTACATGATCGAGGCACATATGTAATCCTTATGCTTTTGCTATGTTGAGTTTGCTGGGATCCGATGGATTATGAGATTATGTTCAGATTGTGTGTGAGTAATATATTTGATTTACCTCTTTTATATTTATGTTCTTGAGTAATTCGTGCATGTTCTCCGTTGCTATTTATTGCTTTGGCCGAGTAGTAGGTAGTAACTCCAAGAGGGAACGTTATGCTTGATTGTGGGTTCATGCCCCTCGATGACTAGTTTGAGTGACAGAAACATGAGTCTAGGGGATGTGCTGTTGCCACAAGGGGGAAAACAACGGTGCTTGTACTCGCGGGTGCAAGGATTGTTTACTTTACGCAAAGTTCTTTTAATGCAGTTGTCTGTTGCTTTCAGTTTACACTATGGGTGGGACTCGCAACTTAATACCAGCGAGATGTTCTGGATAGATATCTCAAGGTGGATGATTAGTAGTAGATGCAGATGGATTTCGGTCTACTTGCCTTGGCGTACCGCCCATGCTTTGAACCTCAACCTTTCTTGCAGCATAGTTAGCATTGGTTTGCGCACATAATTCTGTTAATTGCCCAGCTGTAATTCGTTTACCTCACATAGCTGTTTTATCGTCTTTTGGGAGAGAGACATCACTAGTGAACATCATGGGACCCCGGTCCATATTACCATCACTGATCACATCCGCTATCTACTTTCTGCTTTTACTTACTAGTTGAAGCAATACCTATCACTATTATCTCTTGCGTTTGATCCTTTGTAAACGACAAGGCCGGAGGGATTGACAACCTCTCTGTACTCGTTGGGAGCAAAGTTATTTGTATCTGTGTGCAGGTCCGGTTAATTGCTAAGTATCTGACACCATTAGCCGTTGACACCTTCTTATTGAACCTTGGAGTCTCAGGGGAATTCGATCCTTGGTATCTTTGCCAAGGGAAAACTACCTCTACACTGCATCTCAAACCTTCCACTTGAGGTAACCAACGAGGGGCGAGAAGCCATCACCTTGTAACATTACTGAATTTCCTACCCCATGTGCCGAGCGAAATCATGATCTTTGACAAGGCGTCCCACAACTGGGCTAGATTGCGGACACCCCCACCGCATCCCATGCCTCCTTAATCACCTCCAGCAGCGTACCATCGCTCTCCCAAAATAATTCATACCTCCTCGGTTTTGCACCCGACGGCCCTGGGTTGGCTGAGGCCTTGAGCAATAACATTATATGGTCTGAACATAGTGAAGGAATATGCGAAACAACAAAGAAAGCAAACAGGTTCCTCCACATATTTGTAGCAACCCATGATCAAGTCGAACACATACATTATTTGCAGCAGCTCGTTTATTATCGTAGGTGAAAGGCACCCCTGCGAAACCAAGATCCACCAAGCCACATACTTCCAAACAGTCCCAAAAAGCAACCATTTGAGATTCTGCTCTCGGTGTCGCCGACCTATGTTCAAAATCTCACATAGCGTCATTGAAATCTCCCAGCACTAACCAAGGTAAGTCACTCTTGTTTTTAAGGTTCTGAAGCTTTGCCCACATAAGATGTCTATTCTCGGTCCTCGGCTCTCCATATACGCAAGTAATCCTCCACTTTTCTGCGTTCTAGTCTACCTATACCTAAGCATCAATATAGCGTTCGGTTTTGTCCAGAATCTCCACCACATAAGCCTCATGCCAATACAGAGCCAACCCACCACTCATGACTTCACTATCCACACCACAAAACCCCTTGAGGCCCAGCCGGCCACGAATCCTCCTCATCTTTTCCGCCTTTTGCCTAGTTTCACACAGAAAAAAGCAAATTGGGGGAATGCGACTGGCAAATCGTCACAAGCTAACGAACTATCCTTGAATTCCCCCCTCCTTGGGAATACCAACTGAGAAGACTCATTGGGCTCGACGGTCCTCCAACATGGAGGCCGCCTCATAAGACATTAGTGAATCAACTCCATCATCCTCTCCTCCCTGCTTCCTCCTCTTTACTATCGGCACCCTCCCCGGCGTTGCATTGCTTACTCCACCACTAGCTGAAGTATCCGTGGCTGCTGCATATTCTATCTGCAAAACTGTATTTGAAACTTTGCCTTTCAAGTTTGGTACCTCCTGGCCTCTTACATTAATAGACCCATCAGCGTTAATCAATCGTTTCTTAATATTCTTCCCATCCTTGCCCAGCACAGGATTGACACCGGGAGCTAATTTCCCCTCACTACCTTGCCCGCTTACTGGTACCTGTCCCCGGCCACCTCTACCTCCACCTCCAACACCATCTCCTCTCCCACCTCTACCTCTTGCACCCATAGATCCACCTCCTCTACTAGAACCCATCCAGCTCCCTCCTCTATCGCCTCCACCAGCACCAGACTATTCATTAGACCAATGTAGCCAATCACACCACTCGCAAGATGCAGGTCATGTATACCATCACCACATTCCTCCAGTACGTGCCACATACGTCCACAGAAAAAATAGAAATCTGGGAGCTTCTCATACCTGACTAGATATCTCTTCCTCTCCTTCAACTTGATTGGCACAAATCTCACCAATGGTTCATTCACATTCACGAAAACCCTTACTCGAAGATTACTAGAAGGGTTTATCCTTCCTTCATTAACAACCACTATAAAGGGTGGTTTCCCCACTTTCTTCGCCACCTTCTCCGCCAACTCTTTCTTCCGTGTTAGGCCGTCCGGGAGGCCTTTGATTCGTGCCCATAGCGGATACATGTCCAGTGCATACTCAGCCACGTCGGTGAAGCCATCATATTCCACAAGAATCACTGGATCTCTTCTAAACTGCCATGGACCTCCCTCCATTACCCTCTTCGAGTCTCGAAGACAATGGCATTGAGCCAATAACATATTCGGCCCCTTAATATTGAAGGTGACCCCTGGCGCACATGCCCATGCGTTCCTCATCGAATTTAGCAACGCCGCATGGCTAAACGGTCTCATCGTGTGAACCCTAAATAGGGCCAGCCATCGAACCGCCCTAATCAGCTCCTCTGCCTCCCCAGACAGGTCTAAGTCTTCTTCTTCCTCCCCATGCAGATTCATACCTTCAAACGCGTCTTCCAGGGTTGGATCTGGCCCCAGATGGCCGAAATCCTCCTCCTCTTCCTCTTCACGGATTTCATCCGCCGG
>LR738711.1:192127975-192165141 GCA_902687465.1 Secale cereale
ACGATTTTGCTGCAACCGTAGTCGCGTTTTGCTACGACCGGTGATTTTTTTTGCTACATCCATCAAGGCAGAGCTGCGATCTCGCGACGGCGGCGACGACGATTTTGCTGCAACCGTAGTCGGGTTTTGCTACGACCGGTGATTTTTTTTGCTACATCCATTCAACGGCGTGATTGGCTGGTGGGAGTCGTCGACGCAATTCCGTTCAGCGAGCATCAATGGCGACGGGCGGCGGAGCTACAACTTGAGCCGCTGAGAGCTGAAAACCGCAGGTGCAGCTGTTGCATGCATGGGTCGAGGCAGCGACGAAGACGACCGACGAGGGTGGGAACCAACTACGAGGACGGCCGGCCAGGGTGGGGACCGGCGAGGAGGAAGGCCACAGGAGAGGAGATGAGGCACCGGAGGGGAGCTGCGCTAGACGACGAAGATGCGGGGGAGCTGCACTAGACGGCGTAGATGCGAGGAGCTGCGCGAGCGCGAGGAAAAAGAAAATCTGTGATGAATGGTTTTTTTTTCGCGAGATCAAACGGCCAGAACAAATGGCATCCTGCGGTCAGGGTACGATCAGCCCAAAGTTTGGGCCGGTGCGCCGGTGCGCCGGCGCTGATCACTCGCCTATAGGAAATGCCCCCGCGCTCGTTTGCGCCACATCACCTAATTTTAGCTTTGAAGAAGATCGATTGGCATGCATGGGCTCATTCCATGTTTCTTTCATCCTTTGTCGAATTAAGTGGGCTTTGGTATATGCACATGAACTTGTTTTGAGGCTCTGTCGTCACAACGGGCCGGCCTATAGCACCTGGTGTGTGTGGCCTGCAGTTCTAGAGTTGGAAGCATAGCGATCTTGTGTTCCATCACATGCTCACATCATTCAAATCTCAAAAAAAAAAAAAAAACATGATCACAGCATTCTTGTGAGACTATGCCAGGACTCATTACCAACTTCAGATATGTTGAATCACCACAATATGTCAACAACTCGCATTTGCTCTTTGTGTGGATCAGGGGATAGCTGAAGACATGCTCTCTTGGACACATCTGAGCAGATGGTCGAACACATGTGTGTCAACCAAGAGCCGATAGCAAAAGGCTGGTTCTTCATGATGCACGAGACACTGACACAGAAGGAGTTCATAACTTTGCTAGTAACTAGCGCCAAAGAGCTCGACGCATGCCGCGCCCATAGTAATACCCGTCTAAATTTCATTACAACTTTTGCTGACTTCTGCTGTAATTAGATTGCTCATGGTTTCATCCATATTTCCTGATGCATAGTCATCTGGAATTATTTCTGAGGTGACGTCCCTAATTTCACATTAATATTCTGTGTAGCAGTGTCCAGTAAGAAGAAATTTTGAAAGTTAACAAAAAAGAAAAAGAAAAGTTGTAACCTAGGATCAACATAACTCAATTAATTTGACTATGTTTTTTTGTATTATGCATGTCAATTATTGCACAGAATCGTACTGAACATGTAGAGAGAGAAAAAGCGTTGCGTGGGAATATAATGTCGTGCAAATGTCGCTATATGGATACAATTTAGATACTGTTTCGGTTTATGATTTGGATGACTTAATATTTTTAGTTTATTCTGGTATTGTTCTGTTTCGTTGGTTTTGTTGTTCCGGGTTGAGGGAGGAGGAGTTCCTCTTTTTGATTTTTTATGTTTTGTCTAGATTACTTTTCGTGTGAGTGCGCCGTGTTGTTTTACTCTTTTTTTTGTTCCGGTTTATTCAAGTGTATTGTTCTAATTTTAAATTCAGTTAATGTTTTGGTTTTGTGATTTGTGTGGGTTAATGTTTTCGGTTTATTTAGGTGTTGTTTTTTTTACTGGTTTTACTGCTTTAGATTAGGTTTGTTGTTTTAGTTTATTTGGGCTATTGTTTCATTTAGTAGTCCATAATTCATTTGGAAAATGTCCGGTTATTGTCTGGGTATTTGTTAGTGTACTTTTAATTGTTGTTGCGTTGTAAAAATGGGTAGTAATCGGTCTAGTTTTTATACAACTTCAGCCTAGTGATTTTGTGCTCTGTTAATATTATCATCCGAAAAAATAAGAAGATGATTGAGACGGCTATGTATTGGTACGCCTGCATTGGTATGTCGGTATCGAAAAATGATGTATAAAAAATTCTAAACTTAACTCTCTATATAAGGATGTGAGGACGGAGGAAGGGGAGAGAAGTGATGTCTAAGAAATAAATATTTTTTCGAACTGCACATTTTTTCTGAGGGGAGAAAAATTAGAGGGAAAAAGCATTGGGTATAAGGTTACTGCTTATAAGTGACTACTGTTCAATAAAATTATTGTTTACACCGTAGCATGTGCAGTTCCTGTTCATCCATACTTACTGTTCACTGACAGCGACGTTGCCGCGTATATACAAACAGTAGACGGAGAAAAAAAAAAGTCAGAAAAAAGAAAAATCGAATCCTTCCGGCTTTAGTATATGTACTTACTATGTGAACGATCTGGAAAGCGAGGGAGAAAGCTATACATGAGGAAATATTTCAGATCCTCGTGTCAACCCATTTCTTTATTACTCCCTCCGTCCCAAAATACTTGTCGGAGAAATGGATAAAAATGTATGTATTTAGAACTAAGATATGTCTAGATACATCCATTCCTTCGACAAGTATTTTCGGACGGAGGGATACTTCTTTTCGCGCCGACATTCAGATTTTGTCAAAGCCGATCCGAATAGGGAGCAGAAGCATCGTAGCCAGAACATCGAATTGGCTAGCACCACCAGCGGGCGATGTGAAAATCAACACTGATGCAGCTGTGACGAGGAGTGGTACTCATGACGCAGTTGCAGCTATATATAGAGACTCTAGTGGATCTTTTTTAGGAGCATCTTGCATCACTTCTAGATTTATTTTAGACCCTCAAACACTCGAAGCTATAGCAGTCACGGAGGCCCTTGCAATCGCGGATGATTTGTACGAGCAGAGGATACATGTGGCCTCTGATTGCACTACCATGGTGCACGAAGTAAAGCAGGTCTCATCAGCGATGTATAGAGCGATTATATAATACTCCCTCCGTTCGGAATTACTTGTCGCAGAAATGGATGCATCTAGATGTATTTTAGTTCTAGATACATCCATTTTCGAGACAAGTAATTCCGAACGAAGTGAGTAGAACACTATTCCAGTTTTAGTGCTTGTAACATAGTTCATGAATTTAAGAGCTCGAACATCAAAGCTCACAATCTCGCTAAGCACGCATTATAACTTGGTTTTGGTCGTCATGTTTGGTTTGGATTTGATGACTTGCTATTTATACCTGCAAATGTTATTATTTGAATAAAGCTGGGCCAGTTTGTCTAAAAAAAATACGTCCACCCCCTCATAAAGAAGCGCAATGGCGGAGAGCGGGATTGCAGCGACCGAGCTTCACTGCTCCCTATATTTAAACATTATGAAATTTGTATTTTTGAAGTTTCAAAAAATGTGAAATTATTCATGGGGATACATATACATATTCTGAATACCCGCGACAAGTTTTGGTAGAAATCTCGTTTTGTTTTGGGCTATAGAAAAAAACAAAATTTTGACACTATATAGGAGAAAAGGAGTGCCATTTTCTGTCAGAAATTTCTCTTTTTTGTATTTCCCAAAATACAAAGTATTTTATTTTCAGCTTTTTACCAGGCCTTAGGAATATGTGTATGTATTCACGTATTTGATATGAGAATTTTTTAAGCAATGAAAATGTGTTTAAATTTTTTTTTCCAAATATCAGGAGCCCTGGAGCCCGCTGCCACTTTTCGCGCAATGGCGCCACTTTGTTAAACCTTGATTTCATTTCACATGTACATGTAGTATACTTCTCTGAACCCTTGGATGCAACGTCAAAGTCACTTTGTCAGAAAGTCAGCTTTGGTCGGGTCGGGTCAGGTCAGGTATAGCACCTCGTGGTATCATGGGTTCGCTGCGATGCATGCTTTGCTCGTCGGTGTTACTGCCGCGCGGGCATTGGCCGGCATGCAGAGCCATGCGGATGCCAGACGCGAGATGACATCGACGATGGATGTTTTTCTGCTTGGCATGTCTCCGCCCATCACGCCCACAAAATGCCAGTGTCATTGTGTCGATAGATTATGTAACTTTTCCTGTGCTCGAGTGTGAAAATTATTATATCATTGGCCTTATTTTAAACCTTCTAAGACGGACAGGAAACACTGAAGCAACAGTCACCATAAGATTGGACCAAAAGCTTGCTTCTTAGAGCATCTACCCACCTTAAACCCGTCTCTTACGCTCGGGCTGGCTGTCCGGTCACTGTCTGGTCGTGAAATTTCGATCCAGAAGGGCGTCTCAAACGGGTCTTAAATGTCCGGGCTGACGGCACCCCTTATATCCGGTTCAAATATGGTGTGGATATGGAGACGCCGGGCACGTCTGCCATGTCGGACTAACGGAGGGGTCCCATGCGAAAACGCCCGAAAACTCTATGGTTCGAAGCTCGGCTCCTCCGTCGGACCGATGTCGCTGCATGGCGCCGCTCCGGCGGGCCGCGTAGTGCCTAGCCCGGCTATATAAGTCGATTGGCGACATCGAAACCCTATCATCCACATTTTCCTACGCCTGTCCGCCGCCGCCGTGACTTTCCTCTACCCCCGTCCGCCTATTAGCCATGCCCCTACGCCGCCGGGTGAGGAGCCACCCATTTCTAACGCCGGAGCACCGGCTCGAGCTCCTTGAGCAGATCCTGGCAATGCTCAAAGCCCGGATCGCCGTGGGGCTACCTCTGGATGCACTAGATCCGAGGGAGCGGTTGGAGGAGGAGGTGGAGGAGGACGAGGATGAGCCGCATGAGGAGGATGTGGGGGACGCTGGTGACACGGATCTGTAGGCGAAGCAGCAGGCCATCCTCGACTCTCTCCGCTCGGAGTCGGCTGCGGAGGACAAACGCCGTCGCCGGCAAGAGATGGAGGCCGCAGAGGAGGCGTATGTTAGAATAAATCCGAAGCATACCATCGATCATCCGAGGACCAAGCAATCACACGAGCACGACACCGAGATTTGTTAATGAGGTTCACCGATATGGCTACATCCCCGGGGCTTGAATACGAGCGCTCCTCCCCGTGACATCATCACAATACCGCACACCGGCCACCCGGGCGCCGGCACATGCCGCCGGCTCCCCCTTGCACGCATGTGCTATTATGTTGGCATAGGTTACATCGTGTGTCTACCCTTCCTATATAAGAGAGGCCTAGGATACAAGTGTCCTATTAGGACACGACTCCATATCCTATCTAAACACAGTACACCTCAGAGCCCAACTGTAACCTAAGTTGTACACAATATTCGACACAACTCTAACAAACTCCACCTTGGCGAATATTCTTCACCACCTTGAATTTGTCAATGCGTCAAACTTCCATATACATTGGACTTGAGCTTATCCCATGACTACCGCTGCTACTCCAAAGACTCCATGTGACTCCACCTGCAACTTGTAGTCCCTTCTTTTCTTGACCACAGTCAACACTCGAGCAAAATTAAGTTCCTCATTACTCTAGTTAGCGCTCCCAACTTCCAGAGTATCAGTCCAACGCCATCACACACTGATCACTGACCTGCGTGAAAGTGAACAACTCACATATTGGGCGTCACACATAAGAGTTACCTGAACTCAACATCACCGCTCCTTTCTCGACCGCCTGTCTGAAACATGAAGAAATTTCACCGTTGCTTGTAGTCATCCCGAGTCAAATTCGCAGTTGTCCCATCACATGTATGAACACCAGAGCCCTGGCCCATCTCCATGCCCGTGCATACCGCACGCCTCGCCGCTATTACGCGTGGAGCCTCCGCTGTTCTGGTCGAGTCTCAAGGGTAGTGAAACCACACCACTCAACCCCCACTGCAGAGTACCACCGATCATCACCGATCGATGACGAGTTATATGCTTCCATCAGACCACGGGCTCCAGTCTGAATTACGTGTCCCTCGCTTTTCCCCACTGAATAGGCTTCGACTCTCTGTGCACTTACGCCGTAGCCCCTCAATCCAGCTCCACCTTCAACATGACTCCATGGTAGATGATCAGTCCACCCTCGCGCCCCGTCGACTTCAAGCTCCCTGTGCACCGTCTCTAATCAACCCCGTGCCACAGTCGTGTCGAAGTCACACAAGCCCTCGGGGCCTGCGCCACGTGTTTCCACGTCCAGAAGTCGGTCACCATCAGCATCACGCACATATGTCGTCGTTGCTGATCCCACAACTGTCTTCTGTTCCAACCAACTCACGTCGATCTGTCAGACAATCTAGTCCAACCCAGCCGAACTTGTCCGACTGCATGACACGCTCGAGGCTCCCAAATGGCCGTCTACGAATTTTCATCCATCACATGATATTTCCATCTTAGCTGACATGACTTCCTGCAATGCTTTTGTAGGATCGAAAGTATGTCTAGAGGGGGGGTGATTAGACTACTTGACAATATAAAAAATCTGCCTTTTGATCATGCAATGTTTTTGGCAGTTTCACAATTAAGATCAATTCAAGTAACACCCTACACATGCAATTCTAGAGTATAAGCAGCGGAAAGTAAATTGCACATGTAGTAAAGAGAGGTGGAGAAGATCAAACGCAGTTTGGTGACACGAAGATTTTTGTCGTGGTTCCGATAGGTGGTGCTATCGTACATCCACGTTGATGGAGACTTCAACCCACGGAGGGTAACGGCTGCGCGAGTCCACGGAGGGCTCCACCCACGAAGGGTCCACGAAGAAGCAACCTTGTCTATTCCATCATGGCCTACGCCCACGGAGGACTAGCCTTACTCGGGGTAGATCTTCACGAAGTAGGCGATCTCCTTGCCCTTACAAACTTCTTGGTTCAACTCCACATCTCAAAGACGGAGGCTCCCAAGCGACACCTAACCAATCTAGGAGGCACCACCCTCCAAAAGGTAATAGATGTGGTTGATGATGATGAACTCCTTGCTCTTGTGCTTCAAATGATAATCTCCCCAACACTCAACTCTCCTCACTGATATGACTGTGGTGGAAGAAAGGATTGAGTGGAAAGCAACTTGGGAAGGCTAGAAATCAAGTTTCATATGGTAGGAATGGAATGACTTGATCTCAACACAAGGGTAGGTGGTTCTCTTCTCAGAAAGTGTATGGTAGGAGTGGTAGACTTTCTGATGGCTCTCTCCACGAATGAAGAGGGGGTGGAGGGGTATATATAGCCTCCACACAAAATCCAACCGTTACACACATATTTGGGCAATCTCGGTGAGACCGAAGTGAAAACTCGGTCAGACCGAAAGTTCAAATATAGTGAACGTTGGGATTTTCGGTGGGACCGAAAATACCATCTCGGTGTGTCCGAAGTGAGTCAAAGGTTGGAGCTTGCCATCTCGGTGGGACCGAAATTAACAACTCGGATATTCCGAAGTGATGTCCATTGGTTACAGAAGGTTGGCAGTCCAGTTTCGGTGAGACCGAAACTCAAAATCGGATGGACCGAGAAATTAGGGTTTGGAAGAATAACTGAGGTGGTTCATCTCGGTGGGACTGAGTTTGCAGAATCGGTTTGTCCGAGATTACTTATGAGTGTGTTAAGTAGTGAAAGGTGCTGATAGTTGAGGGAGCTAGATCACCAAGCACTTGAGCAACCAGATCACTAACACAACCTCATCCCCTTTTAATAGTATTGGCTTTTCCTATGGACTCAATGTGATCTTTGATCACTAAACCAAAAATAGAGTCTTGAGCTTTTGCCAATGCTTGTCTTAGCATTTTGAGGGGTCCACTTCTTCAGACATTTCCATACCCATATCATCGAACTTCTCTGAAATGATTCTCAAGTAGATATTAGTTCAATGATATATATGTTTTTATTAAGTACCAAAACCACCCGGGGATTAGTTGCACTTTCAATCTCCCCCTTTTTGGTAATTGATGACAACATATAGATCAAAGCTTCGACAAAAGATATAATCAATGAATGATATCGTCGCTTTGAGAAGTATGATATAAACAAGAGCTCCCCCTAAATTTGTGCATTATTTAAAATTTGCGTTTGAATGCAAATGCACAATCGATTAGGATTATGGGTCACTCTTCCATGTCACATACATCTTGGTGGAGCGCACAAAATGATAAGAATGAATAACATGCACTCAATCACCAAGACAAGAGTAAATAGCCATACAATAAGGAATAACATATGATAAGCATTAAGTACACATTAAAGCATAGTATGACCAAACACTCATTAAGGTAGCATCAAACGTAGTAGCAAGCACACTTAAAGTCTCGAAAGACCAAAAGAAACCAATGTATCTCAAAGAAACCGGCAAAAGAACGAAAGACGAAAGAGCACTCTCTCTCTCGAAGCCCTATGATCTATACAATTTCTCCCCCTTTGGCAACAAGTTACCAAAAAGTTCGAAAAGGTATAGAGCTAAGCGTCACTGCGGGCTCTGCTGGCGGCTCCCGTCTGGGTAGATGTCGGTGTAGAAATAGCTGCATCGGCGAAGACTTCTGCTGATGTCTGCGCTGGA
Organism: Secale cereale; assembly: GCA_902687465.1. NCBI lineage: Eukaryota > Viridiplantae > Streptophyta > Magnoliopsida > Poales > Poaceae > Secale > Secale cereale. The sequence goes on from LR738711.1 coordinate 192,136,509, forward strand.
GGAGTGGATGCTGGAGCTGGAGTAACCGCTGGAGCTGTGGCTGGTGCTGAAGTGGTAGCCCTGGAGTCAGTCACTGGGATAGCTGCAGATCTGGATCCTCTGGGAACCTGAGCAGTCTGGCGATGAGAGTCCTGGACTAGATCATCCTGCATGAGTTCTGCTCTCTCCTGCCTTGCTTCTTCCATGTCTGCCTCAAGCTTGTTGACAGACACCTGAATCTCAGTCAGCTTCACGTCAAGAGCGTGGATCTTGTCCTCAACAATCCTCTCTAGGCTTTCCTGAGATTGCTCAATGCTGGCCAGGCGTTGTTCAATCCTCTGGGTAGCTTCAAGAATTTTTTTCTCCAAAGCTCTTTGGCTTAGCTGCTGCTGCTGCCTCTTTGTCAGCTTTAGCTTTCTTCGCAGCTTCGATTTTGGCCTGTCCTTCAACTGAGGTAGGATCCTCCTCATCCATCACAACTACATTGTCCTCATGCTCTGGCTGCAGTGGCAAGTGCTTCCTATCCAACATGAATTTGCCCGTGCCAAACTTGGCATTGATGAGCATCTGAATCTGCGGGGCAAACCCACATGACCTCTTCTGGTCAGCTGCAGTCCTCTTAATGGTCTCTACCATTAAGTCCATCACCTTGAAAGGTGCCTTCTCATCGAGAATGTGCAGCATGTTGATAGAATAGCCTCGAATCATGCGGTGGTCTCCAGACTTAGGCATCAATGTATGCCTCAGAATAGTGTTAGTGGTGGTCAGACCTGCCTGGAGATAGTACACTGAGCCAAGCTTCCATCCTTCCAAATCAGCAGCGGGGATCTCCTTGTACATGTTCTTCATGGAATCATGACTCTTCTTAGGAATCCCATAGACATCAATGTCGTCCTCTCTCTGCACTGGAGCATTCAGAAGTTCTGCCCATTCTTCAACAGACGAAGAAAACCTTTGACCTTCAGTCATCCAGGTGATCTTGCCATCAGGATAGAAGTGGGCTGTGGCGTAGAACTGCATGATCATCTCGTCATTCCAAGCTTTCAGCTCTTGACCCACAAAATCAGCAACTCCACATGCAGTAAAGCTCTCATGCACAAGGGGAAAGAAGTCTCGGTGCTCTTCACTGTCAATGTACTTCCAGTCAACATACCTGGTGTCAGCAACAATGGGCTTCTTATCCATCAGCACGGTCTCATAGAAATCCTGCTGCTCTCTGGTGTGGAATCTGGGGTCCACAGCAGTTCTTCTCCTCACAGCATATGGATCCGACTGTCTCCATAGCCTGAGACCTTTATCCTTCCTTGCCTTCATGTCCTCAGCTTGAGGATGAGCATCATTGTGGAGTGGCAACTTGGGACGGAGCTTAAGCAACACATGCTCTTCATCTGATTCAGACGATGGCATCTCACCTTTGTTCTTCTCAGAAGCTGGAATGCTCCTGGTTGTTCTCTTGGGCTTGGCTGGAGCTGCCTTGGCTTGAGCAGGCTTCTTGGGCTTAGAGGAGGCTTGAGCCCGAATAGCATCGCCCATGAACTTAGCTTTCTGAGGAGGAGGCTGGGGTGCATCTTCTTCTTCTTCTTCAGCAGCTGCATCAACTTGAGGTTCAGCATATACTACCCTCTTCCTCTTGGAAGTTTTCTTCACCTTACTTGGAGCTGGCTCTTCCAAGTTGAGCTTCTTTGCAACAGCTGACTGCTTTACTTTGCTTGTGCCTTTCCTTGTCTGCTGCCCTTGGTGCTCTTTGGCAACCACATTCCTCTTTGGCTTGGAGGTAACTTCCTCAGCAACAAAGTCAGAGTCCTCATCATCAGAATTTCTCTTCTTCCTGGTTCTGGTAGCTGCAGGAGGCAAACCACTAGGGGTGCTCCTCTCACCATCATCACTGGAGCTGCTAGCCTCAGGACTTGTATCTGCCTCTGGAATCTCAGCAAAAGGTGACTCAGACCTGTTTTGGCTGTCACTGACATCTGACATGGCTGACAACCTGTGAAAAGATAAGGTATAGGCAGAGTAGAAGAGTTATCACAACTGCAGAGGTTTTTGCAAAAAAAATGAGTTTAAAACTTAGTTTTGAGTTTTCACAGAATGTATTTCGGTCAAACCGATTTTAAGTTTCGGTGAAACCGAAGTGTATACAGAGGCCTACACACCACTTTCGGTCAGACCGAAATGGGTTTCGGTCCTACCGATAACCTAGGGTTTCACTGAAACTAAGTTTCGGTCACACCGATTTGCACAACTCGGTTAGACCGAATGATGCAGTGCAATGGCCAGAGGCCAAATCGGTCATTCCGAGTTTCAAAATCGGCTTCACCGAGATGCGTTTCGTGGAAACCTAAACCTAAGAATTTCGCTCGAAACAAGAGGATCTGATCTAATGTATAGGGAATATCTCAAACGTGGACAGATTCATGGCAAACCATTCGTGCAAGAGTCAGATGGGGAGCACGAAAGGGATCGGGACTCACCCTAACTTGGTGGAGTCCCTCTACGGCGGCAACGGCGGAGATGATTACCGTTGACGGTGGCGAAGACCTGCGGCGAGGGCGCACAGGCGACGACGGCGACGATCCGTAGACCAGGGCGACGGCAGCAGGGGACTTGGGGGCGAACGGTTTGAAGAGTTAAATCGCGCGCAGCCCTCAGGTATATATAACCCCATGCTGTCGGTGGGACCGAGTTGAAAAACTCGGTGTCACCGAAATGTATAACTGCTGTGCAGTTACGCATATCGGTCAGACCGAGATTTTGAACTCGGTTTCACCGAGATGAAACCTAGATTAGTCTAAGCGTTTCGGTTGGACCGAGATGAAAAAGCCGGTCAGACCGAAATGGACTTAGAAGGTTTTGGAAGTCAGCCTTATACGGATCGGTGGCTCCGAGTGCTCCTCACTCGGAGAGTCCGAAAAAGACTTGTTCAAAGTTGTGATATGAGCATGAATAGAATTTGAGACAAGAAAGCATAGATAGCTAGGGAAGGTGCTTAGGCATTCTTGTCCATCCATTTGGCCAGAAAAATCAAAACAATCAAAACAACAAATGGATGTCCTTGAATGGATGAAATCATGCATTCAACATACTCACACAATAAGATAGCAACTGAAATATGTGTCAAACATGCACAACCAACATTCTAGCTACTAGCACACAGTTTGTCGATGACTAGGTCATCTATATATGAGTATATTGACTTAGGAGCCAAATGAGAACATTTGATCATAGGTCATACTCATCGTTTAAGCACAAGTGGGGTTACCACTTTTACATAAAGCATTTATGTGTTCACATCATTTGGAGATGCTTTAGCTCAATTTTTAGAGCAAAGCTCCCCCTAGATGTGAGAACCCCTTTTAAAGGGTCAAACTAACCTTGGGTTGTCGTAGAAGACTTCATGTAGATGTTGAAGATGTGGATGCTCAATGTTGATGTAGATCATCAAGAGTTGGGAGCTATCCTTTGGATTAGGGCACTTTCAATACCTACATGGGTTAGTCCCACAAGGAACAAACAAGAATATCCATAGACATATATTGAAGTTCAGAAAAGATGATGTCCATGAAAGCAATGATTACCTTGTCCCTTGACTTACCAACAAGAGGGTTTGTGACTCCATGAACTAGTGCATGATGTGGAAGTTGATTGCACAAGTTCTTGCCAAAATGAATATGAGTGAAGTTTGTTGGCGGAGTCACCCTCAAGAACCTTCTAGTTCTTCTTCTTTGGGATCCACATCATCTTGATGGGAATCCTTGGTGTTGTAGTTGAGCTTGACGAAGTAGAACTTGATGTGTCCTTGGGAACCCACTTGACCATGGCTTGAGGTGCTTCAATGAATGCATCAATCTCCTCTTGAAGCTTGTCCTTGGCCTTTAGCTTGTGGTCTTGTGGTGGAAGGTCATCTTGAGCTTGTTCCACATTGGAAGAAGTAGGATCATACTTCTCCTTTTGTGAAACAAACTGTGGAGTAGGGTATTGACCTTTTTCCCACTCAACACCTTCGGCGTTGAACTTTCGCTCAAAACCAATCCCTTGATTCTTCCTGTGTCTTCCTTGTTTGCGAACAATCTCCTCAAAGTTCTTGCTTCCGGCAAGACTCTTGTAGACACCTTTCTCTATGATTTCCTTCAATAAGCTATTTTCTTGCTCAAGTGTAACTTGGCTTGAAACATTGTTAGTGGAATCAAGAGAACTACTAGAAGCAACAATATTGGATTTAACATTGTTATTGTTACTACTAGAGGAAGAATTTTTCTTATGCTTGTCATGCTTAGTCTTAATAGGTGGCAAGAAATTAGACAAGAGAAGTCGTTTGGCAAGATATGAAGAACTCTTCTTTCGAAGATCGTCATTGATCGCTTTTAGAAACTCATGTTCTTGCTCTAGAGTGAGCTTCTCGAAGCGTAGCTTCTCATGAGATCTTAGGAGCTCTCTATGATCTTATTGAGTTGTTTCATGAGCTAACTTAAGAGTGTTTAGTTCTTTAGTTAGACGCTCAATCTCCTTCATAGCATTGTCATTCGACTCTTCTCGACTATAAAGACTACTAGCATTTTCATCATTACTAAGCTCACTAGATTTATCATGCAAGAGCTCATCTTCACCAAGCAAGTCATCCTCATCACTATTAAAGTCAATGAATTCAGGGTGTGTTACCTTGGGGCCTTTAGCCATGAAGCATCTTCCAATTCCCTCATTTGGTGAATCAAATAAGTCGTAGGAGTTGGAGTTGGAGGATACGAGTGCAAGTCCGGCAACACCTTCATCTTGACTATAGTCGGAGTCGGAGTGATAGCTTCCATCGGATTGATTGTCGGAGTCGGAGCCGGAGACCCATTCACCTACATGAGCTTGATGTCTTCTTCTTGTGTAGCTCCTTCATGACTTGTCTTTCCTCTCCGAATCCTTGCTTCTCCGAGAGGGTCTTCGTTCATAACGATCATCTCTACTCCTTCTCTCTCTCCGAGGTGACTCATCTCTTGCTCTTCTTCTTGGAGATTCTTCTCTTCTCTTGTGGGGAGCCGTACACTCATTTGAGAAGTGTCCGGGTCTTCCACAATTGTAGCAGTTTCGATCACGACTAGAAGATCTCTTTTCATCATATGATCTAGACTTTGAGCTTCTTTCTTTGCCTCTATTCATGTAGAACTTGTTGAAGTTCTTGACCATTATGCTTATCTCTTCATTGGAAATTAGCTTGTCACTTGAGGTAGTGGGAGCATCACTTGTAGCTTTGTAGGCACCACTTGACTTGTTGTGAAGCTCTTCCTTATCCTTAAGTGTCATCTCATGAGCAACAATTCTTCCAATGACTTCAGTTGGCTTGAGAGTCTTGTAGTTTGGCATCATTTGGATCAAAGTGCACACGGTGTCATACTTTCCATCCAAAGCTCTGAGAATCTTCTTAATGATGAATCGGTCGGTCATTTCTTCGCTTCCTAAGCCGGCAATCTCATTTGTGATGAGAGCAAGCCTAGAGTACATTTCAGCGACTCCTTCACCATCCTTCATCTTGAACTTGTCAAGTTGACCTTGAAGAATATCTAGCTTTGATTCCTTCACAGATTCAGTACCTTCGTGCATTTCAACCAAAGTATCCCAAATCTCTTTAGCATTCTCAAGACGGCTGATTTTGTTGAACTCCTCGGGACACAAAGCATTGAAGAGAATGTCATAAGCTTGAGCATTGTTTTGTAACATCCGCAACTCTTCCGGTGTAGCTTCGCGATCCGGAACTTTTCCTTCTTCGAAGAAATCACCTTGCATACCAACACAAATAATGCCCCATGCGGCTGGGTTATGACCAAGAATATGCATTTTCATTTTATGCTTCCAACTAGCAAAATTTGTACCATCAAAGTAAGGACCTCTACGATAATTACCCTCACTAGACGCCATACTCTCCTAGGTTGTGAAACCAAGCTTATGGAGGCCAATGCAATGGAAACCAAAACAATGGAGACCAAAGCTCTGATACCACTTGTAGGATCGAAAGTATGTCTAGAGGGGGGGTGATTAGACTACTTGACAATATAAAAAATCTGCCTTTTGATCATGCAATGTTTTTGGCAGTTTCACAATTAAGACCAATTCAAGTAACACCCTACACATGCAATTCTAGAGTATAAGCAGCGGAAAGTAAATTGCACATGTAGTAAAGAGAGGTGGAGAAGATCAAACGCAGTTTGGTGACACGAAGATTTTTGTCGTGGTTTGTAGGATCGAAAGTAGGTCTAGAGGGGGGTGATTAGACTACTTGACAATATAAAAAATCTGCCTTTAGATCATGCAAAGTTTTTAGCAGTTTCACAAACAAGATCAAATCAAGTAACACCCTACACATGCAATTCTAGAGTATATGCAGCGGAAAGTAAATTGCACATGTAAAAAGGAGATGGAGAAGATCAAACGCAGTTTGTTGACACGGAGATTTTTGTCGTGGTTCCGATAGGTGGTGCTATCGTACATCCACGTTGATGGAGACTTCAACCCACGGAGGGTAACGGCTGCGCGAGTCCACGGAGGGCTCCACCCACGAAGGGTCCACGAAGAAGCAACCTTGTCTATTCCATCACGGCCTACGCCCACGGAGGACTAGCCCTACTCGGGGTAGATCTTCACGAAGTAGGCGATCTCCTTGCCCTTACAAACTTCTTGGTTCAACTCCACATCATCAAGACGGAGGCTCCCAAGCGACACCTAACCAATCTAGGAGGCACCACCCCCCAAAAGGTAATAGACGGTGTTGATGGTGATGAACTCCTTGGTCTTGTGCTTCAAGTGATAAACTCCCCAACACTCAACTCTCCTCACTGATATGGCTGTGGTGGAAGAAAGATTTGAGTGGAAAGCAACTTGGGAAGGCTAGAGATCAAGTTTCATATGGTAGGAATGGAATGGCTTGATCTCAACACAAGGGTAGGTGGTTCACTTCTCAGAAAGTGTATGATAGAAGTGGTGGTACTTTCTGATGGCTCTCCTCACGAATGAGGAGGGGGTGGAGGGGTATATATAGCCTCCACACAAAATCCAACCGTTACACACACATTTGACCAATCTCGGTCAGACCGAAGTGAAAACTCGGTCAGACCGAAAGTTCAAATATAGTGAACGTTAGGATTTTCGGTGGGACCGAAAATACCATCTCGGTGGGACCGAAGTGAGTCAAAGGTTAGGGTTTGCCATTTCGGTGAGACCGAAAATATAAACTCGGATATTCCGAATTGATGTCAACTGATCACAGAAGGTTGGCAGCCCTTTTTCGGTGAGACCGAAACTCAGAATCGGTTTGACCGAGAAGCTAGGGTTTGGACAAACAACTGAAGAGGTTCATCTCGGTGGGACTGAGTTGGAGAAATCGGTGTGACCGAGATGTTAGGGTTTGTGTTAAGTAGTGAATAGTGCTGATAGTTGAGGGAGTTAGATCACCAAGCACTTGAGCAACAAGAACATTAACACAACCTCATCCCCTTTTAATAGTATTGGCTTTTCCTATGGACTCAATGTGATCTTTGATCACTAAACCAAAAATAGAGTCTTGAGATTTTGCCAATGCTTGTCTTAGCATTTTGAGGGGTCCACTTCTTCAGACATTTCCATACCCATATCATCGAAATTCTCTGAAATGATTCTCAAGATAATATTAGTTCAATGATATATATGTTGTTATTAATTACCAAAACCACCCGGGGATTAGTTGCACTTTCAATATCCCCCTTTTTGGTAATTGATGACAACATATAGATCAAAGCTTCGACACAAGATATAATCAATGAATAATATCGTCGCTTTGAGAAGTATGTGACAAACAAGAGCTCCCCCTAAATTTGTGCATTATTTAAAATTTGCGTTTGAATGCAAATGCACAATCGATTAGGATTATGGGTCACTCTTCCATGTCACATACATCTTGGTGGAGCGCACAAAATGATAAGAATGAATAACATGCACTCAATCACCAAGACAAGAGTAAATAGCCATACAATAAGAAATAGCATATGATAAATAATAAGCACACATTAAAGCATAGTATGACTAAGCACTCATTAAGGTAGCATCAAACGTAGTAGCAAGCACACTTAAAGTATCTGGAACCAAAAGAAACCAATGTATCACAGAGAAACCGGCAAAAGAACGAAAAGACGAAAAGAGCACTCTCTCTCTCGAAGCCCTATGATCTATAACAATTTCTCCCCCTTTGGCAACAAGTTACCAAAAAGTTCGAAAAGGTATAGAGCTAAACGTCACTGCGGGCTCGGCTGGCTGCTCCCGTCTGGGTCGATGTCGGTGTAGAGATAGCTGCATCTGCGAAGACCTCTGCTGATGTCTGCGGTGGAGGAGTGGATGCTGGAGCTGAAGGAACTGCTGGAGCTGTAGCTGGTGCTGAAGTGGTAGCCCTGGAGTCTGTCACTGGGATAGCTGCAGATCTGGATCCTCTGGGAACCGGAGCAGTCTGGCGATGAGAGTCCTGGACTATATCATCCTGCATAAGCTCTGCTCTCTCCTGCCTAGTCTCCTCCATGTCTGCCTCAAGCTTGTTGACAGACACCTGAATCTCAGTCAGCTTCACGTCTAGAGCATGGATCTTGTCCTCGACAATCCTCTCAAGGCTCTCCTGAGATTGCTCAATGCTGGCCAGGCGTTGTTCAATTCTCTGGGTTGCTTCAAGAATCTGATCTCCAAAGCTCTTTGGCTTAGCTGCTGCTGCTGCTGCCTCTTTGTCAGCTTTGGCTTTCTTTGCAGCTTCAATCTTGGCTTGCCCTTCAACTGAGGTGGGATCCTCTTCATCCATCACAACTACGTTGTCCTCATGCTCTGGCTGCAGTGGCAAGTGCTTCCTATCCAACATGAATTTGCCCGTGCCAAACTTGGCGTTGATAAGCATCTGTATCTGCGGAGCAAACCCACACGACCTCTTCTGGTCAGCTGCAGTCCTCTTAATGGTTTCTACCATCAAGTCCATCACCTTAAAAGGTGCCTTCTCATCGAGAATGTGCAGCATGTTGATAGAATAGCCTCGTATCATCCGGTGGTCACCTGACTTAGGCATCAAAGTATGCCTCAGAATAGTGTTAGTAGTGGTCAGACCAGCCTGGAGATAATACACTGAGCCGAGCTTCCATCCCTCCAAATCAGCAGCTGGGATCTCCTTGTACATATTCTTCATGGAATCATGACTCTTCTTAGGAATCCCATAGACATCAATGTCGTCCTCTCTCTGCACAGGAGCGTTCAGAAGTTCTGCCCATTCTGCAACAGTAGAAGAAAACCTTTGACCTTCAGTCATCCAGGTGATCTTGCCATCAGGGTAGAAATGGGCTGTGGCATAGAACTGCATGATCATCTCGTCATTCCATGCTGTCAGTTCTTGACCCACAAAATCAGCAACTCCACATGCAGTAAAGCTCTCATGCACATGGGGAAAGAAGTCCCGGTGCTCTCTGCTGTCAATGTACTTCCAGTCAACATACCTGGTGTCAGCAACAATGGGCTTCTTATCCATTAGCACGGTCTCATAGAAATCCTGCTGCTCTCTGGTGTGGAATCTGGGGTCCACAGCAGTCCTTCTTCTAACAGCATATGGATCAGACTGTCTCCATAGCCTGAGACCTTTGTCCTTCCTTGCCTTCATGTCCTCAGCTTGAGGATGAGCATCATTGTGGAGTGGCAACTTGGGACGGAGCTTGAGCAACACATGCTCTTCATCTGACTCAGAAGGTGGCATCTCACCTTTGTTCTTCTCAGAAGCTGGAATGCTTCTGGTTGTCCTCTTGGGCTTCGCTGGAGCTGGCTTCTTGGGCTTGGAGGAGGCTTGAGCTCGAATAGCATCACCCATGAACTTAGCTTTCTGAGGAGGAGGCTGGGGTGCATCTTCTTCTTCTTCTTCAGCATCATCAACTTGAGGTTCAGCATAAACAACTCTCTTCCTTTTGGAAGTCTTCTTCACCTTGCTTGGAGCTGGCTCTTCCAAGATGAGCTTCTTAGCAACTGCAGACTGTTTCACTTTACTTGTGCCTTTCTTTGGCTGCTGCCCTTGGTGCTCTTTGGCAACCACATTCCTCTTGGGCTTGGAGGTAACTTCCTCAGCAACAAAGTCGGAATCCTCATCATCGGAGGTTCTCTTCTTCCTGGTTCTCGTAGCTGCGGGAGGCAGACCACTAGGGGTGCTCCTCTCACCATCATCACTAGAGCTGCTTGCAGGACTTGTTTCTGCCTCTGGAATTTCAGCAAATGGTGATTCAGACCTGTTCTGGCTGTCACTGACATCTGACATGGCTGAAAGACCTGTGAAAAGATAAGGTATAGGCAGAATGGAAGAGTTATCACAACTGCAGAAGTTTTTGCAAAGAAAAATGAGTTAAAAACTTAGTTTTGAGTTTTCACAGAATGTATTTCGGTCAAACCGATTTCAAGTTTCGGTGTAACCGAAGTGTTCAACAGAACCTACACACCACTTTCGGTCAGACCGAAATGGGTTTCGGTCCTACCGAAAACTTAGGGTTTCACAGAAACTTCAATTCGGACATTCCGATTTTCACAACTCGGTCAGACCGAACTGTGTAGTGCAATGGTCAGAGACCAAATCGGTCAGTCCGAGTTTCAGGAATCGGCTTCACCGAGATGCATTCCGTGGAAACCTAAACCTAAGAATTTTCCTCGAAACTAGAAGATCTGAACAATGTATTGGGATCATATCAAACTTGGATTGAATCAGGGCAGTCCTATCATGCAAGAATCAGAAGTGGAGCATGAAAGGGATCGGGACACACCCTAACTTGGTGGTGTCCCTCTACGGCGGCAACGGCGGAGAAGATTACCGTTGACGGCGGCGGAGACCTGCGGCGAGGACGCACAGGTGATGAAGGCGACGATCCGTAGACCAGGGCGGCGGCAGCAGGGGTCTTGGAGGGCGAACGTTTGAAAGGAATAGATCGCGCGCAGCCCTCAGTATATATAACCCCGTGCTGTCGGTGGGACCGAGTTGAAAAACTCGGTGTCACCGAGATGCATAATTGCAGTGCAGTTACGCATATCGGTCAGACCGAGATTTTGAACTCGGTTTCACCGAGATGAAACCTAGATCAATCTAAGTGTTTCGGTTGGACCGAGATTGGGAAGCCGGTCAGACCGAAATGGACTTAGAAGGTTTTGGAAGTCAGCCTTAGACGAATCGGTGGTTCCGAGTGCTCCTCACTCGGACTGTCCGAAAAAGACTTGTTCAAAGTTGTGATATAAGCATGAATAGAATTCGAGACAAGATAGCATAGATAGCTAGGGAAGGTGCTTAGGCATTCTTGTCCATCCATTTGGCCAGAAAAAGAAACCAAAACAATCAAAACCACAAATGGATGTCCTTGAATGAATAGAATCATGCATTCAACATGCTCACACAATAAGATAGCAACTGAAATATGTGTCAAACATGCACAACCAATCACTCTAGCTACTAGCACACAATTTGTCGATGACTAGGTCATCTATATATGAGTATATTGACTTAGGAGCCAAATGAGAACATTTGATCATAGGTCATACTCATTGTTTAAGCACAAGTGGGGTTACCACTTTTACATAAAGCATTTATGTGTTCACATCATTTGGAGATGCTTTAGCTTAATTTTTAGAGCAAAGCTCCCCCTAGATGTGAGAACCCCTTTTAAAGGGTCAAACTAACCTTGGGTTGTCATAGAAGACTTCATGTAGATGTTGAAGATGTGGATGCTCAATGTTGATGTAGATCATCATGAGTTGAGAGCTATCCTTGGATTAGGGCACTTTCAATACCTACATGGGTTAGTCCCACAAGGAACAAACAAGAATATCCATGGACATAGAGTGAAGTACACAAGAGATAATGTCCATGAAAGCAATGATTACCTTGTCCCTTGACTTACCAACAAGAGGGTTTGTGACTCCTTGAACAAGTGCATGATGTGGAAGTTGATTGCACAAGTTCTTGCCAAAATGAATATGAGTGAAGTTTGTTGGCGGAGTCACCCTCAAGAACCTACTAGTTCTTCTTCTTTGGGATCCACATCATCTTGATGGGAATCCTTGGTGTTGTAGTTGAGCTTGACGAAGTAGAACTTGATTTGTCCTTGGGAACCCACTTGACCATGGCTTGAGGTGCTTCAATGAATGCATCAATCTCCTCTTGAAGCTTGTCCTTGGCCTTTAGCTTGTGGTCTTGTGGTGGAAGGTCATCTTGAGCTTGTTCCACATTGGAAGAAGTAGGATCATACTTCTCCTTTTGTGAGACAAACTGTGGAGTAGGGTATTGACCTTCTTCCCACTCAACACCTTCGGCGTTGAACTTTCGCTCAAAACCAATTCCTTGATTCTTCCGGTGTCTTCCTTGTTTGCGAACAATCTCCTCAAAGTTCTTGCTTCCGGCAAGACTCTTGTAGACACCTTTCTCTATGATTTCCTTCAATAAGCTATTTTCTTGCTCAAGTGTAACTTGGCTTGAAACATTGTTAGTGGAATCAAGAGAACTACTAGAAGCAACAATATTGGATTTAACATTGTTATTGTTACTACTAGAGGAAGGATTTTTCTTATGCTTGTCATGCTTAGTCTTAATAGGTGGCAAGAAATTAGACAAGAGAAGTCGTTTGGCAAGATATGAAGAACTCTTCTTTCGAAGATCGTCATTGATCGCTTTTAGAAACTCATGTTCTTGCTCTAGAGTGAGCTTCTCGAAGCGTAGCTTCTCATGAGATCTTAGGAGCTCTCTATGATCTTCTTGAGTTGTTTCATGAGCTAACTTAAGAGTGTTTAGTTCTTTAGTTAGACACTCAATCTCCTTCATAGCATTGTCATTCGACTCTTCTCGACTATAAAGACTACTAGCATTTTCATCATTACTAAGCTCACTAGATTTATCATGCAAGAGCTCATCTTCACAAAGTAAGTCATCCTCATCACTATCAAAGTCAATGAACTCAGGGTGTGTTACCTTGGGGCCTTTAGCCATGAAGCATCTTCCAATTCCCTCGTTTGGTGAATCAAATAAGTCGTAGGAGTTGGAGTTGGAGGATACTAGTGCAAGTCCGGCAACACCTTCATCTTGACTATAGTCGGAGTCGGAGTGATAGCTTCCATCGGATTGACTGTCAGAGTCGGAGCCGGAGACCCATTCACCAACATGAGCTTGATGTCTTCTTCTTGTGTAGCTCCTTGATGACTTGTCTTTCCTCTCCGAATCCTTGCTTCTCCGAGAGGGTCTTCGTTCATAACGATCATCTCTACTCCTTCTCTCTCTCCGAGGTGACTCATCTCTTGCTCTTATTCTTGGAGATTCTTCTCTTCTCTTGTGGGGAGCCGTACACTCATTTGAGAAGTGTCCGGGTCTTCCACAATTGTAGCAGTTTCGATCACGACTAGAAGATCTCTTTCCATCATATGATCTAGACTTTGAGCTTCTTTCTTTGCCTCTATTCTTGTAGAACTTGTTGAAGTTCTTGACCATTAGGCTTATCTCTTCATTGGAAATTAGCTTGTCACTTGAGGTAGTAGGAGCATCACTTGTAGCTTTGTAAGCACCACTTGACTTGTTGTGAAGCTCTTCCTTGTCCTTAAGTGTCATCTCATGAGCAACAATTCTTCCAATGACTTCAGTTGGCTTGAGAGTCTTGTAGTTTGGCATCATTTGGATCAAAGTGCACACGGTGTCATACTTTCCATCCAAAGCTCTGAGAATCTTCTTAATGATGAATCGGTCGGTCATTTCTTCGCTTCCTAAGCCAGCAATCTCATTTGTGATGAGAGCAAGCCTAGAGTACATTTCAGCGACTCCTTCACCATCCTTCATCTTGAACTTGTCAAGTTGACCTTGAAGAATATCTAGCTTTGATTCCTTCACAGATTCAGTACCTTCGTGCATCTCAACCAAAGTATCCCAAATCTCTTTAGCATTCTCAAGACGGCTGATTTTGTTGAACTCTTCGGGACACAAAGCATTGAAGAGAATGTCACAAGCTTGAGCATTGTTTTGCAACATCCGCAACTCTTCGGGTGTAGCTTCGCGATCCGGAACTTTTCCTTCTTCAAAGAAATCACCTTGCATGCCAACACAAATAATGCCCCATGCGGCAGGGTTATGACCAAGAATATGCATTTTCATTTTATGCTTCCAACTAGCAAAATTTGTACCATCAAAGTAAGGACCTCTACGATAATTACCCTCACTAGACGCCATACTCTCCTAGGTTGTGAAACCAAGCTTATGGAGTCCAATGCAATGGAAACCAAGGCAATGGAGACCAAAGCTCTGATACCACTTGTAGGATCGAAGTAGGTCTAGAGGGGGGGTGATTAGACTACTTGACAATATAAAAAATCTGCCTTTAGATCATGCAAAGTTTTTGGCAGTTTCACAAACAAGATCAATTCAAGTAACACACTACACATGCAATTCTAGAGTATATGCAGCGGAAAGTAAATTGCACATGTAAAAAGGAGGTGGAGAAGATCAAACGCAGTTTGGTGACACGGAGATTTTTGTCGTGGTTCCGATAGGTGGTGCTATCGTACATCCACGTTGATGGAGACTTCAACCCACGGAGGGTAACGGCTGCGCGAGTCCACGGAGGGCTCCACCCACGAAGGGTCCACGAAGAAGCAACCTTGTCTATTCCATCACGGCCTACGCCCACGGAGGACTAGCCTTACTCGGGGTAGATCTTCACGAAGTAGGCGATCTCCTTGCCCTTACAAACTTCTTGGTTCAACTCCACATCATCAAGACGGAGGCTCCCAAGCGACACCTAACCAATCTAGGAGGCACCACCCCCCAAAAGGTAATAGACGGTGTTGATGGTGATGAACTCCTTGCTCTTGTGCTTCAAGTGATAAACTCCCCAACACTCAACTCTCCTCACTGATATGGCTGTGGTGGAAGAAAGATTTGAGTGGAAAGCAACTTGGGAAGGCTAGAGATCAAGTTTCATATGGTAGGAATGGAATGGCTTGATCTCAACACAAGGGTAGGTGGTTCACTTCTCAGAAAGTGTATGATAGAAGTGGTGGTACTTTCTGATGGCTCTCCTCACGAATGAGGAGGGGGTGGAGGGGTATACATAGCCTCCACACAAAATCCAACCGTTACACACACATTTGACCAATCTCGGTCAGACCGAAGTGAAAACTCGGTCAGACCGAAAGTTCAAATATAGTGAACGTTAGGATTTTCGGTGGGACCGAAAATACCATCTCGGTGGGACCGAAGTGAGTCAAAGGTTAGGGTTTGCCATTTCGGTGAGACCGAAAATATAAACTCGGATATTCCGAATTGATGTCAACTGATCACAGAAGGTTGGCAGCCCTTTTTCGGTGAGACCGAAACTCAGAATCGGTTTGACCGATAAGCTAGGGTTTGGACAAACAACTGAAGAGGTTCATCTCGGTGGGACTGAGTTGGAGAAATCGGTGTGACCGAGATGTTAGGGTTTGTGTTAAGTAGTGAATAGTGCTGATAGTTGAGGGAGTTAGATCACCAAGCACTTGAGCAACAAGAACATTAACACAACCTCATCCCCTTTTAATAGTATTGGCTTTTCCTATGGACTCAATGTGATCTTTGATCACTAAACCAAAAATAGAGTCTTGAGCTTTTGCCAATGCTTGTCTTAGCATTTTGAGGGGTCCACTTCTTCAGACATTTCCATACCCATATCATCGAAATTCTCTGAAATGATTCTCAAGATAATATTAGTTCAATGATATATATGTTGTTATTAATTACCAAAACCACCCGGGGATTAGTTGCACTTTCATGGTTCCGATAGGTGGTGCTATCGTACATCCACGTTGATGGAGACTTCAACCCACGGAGGGTAACGGCTGCGCGAGTCCACGGAGGGCTCCACCCACGAAGGGTCCATGAAGAAGCAACCTTGTCTATTCCATCATGGCCTACGCCCACGGAGGACTAGCCTTACTCGGGGTAGATCTTCACGAAGTAGGCGATCTCCTTGCCCTTACAAACTTCTTGGTTCAACTCCACATCTCAAAGACGGAGGCTCCCAAGCGACACCTAACCAATCTAGAAGGCACCACCCTCCAAAAGGTAATAGATGTGGTTGATGATGATGAACTCCTTGCTCTTGTGCTTCAAATGATAATCTCCCCAACACTCAACTCTCCTCACTGATATGACTGTGGTGGAAGAAAGGATTGAGTGGAAAGCAACTTGGGAAGGCTAGAAATCAAGTTTCATATGGTAGGAATGGAATGACTTGATCTCAACACAAGGGTAGGTGGTTCTCTTCTCAGAAAGTGTATGGTAGGAGTGGTAGACTTTCTGATGGCTCTCTCCACGAATGAAGAGGGGGTGGAGGGGTATATATAGCCTCCACACAAAATCCAACCGTTACACACATATTTGGGCAATCTCGGTGAGACCGAAGTGAAAACTCGGTCAGACCGAAAGTTCAAATATAGTGAACGTTGGGATTTTCGATGGGACCAAAAATACCATCTCGGTGTGTCCGAAGTGAGTCAAAGGTTGGAGCTTGCCATCTCGGTGGGACCGAAATTAACAACTCGGATATTCCGAAGTGATGTCCATTGGTTACAGAAGGTTGGCAGTCCAGTTTCGGTGAGACCGAAACTCAAAATCGGATGAACCGAGAAATTAGGGTTTGGAAGAATAACTGAGGTGGTTCATCTCGGTGGGACTGAGTTTGCAGAATCGGTTTGTCCGAGATTACTTATGAGTGTGTTAAGTAGTGAAAGGTGCTGATAGTTGAGGGAGCTAGATCACCAAGCACTTGAGCAACCAGATCATTAACACAACCTCATCCCCTTTTAATAGTATTAGCTTTTCCTATGGACTCAATGTGATCTTTGATCACTAAACCAAAAATAGAGTCTTGAGCTTTTGCCAATGCTTGTCTTAGCATTTTGAGGGGTCCACTTCTTCAGACATTTCCATACCCATATCATCGAACTTCTCTGAAATGATTCTCAAGTAGATATTAGTTCAATGATATATATGTTGTTATTAATTACCAAAACCACCCGGGGATTAGTTGCACTTTCAGCTTTCAAGCATCCCCATTATGCCAACAAATCTTTCACCATTGTCTGCCATAATCCAAAGTTTTCAGTTCCGTAAACTTCTCCACCTCAAACCTGGTACCCGTTGGAGCCATGGTTCTTTGTACGGCTGACCCTGCGAAAAATTATCCGAGCTATCTTCTAACACAATGCCCAAGTACACGACGTTGTACTACTAGCAAATTCCAACCAAAAATCTTTCTGGTCTTCACGTGTGTAGCGCTCCCCGACACAAAATTCCAATGCTAAGCTTTGCTTCACCTTCTGCTATTTCCAATGGATGCCAACGTGAATACGTGATGGATTTGTTTTACCTCACCGAATCGATCTGCCTCTCGCCGCGTCCAGAAGGACTCGGTCCTTCTTTTCTTTTTGTCAAAACAAATCTCGTGGAGTATATCAATCGAACCTGCAATGGAGACCTTGCCAGCTCCTTCCATGCCTGGTCCACCAGCACAACACGTACACGCACCAGCTAGCACCGTTGGGCCAGCCCACACCGCGCGCACTTCAGCTTTAGCTGACTGGCCTGCCACGCGCGTCTGTACGCTCGCCGATCGATCCTTGCTGTATGCGCATCTGTCTGCCTGGCCTGACCGCCGCACGTCCCTTGCTGCCGCAACCTACTTTCGATCTCGCCGAGAACTCCGCCGGCTTCCGATTGCTTCTTTTTCGAGAACCTCGCCACAGCCGGCTGTATCTCAAACTCGATATTTCCTCTAAATCAACTGAACCGCCACCTCCTCGTAATCTTGCTCTGATACCACTTGTTAGAATAAATCCGAGGCATACCGTCGATCATCCAAGGATCACGAGCACGACACCGAGATTTGTTAACGAGGTTCACCGATATGGCTACATCCCCGGGGCTTGACTACGGACGCTCCTTCCCGTGACACCGTCACAATACCGCACACCGGCCACCCGGGCGCCGGCACATGCCGCCGGCTCCCCCTTGCGCGCCTGTGCTATTATGTTGGCATAGGTTACATCGTGTGTCTACCCTCGCTATATAAGAGATGCCTAGGATACAAGTGTCCTATTAGGACACGACTCCATATCCTATCTAAACACAGTACACCTTAAAGTCCAACTGTAACCTAACTTGTACACAATATTCGACACAACTCTAACATCGTAGATGCTCGCCTACATGGATAAGATCGAGCGGGCTGGAGGAGGATGAGTCGGAGGCCTCCTACCCACTCGTCCAACCGGCGCTCGGCGCCGTTGTCATGGACATCTCAGGGTACTACATACTAGTACATAGGTTTTTTGCATGCTTTGTATGGATCTAGGGGTTGAAATATGAGAGACTTGAATACAGAGTTGCTAATTTGAAGCGTGACCGGTCACTGTTCACGGACGCGCTTGGTCGCGTCCGCGTGCATTTGAGGAACCGAATTTGCAAAATTGACTGTATATGTTCTTAATAAAGAGAGTCAATCACCGATTTCATCTCGTTATTCTTAACGAGCTTAATGAACAAGCTAACGAGTTTCACGAGCGGCTCGTTATTTTTTAAGGGAAGCTCGTTAAGCTAGTTAGTACAACACTACACACAATTTTATCTTACATAACAAATTTTTGTAGCACCTCCAACATCTATTCAACCTAATCGACCCATCCTAGCACATAGGAGGGAACAAACTGATGCACCACCGTTTGTAGTCACCATCTTTCTTCGTAAAAACCACATCTACATTCTCCATCCATAGCCCGTTACACACCGTAGTCTGTTAACGAGCGCTCCCTACCGCTAACGGGCTTAATGAGTTTTAAATGAATCAAGCTGAACATAATTTTGTGTTAATTAAGCTTAACGTGTCAAGTCGTAACCAGCACGAGCTTAACGAGCCGAGTAGCGATTCACCCTTAAGTGTTGACATGGGCGTGTGCGGTTCCCCGCTGCGCGTTGAGTGATGGGGATTTTTGGTGGTCGGCTTGAAATCACGGGCATCTCTTGCGCGCCATACGGCCTCGTCGAGGTTATCCGTATGAACTGGCTTCTCTGAAGAAAGATTTATCATGACGAAATGAAAATGGTGATGGCACGTCATGTACGCCAAGCGAAAATTCAAAAGGAAAATGTCTTGAAAAAGGAAAAGGGGAAGAACATGAAGATGAATATTAACGCCAAGGGAGCTCTAGCGACGCGACATTACACAGCAAGAAAAGATCGGATCCCATGTCGCTCCCGCGAGCGGCTTGCGAGCAAACCCTACCCGCCGCCAGCACCCCACCAACCCTTCCCTCCTCCCCTCGCCGCGACCTACGGAGGTCACCGGGCAAAGCCCGCGCGGCTCAGCGGCGGCGGGGCCCTTTTCCTCTTCCGTCCGGGGCTGGTTGGCGCGGGCCGGTGGCATCAGGGGGAGCTCGAGCGGCAGCGCATGCTCGGGACGGCGCTTCTAGCCGCTGAGGTTGGCATGAAAGCGCGCGGGGCACCGGGGCGCACGGGCTGACCGCAGCCGGTTCGCGAGTGCGGGGATCTGGAGCGTGGTGGTCGCGGCCGATTCGCGTGCACGGGCGCGCGTGGTGACCGTGGCGGCTCGGCTGGGCGACGGTGGACGTCGTGGCGTGCACGTCGGGGCTACTTGGCTGGGCGGCTGTGTTGGGTAACGTACATAATTCAAAAAAATTCTACGCTTTCACCAAGATCCAACTATGGAGACATCTAGCAACGAGCAAGTAAGAGTGCATCTACATACCGTTATGTAGATTGCGTGCGGAAGCTTTCAACGAAGTCTGGATGAAGTAGTCGTACTCTTCACGTTCTTCGTCACCGATGATCTAGCGCAGAACGGACGGCACCTCCGTGTTCAACACACGTATGGTGCAGCAACGTCACCTCCTTCTTGATCCAGCAAGGGGGGAGGAGAAGTCGTCAGAGATCCGGCAGCACGATGGCGTGATGACGGATGAAGTGGAGATCGCAGCAGGGCTTCGCTGGGCGCCCTGCGTGGGAGTATGGAGGTGTGACGGGAGGGGGAGAGGCGCCAGGGCTTGGGTGCGGCTGCCCTCTCCCTCCCCACATATATATATAGGGGCCAGGGGGGTGCGCCTGGGCCCCCTGCAGATCCAATCTGCAAGGGGGCGGCGGCCAGGGGGGGTTCCTTGCCCCCCAAGGCAAGTGGAGCCCCCCTCCCCCTTAGGGTTTTAACCCTAGGCGCATGGGGAGGTGGGCCCCCTAGTAGTGCGCCAGCCCAGAGGGCTGGACACTTCCCCTTGCGGCCTAGGGGCCCCACCGGGATGGGTGGCCCCACCCGGTGGACCCTCGGGGCCCCTCCGGTGGTCCCGGGACGCTCTCGGTGACCCCCGGAGATCACCCGTTGGCCGAAACTGGACTTCCTATATATCAATCTTTACCTCCGGACCATTCCGGAACTCCTCGTGACGTCCGGGATCTCATCCGGGACTCCGAACAACTTTCGGGTTTCCACGTGCATATATCTCTACGACCCTAGCGTTACCGAACCTTAAGTGTGTAGACCCTACGGGTTCGGGAGACACGTAGACATGACCGAGACCACTCTCCGGTCAATAACCAACAGCGGGATCTGGATACCCATGTTGGTACCCACGTGTTCCTCTATGATCTTCATCGGATGAACCACCGTGTCAAGGATTCACTCAATCCCGTATGTTATTCCCTTTGTCCATCGGTACGATACTTGCCCAAGATTCGATCGTCGGTATTCCCGATACCTTGTTCAATCTCGTCATGGCAAGTCTCTTTACTCGATCCGTAATCCATCATCCCGTGACTAACTACTTAGTCACATTGAGCTCATTATGATGATGTCTTACCGAGTGGGCCCAGAGGTACCTCTCCGTCATAAGGAGTGACAACATCCCAGTCTTGGTTCGTACCAACTCAACAAACACTTTCGGAGATACCCGATGCGTACCTTTATAGCCACCCAGTTACGTTGTGACGGTTGGCACACCCAAAGTACTCCTACGGTATCCGGGAGTTGTACAACCTCATGGTCTAAGGAATAAATACTTGACACCGAAAAGCTTATGCATTACGAACTATACGATCTCGTGTTATGCTCAAGTTTGGGTCTTGTCCATCACATCATTCTCCTAATGATGTGATCCCGTTATCACTGACATCCTATGTCCATGGTCAGGAAACCGTGACCATCTGTTGATCAACGAGCTGGCAACTAGAGGCCTACCAGGGACTCAATGTGGTCTGTGTATTCACACATGTATCGCTGTTTCCGTACAATACAATTCAAGCATGAATAACAGACAATTATCATGAACAAGGAGATATAATAATAATGCTTTTATTATTGCCTCTAGGGCATATCTCCAACAGTCTCCCACTTGCACTAGAGTCAATAATCTAGTTACATTGTGATGAATCGAACACCCATAGAGTTCTGGTGTTGATCATGTTTTGCCCGTGAAAGAGGTTTAGTCAACGGGTCTGCGACATTCAGATCCGTATGCACTTTACAAATATCTATGTCTCCATCCTGAACATAATTCCGGATGGAGTTGAAACGGCGCTTGATGTGCTTGGTCTTCTTGTGAAACCTGGGCTCCTTGGTAATAGCAATAGCACCAGTGTTGTCACAGAAGAGAGTCATCGGGCTTGACGCGCTTGGAATGACTCCTAGGTCGGTGATGAACTCCTTCATCTAGACTCCTTCCTGCGCTGCTTCAGAAGCAGCTATGTACTCCGCTTCACATGTAGATGCTGCCACCACGCTTTGCTTGCAACTGCAACAGCTGACTGCCCCTCCATTCAAAATATACACGTATCCGGTTTGTGACTTAGAGTCATCCAGATCTGTGTCGAAGCTAGCATCGACGTAACCCTTTACGACGAGCTCTTCGTCACCTCCATAAACGAGAAACATATCCTTAGTCCTTTTCAGGTACTTCAGGATGTTCTTGACCGCTGTCCAGTGTTCCGTACCGGGATCACTTTGGTACCACCCTACCAAACTTATGGCAAGGTTCACATCAGGTCTGGTACACAGCATGGCATACATGATAGAACCTATGGCCGAGGCATAGGGAATGACACTCATCTTTTCTCTATCTTCTGCCGTGGTCGGCGACTGAGCTTTGCTCAATCTCATACCTTGCAAAACAGGCAAGAATCCTTTCTTTGACTGATCCATATTGAACTTCTTCAATATTTTGTCAAGGTATGTACTTTGTGAAAGACCAATGAGGCGTCTCGATCTATCTCTATAGATTTTGATGCCTAATATGTAAGCAGCTTCTCCAAGGTCCTTCATTGAAAAACTTTTGTTCAAGTAGGCCTTTACATTTTCCAAGAATTCTATATCATTTCCCATCAGCAATATGTCATCCACATATAATATGAGAAATGCCACAGAGCTCCCACTCACTTTCTTGTAAATACAGGCTTCTCCATAAGTCTGTATAAAGCCAAACCCTTTGATCACCTCATCAAAGCGAATATTCCAACTCCGAGATGCTTGCACCAGCCCGTAGATCGAGCGCTGGAGCTTGCATACCTTGTTAGCGTTCTCTGGATCGACAAAACCTTCCGGTTGCATCATATACAACTCTTCCTTGAGGAAGCCATTAAGGAATGCTGTTTTGACGTCCATTTGCCATATCTCATAATCATAGAATGCAGCAATAGCTAACATGATTCTGACTGACTTCAGCATCGCTACGGGAGAGAAAGTCTCGTCGTAGTCAATCCCTTGAACTTGTCGATAACCCTTAGCGACAAGCCGAGCCTTATAGATGGTCACATTACCATCCGTGTCTGTCTTCTTCTTAAATATCCATTTGTTTTCTATGGCGTGCCTATCATCAGGCAAGTCCACCAAAGTCCATACTTTGTTTTCATACATGGATTCTATCTCGGATTTCATGGCTCCAAGCCATTTATTGGAATCTGGGCCCGCCATCGCTTCTTCATAGTTCGAAGGTTCACCATTGTCTAACAACATGATTTCCAGGACATGGTTGCCATACCACTCTGGCGCGAAACGTGCCCTTGTGGACCTTCGAAGTTCAGTAGTAACTTGATCAGTTTCTTCATGATCATTATCATTAACTTCCTCCCTTGTCGGTGCAGGCATCTCAGGAACAGTTTCCTGCGCTGCGCTACTTTCCGGTAAAGGAGGGGTGACTGTCACCTCATCAAGTTCTACTTTCCTCCCACTCACTTCTTTCGAGAGAAACTCTTTCTCCAGAAAGCATCCATTCTTGGCAACAAAGACTTTGCCTTCGGATCTGTGGTAGAAGGTGTACCCAATCGTTTCCTTTGGGTATCCTATGAAGACGCATTTTTCCGATTTGGGTTCGAGCTTTTCAGGTTGAAGTTTCTTGACATAAGCATCGCAACCCCAAACTTTCAGAAACGACAGCTTCGGTTTCTTGCCAAACCAAAGTTCATACGGAGTCGTCTCAACGGATTTCGATGGAGCCCTATTTAAAGTGAATGCGGCAGTCTCTAAAGCATAACCCCAAAAAGATAGCGGTAAATCGGTGAGGGACATCATAGATCGCACCATGTCTAACAGAATACGATTTCGATGTTCGGACACACCGTTACGTTGAGGTGTTCCGGGCGGTGTCAATTGTGAAACAATTCCACAGCTTCTAAGGTGTGTGCCAAATTCATGACTTAAATATTCACCCCCACGATCCGGTCGCAAGAACTTTATTTTTCTGTCACGTTGATTCTCAACCTCATTCTGAAATTCCTTGAACTTTTCAAAGGTCTCAGACTTGTGTTTCATCAAATAGATATACTCATATCTACTCAAGTCATCTGTGAGGGTGAGAACATAATGGTAGCCTCTGCGAGCCTCAACACTCATTGGACCGCACACATCGGTATGTATGATTTCCCACAAGTTGGTTGCTCGCTCCATTGTTCCGAAGAACGGAGTCTTGGTCATCTTGCCCAAGAGGCATGGTTCGCACGTGTCAAATGATTCATAATCAAGAGACTCCAGAAGTCCATCTGAATGGAGCTTCTTCATACGTTTGACACCAATATGACCAAGGCGGCAATGCCACAAGTATGTGGGACTATCATTATCAACTTTACATCTTTTGGCATCTACACTATGAATATGTGTATCACTACGTTCGAGATTCATCAAAAATAAACCATTGACCAGCGGGGCATGACCATAAAACATATCTCTCAAATAAATAGAACAACCATTATTCTCCGATTTGAAAGAGTAGCCATCTCGCATAAGACGAGATCCAGAAACAATGTTCATGCTCAAAGCTGGTACTAAATAACAATTATTGAGGTTTAAAACTAATCCCGAGGGTAGATGTAGAGGTAGCGTGCCGACGGCGATCACATCGACCTTGGAACCATTCCCGACTCGCATCGTCACCTCATCCTTCGCCAGTCTCCGTTTATTCCGCAGCTCCTGTTTTGAGTTACAAATGTGAGCAAATGCACCGGTATCGAATACCCAGGAGCTACTACGAGTGCTGGTAAGGTACACATCAATAACATGTATATCATATATACCTTTGACGTTGCCGGCCTTCTTGTCTGCTAAGTATTTGGGGCATTTCCGCTTCCAGTGACCCGTTCCCTTGCAATAAAAGCACTCTGTCTCAGGCTTGGGTCCATACTTTGGCTTCTTCCCGGTAACAGGCTTACCAGGCGCGGCAACTCCCTTGCCGTCCTTCTTGAAGTTCTTCTTACCCTTGCCTTTCTTGAACTTAGTGGTTTTATTGACCATCAACACTTGATGTTCTTTCTTGATGTCTACCTTCGCTGATTTCAGCATTGAATACACCTCGGGAATGGACTTCTCCATCCCCTGCATATTGAAGTTCAACACGAAGCTCTTGAAGCTTGGTGGGAGCGACTGGAGGATCTGTCAACGACCGCTTCATCTGGGGGATTCATTCCCAGCTGAGACAAGCGGTTGTGCAATCCTGAAATCTTGAGGATGTGCTCACTGACAGAACTGTTCTCCTCCATCTTACAGCTGTAGAATGTGTCGGAGACATCATATCTCTCGACTCGGGCATGAGCTTGGAAAACCATTTTCAGCTCTTCGAACATCTCATATGCTCCGTGGTGCTCAAAACGTTTTTGGAGCCCCGATTCTAAACTGTAAAGCATGCCGCACTGAACCAGGGAGTAATCATCACAACGCGACTGCCAAGCGTTCATAACGTCTTGGTTTGCCGGGGCGGGAGCGTCACCTAGCGGTGCTTCTAGGACATAAGTTCTCTTGGCAGCTATGAGGATAATCCTCAGGTTACGGACCCAATCCGTATAGTTGCTACCATCGTCTTTCAGCTTGGTTTTCTCTAGGAACGCGTTGAAGTTGAGGGAAACCTGAGCGTGGGCCATTTGATCTACAAGAGATATTGTAAAGAATTTAGACTAAGTTCATGATAATTAAGTTCATCTCAATCAAATTTTAATGAACTCCCACTCAGAATGACATCTCTCTAGTCATCTAAGTGATACACGATCCGAATCGAGTAGTCCGTGTCCGATCATCACGTGAGACGGACTAGTCATCAACGGTGAACATCTTCATGTTGATCGTATCTTCTATACGACTCGTGTTCGACCTTTCGGTCTTCCGTGTTCCGAGGCCATGTATGTACATGCTAGGCTCGTCAAGTGAACCCTAAGTGTATCGCGTGTGTAAATCTGTCTTACACCCGTTGTATGCGAACGTTAGAACCTATCACACCCGATCATCACGTGGTGCTTCGGAGCAACGAGCTTTAGCAACGGTGCACAGTTAGGGGAAACACAATACTTGAAATTTTAGTGAGAGATCATCTTATTTACTACCGTCGTTCTAAGTAAACAAGATGCATAAACATGATAAACATCACATGCAATCAATTAAAGTGACATGATATGGCCAATATCATCTTGCTCCTTGGATATCCATCTTCGGGGCACCATGATCATCTTGTCACCGGCTCGACACCATGATCTTCATCATCATGATCTCCATCATCGTGTCTTGAAGAAGTCGTCACGCCAACTATTACTTCTACTACTATAGCTAACGTTTAGCAATGAAGTAAAGTAATTACATGGCGTTATTCACTGACACGCAGGTCATACAATAATTAAGACAACTCCTATGGCTCCTGCCGGTTGTCAAGTTCATCGACATGCAAGTCGTGATTCCCTATTATAAAAACATGATCAATCTCATACATCACATATATCATTCATCACATCTTCATTTTGGCCATACCACGTCACATAGCACATGCTGCAAAAACAACTTAGACGTCCTCTAATTGTTGTTGCAAGTTTTACGTGGCTTCTATAGGATTTCTAGCAAGAACGTTTCTTACCTACGCCAAAACCACAACGTGATTTGTCAACTTCTATTTACCCTTCATAAGGACCCTTTTCATCGAATCCGATCCGACTAAAGTAGGAGAGACAGACACCCGCCAGCCACCTTATGCATCTAGTGCATGTCTGTCGGTGGAACCAGTCTCACGTAAGCGTACGTGTAAGGTCGGTCCGGGCCGCTTCATCCCACAATACCGCCGAATCAAGATTGACTAGTAACGGTAAGAAAGTTGAACAAAACCAAACGCCCACAACTGCTTTGTGTTCTACTCGTGCAAGATGCTACGCATAAAACCTAGGCTCAGATGCCACTGTTGGGTAACGTAGCATAATTCAAAAAAATTCTACGCTTTCACCAAGATCCAACTATGGAGACATCTAGCAACGAGCAAGTAAGAGTGCATCTACATACCGTTATGTAGATCGCGTGCGGAAGCTTTCAACGAAGTGTGGATGAAGTAGTCGTACTCTTCACGTTCTTCGTCACCGATGATCTAGCGCCGAACGGACGGCACCTCCGTGTTCAACACACATACGGTGCAGCAACGTCACCTCCTTCTTGATCCAGCAAGGGGGGAGGAGAAGTCGTCAGAGATCCGGCAGCACGACGGCGTGATGACGGATGCAGTGGAGATCGCAGCAGGGCTTCGCTGGGCGCCCTGCGTGGGAGTATGGAGGTGTGACGGGAGGGGGAGAGGCGCCAGGGCTTGGGTGCGTCTGCCCTCTCCCTCCCCACATATATATAGGGGCCAGGGGGGTGCGCCTGGGCCCCCTGCAGATCCAATCCGCAAGGGGGCGGCGGCCAGGGGGGGGGGGTTCCTTGCCCCCCAAGGCAAGTGGAGCCCCCCTCCCCCTTAGGGTTTTAACCCTAGGCGCATGGGGAGGTGGGCCCCCTAGTGGTGCGCCAGCCCAGAGGGCTGGACACTTCCCCTTGCGGCCTAGGGGCCCCACCGGGATGGGTGGCCCCACCCGGTGGACCCCCGGGGCCCCTCCGGTGGCCCCGGGACGCTCCCGGTGACCCCCGGAGATCACCCGTTGGCCGAAACTGGACTTCCTATATATCAATCTTTACCTCCGGACCATTCCGGAACTCCTCGTGACGTCCGGGATCTCATCCGGGACTCCGAACGACTTTCGGGTTTCCACGTGCATTTATCTCTACGACCCTAGCGTTACCGAACCTTAAGTGTGTAGACCCTACGGGTTCGGGAGACACGTAGACATGACCGAGACCACTCTCCGGTCAATAACCAACAGCGGGATCTGGATACCCATGTTGGTTCCCACGTGTTCCTCGATGATCTTCATCGGATGAACCACCGTGTCAAGGATTCACTTAATCCCGTATGTTATTCCCTTTGTCCATCGGTACGATACTTGCCCAAGATTCGATCGTCGGTATTCCCGATACCTTGTTCAATCTCGTCATGGCAAGTCTCTTTACTCGATCCGTAATCCATCATCCCGTGACTAACTACTTAGTCACATTGAGCTCATTATGATGATGTCTTACCGAGTGGGCCCAGAGGTACCTCTCCGTCATACGGAGTGACAACATCCCAGTCTTGGTTCGTACCAACTCAACAAACACTTTCGGAGATATCCGATGCGTACCTTTATAGCCACCCAGTTACGTTGTGACGGTTGGCACACCCAAAGTACTCCTACGGTATCCGGGAGTTGTACAACCTCATGGTCTAAGGAATAAATACTTGACACCGAAAAGCTTATGCATTACGAACTATACGATCTCGTGTTATGCTCAAGTTTGGGTCTTGTCCATCACATCATTCTCCTAATGATGTGATCCCGTTATCACTGGCATCCTATGTCCATGGTCAGGAAACCGTGACCATCTGTTGATCAACGAGCTGGCAACTAGAGGCCTACCAGGGACTCAATGTGGTCTGTGTATTCACACATGTATCGCTGTTTCCGTACAATACAATTCAAGCATGAATAACATACAATTATCATGAACAAGGAGATATAATAATAATGCTTTTATTATTGCCTCTAGGGCATATCTCCAACAGGCTGCGTGTGGTGTTCGGCGGGGGACCTGGATCTGGCAGGTCTGTTGTGGGCTGGCGGCTGGTGGTGCTCGATGGCGATTGCTGGAGCAGGAAGGCTTCGCCCGTGGTTTGGACGCGGGGTGCAGGACCAGATCTGGTTTTCCTGAAGGCCCGTCGACGAGGAGCATGATGGTGGCCCTACACAGCGTTGGCGCGCTCGCTGTGTGTGTGTGTGTGTGGGGGGGGGGGG
>LR738711.1:192165219-192198324 GCA_902687465.1 Secale cereale
GTGCAAGGTCCAGTGGAAGTACGGGTCGAGCTCGGCCGGCTGCGTGGGAGTGGCTGCCGCGGGTGAATGGCCTGGCCGGTGCTAGCCGGCCGGCGACGACGACACGCGTGGGTGTCGCTATCTTCCTTGGAGGCGTCGTCGGGAATCTTGACAACCTCTACTCCCGAGTCAAGTTCTTCGGGATAAAGCCCAGATCTTGCCGTAGGGTCGGGCGGTGGCGTCATCTTCAACGTCGTTCCCCTCTTTAGGGCGCCGTCTTGAAGACCTTGATCCCATCGGTGCTTCCTACGGCTGGACGTGCACGGTGGTTTTTGTGGCAATGATGACGACGGTGAGCAATGTCGGAGGCGTGGCTTTGGTCGTGGTAGTCGGCTCTTCTTCTCCGGCGTGTCCGTGGGTTGCCTCGACTGCCCGTTGTTGTGAAGTTGAAGCCGCGGTGGGGGCGGTGGTATACGATGATGCGCGACAGATGGCTCATTCGGTGATCCTCCGTGACGCCAGTCTTGTCTGTTTCTTTAGTAGTTCATCATCGGAGTCGGAGTTGCGCTGCCTAGTTTGGATTATATGGAGTGATGTGCTGCAGCTATTAGGTCTGTTGTTTCTATCCTTTTATTTTCTTTTTCTTTGATCTTCAGATCTGGTCCTAGGACCTTCACCACCTCGTTATTTTCCGCTGCTTCCTACTATTATCAATGAAATGCCAGCGATGCTGGATCTTTCAAAAAAAAAAAAAATTAACGCCAAGGGAAATGCCAGTGAATTCCCAGAGGAAAAGAATGTGCATTGACTCCCTTTTGGTTGTTCTCCGTGTCACAACCCAAGTCAAACACCGGGGTTGCACATAGCATGCGTAATATTCGTCAGACACCACCCCTAACCACAAGCTGATTATTCTTGCACTCGTAAGTAAGGGCAGAATCCCTACCTAACCTTTCTTTTGTCTTTCAGCGTGGGTGCATGCTGACATGAGCTGATTCCCCGGAAATCATCTGCAACTTCGAACCATTTCCGTTGCATCAGCACTACACCCCGAGTGATCGATGATGAGTGTGCTGTAACACTAAAAGAAGAATGATGGGTAGCAGGATGGGCGGCGGAGGTCAGGTTTGGGTGGTTTCTGCTGCCTCTTTCACTGTCGTGGGAACAAGGATCGGATACCAAACTGTTAATTAAATCGATCCAACCGCTCAGAGAAGGGTCGCCGAGTCAATCCAGAACAATATTATCTTGGATGATTGGATCACTGCCTCACATTCTGTAAGCATGGTTCGGTGATTAGGAATCGCTTTTGGCCAGTTTATTGGTTTCTCGTGGTGACAGCGGCAGGGCGCGATAGAAAGTCTGGCTCTGTTTTCCTTTTTCATTTATCTTTTCTGAGAGCGACTATAAGAATTAAGAACAGCTCGTGGCAGCGTACTTGAAATACACGTCGGAAGCTCACCGTTTTAATCTGTGAAGCTACCATCATTTTAGCACTACTCTTCTCTTTTACCGCAATGAGCATTGACAGTTGAGAAGCCAGTTGATTCTAGAACTCATGTCCTGATGTCAACCTAATCTGTCTTTCAGTTAACTTGTTGCGTGCAGTCATCTTCTTAAAAAAGAAAAGAAAAAAACTTGTTGCATGCAGCTAGTCAGCAACTACATGCACTCGAGGCCGTACAGTTACAGTGGACATCGGATGCCCGTAACGGCCACAACGCAGCAACGGCTTGCGACTCCGACCGGATTTAATGTGTACTCCACAGAAAATAACTACACATTGATGCCAGAAGTTAACGCTCGTCTAGCTTGGATCTTTTCCTCTCTTTTCCGGGTCGTTTGCACGGCGTGCCATTCAAAATTCAAACGGGATCGTCCCATGCATGGTTCTGTGGTCGCAGCAGTGTTTCATTTACGCAGGTACACGGTACGCTTAATTGCTCCCGCATCATGCACTCCGTATTACTGGTACAGGCGTGGTGGTGATACCTTCCTTGGCCCTGTTCAGATCCTCTAACTCAGTTACAGGTTAGAGTTAGATTCTAACCCTGAACTAACTCTAACCAAAGAGCTGTTTGGATGGTAGGGTTAGATTGAAAATAAATGCCTTTTCTCAATCATTTGACTACTCTAGTGTGGGAGTGGTAACATTTTTTACTAATTTTTTTAGTGGGTCTAGGAGAACTAACCCAAATAAGTTCCTCTAATGTGGGCAAATTTTTTGGGGTGGGTTAGATCAACTAACCCATCATGTTTGGATACTTTTGGGTTATTTGACCCACAACTAACTAAAATTAACTCTAACTTAGGAATCGTCCCTTGACTAGCTTCGGTATAGTATATATTGTTTCTGCTCGTCGCACTCTCTTGCGCAGTAACAAGTACTGGTGTGATCCTCTTGCAGCAAAGGGGGATCCACATATCAACCAACGTGTTGCCTGGCCTGGCCGCCCCACAGGGTCTCACCTCAGCTCGACGATGTGATGTGATGTTGATGTACGTACGTGGTACGAACGGGGCATGTGTGTGTTCTGACCTGGCTGAAAGCGAGCAGAGTATGGCGGCGTCGGCTTTACTGTGCTGCATTTCCTGCTTGCATGTGTATGTGCGTGCCTGCGCTTGGTGTGCGCCCGCCAGGGTGTCAGAGTCAGAGCGCAGTAACTTTGCGTGGAAGTAACCGATCGAGGTGCCGTGGGATCCATCATCAGCCTACCGGTTCTACAGTCGTCCGCTGTATCCTCTTCGTGTCGTGCCACGTACAGCGGGCACGTACACTTCAGTACCTCACTTCGATGTGGTGCTCCAGCCAGCTCTGGGATCGGTCGAGCTGCGGGGATGTCGAAAAGAACATATTTTCCGTATTATTGTTACTGTGATTCCACTAAATTTTCAGTGTACACTCGGCATTAGAAAGGGACGCGCCATGTAGTACTGGCGACCAAGCAAGTCAATCACAGTTATCAAACGAATACAGACCGTAATACCGTATACAAGTGGAGTACTGCGTCTGTACGTGCGGAGTTACGTCGACCATACATAAATGCCAGGTTAATTGGTTAGTGAAGTCAAACTGGAAGCTCATTAGTCGTACTTCACTCTCCCTCCATCTAGGGCTGGACCAAAAGCTCGTAGCTCACGAGCTTAGTGAGCGCTCGATAGTTCGGTTCGTTAAGCTCGTAGCTCGCTTCTTAATGAACAGAGTCAATCGTTTACTTCAGCTCGTTAAGCTTAACGAGCTTAACGAGCAAGCTAACGAGTTTCACGAGTAGCTCATTAAGCTCGTTAGTAACAACACAACACATATTTTTCTCTTACGTGGCAAACTTTTTGTAGCGCCTCAGCTCTTCTATTCAATATAATTGACATAGGAGGCAACAAACTAGTGTGTTTCTTTTTGTAGCCATCACATTTCATCTTAAAAACCACACCTATGCATCATCATTTAGACCGTAACACATTATAGTCTGTTAACAAGCGCTCACGAGCTTAACGAGTTTCAAACGAGCCGAGCCGAGCATGGTTTTCTGCTCGTTAATCTTAACGAGCTTTACGAGCCGAGCCTTAACGAGCATGAGCTTAACGAGTACGAGCTTAACGAGCCGAGCAGCTCGTTAGTCCACCCCTACCTCCATCCACGAATAAGTGTACATATATATGAATGATCAAATTGTTAATCATAGGACAACGGTGAAATGTCGTTAAATATTAACGACATGTTTTCTAGCCTGCGGAGATGATGACGATATTGTTGTAAGGAGTACATCAATACATGCTAGTTGTAAGTAATACATCGATAAAATCTTCATTAGTACTCCAAGCAAATTAAATGATTTATGGTGGCTCAGTAAGTTGAAATTGGTCCATGAAAGTTACTGTAGTGAATTCCAGTGGCGGTGCCAGGATCAAAACCTTGTGGTGTCAAGTTTCTCTAACAAAAAATATTATAGAAAATAAGCATGAACAAAAATGATCATAGTTTATTATGAACATATATATGGTAGTAGTCTTTTATGATCATGCCTATTTTTATATGTATATGTATAATACCTAAATAGCATCGATACTAATAGCTTATTTCAACATAATTAATAAGAAATTGGTACAGGGAATCATCCTCTATTCTATTGTGCAAATCAGACTACAGACATGACAAATTCATTCATTTAGGAAACTGAAACTTAACAAAACAAGATAGTGCTAAGAAAAATGGCATCTAAAATTATTAATAAAGAACAATATTTTACTTCCTACTATTGATCGTGAGAGAAGAAAATTGAAAGATAGGGAAACTGAGAAGGAAGATATAAGTTAGAAAAATGTAAGGGAAACTAGCGAAAGGCCTCATACTACGACACTGTTGTTGGATTGGATGTGGACCGACGACAGCCGGTCCGCATGTGGGATGGAGAAGGACGAGGAGGATGGGGTGGGGTGTGGATTACCTGATCATATCAACAAGGCTGCACAGCAAGAAGAAGGGTCGCCGGCGAGGAGGCGGCGCTGCAAGAAGAAGGGTCTCTAGCGAGGATGCGGCGCTGCCAGTAAGCAGCAGTGGACGCTTGAACTTGGAAAGTAAGGAGGAACAGTGAAAATGCGGCTTTTGGCCGGGGGGAGGGGCGGGGAGCTAGATATTTCCGCAGTGGCAGAAAAATTTCACTCGATGCCGCAAGAAACTGACGCGCAAGTGTGGTTCAAACACGGGCGGTGGACTATAGACGACGAGGCTTCCTGCGTAAGCCAGACAAGAGGGTGCGCCAAGATATTTTATATCGTATCCCAAACGATTCTTAGTTGTAAACTGTTTGTGGTGTACCTATTTTTTTTCTTTTTGATTTGAAAGACAAAATGGTGTTACGGAGAAAAAGGATGGTGTTTGAATTGCTAGAACATTTATCTGCAGTGAACCTGCAACTATATGAGTGTCGTGTTAAAATTTGAAATTATTCCAGGTTCATTTGGTCTTTTTTATACATTAATTGAGTTTTTACGCATTCAATATGCATAATTTAAATTTGAACTACAAGCACATGCTCCAGTGCATCAAAGCTGGTTGAAAAATCACATGTGTGTCATTGGGTAAATTTATAGGTCCCATGCAAGAAATGAGAATGAAATTCAAATATCTGGGCCTCGTGTCTCGGCCGGAAACATTAAGGAACTTGGTTTTCAATTTATGCAAATCCAAAACTCACCTTGAAATCATGAAACTTGGCATGGTGTCAATGACATGGCACCAACGTGTTGTGGTAATTTTTTTTGACCGAATTGGGATAAGTTTTGGTATAAGGTTCTTGTAAACCAGAGCTTCTCTCATGAAGGCTCGTGGTTCAAGTAGGGAACATGTCACCTTTGTGTGTGAAACAACATACACTGCCTCCCCCTCCTGATTTTTTTACAGAGGCAACATAGAACTACAAGCACAATAGTGGCACATGTGTACATAGAACTATGAGCCTTCATGAAGCCGAAATAACTTGATTTTTAAAATCCTGTAAATCCAAAACTCGCCTGAAAATCATGAAACGTAGCATGGTGTCATGACATGGCACCAACTTGTTGTGGTAACAAAATTGTCCGATTTAAGAAGGCGCACACATTAACAACCAACAAAGTCATTTTGGAACAACAGTTGTCATGTTACAATAGGAAACATATGTATTATTGAAACTGTGGGCATTGTACTAACCATTTACGTGTCGACACGCATCCCCCTTTTTATTGGCTATGAGGCGTCGTTGGGGTAGCCATTTGAGTACGGGAGGCGTGGGAACAGTTCGCTGCGAATGCTTATCGGGATGCGGGCCCTTTGATCTCCATCCGCCGCACACCTCTCTTCCAATGTCTCCATTAATGGTGTCTGAGCTCCTGATTAATTTGTAGGTGCTTAATGGTGTGAATATGTCTCACTCGACTAAGATTTAAGAGAAAAAGAAAATTTGACAAAAAATTTGCATGCATCTTGATATAAGATCTGACGGACATGTATAACATCAACTGAGACTTAGCAAGACTGATATAAATATAATAACTATGGCAAGGATAATAATTTTGTAACTGGGTTACATATTTAGGAAGATAATTAATAATGCCACATGCGGCAATGTCCGAAAGACACAAGGAAAAAATAAGGAAGACACCCCCACCATGAAAAAGTAGAATAAGGAAGACACGGAGTAGTTTTGCGGCGAGCGGCGATGATCTCTTTCACGTCTTCAATACATTGCTGGGCAGCAGGCCAACTCATGGACGGGCTATTAACAGACTGAAAGACACACCGGGCTGGAAATTGGCCCAACACTTACATGGGTCGCTAACAGGCCGAAAGGCGTACATCCTGAAAATTAACCCATCCCTCGAATGGGCCATTAACAGGCTGAAACCACATGGGGCCTATATTTAGCCCCAATACATAGCGGGCTGTTAACAGGATCAAACTGACGATGGGCTGCAATGGTGTCAAATAGTTAACGGGGCGTTGACGAGCCGAATTGGAACATCTCGTATGGGCTGTGGGCTTAAATAGATCAGACACCAATAGGCCCTATATGGGCCAGCCTGCTAATTTTGACTGGGCCGACCTCTTTCACCTAAATGGGCCGCTATTGGGACTTGCCACATGCCAACGTATCATAGGCGCCTCCCGTACAATGAGTAGACGACATCTGTCCCAACACTGAGCAGACACATGGATCCTCCAGCGAATAAGAATTTTACACGTGGAAAATCTCCATTGGTCGGGGCTGTTAGTGGGTTATCGGATCCAAACCGGAACCCGATAGCTTAACGGCGACCCATTATGGTGGATGCCACGTGTCGGTTACCCTTGAAGAAAACACTACCATGACATGCCATTTCTCGTCATCGAAGTGGACATTTCCATGCTGATAATTTTGGTATTGTCATGGAACACTTCTACGACAACACATGTATGACTATCTTGATTCTGTCATAAAATCGTCATGGATGTACAAGCATGAAAGAAAACGTGACCTACTATGACAAACACGTATTATCATGAAAGTGTTTTTTTGTAGTGTTCAGTCTCCAGACGGACTGCGCCAGGTCTGACTCGTGCTACCCGGTAAGGGCCTTCCCACTTCAGCGTCAACTTTTTGGAACCCTTGGCGGACTGAACACGGCTAAGGACAAGTTCGCCTTCCTCAAGGCTCCAGGCACGAACCTTGCGGCTATGACAGTGGCGCATGGCCTACTGGTAGCGTGCAACACGTACATTGGCTAGGAGAAGATCTTCCTCGAGGAGCACGGTATCATCATGTCGTAGCTACTCTTGCTCTACTTCATCGTAGGCAAGTACTCGAGGTGACCTGTATATGAGTTCCGTGGGGACCACTTCTTCCGCCCCATACACTAGGGAGAAGGGCGTCTAGCCGGTAGCTCCATTTGGTGTCATTGTGAGGGACCAAAGAACCACCGGCAGCTCATCAATCCAGCGCATGCCGCACTTTTGCAACCTATCGAAACTTCTCGTCTTGATCCTGCGCAGCACTTCAGCATTCATCCTCTCTGTTCACGGATGAGCAACAGAGGCGAAGGATACCTTGCTCCCAAGGTTTTGGATGTACTTCATAAAGGTGCGGCTCGTGAGCTAGGTTGCGTTATCGGTGATTACCCTGTTGGGTACTCCAAAATGGCACACCAATCCTTTCAAGAACTTGACATCTGATTGCGCGGTCACCTTCCTCACTAGTTCCACCTCAGGCCACTTTGTAAACTTGTCGATTGCCACGTCAAGAATTCGAAGCCCCCAACAACACGGGGGAAGGGGGCCAAAATATCGAGGACCCAGACCGAGAATGGCCAGGATAAAGGGATCGTCTGGAGAGCTTGCGCTAGTTGATGAATGTTCTTGGAATGGAACTGGTAGGCTTCACACTTGGTGACTAGCTCAGTTGCATCCTGAAGGGCAGTGGGCCAATAGAAACCCTGCAGGAAGGCTTTTCCGGCCAGGGCTCTTGATCCAATGTGAGATCCACACATGCCCCAATGTATCTCTGCCAACAGCTTCAACCCATCTTCCCGGCAGATGCACCTCAATTTCACACCGTTTGGTCTTTTTCTGTATAGTGTGTCATTGGCAAACTGGTACATACTAGACTGGCGGGTTACTTTTTCGGCTTCCTCTTCCTCTCCGGGAAGCTCTCCTGTTTGAAGGAAATGGACTATATGATGCACCCAAGTTCGAGCCTATGGCTCGACAACAAGGACTAAAGGCATCTCTTCATTTGTGGGAGCGCTCGCCTCAACCGCAAGAACCCGGGGTTCGGCAGGAGGGTGCTGCTCACCAACTGAAGCGAGGTGATCCCTGGCAGCTGATACGTCTCCAATGCATCTATAACTTTTTATTGTTCCATGCTGTTATATAATCATTCTTGGATGTTTTACAATCATTTTATAGTCATTTTATATCATTTTTGGTACTAACCTATTGACATATTGCCAAGTGCCAGTTGCTGTTTTCTGCATGTTTTTTACATCGCAGGAAATCAATATCAAACGGAGCCCAAACACCGCGAAACTATTTTTGTGATTTTTTCTGGGCTAGAAGGAAGACATTGGGCCCTGGTGGCACCTGGGGGAGTCCCGAGGAGGGGACAACCCACCAGGGCGCGCCAGGAGGCCCAGACGCGCCCTGGTGGGTTGTGCCCAGCTCGGGTGCCCCCCGGACCGCCTCTTTGCTCTATAAATACCCAAATATTCTAGAAACCCTAGAGGAGTCGATGAAATATGCATCCAGCCGCCGCAGAGTCCAGAAACACCAGATCCAATCTAGACACCATCACAGAGGGGTTCACCACTTCCATTGGTGCCTCTTCGATGATGCGTGAGTAGTTCTTTGTAGACCTTCGGGTCCGTAGTCAGTAGCTAGATGGCTTCCTCTCTCTTTCTTTTGATTCTCAATACAATGGTCTCTTGGAGATATATATGATGTAACTCTTTTTATGGTGTGCTTGTTGGGATCCGATGAACTTTGAGTTTATGATTAGATCTATCTTTTTATATCCATGAAATTTATTTGAGTTTCTTTGATCTTTTTGTTTGGACAACTTGATCTATTTATCTTGCAATGGGAAGAGGTGCCCAGTAGTGGGTTCGATCTTACGGTGCTTGATCTCAGTGACAAAAGGGGAACCGACACATCGTTGCCACTAAGGATAAAACGACAAGATTCATATCTAACACCACAGATATACGGATCTTGTCTACATCATGTCATCGTTCTTAATGCATTACTCTGTTTTTCCATGAACTTAATACACTAGATGCATGCTGGATAGCGGTCGATGTGTGGAGTAATAGTACTAGATGCAGGCAGGAGTCGGTCTACTAATCTTGGACATGATGCCTATGTAATGATCATTGTCTGGATATCGTCATGATTATTTGAAGTTCTATGAATTGCCCAACAGTAATTTGTTCACCCACCGTTGCTATTTTTCTCGAGAGAAGCCACTAGTGAAACCTACGGCCCTCGGGTCTTCTTTCTCATATATTTGCCTTTGCGATCTATTTGCCTTTGCTTTTATTTTCAGTTCTTCTAAACCAAAAACCCAAAAATACCTTGCTGCAATTTATCTTTTTATCAACCAATCAACCAATATTTATATCTCCCTCACGTTCATTACCCAAAAGGGATTGACAATCCCTTTAACACGTCGGGTTGTGAGGTGTTGTCATTTGTGTGCATGTGCTATTTACGTTGTGTTGCTTGGTTCTCCTACTGGTTCGATAACCTTGGTTTCACATCTGAGGGAAATACCTACCGCCGTTGTGCTGCATCATCCCTTCCTCTTTGGGAAAAAACCGACATAGCTTTAAGCGACATCAAAAGGAATTTCTGGCGCCGTTGCCGGGGAGGATCTTCAACATATACCAGGTTCCCAATCACAAATCTCATCTCCTCGCAATTTACATTATTTTCCATTTGCCTCTTATTTTCCTCTCCCCCAGTTCACCAATATTTGTCGTTTTATTCGCCCTCGTTTTCCATTTGCCGTTTTCCGGTCAGATCTATCGCCACTTGTGTTCTTGTTTACAATTGCTCAAAAAATGACGCAAGAGGACACTATGTTGTGTGATCTTTCCGATACCAACATCAATGATTTTATTGGCACTCCGATGGCTCCTCCCGCCACTAGTGCGGAGACTTGTGATATTAATACTTCTTTGTTGAACCTTGTCATGAAAAATCAATTTTTCGGCACTCCTAATGAGGATGCCGCATCTCATCTTAATACCTTCATGGAATTATGCGATATGCAAAAGAAAAAAGATGTGGACAATGATATTGTGAAATTGAAATTGTTTTCGTTTTCTTTGCGAGATCATGCAAAAATGTGGTTTTCTTCTTTACCTTGCAATAACACTGATTCTTGGAACAAATGCAAAGATGCTTTTATCACTAAATATTTTCCGCCCGCAAAAATTATATCCCTTAGAAACCAAATCATGAATTTCAAGCAACTTGAACATGAGCATGTTGCACAATCTTGGGAAAGGATGAAAATGATGCTAAGGAATTGCCCAACTCATGGGTTAAATCTTTGGATGATCATACATTTTTTTACGCGGGATTGAATTTTGTTTCTCGAAATCTTTTGGATTCTGCCGCTGGTGGCACCTTTATGGAAATCACTTTGGGTGAAGCCACCAAATTTCTTGATAACATTATGGTGAATTATTCGCAATGGCATACCGAAAGGGCGCCGACAAGCAAAAATATTAATGTGGTTGAGATTGATTCTATGAATGAAAAAGTTGATGCTCTTATGAAAATGGTTGCTAGTAAAAGTGCTCCTATTGATCCTAATGATATGCCCTTGTCTACCTTGATTGAGAAAACTAGTGATGCTATAGATGTGAACTTTATCTCTAGAAATAATTTTAATAACAATGCTTATAGAGGTAATTTTAATCCTAGGCCTTTTCCTAGTAATTCATCTAATAATTATCGTAATTCCTATGGAAATCAATCTTACAGTAATAATAGGAATACCTCTGATCTAGAGATTAATATTAACGAATTTATCAATACTCAAAAGGTTTTCAATGCTTCCATAGAAGAAAAATTGAATAAGATCGATGATATGTCTATGAGTATTGATAGGATTTCTCATGATGCGGAAAATCTCAAGTTGAAAATTTTTGTGCCTAAATTTGAGGAATAAATTAAATCTCTTTATGTTTCTATGGATGAAAGTAAGAAAAGAACCGACATGCTTAGAGCTAAACGAGAATTTTTAGAAAAGGCATTTTCTAGTGATTGCTTTCATAAAAATGATGAAGACATTAAAATGATTGGTGTTTCTTCCATTGATTCTTTGTTTAGTAAAGTTCAACTTGATGATAAAGGGACTGAATAATAGTCAACATTAGGTAGAAGGCGTCCCAATATTTCGGAGGGTGAAAATCTTGTTGAAATTTTTCATAAAAGTGGGTTTGGAGAGGTCAAGACTTTAACTAGTGATGCACCCACTATATCGGATTACAAAGACTTTAATTATGATAGTTGTTCCTTGATTGATTGTATTTCTTTGTTGCAATCCATGATTAGTTCACCCCATGCTTATGAACAAAATAAAGCTTTTACTAAACATATTGTTGATGCTATGCTAAAAGCTTTTGAAGAAAAGTTGGAATTAGAAGTTTCAATTCCGAGAAAGTTGCATGATGAATGGGGACCTACCATCAAAATCAAAATTAAAAATTATGAGTGTTTTAAGTTCTGTGATTTGGGTGCTAGTGTTTCCACTATTTCGAAATCGCTTTGCGATGTTCTTGGTCTTACCAATATTGAAGATTGCTCTCTTAATTTGCATTTGGCGGATTCCACTATTAAAAAGCCTTTGGGAAGGATCAATGATGTTCTTATTCTTGCAAATAGGAACTATGCACCCATAGACTTTTGAAAGAACATGCGGTGTCCCCATGTTTGGTTTTGGTAATTGATGACAATCTCTATGGACTAATGGTTGCCTTGAGTTATATTTGAAGGGTTTGTCCATAGGCTTTTCTTGGAGTCCATGTGTTGGTTTCAAGGAGAGTTTTTGATGACCAAGGTGCTATTAAGGAATTATCCAAAGATTGGTCTTGTGAGTGTTGAGCTTATTGCAAGCATGTCTTGAAGAAGAAGAGTGTGTTATCATTCATGTTTACCTTCAAGACATCATCCAAATGAAGAGAGTAGGAAAGATTCAAGGTTGATCAAAGCTAAGTATAGAGAGTGTTTTAAGTTGATCAACACACAAAGTGTAGAAGATGTACCGAGAGGGTTCACGCGATCCTATGGTATGGTAAGCATTGTCAATCACGCTTTGTGTACTAACCCATGGTCTTCGTGAGAGTTCTCTGTGGGGTTAGGTTGCGGTGTGCAAGTTCAAGTGGAGCATCACGAAGAGATCAAGTGCTTGAAGCTTGCCGTCCATTGTGGTGACAATGCACTTGTGAAGATATGCCAGAGAGTGGCTCACCCAGAGTGGAGTATGGGGGAGCAATCTACTAGTCTTCACCGAGACAACGCAATCAAGAAAGGTGGTCCAACTTGAGGAAGTCAAGATCATCTACATCTAGCTCAAGTGAACTTTGTGCAAAGCAAAGGTTTGCCCTCGATAGGTTTTCTATTTTACCGGTCTCATGGTGGTAGTTGGGAGATCGGGTTATAGGATCGTTTGCCGTCTATCAAGGGGGGCTCTCAAGTTGGTAGCTTGATCATATCGTTAGTAGAGAGCTCAAACCATTGCATCCTTGCATCATGTTTCTTGGTTCTTGTTTGGTTCTCTTTGCGAGTCTTAGAGCTTATGGTCATCTTGATGACAAGCTTGAGTTCATCGAAAACGGAGTTCACATGCGTCTTCTATGATGTTTTCGGTGTTGGATGTTTTACCGGTCTTATCCGAGGAAGGGTTCTCACCATTTTCTTTTGGGACTTTCCTAATTTGATTCTTATTGATATTTCTATCAAGATTGTGTTAGCCCTTGTCGCTAGCTTTCCAACAAACTTGGTTTCATCGAATTCGGAGTCCGTATGCAAAAGTTGTGGTCGTTTTGGTGTTCTGAAAAGGCTGCAGCGGTACTACCGCGGGTAGGAGCGGAAGTAATTTTTTACTACCGCTTTCGGGAGCGGTACTACCGCTTGGAGCAGTACTACCGCGGCTACTTCCGTGGCTACTTCCGCTCAGGACCAAAAACTCGTCACAGCTCCAGCGGTGGTAGGCACGGATGTAATTTTTTAGTACCGCTCGCAAGCAGTAGTACCGCTACCCTTAGCAGTAGTACCGCTACCCCTAGCGGTAGTACCGTGAGGTCAAGCGGTACTACCACTCCGACGGTTCTTCTGGCCTTTTTGCTTCCTCGCTATTGTTTTCCAAAGGGGTACTACCGCCCTAGCGGTAGTACCGCTCCTGGAGCGGTACTACCGCTCTGTGCGGGCTGTGAGCATAACGGTTGGATTTTTACCCACCTATAAAAGGGGGTCTTCTTCCCCAATGAAGCTTATCCTTTGAGCTCGTGTTCTTTCCCCATTGTTTACCTTCTTCGAGCTTGCTAACTCTCAATCCCTCCATGGATTCTTGCTAGTTTTTGAGGGAAAAGAGAGAGGAGATCTAGATCCACATTTCCACCAATCACTTTCTCCTCTATGTGAGGGGAACCCCTTGGATCTAGTTCTTGGAGTTCTTGGTGTTCTCCTTCTTGTTATTCCTCTCATCTTCCTCCCTAGCATTAGTTGCTTTGGTGGGATTTGAGAGAGAAGGACTTGGGCACACCGTGTGCCCCTTGCCATTGCATTTGGTGCATCGGTTTGAGTTCTCCACGGTGATACGTGGAAGTGAAGTTTGAGAAGCTTATTACTCTTGGGTGCTTGGGCGCCCTAGACGGTTGGTGGTGTTCGGAGCTCAATCATTGTGGTTTAAAGCTCCGGGCAAGCGTCGGGGTCTCCAATTAGGTTGTGGAGATTGCCCCGAGCAATTTGACGGGTACCGGTGACCGCCCCCAAGGGTTGCCAAAGTGTACGGGTTCGGTGACCGCCCCCAAGGGTCGCCATTTGTACGGGTTCGGTGACCGCCCTCAAGGGTCCCTTAATGGAATTGCGGCATCTTGCATTGTGCGAGGGCGTGAGGAAATTACGGTGGCCCTAGTGGCTTCTTGGGGAGCATTGTGCCTCCACACCGCTCCAAACGGAGATTAGCATCCGCAAGGGTGTGAACTTCGGGATACATCGTCGTCTCCGCGTTCCTCGGTTATCTCTTACCCGAGCCCTTTACTTATGCACTATACTTTGTGATAGCCATATTGTTTCTTGTCATATATCTTGCTATCACCTAGTTGTTTATATTGCTTAGCATAAGTTGTTGGTGCACATAGGTGAGCCTAGTTGTTGTAGGTTTTGTGCTTGAGAAATTAATCGCTAGGTTTATTCCGCATTTGTTCAAGCCTAAACCGTAATTATTTTAAAGCGCCTATTCACCCCCCCTCTAGGCGACATCCACGATCTTTCAATTGGTATCAAAGCCTCGTCTCTCTTTATACGGCTTAACCGCCTAGAGAGTAAGGATGTCGACTAGGGGCTTAGGATTCTCGGACACTCTTAGTTTCGATGGCACAAATTTTGATGTTTGGGTAATTCGCATGCTTAATCTCTTTAGGGTCATGGACCCAAATTTAGAGCGAATTGTAGATATGGGTTTTTCTCCTCGAAAGGATCCCCAAAGATTATCTTTAGAGGATGAGAAAAACTCTTATCTCAATGCTCAAGCTTCTAATGTGCTTTTCGATGCTTTGAGCAATGTGGTTATATTTCAACTCATGCCATTTCGGGATGCTCATGAGTTGTGGACAAAGATTCAAGATAAATATGGTGTGTCCAAGAATTGTGGGAATGATTGTTCTCCATTCACCTCCGACTGTGTTGTCTTCTCAACTTCCTCTACTTCACCTACATGTGGTTTGCCACAAGGTAATGATATGGTGAGTAGTGTTGGTCATTGCAATGATGATAGTATGCTTATTGTGGATGATCCTTCATCATTATCTTATTGAAATGCATCTTCTTTGTACTTTAACACTTCGAGCACCCAACATGTTTCAC
Organism: Secale cereale; assembly: GCA_902687465.1. Taxonomy (NCBI): domain Eukaryota; kingdom Viridiplantae; phylum Streptophyta; class Magnoliopsida; order Poales; family Poaceae; genus Secale; species Secale cereale. The sequence continues at coordinate 192,180,305 of LR738711.1, forward strand.
ATGTTTCACATGCTTGTGTTGATAGTCCTTGCATATCATGTAGAAATTGTTTGACTAAAACTCATGATGATATGCTTGCTATGTCTTGTTGCCATGATAAAAATGCATCTATTTCCTCGAATTGTTGTGCTAACAATGTCGAGGAAACCCAACAACCCATGGAACAGATGTAGTCTTGAATGATGCTTCAAGGGATCATACATCATCATCTATTGCGTTTTGCCTTATGGCTAAGGCTTCAAAGGTATCTCCCACTTTGAACCCCAATATATCTTGTGATGATAGTGATGATGACAATGATGATGATGTAGAAAATGATGAAGAGAATGATAATGTTGCCTCCTTAAAAATTAAGGGGGAAATGATTTTTAAAGCTCTTCTTAAGAATAAATTAGCTCGTTCCAACTTTATGGAAATCATGTCTATTGCCATTGAGGGCAAGAAATATATTGATGAGTTGGAATCTCATCTAGAGGAGCATGAGGTCACCATTGAGAAAATGGAAGGTCATGAGCGTGATTACGCTAATGAGATCGCCGACCTTTCGCAAGCTCTTGAACTTGAACAAACCACCAAGGAATCTCTTGAGGAGACTTTTGCTCTAGAACTATCTAGAATAAAGGAATCCCGTGATAGAGCTCTCGAGGTGGCTAATGATTTTGAAACTAAAAATGAGAAGCTTGAAGTTGCACATGCTAAACTCCTTGAGGATTTTGAGCACCTTGAAAATGGCTCAAGGGTCATTAAGAGTGAGCTCATCAAACTCACCGAGTCTCATGCTCAACTTAAAGGTTCATATTCTAAAGAGCTTGCCAAGTTGCCTTCTCCTCTTGCTATTATTGATGCTGCTTGTGCTACTAACTCTATTTCTAGTGAAGCATCCATTTTGAAGGAGAATGTTGAGCTAAGGGCTCAACTTGAGTTGTTATCTAGCAATTATGGGAAATTGGAAGAAAGTCATGTAAAGCTCACAAGCTCTCATGATGATCTTCTAGTATCCCATAATGTGCAAAAGATAGCTTATGAGGCTATGATTATCAAGGTAACATCTAGTGAGTCTTATGTGGTCGCTAGCACTACTTCTAGTCAAAATGCTATATTGCCATGTGCTAGTCCTCGTAATTCATCTATGCATAACATTGGTACATCTTGTGATGAATTTCTTTCCTTGCCTTGTTGCTCTAACAATGAAGCCTATACTTCCTCTAGTACTTGTGTTGATACTAACCATGTAAAGGAAATCAAAGAGCTCAAGGCCCAAGTCTCTTCCTTGAAGAAAGACTTGAAAAAGTGTCATGAAGGGAAGTCCACACTCAACAATATCTTGAGTGTGCAAAAATCCCCCAATGACAAAGGTGGACTTGGATTCAACTCCAATAAGAAGAAATCCAAGAGCAACAAAAAGAAGGGCCAAGAACAACTCAAGAATTCGGCCAAGATTATTTGCTTCAAGTGCAAAATTGAAGGGCATCATGTTAGATCTTGCCCATTGAAGAAGGCCATTAGTGACAAGCAACAAGGGAAGAGGCCACAAGTTCAATCTCGTGCTCAATCGCAAGTTGGAGAAAGGCCGCTTCCCAAGAAGACTCATGCTAATGCTTCTCATTTTGAGAAATCAAATGAGAAGAAAGTGAAGAGTAGATGTTGCTACCTATGTCGTGAGAAGGGTCACCTTGCTTCTTCATGCACTAGTGGTAACTTATCCAACCCAATTATTATTGATGATGTCTATTTTCTTGGGAAGGATAATGTTGGTAATGTGTTTGCCAAGTTTTTTGGTACTCAAAGTGGTGTCAAGAAAAGAACCATTTAGGTAGCCAAGCCTATTGTGACTAACCTCTTAGGACCCAACTTGGTTGGGGACCAACTAGCTCAAACTTGATCAATAGGTGTTTTGGAGGGCATTGGAGACTTGGCTACATTATGAAGAATTAAGGGGTCTTCATCATTCATATTGTCTCAAGCCAAGTCATTCGGATTATCAAGTTTCTATCTTATATCCAATGTTCCTCCTTGCGGTAACTCGTGCTTAAATTGTTTACATTTAAAGTTACTTGCCCCTTTGCATGTTTTGGTTTTGTTCCTTGCATGTGTTTGTATATGTTGTGCGTCCAATTTGTATATCTTGAGAAATCAAGTATGTGTATATTGGTTTGCACATCATGTATGTGTGTGTCGTACGTTGAGCCTTTGTGCTTCTTGCTTTTATCTTAGTTGGCTCTTGTGAGAGATTAATGGAACATCCCATTTTGGGGGAGTGATGTGCTTTGTGCACCTCACAATCCTATAAATGTGTGTACATGAGGAATACCATCTAGTATAGATATTACAAGATTATCTAGTCTCTATGTGGTATGTCTTCTCATGAGAAAGTCAAATTCTAAATGTTTCATTAATTATCTCTTGTTGGTTCTCTTTTGCATCTTGGTAAGTTGTTCATTGGTATCACATTATGGGGGAGTAATATTCTATGTGCATATTACAAGCCTAGAAAATGTTTAAATTTGAGATATTGTCACCTAGAGTTGATAGTATAAATTATGTTGTTCCTAGGTGGCATGTTAGCTCTACAAGTTGCATTTTTGCTTGTGTTTGGTGTGAAGATGATGTTGGATATCATTGCTATCTATCACCGTGAATTATCTCCAATTACCTCTTGTCTTTGACAATTGGTAATCATTTATGTGGTGGAAATTATTGATCATCTTTACATTGTCTTTTGGTTTTATTTGTCTTATCTCTTGCCAAGTTTGTGTCAACTCCCATTTCCTTCCATGCCACTTGTGGATCTCGTGTTTTATTGTTTTTGTCGAGTGTTTTCTACATATAGTGAAAGTGGTGATCCCACCTTGTGCATTTTGTACTCGAATGCAAATTCTCTCTAAATGCACAATTCGTGGGGGGAGCTATCCTATTTTCGTAGAACACTCATCTTGTGATCCATATCAAGTGTGTGTTGATGGAAGGCAAGCCGTTTCTTTTTGGTACTTGTGCCATCATGAAACTTTGTAGATGGGTTGGTTTGTTTGGAACCATCCTCTCTTTTGGGAGTCCGATATCTTTCCTTTTGCATGTATCAATGGATATCTCATTCCTTGATGTATCTTCTAATAGATATCTTGCAAGTGATGATTTCTCCATTTGGTATCCTATTTTCACTTGCTATTTCTTTTTATTTTGTTTCGTTTCTTGAAAGTCTTGAGCATGCATATTTACTTCATGTATTTTCTTTGGCATGCTTTGTTTCTTTAACCCAATATATAAGGGAAACTCCACCTAGTCTCAATTTGGATGAGATGTGCATGAAATTCATTTTCACATATAAATGCACATATGTTTGTGGGGTTTTTCCTATGTATTGGTGTTTCTAACTCTTTGGTCCTGATACGTCCAAAACGTATCTATAATTTCTGCTTGCTCCATGCCACTTTTGGGTGATATTGCTATGATATTCATACACTTCCATACACTTTTGATCATATTTGGACTAACTTACTAATCCAGTGCACCCCAGTGCCAGTTTCTGTTTTCGGCTGTTTTTGTATTTCAGGTTTTCACGTTTCGAGAACTGCCCAGAAAAATCCAGAAAAATTATATAAAAAATCAGCGTTCCGGAAACAACACTGCGTCCGAAGGGCAGCCTGGGGGGGGGGGGGGCACCAGGGCTCCAGGCGCCCTGGCGGCGCGCCCCCCTGGGCCGCGCCGGGGGGGCGCCTGGGCCCCCCGAAGCTCCCCCGGTGCCCTACTTTGGCATATATTTAAAGGGTCCTCCGTAACCCTCAGAAGAAGAACTCTTTTCGCAATCCCATCTCTGTTCCGCCGCCGCCGCCGCTTCAAAGATCAGGAGCACCAGGAGAACTCTTCCCGGCACCCTGCCGGAGGGGATGATCACCACCGGGAGCTTCTCCACCACCATGGACGCCTCCCGGATGACTCGTGAGTAGTCTCCCTTGGACCATGAGTCCATGACCAGTAGCTATGTGATGTTCTCCTCCCGTTCTTGTGCTTCACTAATTAGTCCTCGTGAGCTGCCCTACATGATCGAGGCACCTATGTAATCCTTATGCTGTTGCTATGTTGAGTTTGCTGGATTCCGATGGATTATGAGATTATGTTCAGATTGATCTTGAGTAATATATTTGATTCACCTCTTTTATATTTTTGTTCATAAGTAATTCTTGCATGTTCTTCGTTGTTATCTATTGCTTTGGCCAACTAATATGTACTGACTCCAAGAGGGAACGTTATGCTCGATTGTGGGTTCATGCCCCTCGATGACTAGCTTGAGTGACAGAAACATGAGTCTAGGGGATGTGCTGTTGCCACAAGGGGGAAAACAACGGTGCTTGTGCCCGCGGGTGCAAGGATTGTTTACTTTACGCAAAGTTCTTTTAATGCAGTTGTCTGTTGCATTGAGTTTACACTATGGGTGGGACTCGCAACTTAATACCAGCGAGATGTTCTGGATAGATATCTCAAGGTGGATGATTAGTAGTAGATATTGATGGATTTCGGTCTACTTACTTTGGCATACCGCCCATGCTTTGAACCTCAACCTTTCTTGCAATGTAGTCAACATTGGTTTGCGTTCGTGGTCCTGTCAATTGCCCAGCTGTAATTTGTTTACCTCACATAGCTGTTTTATCGTCTTTTGGGAGAGAGACATCACTAGTGAACATCATGAGACTCCGGTCCATATTACCATCATTGATCACACCCGCTATTTACTTTTCGCTATTTACTTACTATTGCAAAACACTATCTATCACTACTATCATATTGCTTTTAACCCTTTGTGAACTAGAAGGCCGGAGGGATTGACAACCTCTCTGCACTCGTTGGGAGCAAAGTTATTTGTATCTGTGTGCAGGTCCACGTTGATTGCTACTAATCTGGCGCCGTAGCAATTGACACCTACTTGTTGAACCTAGGAGTCTCTGGGGATTCGATCCTTGGCATCTTTGCTAAGGGAAAACACTTCTACAATACTGCATCTTACACCTTCCACTTGGGGTAACCAACGAGGGGTTCGAGGCCCATCAGGTCCCAATGAGTTTGGGCACCATTTTGTTTGTGTTGGTGTTCTAGGAACAATTGGAGATGCATTGGATGCTCGGCTCATTCAAAAGGAAGGTGGTGTCACCATGTGCTTATTGGAGTCGAGCTAGAATGATCAATGAACTACTATCTACCTTAAATTGATATCTACTAGATCCTTCCAATGGTATCTCAGTAACAAGTATCACCATCTACTTCATGCACACATTTCTTGCACCAACCTTGTGTAGGTTGTATCATGGCATGTTAGTCATTCCTTCTTACGATACTTGTTTCCTTTCTCAAAGCATCCCAACAATGATCTCTTGTTGCTAGTTGTGATGTCTTTGATGCTCGTGTGGTTGGAACTCATTTATATACAATAGGAACATATCTAGCCATGTGCTATGCCTTCAAGCAAATATCTTATTGGTATATTTATGACTTCTTTGGGGATATCTTATTCATTCCTTTTTGCAACAATTTCGTGTGTACATCCTTCTTTGTGGATTGATATCATCATGAGCTTCATCTACCTAGCATCTTATACACTTGAGAAAAGTTGCATATCTATTTGATATCCCCTTCTCTCACGTCCACCTTTTCATTCTTGTTTTATTTATTTGGTGGCTCCGTGAAGGTGTGTGTCTTGAGTGCGGATCTTATATCGTTGCATCTTGATGCACTCTTTTGTGGTGAAGATCATTTTTTTCTCTTTCTTGTCTTGACGAGGCTTTTGCCATTTCTATTGGTATCCCTCCTCATGACAAAGTTATCCTTTTTATATCTTCACCACAGGTTGTCACAAGCATAGGTTATTTATATGATTAGTGGTGAGCTTGTGAACCCATTTGCTGTTGTGTGTGGGAATGATAGGCCTTGCACTATGTATCTCATTCATTCAAGAGTATATTGATGCTTAATGTTCATCCATACATTAATCTTCTCAAGTGCTTTGCCATGACTCACACACATCATTTTGGTTAAGCCTACTCTTAAGTTGACTCTTTCATATATTGCTCAACCAGTTGTTTGTTGCAAGTGCTAGGCTTTGTTTCCTTCATGCTCACTTGCACTTGGTGTGAGTGTCTATTGATCTTGGGGGAGTGATGATCCTACGTTGTGCACTTGGTATCCTAATAAAAATATTCTAAGGAGTGCATAAATTATGGGGAGCTTCACTAGTGTCTTTAGAACACTCCGTTGCTATGTCGTGAGGTTCTATTGATCTTGGGGGAGCGACGATCCTATTTTGTGCTCGTTGTATCCAAATACAAAACTAAATTGTGCACAAATCATGGGGAGCTTCTCTAATTTCTCTAGAACACTCCTTTGCTCTTATCATAATATCTTTTTATTCATTTTGCATGAAGGATCATTGGTCTAGTTGGGTCAATTGGTATCTTTTGATAGCTTGATTCAGTTGGTATCCATTGATTGCTTGATTGCGTGTTTTTCTCCCTTTGTTATGCCTTTGTGGCATATCATTCTTTTGCAATCTTTGGGCCTCAATATAGTTTGTCTTCCTCCAAGTATTTACAGTTGAATATATGTATTGCATTCCACTCTCTATTTTGAGGAATACGCAATTTATGGAGGAACACAATTTATATTGGCCTTCTAAGCTATTCGCCCATTTTGGCAATCGATGCCAATGGGGGAGAAGTTTCAGAGAGTTTAGTTTTGTGAGCAAGTTTAGAGAGTTGTCTCTTCTCTCTTCTTGCTTTGGTTTTGTTCCTAAGCTTTTGCATCTCATGCACATACACTATTGTTGCATGGTATGGTGATGCATAATTCCTTATATAAACTCTCTTTAAAGTGATTGTCATCAATTACCAAAATGGGGGAGATTGAAAGAACATGCGGTGCCCCCATGTTTGGTTTTGGTAATTGATGACAATCTCCATGGACTAATGGTTGCCTTGAGTTATATTTGAAGGGTTTGTCCATAGGCTTTTCTTGGAGTCCATGTGTTGGTTTCAAGGAGAGTTTGTGATGACCAAGGTTCTATTAAGGAATTATCCAAAGATTGGTCTTGTGAGTGTTGAGCTTATTGCAAGCATGTCTTGAAGAAGAAGAGTGTGTTATCATTCATGTTTACCTTCAAGACATCATCCAAATGAAGAGAGTTGGAAAGATTCAAGGTTGATCAAAACTAAGTATAGAGAGTGTTTTAAGTTGATCAACACACAAAGTGTAGAAGATGTACCGAGAGGGTTCACGCGATCCTATGGTATGGTAAGCATTGTCAATCACGCTTTGTGTACTAACCCATGGTCTTCATGAGAGTTCTCTGTGGGGTTAGGTTGCGGTGTGAAAGTTCAAGTGGAGCATCACGAAGAGATCAAGTGCTTGAAGCTTGCCGTCCATTGTGGTGACAATGGACTTGTGAAGATATGCCGAAGAGTGGCTCACCCATAGTGGAGTATGGGGGAGCAATCTACTAGTCTTCACCGAGACAACGCAATCAAGAAAGGTGGTCCAACTTGAGGAAGTCAAGATCATCTACATCTAGCTCAAGTGGACTTTGTGCAAAGCAAAGGTTTGCCCTTGATAGGTTTTCTATTTTACCGTCTCATGGTGGTAGTTGGGAGACCGGGTTATAGGATCGTTTGCCGTACTATCAAGGGGGGCTCTCAAGTTGGTAGCTTGATCGTATCGTTAGTAGAGAGCTCAAACCATTGCATCCTTGTATCATGTTTCTTGGTTCCTGTTTGGTTCTCTTTGCGAGTCTTAGAGCTTATGGTCATCTTGATGACAAGCTTGAGTTCATCGAAAACGGAGTTCACATGCGTCTTCTATGATGTTTTCGGTGTTGGATGTTTTACCGGTCTTATCCGAGGAAGGGTTCTCACCATTTTCTTTTGGGACTTTCCTAATTTGATTCTTATTGATATTTCTATCAAGATTGTGTTAGCCCTTGTCTCTAGCTTTCCAACAAACTTGGTTTCATCGAATTCGGAGTCCGTATGCAAAAGTTGTGGTCGTTTTGGTGTTCTGAAAAGGCTGCAGCGGTACTACCGCGGGTAGGAGCGGAAGTAATTTTTTACTACCGCTTTCGGGAGCGGTACTACCGCTTGGAGCAGTACTACCGCGGCTACTTCCGTGGCTACTTCCGCTCAGGACCAAAAACTCGTCACAACTCCAGCGGTGGTAGGCACGGATGTAATTTTTTAGTACCGCTCGCAAGCAGTAGTACCGCTACCCTTAGCAGTAGTACCGCTACCCCTAGCGGTAGTACCATGAGGTCAAGCGGTACTACCGCTCCGACGGTTCTTCTGGCCTTTTTGCCTCCTCGCTATTGTTTTCCAAAGGGGTACTACCGCCCTAGCGGTAGTACCGCTCCTGGAGCGGTACTACCGCTCTGTGCGGGCTGTGAGCATAACGGTTGGATTTTTACCCACCTATAAAAGGGGGTCTTCTTCCCCAATGAAGCTTATCCTTTGAGCTCGTTTTCTTTCCCCATTGTTGACCTTCTTCGAGCTTGCTAACTCTCAATCCCTCCATGGATTCTTGCTAGTTTTTGAGGGAAAAGAGAGAGGAGATCTAGATCCACATTTCCACCAATCACTTTCTCCTCTATGTGAGGGGAACCCCTTAGATCTAGTTCTTGGAGTTCTTGGTGTTCTCCTTCTTGTTCTTCCTCTCATATTCCTCCCTAGCATTAGTTGCTTCGGTGGGATTTGAGAGAGAAGGACTTGGGCACACCGTGTGCCCCTTGCCATTGCATTTGGTGCATCAGTTTGAGTTCTCCACGGTGATACGTGGAAGTGAAGTTTGAGAAGCTTATTACTCTTGGGTGCTTGGGCGCCCTAGACGGTTGGTGGTGTTCGGAGCTTAGTCATTGTGGTGTAAAGCTCCGGGCAAGCATCGGGGTCTCCAATTAGGTTGTGGAGATCGCCCCGAGCAATTTGACGGGTGCCGGTGACCGCCCCCAAGGGTTGCCAAAGTGTACGGGTTCGGTGACCGCCCCCAAGGGTCGCCATTTGTACGGGTTCGGTGACCGCCCTCAAGGGTCCCTTAGTGGAATCGCGGCATCTTGCATTGTGCGAGGGCGTGAGGAAATTACGGTGGCCCTAGTGGCTTCTTGGGGAGCATTGTGCCTCCACACCGCTCCAAACGGAGATTAGCATCCGCAAGGGTGTGAACTTCGGGATACATCGTCGTCTCCGCGTTCCTCGGTTATCTCTTACCTGAGCCCTTTACTTATGCACTATACTTTGTGATAGCCATATTGTTTCTTGTCATATATCTTGCTATCACCTAGTTGTTTATCTTGCTTAGCATAAGTTGTTGGTGCACATAGGTGAGCCTAGTTGTTGTAGGTTTTGTGCTTGACAAATTAACCGCTAGGTTTATTCCGCATTTGATCAAGCCTAAACCGTAATTATTTTAAATCGCCTATTCACCCCCCCTCTAGGCGACATCCACGATCTTTCAACTTTATTGTTCTTGATATCGATTGCAATCCGTCTTGGCCAATTATACTTGGTAGATGGTTTTTGCGCACTATTGGCGCGGTGATTGACATGAAAGAAGGGAATATTAAAAACCAATTTCCCTTGAGAAAGGGCATGGAACACTTCCCTAGAACCAATATCAAATTGCCTTATGAATCTATAATGAGGGCAACTTATGGAACATCCAACAAGGATGACAATACTTGAAATCTTGGTATTATGCCTAGCTAAGGGCGTAAAACGATAGCGCTTGTTGGGAGGCAACCCAATGAATAAAATTTATTTTTGCTTTTTGCTTGCTGTTCGTGAGTGTTTACAAAATTATTCTACTGGTATGATTGTGTTTTTTGTGTTTTAATTAGTGTTTGTGCCAAGTAGAACCGATAGGATCTTCTTGGGTGATAGTTTTTTGATCTTGCTGAAAAAGACAGAAACTTTGCGCTCACGGGAAAAATTCCCATTTTTAACAGAAAAGTGCTTTTTAGTTGATTCTTTTGCAGAAGATTAATATACAAATTGCTCACATGGCCCTATGTTTTTCAAGATTTTTAGAGCTCCAGAAGTTTTCGAACTTCCAGATTACTACAGGCTGTTCTGTTTTTGACAGATTCTGTTTTCTTTGTGTTGTGTGCTTATTTTGATGGCTCTATGGTTTTCTTTGACGAGTATTTGCCATAGAAAAGTTGGAATACAGTATATATAATACAAAAACAAAATATGGATTGGTTTGATACAGTACTTATAGTAGTGGTTTTCTTTCTTTCACTAACGGATCTCATGAAGGTTTTGTTGAAGTTTTGTGTGATTGTAGTTTTCAAGTTTTGGGTTATCTTACGATGTATGAAGGAAGGATGTAAGAGCCTAAGCTTGGGGATGCCCCGGCATCCCAAGCCATTATCCAAGAATGAGCAACCAACTAAGCTTGGGGATGCCCCTGAGTGGCATCCCCGCTTTCTTCCAACAACTATCGATATTTCACTTGAAACTATATTTTTATTCGTCACATGATATGTGTTTTTCTTGGAGCGTCTTGTATGATATGAGTCTTTGCTTGTTTTATTTTTATTTTTAAGTCATCAATCCTTTCTATACACACCTATTTGAGAGAGCCAAAATTATGCCATGACTTGTTAGAATAGCTCTTTGTGCTTCACTTAAATTCTTTATGAGCTAGGACTTGCTCTAGTACTTCACTTATATCTTTTTGAGCACGGTGTGCTTAGTATTTTGTAAGAAATACTCTCTTGCTTCACTTAGATTTGTTTGAGAGTTAGTAAAAGTTTAAAGAAATTCTCTCTTGCTTAACTTATATTATTTTGAGAGAATGAAGAAAAAAAATTATGCTCATGATCTTCACTTATATTTGTTTGAGCTTATCAAAAGCAACACATGGAAATTAGTCCCAAAGTGATAGAGATCCAAGAAGGATACAGTAAAAAATGTCATGAAGATCACTGGACAAAATAAACTTGATTCCTTGTAATAGTTTTGAGACATGATGATATGATATGTGAGTCATGCTGATGAGTAATTGTGCTTTAGTAAGAATACTAGTGTTAAAGTTTGTGATTCCCTATGCAAGCATGAAAGTCAATAATTATGCAAGGAAATTATATCCTACTTGTGGTGCATTATTCAGTGTTATTTATGCTCAATGTTCGCCTGTGAGATTATTTGTTTCATGGTTTGTCGCTTCCCAGTCTTTTGCTAGCCTTCATTTTGCACTAAGTATGACCTCTACTTCTGCATCCAAAATCCTTTATCCCGGTTTTGCCATATGAGTCCACCATACCTACCTCTATGCGGTATTTCCTTGCCGTTCTAAGAAAATTTGTATGTGCCATCTCAAATTTTCAAAATAAATTTCCCTTTTGTGTGCCCGTACCGCTCGCGAGGTGGTGAGGGGTGGCCAATATGTTCCATGCTGGATGTGTTTTTCTCACGATGAGTGTTTATTCACTTGTCATTGCACGAGAGTACGACAAAGGTATTAGGGATGCCCAGTCCCGAAATGAAAAAAAACAAATTTACTTTATGTTGTCAAATAATAAATTCCTTGGAAAGTGTTGGTATGGAAGGCAATCGTGGATTTGGCTAGCCATGGCTTGTGAAAGTTTGGTGGAAAGGGAATAAACTTTATTTTCTGTTTGGGAACCGCCTATGATATATCTAGCATGAAAAGTGTTGGGAACCTCAAGTCGTTTTCGTTGGTGGGAAAAGTATACCTCTAAAAAAATTATCTCTCAATTTAAGCTTTGAGCTCTGGCACCTCTACAAATCCCTACTGCCCTCTGCAAAGGGCCTTTCTTTTACTTATGCAATTTTTATTTTTGAATTTGAGTCTCCATCTTATCTTACAAGCACCAACTAGGAAACGCTATGATCGTACTTGAGCATTGGATGTAACTAATATGCGAGTGTGTTTCATGAATGGATCAATGGTAGAGCCTGATGGGCTAGGGATAACTTATTTTAGCATTGATATTTTGAAAGACATGCTTGCTTGTTGATATGCTTGAGTATCTAAATTATTATGTTAAAACTAGACTATTGCCTTGAACCATACAAAAGTCCAAATGTCCATGCTATAAAGAAAAGAATATGATATGACTTGATAAACAACACTCCACATCAAAATTCTGTTTTTATCACTTACCTTCTCGAGGACGAGTAGGAGTTAAGCTTGGGGATGCTGATACGTCTCCAATGTATCTATAATTTTTGATTGTTTCATGCTGTTATATTATAATTCTTCGGTGTTTTAAAATAATTTTATAGTCATTTTATATCATTTTTTGGTACTAACCTATTGACATAGTGCCAAGTGCCAGTTGCTGTTTTCTGCATGTTTTTTACATCGCAGGAAATCAATATCAAATGGAGCCCAAACACCGCGAAACTATTTTTGTGATTTTTTTCTGGGCCAGAAGGAAGACATTGGGCCCTAGTGGCACCTGTGGGAGTCCCGATGAGGGGACAACCCACCAGGGCGAGCCAGGAGGCCCATGCGCGCCCTGGTGGGTTGTGCCCACCTCGGGTGCCCCTCGGACCGCCTCTTTGCTCTATAAATACCCAAATATTCCAGAAACCCTAGGGGGGTTGACGAAATATTCATCCAGCCGCCGTAGAGTACAGATATACCAGATCCAATCTAGACACCATCACAGAGGGGTTCACCACTTCCATTGGTGCCTCTCCGATGATGCGTGAGTAGTTCTTTGTAGACCTCTGGGACCGTAGATAGTAGCTAGATGGCTTCCTCTCTCTATTTTGATTCTCAATACAATGGTCTCTTGGAGATCCATATGATGTAACTCTTTTTGCGGTGTGTTTGTTGGGATCCGATGAACTTTGAGTTTATGATCAGATCTTTCTTTTTATATCCATGAAAGTCATTTGAGTTTCTTTGACCTCTTATATGCATGATTTCTTATAGCCTCATATTTCTTCCCCGATATTGGGTTTTGTTTGGCCAACTTGATCTATTTATCTTGCAATGGGAGGAGGTGCCCGATAGTGGGTTCGATCTTACGGTGCTTGATCCCAGTGACAGAAGGGGAACCGACATGTATGTATCGTTGCCACTAAGGATAAAACGACGAGATTCATATCTAACTCCATAGATATATGGATCTTGTCTACATCATGTCATCGTTCTTAATGCATTAATCCGATTTTCCATGAACTTAATACACTAGATACATGCTGGATAGCGGTCGATGTGTGGAGTAATAGTAGTAGATGCAGGCAGGAGTCAGTCCACTAATCTTGGATGTGATTCCTATGTAATGATCATTGCCTGGATATTGTTATGGTTATTTGAAGTTTTGTCAATTGCTCAACAGTAATTTGTTTACCCACCGTTGCTATTTTTCTCGAGAGAAGCCACTAGTGAAACCTACGGCCCGCGGGTCTTCTTTCTCATATATTTGCCTTTGCGATCTATTTGCCTTTGCTTTTATTTTCAGTTCTACTAAACCAAAAAACCAAAAATACCTGCTGCAATTTATCTTATTTATCAACCAAACTACCAATATTTATATCTCTCTCACGTTCGTTACCCGAAAGGGATCGACAACCCCTTTAACACGTCGGGTTGCGAGGTGTTGTTATTTGTCCGCAGGTGTTATTTACGTTGTGTTGTTTGGTTCTCCTACTGGTTCGATAACCTTGGTTTCACATCTGAGGGAAATACCTACCGCCGCTATGCTGCATCATCCCTTGCTCTTTGGGATAAAAACCGACGTAGCTTTAAGTGACATCAGCAGCCTCTCGACCAATAGCTTGAGGAAGCTCTATCGGGAAATTCTTGCAGGAGTTCAACTTTCTCTTTTTCCTGTTCATAGTTGAATACGAGACTGACGGTTGAGTGAGGTGGAGGACAAAAGTTCCTGGTTCCACAGGAAGCTTTCACGCGGCGGACATTGATAAGTGATCAGCGATGCTATTTTCTACGTGTGGCACATCACTACTACAGGATGCTGCTAACGCGACACTACGATCAGACACCTTCGACGAAACTGTGTGCTATGCCATAATCGCAAACGGGGGTATAAAAACCGTCAAATGAGGTGCAGAACATTTACGATGGAGGATGCATCAAACACGGTTCAGATTTTGGTTGCGTGTGCGATGGTGGGCATATGGTTTAGTTCAATTGACTGTTTGCGATGAGCAGGAACAAAAGAAACGGGCTGCCAGATGAAGGCGTGTGCGATGTACAGCATACGGTACAGTCGGATGAACTGTTTGTGATTAGGCAACACAAAAGAAACGGTCAGCCAGATCAAGGTGTGTGCGATATATGGCCTGCGGTTCACTCGGATGAACTGTTTGTGTTGAGACAAGAGAACAAAAACGATTCAATATAAGAAGATGTGTTTGATACGCGACAAACATGTCTATAATAAAAAATGTGTGCTAAGACCGATAATAACACAGACGGTTGCTGCTAATAAGACGTGTGTAACGGCCCACATGTAAAATTCCTTATATGGCAATATATTCATCGTTGACTTAATCAATTCCATTCTGGGCTCATCCTTCATTTCGGGTATCTTGTGTTTTTGCGTTGAGCGTGTGTGCATATCTTCATAGCATGTCATCATGTGCATTGCATCGCATTCGAGTTGTCACTTGCACCCGGTCATGTTCTTTTCTCTCAGTTGTCCGTTTCGAGTTCCGACACTCACACACGTGCCCGTGGCACCTCCGAGTCCTCCTTTTGTATGTGGCCAAAAAACATCCTCGGAATTGGCCGAGAATTGTCGAGTGGTCTTGGTATATCACCGGTAGACCGCCTGTCAAGTTTCGTCTTGTTTGGAGGTCGTTTGATACTCCAACGGTTAACCACGTTAACACTTAAAGGCCTATCTCTTTTGGCCCCACACCCCTCCACAACAGCTCACTAACCCAGCACAACCACTACCATGCTCTCGGTCGTTGGATCGTGATCGTGTGGGTGAAAACCGCACCTCATTTAGACTCTCCTAGCTCACATAATCTATAAATAAGCCCCCACCCCGAGATTCACAGATCCAAACCCTAGCCCCAAGCTTCCCGCGCCGCCGGACGCGTCCGACCCGCGCCGGACACGTCCGTCGCCGCGCCCCTCGTCCAATCAGCTAGCGCCACATCATCGCCGCCACCTCCCTCTCTCTCTCCCCACGCCGCCAGTCCACCGGGCCCAGGCGGGGCCCGCCCGGCCCGAACCGCTCTGCCGCCAAGTTCGCGCCTCCACCGTGCACCTCCCGCCTCCCGATGCGAGCGCCGCCGGCTGCCTCGACCCCCGCGCTCCGCCGCCAGTCCTGTCCTTCGGTCACCGCCGCCTACTCTCGTCGGCGCCGCCCGCGACCGCCACCGCCTTCGGCGGGCTCCCGCCGGACCACCACCGCTGGCCTCCACCACGTCCCCCGGCCGCCGCCTCCGTCCTCTCCGGCGACCCGCCGCCCTGCTCCGGCGAGCTCCGGCCATATCTGATCAGGTGGACCAGATCCACCAAGCCCCCCATCCAAACGCCTCCGGCCCGTCCCGGATCTCCTCGTTCCGCGTGGACATTTACGCGAGGTGAAAATCCACTAAGTCCCATATCCATGTAATTTTCATGCCCACTTTGCCATGTCACAACTTGGTGCCCGGTGCTCCGTTTTGCATGTATGATATATCAAAATATTCGTATAGAAGTTCTCTACATGTCGGCAATAGTTTTGTGCATGTTATGGTTCATCTAGATGTCTTAATCTTCGTTGCAAGACTGCTTCGTGATGTTACTGTTTTAGCACTAGTTGTGTGTTAACAATATGTTGGCATGTTCGTGAGGTCGTAACTTGGTGCATGTTGGTCCAAATGGAGTGTATGATATGTCAAAATGTTCGTCTTGTGATGCTCTACATGATGGATGCATTTGCATGCATGTTAGGTTGCATTATGCCATGTTTAACCCTGTTGCAAAAGTGCATGTGGCTGATAAGTTTCTGAAATTGTTATGAGATGATGTTTTGTCTTTTTCGTGTGAATTAATCCATGTGTCATATGAGCTAGGTGTCAACATCGGGTTTGATCATTGAAATGTGCTCTATATGATAGATTTATTTTCATTCCATGATATGTTTTGAGATAAGTGCATCAAGCTTGTTAACATGCCATCGCGATGTTAAATTTCTGCTAAGGCTGAATCTGTTAATTTTTATGCCATATTTCCATGAGGCTACCGTCATTGTTGTGCATGGTTAGAGTTGTCCAGTGGGTGTTCCTTGATGTATATGTTATGCTCTAGCTATCCATGCTTGTGTTTGCCATGATGGCTTGCTGTAGCTTGTTGTTTTCATTCTCTCAAGTTGCTATAAAATGTTTTTGTCAGCCTATTATCAGCAAGTTCAGTTTTGCCATGTGAATAGCTAGTGTTCTATGCATCCTATGACCATGTTCTTGCCATGAGTAGCTTCACAAACATGTCTTCTTGCTGTTGGTTATATCTACATGCCATGCTATGCTTTGAGATGAGTTGCACAAGCTTGCAAACATGCCTACTTGTCGTTGTTGCTGCCATGCCTTGTAATTTTCACCAAATGTGAGAAATCTGTTAACTTATTAAATCTTGACATGCTTGTTTAATTGTGTTCCAGCAAGTTTTTGGGTGTGCTCTGAGTTCATACTCGTTAAAAACATGTCTATTTCACATCTAGGCCTTTGATCATCATGTTTGGGTGTTGTAGCATAATTATACCTTGCTCCAAAGATGCCATGTTGCTGTTAACTGCAGTTTTGCATTGCATCTTGTTTTGCTTGTCATTTGCAAACCGTGCATCCGTTTCTGATGATCCTTATATCGTTTTCGACCGAAATCTTCACCTCTATCCAGTGGCTTGCTTGATTGTTCAAGATGAAGACATTTCCATCATCTTCTCCTTTAGGCTCGAGAGCATCCTCATGCATATGCACATCATACTTGCATTCCATGACATGTCTTGCATCATGTTGATTGTGCATTGCACCGTGATAGATCTTGCACCGTTGTTGTGCTCTTGTGTTGGGTAGAGCCGGGAGTCGATAACGAGTTCGAGGATCTTGTCGAGTCTGAGTTTGAGTAGGCGTCTTACCATCGCACCGACGACTTACCAGGCAAGATGACTGTTCGCCGATATCACATTTATCTTTGCCTTGCTAGTTGTCCCGCTCTTTAGCTATGCCTCGATGCCTATTCTTGTCTTGTCAGCCTGCTATGTTGCCATGAAACACTCTAACCGCCTTCCTAGAAAACTATTGATTGGCTAAGTACGCTTTTGCTCAGCCCCTCTTATAGCGTTGTTAGTTGCAGGTGAAGTTTGAAGATTGCTCCATGTTTGGACTTGTTTTATTGGGATAACACAATATATATCTTAATTAAATTAATGCACATATATATTGGTAATGGGTGGAAGGCTTGGCCTTCTGCTTGGTGTTTTGTTCCACTCATGCCACCGTAGGACCCGATAAACCGGTGTTATGTTCCTTGATTTTGCGTTCCTAACACAGTTGGGGTTTATGGGCCCCCCTTGATAATTCACATTGCTTAAAGCTTTTCCAGCGAGACCCAACTTTGGTACTACATTTGCCTAACAACTAAAACTTGCATAGGGAGTTATAAACCCGAGTTCTTAATCAACAACCCGGGCCAGTGCTCCTCATGAGTGTTGGTCCAAACTGGGCGGACTGCGGGGTGGTACGTCCAAAACGTATCTATAATTTCTGCTTGCTCCATGCCACTTTTGGGTGATATTGCTATGATATTCATACACTTCCATACACTTTTGATCATATTTGGACTAACTTACTAATCCAGTGCACCCCAGTGCCAGTTTCTGTTTTCGGCTGTTTTTGTATTTCAGGTTTTCACGTTTCGAGAACTGCCCAGAAAAATCCAGAACAATTATATAAAAAATCAGCGATCCGGAAACAACACTGCGTCCGAAGGGCAGCCTGGGGGGGCCACAGGGGCTCCAGGCGCCCTGTGGGCGCCCCCCTGGGCCGCGCCGGGGGGGGGGG
>LR738711.1:192204734-192278705 GCA_902687465.1 Secale cereale
TTTGCTGGGATCCGATGGATTATGAGATTATGTTCAGATTGATCTTGAGTAATATATTTGATTCACCTCTTTTATATTTTAGTTCATAAGTAATTCTTGCATGTTCTCCGTTGTTATTTATTGCTTTGGCCGAGTAGTAGGTAGTGACTCCAAGAGGGAACGTTATGCTCGATTGTGGGTTCATGCCCCTCGATGACTAGCTTGAGTGACAGAAACATGAGTCTAGGGGATGTGCTGTTGCCACAAGGGGGAAAACAACGGTGCTTGTGCCCGCGGGTGCAAGGATTGTTTACTTTACGCAAAGTTCTTTTAATGCAGTTGTCTGTTGCATTGAGTTTACACTATGGGTGGGACTCGCAACTTAATACCAGCGAGATGTTCTGGATAGATATCTCAAGGTGGATGATTAGTAGTAGATATTGATGGATTTCGGTCTACTTACTTGGGCGTACCGCCCATGCTTTGAACCTCAATCTTTCTTGCAATGTAGTCAGCATTGGTTTGCGTTCGTGGTCCTGTCAATTGCCCAGCTATAATTTGTTTACCTCACATAGCTGTTTTATCGTCTTTTGGGAGAGAGACATCACTAGTGAACATCATGAGACTCCGGTCTATATTACCATCATTGATCACATCCACTATTTACTTTTCGTTATTTACCTACTATTGCAAAAACTATCTATCACTACTATCATTTGCTTTTAACCCTTTGTGAACTACAAGGCCGGAGGGATTGACAACCTCTCTGTACTCGTTGGGAGCAAAGTTATTTGTATCTGTGTGCAGGTCCACGTTGATTGCTAATTGCGCCGTTAGCAATTGGCACCTACTTGTTGAACCTAGGAGTCTCTGGGGATTCGATCCTTGGCATCTTTGCTAAGGGAAAACACTTCTACTTACTGCATCTTGCACCTTCCACTTGGGGTAACCAACGAGGGGTTCGAGGCCCATCACGGGGCCACCACAGGAAACTCGAGGATTGGTATATACATGTAGACTGACCTATCCATTCGTGGCCTGAGACAAGATACGCACGGCTACTATCAGGGTGTTGGCACGCTGGGAGGTCTTGCTGGATTAGTTTTACCTCTGTCGAAATTTCTTGAGCACGGGATTCCGAGAATACTCGGGTCTTCCCAACTTGGTGTTGCGACTCCGCAGATCGTGAGCTTGTGATGGGCTAAGTTGGGACGCCCCTGCAGGGTTATGAACTTTCGAAAGCCGTGCCCGCGGTTATGTGGCAGATGAGAATTTGTTAATATCGGGTTGTAGATTACTTGACACCATATCCTTAAGAATACACTACCTGTGTGAGTACCGTGATGGTCTCTTTTCGAAGGGGTTTCAAAAAGTGAACACGATGGGGTTATGCATGAACATGAGTAGCTAGGATCACTTATTGATCATCTTTGGCGACCGTTGGCACATATTCTCATCTCGCTCTGAATTCATAAGCTAGTTGGTTAGTGATTGCTGCAGACACTTTATTACCTCTCCACACCTAAATGCTTTGTTAGTTTTGATACCCAGGAATGGGATTGCTTAGTCCTTGTGGCTCACAGATTACAAGACACACCAGTTGCAGGTACAGCCGAGAACGATGCAGGAGATGAATCAGAACTTCATTGGGAGTTTGATGAAGAGTGTGGTCGTTTCTATGTAACGTATTCCGACGATCAGTAGTGGTTCCTACTAGGGGCGATCAGGACTTGTGGTTGTGGTATCTTTTCTCGTTTGGATTTCGTCCGTAGTCGGACCCTGTGTTATTTGGATGAATGTATGCTATTGTATTCATTGTGTGACGTGGAGAGTGTAAGCCAACCGTTTCACTCTTTCATCCATGTATTTTACATGAGTTGTGCAAAGATAGCACGCTTGCGATCATTCCAGAATGTGCTTATGTCTCTAACTCGTGCCTCGACACGTATGAGATATAGTCGCATCTGGGCATTACAAGTTGGTATCAGAGCCTTCTCCGACCTAGGAGCCCCCTGATTGATTGAACCGCTGACGGTTGAGTCTAGGCACACACACAAAATGTTTTGAGTCCTATATATATATCGGAGATTAGGATTTATTTTTACTCCTCATCCCCTTCGTCGCTCTGGTGAGGACTCCTAACGTTGTTTTATCTTCACTATTCTCAAAATTTCACCAAATTTTTTAGGATCATGCGGGTATTGTTTGGATTGTTCCGATATCTTTGTGACGAGAACATTGTTCTTGGTGCCTCCTGTCATTTAGGGGTTGCGGCAGTGTCCTGGGGAGTTGAGCTCCGAGGTGTTGTCGTCACAAATGTATCGTTGCAGTTCTAGAATACCAGAGGCAGCCGACATCGAAAAATCTTCTATGCATGTCCGGTGGTGAGATAACCCCGACGTCACCCAGTACTGGGGGGATAGTTCGGGAGTATTGCCACAGCTAGTATAGCGGATGCGTTTCGAAGATCCGAGGTAAACGGTTTCCAAAGGTGCATGGTTATGTGTTGACGGATGGATACAACTGGATGTAGGATTTATTAGTTGAGTGATATGCGGTGCTTACCCTGTATTCCCAACACCAGATTGTAGAACCGGAAAGCTTCGGGAATTAATAGGTGGGATTCAAGTAGCTCTTAGGTAATCTTCCAACGTGTGCATGATATGAGGTTGGGGTTCAACATCTAGTGGAGAGGCTATCATGGGCGTTGTTGCACTAGGGGGTGCATCTTAAAAGATCCTTGGCTATGCTGATCTGGGGATTGCAAGGCCCTTTGTAACACATAAGGGCATCAACACGAACATGTGGGACGAAACCTCTATTATGTATTTGTTCCATCAGTTACCTTGTTGTTTTATTCTAGCATTTTGTTCTCCCAAGTGGCTTCTCGACAAGTTGATGTACCATTAAGCTATGGAATTCATTCGTTCATTTTGATCGGATGTTCATTGTGAAGACTATATGTTGCAAATATCTAGCCATTGATTCAGCTTATCTATTATTTGCTTCAATGGCTAACGGTTGTCATCATCTTCAGGATGGCACCTAAAAGTTCCCAGCCAGAACCCAGAGGGTGAAGAAGAGCGTCCACCTTCCCCTCCTCCTCCACCTGAGGCATGGAGAGCGATTATGCAAGCAACCAATCAAAACACTCAGATGCTCATGCAAATGATGCAAAGTTTCGAAGCAAATCAAGGCAATCAAGGGAACCAAGGCCAAGGAAATATGTTCAATCAACCTCACTTTGCGACTCTCAACCAATTCCTGGCAAACCAACCAAAGTCTTTCAGTTACTGTGTTGATTCGCTCGATGCTGAAGATTGGATCACAGACATCAAGAAACACTCGAGTGCAGTAATGCCAGAACTGAGGATTATGTCAAGTTTGCCAATTTCCAACTCAAAGATCAAGATGCAGATTGGTGGCAACAGTACAAAGACTCCAGAACGGGTCGTGAGATATCTTGGACTGATTTCTGCCGTGATTTCCGTTCTCATCACATCCCTGCCAGTGTCATTGAAGGCATGCGTGAGAAATTCCGCAATCTGAAGCAAGGCACCATGTCTTTCTACCAGTTCAATGTCAAGTTCCAGAATCTTGCCCGTTATGCGAGGCAAGACATTCCCGATGCCAAGAGAAAAATCTACCAGTTCCGAGGTGGTCTGAAAGATGAACTCCAACTAGCACTGACTCTGTTCGAGCCAGATGAATTTGATCAATTCTACAACATGGCTCTCAAACAAGAGGCAGCTCAGCTCAAATGTGAAGCTTCCAAAAAGAGGATAAGAGATGCTGTTCACTCCTCCTCTTCCTCTCAAGTGGTTGCCAAGCAGCAGAAGTTCTGGCTCCCGCCTCCTCCAGTGCTCTGTCCTCCTAGTCAGAACAAGCACTCGGGTGGTCGTGGATTATCCCACCCACCCAACCCAAGCAACCAGATCAAGTCTCAGTACCAAGCTCCAAGACCAAGTGTTCCTCCTTCCCGTCCAGTTTCAGAGGTCACTTGCTACAAATGTGGTTTGAAGGGTCACTATTCCAACAAGTGCACCAACCAGAGGCGCCTTCCGCCTCCACCACCTATCAGCAATGCTATTGTCAAGCACAAACCCAAGTATGTAAGAGTGAACCTGATGAATGCAACTCAAGCAGATAATTCTTCTGATGTAATTATGGATAACCTCTCAGTTAACTCTATTCCTGCAAAAGTTTTGTTTGACGCTGGTGCATCACTCAGTTTCATATCAAGGCCATTCTTTACCAAGCATGATTTCATTTTGGCACCCCTGGATAAGGAGCTATCAATTATTTCTCCGGGCAAACACATGACGTCTAATTTGATGGCTCCGGACATATCTATTCACATGGGCGATTACAGTTTTCTGGTTTCCCCAGTTGTTCTCGGTAACTCAGACATTGATCTTATTCTTGGGATGGATTGGCTCTCAAAGCATGATGCACTTATTGATTGTGCAAACAAAGAGGTGAATCTAACTCATCCTTCCGAAGACGTGATTATCTTCGCAGCTCGAGATAACACAATCAGGCTATTCTCTCTCAATGACAAGGGCGAGATTAATGCCATATCCCAGATTCCGGTGGTTTGTGAATATGAGGATGTATTCCCTGAAGAGCTTCCAGGCATGCCTCCCGACCGTCCAGTTGAATTCATCATTGAACTTGAACCTGGTACGGAGCTAGCCTGTTGGCGTCCGTACAAGCTTTCTCCTAAAGAGTTGAAGGAATTGAAGAAGCAACTTGACGAGCAAGAACGAATGGGTCTGATCAGACCAAGTACTTCTCCTTGGGGCCGCAATGTTCTTTTTGTCAAGAAGAAGGATGGTACGAAATGATTGTGCGTCGATTACTGGCCATTGAACAACAAGACAATTAAGAATAAGTACCCGCTCCCCAACATCAATGAACTGTTCGAGCAGCTCAAAGGAGGCAAGGTTTTCTCGAAGCTTGATCTCCGGATGGGCTACCATCAGATTTGTACCCGTGAAGAGGATATTCCCAAGACCGCATTCAGCGCAAGCTACGGCTCCTACGAGTACACAGTCATGTCCTTCGGGCTTGCAAATGGTCCACCCACCTTCTCTCGGATGATGCATTTCATATTCAACCCCTACACCAATGAGTTCGTCCTCGTCTATCTGGATGATATTCTGGTATTCTCCAAGAATGAAGAAGACCACGCCAAGCACCTCCGTTTGGTTCTTGACAGGCTCCGTGAGCACCGCTTTTATGCGAAGTTCTCCAAATGTGAATTCTGGCTTGATAAAGTCCTCTATCTTGGCCACATTATCTCTGCCGAGGGCATTTCTGTTAACCCTGAGAAGGTTGAAGCTATTGTGAAGTGGGAACCTTCTCAGAATGTTAAACAACTCCGAAGTTTCCTCGGTCTCGCAAGTTATTGCAGAAGGTTCGTTGAGAACTTCTCCAAGATTGCCAAGCCTCTTTCCATCCTGTTGCAAAAGAATGTCAAGTAATCGGGGACTCCTGATTGTGATGTGGCATTCAATACACTCAAAGAAAAGCTCATTTCTGCTCCAATACTTACTCCTCCGGATGAGTCCAAGCCTTATGAAGTGTTATGTGATGCTTGGCGGTGTTCTCATGCAAGACAAGAAGATCATTGCATACACTTCGCGTCGGCTTAAACCAAATGAGAAGAATTACCCCACACATGATCTTGAGCTAGCAGCAGTTGTTCATGCCTTGATCACGTGGAGACACCTTCTGTTGGGAAGAAAAGTGGACATCTTCACCGATCACAAGAGCCTGAAGTACATCTTCACCCAGCCAAACCTTAACCTCCGCTAGACTCGTTGGGTTGAAATGATTCAAGAGTACAATCCAAGCATTGAGTATACTCCTGGCAATGCCAATGTCATTGTAGATGCCTTGAGCAGAAAGGCTTATTGCAACAGTCTCATCCTCAAACCGTTCCAACGTGAACTTTGTGAGTCATTCAGGAAGCTCAACCTCCAAGTCGTTCCGCAAGGATTTCTTGCCAACCTTCAAGTCACTCCTACCTTGGAAGATCAAATCCGTGAGGCCCAACTCAGTGATGCTATGGTGCAGAAGGTGAATCATGGTATTGCTAAGGGTACTCCCAAGTACAAGTGCTATCGCATTGATGACAGAGACACTTTGTTCTTTGAGGACAAAATTGTGGTTCCCAAAGGTGATCTCAGAAAGCTCATAATGAACTAAGCACATGACTCACTCCTCTCGATACATCCAGGAAGCTCCAAGATGTACCATGACCTCAAGCAATCCTATTGGTGGACTCGCATGAAAAGATAAATTGCTCATTTCATGAATGAGTGTGATGTCTACAGAAGAGTGAAGGCAGAGCATCAACGTCCAGCCGGACTCCTTCAACCTCTACCTATTCCCGAGTGGAAATTCGATCACGCTGAGATGGATTTTGTCACCGGTTTTCCCAAGTCCAAGCGAGGAAACGACGCCATCCTTGTGGTGATTGATAAGCTCACCTAAGTGGCTCATTTTCTTCCAGTCAAGGAATCCATCAACGCAGCACAACTGGCAGAGCTGTATACCTCCAGAATTGTCTCTTTGTATGGTATCCCTCAAGTAATCTCCTCAGATCATGGAAGCTTGTTCACTACCAAATTCTGGGATTCCTTCCAGTCAGCTATGGGTACCAAGATTCGCTTCAGCACAGCTTTTCACCCTCGGACTAGTGGCCAGGTCGAAAGAGTGAACCAAATTCTTGAAGATATGCTTAGGGCACGTGTCATCTCCTTTGGTATGAAATAGGAAGACTGTCTTCCATTTGCCGAATTCTCCTACAACAACAGCTTCCAAGCAAGTGCAGGCAAACCACCGTTTGAAATTCTCTATGGCAGAATGTGTCGTACCCCTCTCAACTGGCCCGAGACTGGTGAACGTCAACTCCTTGGAAATGATTTGATCTCAGAGTCCGAAGAGATGTGCAAAGTCATACGTGAGAATCTCAAAGCCGCGCAATCGCGCCAGAAGAGCTAAATTGATGGCAAAAACCGAGATTTGGCTTTCGACATTGGAGATCATGTCTATCTCCGTGTTTCTCCCATGAAGAGAACTCACAGGTTCGGTATCAAGGGCAAGCTTTCTCCAAGATACATGGGCCCTTTCAAGATAATTGGAAAGATAGGCGATCTAGCCTACCAACTCGAGCTTCCCTCCAACTTTGCAAATGTGCACGATGTGTTTCACGTGTCACAACTCCGCAAGTGCTTCAAGATGCCTGAACGCACCATTCCTTTCGAAGAGATTGATCTTCAGCAAGACTTGTCTTATCGTGAGCACCCCGTTCCTATCCTTGAAGAAACTGAGCACAAGACCCACAACAAGTCCATCAAATTCTTGAAAGTCAAGTGGTCACACCACACCGACCGAGAAGCTACATGGGAACGAGAAGATCATCTTCGTTCCGAGTATCCCGCCTTCTTTCAGTCCTAGATCTCGAGACGAGATCTTTTTGTAGTGGAGGAGAGTATGTAATGCCCCGGATGTAAAACTTCCTTATATGGCAATATATTCATCGTTGACTTAATCAATTCTATTCTGGGCTCATCCTTCATTTCGGGTATCTTGTGTTTTTGCGTTGAGCGTGCGTGCATATCTTCATATCATGTCATCATGTGCATTGCATCGCATTCGAGTTGTCACTTGCACCCGGTCATGTTCTTTTCTCTCCGTTGTCCGTTCAAGTTCCGACACTCACACGCGTGCCCATGGCACCTCCGAGTCCTCCTTTTGTATGTGGCCGGAAAACGTCCTCGGAATGGGCCGAGAGTTGTCGAGTGGTCTTGGTATATCACCGGTAGACCGCCTGTCAAGTTTCGTCTCGTTTGGAGGTCGTTTGATACTCCAACGGTTAACCACGTTAACACCGGAAGGCCTATCTCTTTTGGCCCAACACCCCTCCACAATAGCCCAATAACCCATCACAACCACCATCATGCTCTCGCTCGTTGGATCGTGATCGTGTGGGCGAAAACCGCACCTCATTTGGACTCTCCTAGCTCCCAGATTCTATAAATAAGCCCCCACCCCGAGATTCATGGATCCAAACCCTAGCCCCGAGCTTCCCGCGTCGCCGGACGCGTCCAACCCGCGCCGGACACATCCGCCGTCGCGCCCCTCGTCCAATCAGCTAGCGCCACGTCATCGCCGCCGCTTCCCTCTCTGTCTCCCCACGCCGCCGGCCCGCCCGGCCCGAACCGCTCCGCCGCCAAGCCCGCGCCTCCGCCAGGCACCTCCCGCCTCCCGATGCGAGCGCCGCTGGCTGCCTCGACCCTCGCGCTCCACCGCCGGCCGCCCGTACACGCGACACCCACCGCCGGTCCCGTTCTTCGGTCGTTGCCGCCTACTCCCGCCGGCGCCGCCCGCGACCACCGTCGCCTCCGGCCGGCTCCCGCCGGAACACCACCGCCCACCGCCGCCGGCCTCCACCACGCCCCGCCGGCGCCGCCTCCATCCTCTCCGACGACCCGCCGCCCCGCTCCGGCGAGCTCCAGCCAGATCTAGTCAGGTGACCAGATCCACCAAGCCCCCCATCCAAACGCCTCCGGCCCGTCCCGGTTCCCTCCGTCCCGGATCTCCTCGTCCCGAGTTAACTTTTACGCAAGGTGAAAATCCACCAAGTCCCAGATCCATGTAATTTTTATGCCCACTTTGCCATGTCACAACTTGGTGCTTGGTGCTCCGTTTTGCATGTATGATATATCAAAATGTTCGTCTCGAAGTGCTCTACATGTTGGCATCAGTTTTGTGCATGTTAGGGTTCATCTAGATGTCTTAATCTTCGTTGCAAGACTGCTTCATGATGTTTCTGTTTCAGCACTAGTTGTCTATTAACAATATGTTGGCATGTTCGTGAGGTCTTAACTTGGTGCATGTTGGTCCAAATGGAGTGTATGATATGTCAAAATGTTTGTCTTGTGATGCTTTTCTGATGGATGCATTTGCATGCATGTTAGGTTGCATTATGCCATGTTTAACCCTGTTGCAAAAATGCATGTGGCTAATAAGTTTATGAAATTGTTATGAGATGATGTTTTGTCTTTTTCGTGTGAATTAATCCATTTGTCATCTGAGCTAGGTGTCAACATGGGTTTTGCTCATTGGAATGTTCTCTACATGATAGATTTATTTTCATTCCATGATATATCTTGAGATGGGTGCATCGAGCTTGTTAACATGCCATCGTGATGTTAAATTTCTGCTAAGGCTGAATCTGTTAATTTTTATGCGATGTTTCCATGAGGCTACCGTCATTGTTGTGCATAGTTAGAGTTGTCCAGTGGATGTTCCTTGATGTATATGTTATGCTCTAGCTATCCATGCTCTTGTTTGCCATGATGGCTTGATGTAGCTTATTGTTTTCATGCTCTCAAGTTGCTATAAAATGTTTCTGTCAGCCTGTTATCAGCAAGTTTAGTTTTGCCATGTGAATAGCTAGTGTTCTATGCATCCTATGACCATGTTCTTGCCATGAGTAGCTTCACAAACATGTCTTCTTGTTGTTGGTTATATCCACATGCCATGCTATGCTTTGAGATGAGTTCTACAAGCTTGCAAACATGCCTACTTTTCGTTGTTGCTGCCATGCCTTGTAATTTTCACCAAGTCTGAGAAATCTGTTAACTTATTGAATCTTGACATGCTTGGTTAATTGTGTTCCAGCAAGTTTTTGGGTGTGCTCTGAGTTCATGCTTGCTAAGAATCATGTCTATTTCACATCCAGGCATTTGGTCATCATGTTTGGGTGCTGTAGCATAACCATACCTTGCTCCAAAGATGCCATGTTGCTGTTAACTGCAGTTTTGCATGTCATTTGCAAACCGTGCATCCGTTTTCGATGATACTTATATCGTTTTCGACCGAAATCTTCACCTCTATCCAGTGGCTTGCTTGGTTGTCTAAGATGAAGACATTTCCATCATCTACTCCTTTAGGCTCGAGAGCATCCTCATTCATACACACATCATACTTGCATTCCATGACATGTCTTGCATCATGTTGATTGTGCATTGCATCGTGATAGATCTTGCACCGTTGTTGTGCTCTTGTGTTGGGTAGAGCTGGGAGTCGATACCGAGTTCGAGGATCTTGTCGAGACTGAGTTTGAGGAGCCGTCTTACCATCCCACCGACGACTTACCCGTCAAGATGAACGTTCGCCGATATCACCTCTATCTTTGCCTTGCTAGTTGTCTCGCTCTTTAGCTATGCCTCGATGCCTATTCTTGTCTTGTCAGCCTCCTATGTTGCCATGAAACACTCTAACCGCCTTCCTAGCAAACTGTTGATTGGCGAAGTACGCTTTTGCTCAGCCCCTCTTATAGCGTTGTTAGTTGCAGGTGAAGTTTGAAGATTGCTCCATGTTTGGACTTGTTTTATTGGGATAACACAATATATATCTAAATTAAATTAATGCACATATATATTGGTAATGGGTGGAAGGCTTGGCCTTCTGCTTGGTGTTTTGTTCCACTGATGCCACCTTAGGACCCGATAAACCGGTGTTATGTTCCTTGATTTTGCATTCCTAACATGGTTGGGGTTTATGGGCCCGCCTTGATAATTCGCATTGCTTAAAGCTTTTCCAACGAGACCCAACTTTGGTACTACATTTGCCTAACAACTAAAACTTGCATAGGGAGTTATAAACCCGAGTTCTTAATCAACAACCCGGGCCAGTGCTCCTCATGAGTGTTGGTCCAAACTGGGCGGACTGCAGGGCCACCACGAGGAAACTCGAGGATTGGTATATACCTGTAGGCTGATCTATCCGGTCGTGGCCTGAGATGAGATACGCGCGGCTACTATCAGGGTGTCGGCACGTAGGGAGGTCTTGTTGGATTAGTTTTACCTTTGTCGAAATATCTTGAGCACGGGATTCCGAGAATACTCGGGTCTTCTCAACTTGGAGTTGCGACTCCGCAGATCGTGAGCTTGTGATGGGCTAATTTGGGACACCCCTGCAGGGTTATGAACTTTCGAAAGCCGTGCTTGTGGTTATGTGGCAGATGGGAATTTGTTCATATCCGGTTGTAGATAACTTGACACCTTATACTTAAGAATACACTACCCGTGTGAGTACCGTGATGGTCTCTTTTCGAAGGGGTTTCAAAAAGTGAACACGGTGGGGTTATGCATGAACGTGAGTAGCTAGGATCACTTATTGATCATCTTTGGCAACCGTTGGCACATATTCTCATCCCGCTCTGAATTCGTAAGCTAGTTGCTTAGTGCTTGCCGCAGACACTTTATTACCTCTCACACCTAAATGCTTTGTTAGTTTTGATACCCGGGAATGGGATTGCTGAGTCCTTGTGGCTCATAGATTACAACACACACCAGTTGCAGGTACAGCCGAGAACGATGCAGGAGATGGATCAGAACTTAACTGGGAGTTCGATGAAGAGCGTGGCCGTTTCTATGTAACGTATCCCGACGATCAGTAGTGTTTCCTACTAGGGGCGATCAGGACTTGTGGTTGTGGTATCTTTTCTCATTTGGATTTCGTCCGTAGTCAGACCCTGTGTTATTTGGATGGATGTATGCTATTGTATTCAATGTGTGACGTGGTGAGTGTAAGCCAACTATTTTACTATTTCATCCCTGTATTGTACATGACTTGTGCAAATATACCATGCTTGCGATCATTCCAGAATGCGCTTATGTCTCTAACTCGTGCCTCGACACGTAGGAGATATAGTCGCATCCTAGGCATTACAACGTGTGTGTTGTGCGATGGGATTGCATGGATACAGAACAACATACACACACACACACACACACACACACACACACACACACTTATAAGGACATGGTTGCATAACCAAATTAAACATCCACTTACATAGGTGGCTGCTATACAACCATGTCATTTGCACACACCAAAGTAAACTATTACATGCATAATTACATAGGTGGCTACTACACACATGACATTTCCACACACCAAGAAAGTAAACTATATATTACATGCATGATCAACTAGCACAAACGATCATGTGATCATCATCTACTTCTTGGGACGCTTGCTCTGCCTGTCGCTCGATCCGGGCTCATCGATTTGGGTAACAAGGCACTTCCTCATGTCAACGGTCTGCATGTGCATCTCGTAGCATGTGTACACGCTCTTGGCCACGAACCTGAGGTGAGGTTCATCCAGTTGCCACATCCAGGCCCTGTGCCAGGTTACAGGACTTGTTCTCTTGGCATCCTGCTTCATCTTTTCGTAGTAGGGGTTGATGATGGCCGAGGCGAGTTCAACCAGGGAGTCCTTCTTCGTGCTGCCCCAGACCCTGTAGTGCTCATGGATTTTAACAAGGTTCTCGCTGGCCAAGCACGTAACCCTGAGCGCTTTTACATCGTCGGTGGTTTCCACCATGGCGAACTTGTAGTCGGTGCTGTTGACAAACCTGTTGAAACGGCCGCAAGGCTCTGTGGCCATGCAGTAGTGGTAGATGAGGACATGATGGCGCACGCACAACCGGGCGACGGCCACCTTCTAATCTATGTCGGGACTATTGGCGGTGTACTGGAGGTCGATGCCCACTACCTTGTACTTGTCTCCAGCAAGCAACTGCTCAACAGTGTTGATGTAGTCTTCCACCACGGCCGGGTCGATGGTGTACACCACTGAGAGATCCGTCTCCCTCGCCTGGTGATACGTCTCCAACGTATCTACTTTTCCAAACCCTTTTGCCCTTGTTTTGGACTCTAACTTGCATGATTTGAATGGAACTAACCCGGACTGACGTTGTTCTCAGCAGAATTGCCATCGTGTTGTTTTTGTGCAGAAATAAAAAGTTCTCGGAATGACCTGAAAATCCACAGAGAATTATTTTGGAAAATATAAAAAATATCTGCAAGAAGATCCAGACCAGGGGGCCCACACCCTATCCATGAGGGTGGGGGGCGCGCCCCCCTAGGGCGCGCCCCCTGCCTCGTGGGCCTCCTGGTGCTCCACCGACGTACCCCCAGATCCTATATATTCACTTTCGGGGAGAAAAAAATCAAAGAGGAAGAATTATCGCGTTTTACGATACGAAGCCGCCGCCAAGCCCTAATATCTCTCGGGAGGGCTGATCTGGAGTCCTTTTGGGGCTCCGGAGAGTGGAGATCGTCGCTATCGTCATCATCAACCTTCCTCCATCACCAATTCCATGAAGCTCACCGCCGTGCGTGAGTAATTCCATCATAGGCTTGCTGGACGGTGATGGGTTGGATGGGATCTATTATGTAATCGAGTTAGTTTTGTTAGGGTTTGATCCCTAGTATCCACTATGTTCTGAGATTGATGTTGCTATGACTTTGCTATGCTTAATGCTTGTCACTAGGGCCCGAGTGCCATGATTTCAGATCTGAACCTATTATGTTTTCATGAATATATGTGTGTTCTTGATCCTGTCTTGCAAGTCTATAGTCACCTAATATGTGTTATGATCCGGCAACCCCGAAGTTACAATAATCGGGATCACTCCCGGTGATGACCATAGTTTGAGGAGTTCATGTATTCACTATGTGTTAATGCTTTGGGCCGGTACTCTATTAAAAGGTGGCCTTAATATCCCTTAGTTTCCAATAGGACCCCGCTGCCACGGGAGGGTAGGACAAAAGATGTCATGCAAGTTCTTTTCCATAAGCACGTATGACTATATTCGGAATACATGCCTACATTGCATTGATGAACTGGAGCTAGTTTTGTGTCACCGTAGGTTATAACTTCTACATGATGAATTGCTTCCCACATAATTTCCCATCACCGATCCAATGCCTACGAGCTTTTCACCTATTGCTTGTTTCTTATTTACTTTTCTGTTGCTACTATTACAAAAACTACAAAAACACTATCGTTACTTTTATTGCTGCTACCGCCACTATCATATTACTTTGCTACTAAACTATCTTGCTGCAGATACTAAGTTTCCAGGTGTGGTTGAATTGACAACTCAGCTGCTAATACTTAAGTGTATTCTTTGGCTCCCCTTGTGCCGAATCAATAAATTTGGGTTGAATACTTTACCCTTGAAAACTGTTGCGATCCCCTACACTTGTGGGTTATCAAGACTATTTTCTGGCACTGTTGCCAGGGAGCATAGCTCTATTCTTTAAGTCACTTGGGATTTATATCTGTTGATCACTATGAAGAATTTGAAGGACTCAAAAACCAAAATCTTACCCTCAACTACGAGGGGAGGTAAGGAACTGCCATCTAGCTCTGCACTTGATCCTCCTTTAGTTATGGGTAAATTTGTGACACCTACTCATGCTATTCAATCTGATATGTCGTATGTTCTTGATGATGCCACTTCTGCTATGTATGATGAAACTACTTCGGTGCTTGATAATACTGTGCCACTGGGTGAATTTCTAGATGAACAAATTGCTAAGGTTAGGGAGAATACAAATATTGAAACTGATGATATTTATGAATGTGATGATGAAGATTCTCCCAATAGATATGAATTGCCTGTTGTTCCTGAAGGTTATGTTATGGATGAAGAATCTGCTAGAGACTTTCTTGCTTGCAACGATAGATATTATCTTAAGAAATTATTAGCTAAGCTGAAAGAAAAGTCCTTGAATGCTAGAATGAAACATGACCCTGCTTTTGCCATTTCACCTATCTGTGTCACTGATAAGGATTATGAATTCTCTGTTGATCCTGAGTTAATTACTTCGGTTGAATCTGATCCTTTCCATGGCTATGAATCTGAAACTCTTGTGGCACATCTTACTAAGTTGAATGATATAGCCACCCTGTTTACCAACGATGAAAACATTCATTATTATTACATCCTTAAGTTATTTCCTTTCTCGTTAAAGGGTGATGCTAAGACTTGGTTTAATTCTCTTGATCCTGGTTGTGTGCGTACTCCCCAGGATATGATGTATTACTTCTCTGCTAAATATTTTCCCGCTCATAAGAAACAAGCTGCCTTACGGGAAATATATAACTTTGTGCAAATTGAAGAAGAGAGTCTCCCATAAGCTTGGGGGAGGCTTCTCCAATTACTTAATGCTTTGCCCAATCATCCTCTTGAGATGCATGATATACTTGATGTCTTTTATAATGGACTAAATGATGCTTCCAGAGACCACCTGGATTGTTGTGCTGGTTGTGTTTTCAGGGAAAGAACAGTTGATCAAGCTGAATTACTCCCTCCATTTTTGTATACAAGGCCACTATGGAAAATACGTTTTGCATCAATACAAGGCCACCAACAGTAATCGAGGCAAATATTAATGGTGTTTCCCTGTACTAGTAACCCATGGCTTAATTAGTATCATGCATGTAGTGGATGATAATGACACACTCACCTACTTCTTCTCTCACGACAACTCAATTTTCTCTAATGTGCATGCACCCTATTAATTAACCCGGTAAACGAGAAAACTAATTAGCTTGTAAATCACACATTAATTTTTATCTTGGTACCTGCAATTTGAGTTTGTGGCCTTGTATACAAAAATGGAGGGAGTACTATTGAATAATATGCTGGCCAATGAAAATAATTGGACACTTCCTGAACCAGCCCTAAGCCAACTCCGTAGAAAAGAGGTGTTCTATTTCTCAGTCCTGAAGATATGCAAGAGGCAAAGAAATCCATGAAAGAAAAAGGTATTAAAGCTGAAGATGTTAAGAATTTACCACCTATTGAAGAAATACATGGTCTTGATAACCCGACACAGGTAGTAAAGGTAAATTCTCTTTATAGATTCGATGAAGGTGATATTCCTCGTTATAAGTCTGCTAGCCAATGCTTAGATAAGTCTGACAATTTTATTGTGAAACAAGAAAACTTCAATGCTTATGTTGGTAGACAATTGCAACACAATGCTTATATGATTGAACGCTTGAGTGATTATCTGTCTAGAGCTAAAGGTGAATTGAAACTCATTAGTAAACATGCTTCCATCGTTACCAATCAAGTAGAACAAGTACTTAAGGCTCAGAATGATTTGCTCAATGAATTAAATAGTAAGAATAATGACTATGCTGTTAGAGTTGCTACTAGAGGTGGTAAGATGACTCAGGAACCTTTGTATCCTGAAGGCTACCCTAAGAGAATTGAGCAAGATTCTCAGAGAGATAATTTAGATGCACCTAGTTCTTCTAAGAAGAAGAAAAAGAAAAATGATAGAACTTTGCATGCTTCTAGTGAACCTGTAGCTGACACACCTGAGAATCCTAATGATTTATCTGTTTCTGATGCTGAGACACAATCTTGTAATGAACATGAACCTAGTGATAATATTAATGATGATGTTCATGATGATGCTCAACCTAGCAATGATAATGATGTAGAGATTGAACCTGTAGTTGATCTTGATAACCCACAATCAAAGAATCAACGTTAAGATAAGAGAGACTTTGTTGCTAGGAAGCACGTTGGGGAAAGAGAACCATGGGTCCAAGAAAAAGGATGATGAGGATTTTGAGCGCTCTGCTGAAATGATTAGACCTATCTTTTTGCGTATGCGTTTGACTGATGTGCTTAAAACAAACCCTTATGCTAAATATATGAAGGATATTATCACCAATAAAAGAAAGATACCTGAAGTAGAAATTTCCACCATTCTTGCCAATTTAACTTTTAAAGGTGGAATACCTAAGAAACTAGGAGATCCAGGAGTACCCACTATACCTTGCTCCATTAAAAGAAACTATGTTAAAACTGCTTTATGTGATCTTGGAGCCGGTGTTAGTGTTATGCCTCTCTCTTTATATCGTAGACTTGATTTGAGTAAGTTGACACCTACTGAAATATCTTTGCAAATGGCTGATAAATCAACTGCTATACCTGTCGGTATTTGTGAGGATGTGCTTGTTGTGGTTGCAAATGTTACTATTCCAATGGACTTTGTTATACTTGATATTACCAAGGACGATAGTATGTATATTATTCTTGGAAGACCCTTTTTGAATACTCCAGGGGCTGTTATTGATTGCACCAATGCAATGTCACTTTTCATGTCAATGGTAATGAGCATACGGTACACTTTCCGAGGAAACAACCTCAGGTCCATAGTATCAATTATATTGGAAAAAATTCAACTATTACTATTGGAGGTTTGAATTTCCTCTTCCTACTGTCAAGAATACATATGACATTCTTATTGTTGGGGACATACATATTCCCATTGAGGTAACCTAGTGTTATTCGAAAATTCTCCGGTCTCATGTTATTCGGAAAGAGTTTATTAACAAGACCTGATCAACCTTGTTAATGGATTCCTTTTGATGAGCATGGGATAGGTGAATCTAGATAGCACCACCTTATGTACCCTCCTTTTACTTTCTGTTAATTAGGATAAAGAAGCAAAAATAGTATTTTCTGTGTGTTTTCAGACTTATCCGTGCAATAAAAAATACCATGAAAATAAAAGTTCTCCAAATGCCCTGAAAATGAAAGATGATTTTTTCTGGAATATTTGAGAATATATGGCACAGAACCCACAGCGTGGGGAGCCAGCACCTGGCCACGAGAGTTCAGGGCGCGCCCCCTGCCTCGTGGGCCCCACGTGCCCCCCTCCACTTATTCCTGCACCCACACTCTTCTTCTTCCTCCCAAAAAAACCACCAACCAGCTCAAACCCGAGTTCTAGTTCATCTTGCTGCCATTTTCGATCTACTTGCTCAAAGCACCATTCACCAAACTGTTTGGGGAGATTGTTCCATGGTATGTGACTCCTCCATTGGTCCAATTAGTTTTTGTTCTAGTGCTTTATTTATTACAAATTTTTGCTGCTATGGTGACCTTGTTCTTGAGCTTGCATGTCAAATTTCTTTGGTCCCAAGTAGTTCTAATGAATGATATAGTCTCTAGGCACTAGTAGGAGTTGTTGCTATCAATCTTGTTGAGTTTGGTTAACTTTTATTTTGAGTTACTAAAAATTTCAGAAAATTTCAGAAAAGGAAAATGATAAAGAGATTGTTGAGTGGCTCCTCCAGTAAGAGCTCATAGGAGAAGAAGAAAGAAGAAAATAAGAAGCCAAGATATAATCTTCCTCGCATGGCGGAAGTTCGACTGTGCGAATGGCCTTGTAATGATTTCATGATGTCCGCCGGTATTTACGAAGACTTTTATTGGTTGGCAAATAATGCAGACCTCACCGACTTCCTCCACGACCAGCGTGACGAGTATCCCTTACTCACCAATATTTTCACACAAAGTTTACATTTTCATGCTAAGAAAACACCACCTACAGCGGAGTTTTGTTTATATGATGAGATGAAGGAAATATCACTCTTAGAATTTTGTGAAGTATGTAAGATACCCTTTGGAGGTAGACTTGATGAACCACGTCGTGAAGACGTTGAAGGGTTTATCGACATGATAGCTGTAGGGGAAACTAGACAAGTCTCAGGGGCCAGGATCACTAGTATACACTTCCCTGTTCTACGCTACTTTGCTTTATTTGCTAGTAGATGTTTAATTGGTCGCGGGAACAGTGGGAATCTTAGTGCCCCTGATATTTTCATATTACGCCTTGCTTTGTTTCAAGACACAACTTTTAGCTTGGGTGCCGTCGTTGCTAAACGACTGAGTCTGAACCGCTCAAAGGGGCCCGTCTTTGGAGGCATCTTTCCTTCTCACCTTGCTGAACATTTTAGAATACTTATTAGGCATCATGAGAAGGAAGAAAAATTGCTTGCCCCTGTTTATCTAGACTACAAGAGCATGGTAGCACATGATTTTATTGTTAAAGACAAGGATAGGTTGCTTAATTATAAATTAAGGTTTGATGAAAAATATTGTGAAATTGTTACCTTGCCTGCACCTTTTCTGTTTGATCTGTCTACATGCACATATCTTGTTACATCAGATGCCTTCTACAAGTACCAGGGCCAGGCACAAGCTTCAAAACCTGAGCCGAAGCAACCACTCGATCCTTACCGTCAGTCTGTTTATGGGTGGGAGCTGGATGAGCTTGCCAACTAGTGGCATCCAGAGGACACATCTCAGTACACTGGAGGGAGTAGCTTCGATCCTTGGTCATAGACCAACTTAGGCCAAAAGCCTAAGCTTGGGGGAGTACGTGTTTCTCACCGACTTTACATTGATGTTCACACACTTATTCTAGTTGTCGGTGCTCACACTCATTCATTGTACCATCCATGTTTAGTTTAATTTCTTTTTCTTAGTCTTTTTCTCGCATGCTAGAAAAAATCTTAAGAAAAACAAAAAATATTTGTTGTAGCTTCTAGCTAGTTTACTTTCCTTGCTTGCAGTAGTAGTAATTAAAAGAAAACCCAAAAATATTTCTCATTCTTCTTTTGCTTGTTGGGAGCTATCCCGTGTAAATTGTTTCTTTTCCTTTCTTTGGGGGTCAAGAGTAGAAGACCATGATGAAATTGCTTAGTGGCTCTCATATGCTTTATTGTTGATTTAACCTTGAGCCATATTACCTTGTCTTCTCTCTTGTATTAAATGCTCGCAGATTCCCGCTTAGTCCAATGCACGTGCACTGTTATTATTATCCACACCATTTGGTCGTGCGAGTGAAAGGCAATAAGGATGATATATGATGAACTAATTGAGATGAGAAAAGCTGGTATGAACTCGACCTCTCTTGTTTTTGTTAATATGATAGTTCATCGTTCCTGATTCAGCTTGTTATGAATGAAACATGCTTGCAATGACAATTAGATATCATAGCTGCTTATGCCATGCTTAATTAGCTGAGAGTTTATAATGGTCTATCTTGCGTGCCAACATGATATTAAAATGGTTGTGATGTGGTATGATGGGGTGGTATCCTCCTTTGAAACGATTCAAGTGGTCTGACTTTGCACATGTTCACGCACGTAGTTGAAACAAATCAACAAAGCCTCCACGATATTTATGTTCATGGTGATTTATATCCTACTCATGCTTGCATTCATTGTTGATTAATTTTAATGCATGTTCATGACCGTTGTTGCTCTCTAGCTGGTCGCTTCCTAGTCTCTTTCTAGCCATCACCTGTACTAAGCGGGAATACTGCTTGTGCATCCACTTCCATAAACCCCAAAATTATACCATATGAGTCCACTATACCTTCCTATATGCGGTATTTACCTGCCGTTCCAAGTAAATTTGTATGTGCCAAACTCTAAACCTTCAAATGAAATTCTGTTTTGTATGCTCGAACAACTCATGTATCTACTAGGGTTGTCTATATCTTCCATGCTAGGTGGGTTATTCTCACGATGAGTGGACTCCGCTCATCATTCATGAGAAAATGGCTGGTAACCGGGATGCCCAGTCCCATGCTCAAAATCATAATAATTAAACAAAACTCCCCCAGGGTTGTTGCTGGTTTGGACGGTACCCGTTGTTTCGGGCTAGCCGTGGAGTGTGCTTGTTGGTGGTTCGGGGAGTATAAACTTTACCATTCTGTTGGGAACCGCCTATAATGTGCGTAGCATGGGAGATATCGAGATTCTTGGTTGTTATGTTGACAATGAAAGTATACCGCTCAAAATGTTATTCATCTCTATTTAAAAATCGAGCTCTGGCACCTCTGCAAATCCCCGCTTCCCTTTGCATAGGGCCTATCTATTTACTTTTATGCAGAGTCATCATCCTCTTATAAAAGAGCACCAGTAGGAGAGCACCTCTGTCATTTGCATGTATTACCATTAATTTGCATTGAGTATGATCATGACTGGATCTCTTTTACCATGAATTACAATGTCTTGTCAGTCCTTGATCTTTAAAGGTGCTCTGCATTTATCTTTTGCGGTCTCAGAAAGGGCTAGCGAGATACCATCTTGTTATATCATATCATGATTATTTTGACAAAAGTGTTGTCAATCGAGGTTTATTATTATTTCTCGCTAGTTGATTATGCCATTGATGTGAGTAGACTTGAGACATAAAAGTTATTGTGAGTGTGGTTAGTTCATGATCTTGCTGAAAACCCGAATGCTGGCTTACATATTTACAACAGCACGAGCAAACAGAGTTTGTCAAAGTTTTTCTTTATCATTTTCAGTTTATCAACTGAATTGCTTGAGGACAAGCAAATGTTTAAGCTTGGGGGAGTTGATACGTCTCCAACGTATCTACTTTTCCAAACCCTTTTGCCCTTGTTTTGGACTCTAACTTGCATGATTTGAATGGAACTAACACGGACTAACGCTGTTTTCAGCAGAAATGCTATGGTGTTGTTTTTGTGCAGAAATAAAATGTTCTCGGAATGACCTGAAAATCCATGGAGAATTATTTTGGGAAATATAAAAAAATACCTGCAAGAAGATCCAGACCAGTGGGCCCACACCCTGTCCATGAGGGTGGGGGCGCGCCCCCCTAGGGCGTGCCCCCTGCCTCGTGGGCCCCCTGGAGCTCCACCGACGTACCCCCAGATCCTATATATTCACTTTTGGGGAGAAAAAAATCAGAGAGGAAGAATTATTGCGTTTTACGGCACGGAGCCACCACCAAGCCCTAATCTCTCTCGGGAGGGATGATCTGGAGTCCGTTCGGGGCTCCGGAGAGTGGAGATCGTCGCCATCGTCATCATCAACCTTCCTCAATCACCAATTCCATGATGCTCACCGCCGTGCATGAGTAATTCCATCGTAGGCTTGCTGGACGGTGATGGGTTGGATGGGATCTATCATGTAATCGAGTTAGTTTTGTTAGGGTTTGATCCCTAGTATCCACTATGTTCGGAGATTGATGTTTCTATGACTTTGCTATGCTTAATGCTTGTCACTAGGGCCCGAGTGCCATGATTTTAGATCTGAACCTATTATGTTTTCATGAATATATGTGTGTTCTTGATCCTATCTTGCAAGTCTATAGTCACCTACTATGTGTTATGATCCGGCAACCCCGAAGTGACAATAACCGGGACCACTCCCGGTGATGACCATAGTTTGAGGAGTTCATGTATTCACTACGTGTTAATGCTTTGGTCTGGTACTCTATTAAAAGGAGGCCTTAATATCCCTTAGTTTCCAATAGGACCCCGCTGCCACAGGAGGGTAGGACAAAAGATGTCATGCAAGTTCTTTTCCATAAGCACGTATGACTATATTCGGAATGCATGCCTACATTGCATTGATGAACTGGAGCTAGTTTTGTGTCACCCTAGGTTATAACTTCTACATGATGAATTGCATCCGACATAATTTCCCATCACCGATCCAATGCCTACGAGCTTTTCACCTATTGCTTGTTGCTTATTTACTTTTTCGTTGCTACTATTACAAAAACTACAAAAACACTATCGTTACTTTTATTGCTGCTATCGCCACTATCATATTACTTTGCTACTAAACTATCTTGCGACAAATACTAAGTTTCCAGGTGTGGTTGAATTGACAACTCAGGTGCAAATACTTAAGAGTATTCTTTGGCTACCCTTGTGTCTAATCAATAAATTTGGGTTGAAAACTTTACCCTCGAAAAGTATTGCGATCCCCTACACTTGTGGGTTATCACCTGGGTCTCCACTTTATGCTCACCAAACTCCATTGGAGCACCGCTTGACATCCCCTCTCTATGTGTCGTCGTGGGTGTGCTTGTTGTGTTGTTGGGCGCGATGATGTCTACTACACAACCTTCTTCTTGTAGACGTTGTTGGGCCTCCAAGTGCAGAGGTTTGTAGGACGATAGCAAATTTCCCTCAAGTGGATGACCTAAGGTTTATTAATCCGTGGGAGGCGTAGGATGAAGATGGTCTCTCTCAAGCAACCCTGCAACTAAATAACAAAGTGTCTCTTGTGTCCCCAACACACCCAATACAATAGTAAATTGTATAGGTGCACTAGTTCGGCGAAGAGATGGTGATAGAAGTGAAATATGGATGGTAGATATAGGTTTTTGTAATAGGAAAATATAAAAACAACAAGGTAACTAAAGGTAAAAGTGAGCATGAATGGTGTTGCAATTGTAGGAGACAAGTCCTAGGGTTCATACTTTCACTAGTGCAAGTTCTCTCAACAAGGATAACATAATTGGATCATATTACTAGCCCTCAACATGCAACGAAGAGTCACTCCAAAGTAACTAATAATGGAGAACAAACGAAGAGATTGTGGTAGGGTACGAAACCACCCCAAAGTTAGTCTTTCTGATCGATCTATTCAAGAGTCCATAGTAACGTTCAATCTATCATAGAGTTAGTACTAGAATAACACCTTAAGACACAAATTAACCAAAACCCTAATGTCACCTAGATACTCCATTGTCACCTCAAGTATCCGTGGGCATGATTATATGACATGGATCACACAATCTCAGAAACATCTATTCAACCAACACATAGAACTTCAAAGAGTGCCCCAAAGTTTCTACCGCAAAGTCAAGATGAAAACGTGTGCCAAGCCCTATGCATAGATTCCCAAGGTCACGGAACCCTCAAGTTGATCACCAAAACATACATCAAGTAGATCACATGATATCCCATTGTCACCAGAGATAAACAAGTGCAAGACATACATCTAGTGTTCTCAAATCCTTAAAGACTCAATCTGATAAGATAACTTCAAAGGGAAAACTCAATCCATTACAAGAGAGTAGAGGGGGAGAATCATTATAAGATCCAACTAGAACAGCAAAGCTCGCGATACATCAAGATCGTGCCATCTCAAGAACACGAGAGAGAAGATCAAACACATAGCTATTGATACATACCCTCAGCCCCGAGGGTGGACTACTCCCTCCTCGTCATGGAGAGCGTCGGGATGATGAAGATAGCCACCGGAGAGGGATTCCCCCTTCGACAGGGTGCCAGAACGGGTCTAGATAGGTTTTCGGTGGCAACAGAGGCTTTCGGCGGCGGAACTCCCGATCTAGGTTATTTTCCGGAGGTTTCAGTATATATAGGAGGTGTTGGAGTCGGGGCCAAGCAAAGGGGGATACAGGCTGTCCACGAGGCAGGGGGCACGCCTAGTAGGGGGGGGCACCCCCACCCTCGTGGGCAGCCCGTGGGTCCTCTCGTCCCCCTCCGACACTTCCTGGGCTTCTTTATGCCCAAAAACAGCCTCTGTTGATTTTCAGGTCAATTGGGCTCCATTTGATATTCCTTTTCTGTAAAACCCTGAAAAAGGCAAAAAACAACAATCTGGAATGGGCCTTTGGGTTAATAGGTTAGTCCCAAATATAATATAAAAGTGTATATAAAAGCCCATAAAACATCATAGAAGGATAATATAATAGCATGGAACAATAAAAAATTATAGATACGTTGGAGACGTATCACGCGGTCGAAAGGTTGAAGAGACTAAGGTTATAATGGCCGAGGGAATTAAAGGGGAAGCCGGACAGCCAGGAATATCAGAAGGCCCTAATGGCAGTTATAATTTGTAGCGCGTAACTCCATCGTGCCACACATAACTTCATACGTCTCCAACGTATCTATAATTTTTTATTGTCCCATGCTATTATATATTCTGTTTGGATCTTTAGTGGGCTTTATTATACACTTTAATATTATTTTTGGGACTAACCTACTAACCCAAGGCCCAATGCAAATTGCTGTTTTTTGCCTATTTCAGTGTTTCGCAGAAAAGGAATATCAAACGAAGTCCAAACGGAATGAAATCTTCGGGAGAGTTATTTTTGGAACGATATCTTCACGAGAGACTTGGAGTACAAGTCAAAGAAGAAACGAGGTGCCCATGAGGGGACAGGGCACGCTGTAACGCCCCGGACACACCCGCCGGTGGTCGTTACTCCTGGCGGGATCTAGACTGGCCTCACATATCAATACTAGTCTTTTCTGCGCACTTTGTCCTCACTCGTGCGCACCCGGGAGCAACTTCCCGGTCGGTCACCCATCCTGAAACTACTTCAAGCTGAGCACGCTTAACTTTGGAGTTCTATCCGAATGGGCTCCCGAAAAAGAAGGAATTCCTTATTGATATGAGTAGTCTATCATCCCTAATAAGCCAGGCCATCACACACGCTCCGGGGGGTAGGCGTGCCCCCACCCTCGTGGGCCCCACGTTGCTCAACCGACGTACTTTTTCCTCCTATATATACCGAAATACCCTAAAAGCATCGAGGAGCACGAAGAAACCCTAATACCACTGCTGTAACCTTATGTTCCCATGAAATCCCATATAGGGGCCTATTCCGGAGCTCCACCGGAGGGGGCATCGTTCACGGAGGGCTTCTACATCAACACCATAGCCTCTCTGATGAGTTGTGAGTAGTTTACCACAGACCTTCGGGTCCATAGTTATTAGCTAGATGGCTTCTTCTCTCTATTTGGATCTCAATACAAAGTTCTCCTTGATCTTCGAGGAGATCTATTCGATGTAGTCTTTTTGCAGTGTGTTTGTCGAGATCCGATGAATTGTGGGTTTATGATCAAGATTATCTATGAACAATATTGTATTCTTTTCTGAAATCTTTTATCTATGATTATAATATCATTGCAAGTCTCTTCGAATTATTGGTTTGGTTTGGCCTACTGGATCTATAGTTCTTGCAATGGGAGAAGTTCTTGGCTTTGGGTTCAATCTTGCGGTGTCCTTTCCGAGTGACAGTAGGGGCAGCAAGACACGCATAGTATTGTTGCCATCGAGGATAAAAAGATGGGGTTTATATCATATTGCTTGAGTTTATCCCTCTACATAATGTCATCTGGCTGAAGGCGTTACTCTGTTCTTATGAACTTAATACTCTAGATGCATGCTGGATAGCAGTCGATGTGTGGAGTAATAGTAGTAGATGC
The DNA here is from genome assembly GCA_902687465.1 of Secale cereale. Taxonomy (NCBI): domain Eukaryota; kingdom Viridiplantae; phylum Streptophyta; class Magnoliopsida; order Poales; family Poaceae; genus Secale; species Secale cereale. Next base: position 192,230,420 of record LR738711.1, read on the forward strand.
AGAATCGTTTCGGTCTACTTGTCACGGGCGTGATGCCTATATACAATGATCATGCCTAGATATTCTCATAACTATGAGCTTTTCTATCAATTGCTCGACAGTAATTTGTTCACCCACCGTAGAATTCTGCTATCATGAGAGAAGCCACTAGTGAAACCTATGGCCCCCAGGTCTATCTTCATCATATTATTTTCCTTTCAACTAGCCAATTTCTATTGCGGTTGCTTATTTGCTTTATTTACTTTCTGTTCTTATACCAAAAATACCAAAAATATTATCCTATCCTATCTATGAGATCTCACTCTCGTAAGTGACCGTGAAGGGATTGACAACCCCTTATCATGTTGGCTGCGAGGTTCTTATTTTTTTGTGTAGGTGCGAGGGACTCGCGCGTGGTCTCCTATTGGATTGATACCTTGGTTCTCAAAAACCGAGGGAAATACTTACACTACTGTGCCGCATCACCCTTTCCTCTTCAAGGGAATATGATGACCCACAAGTGTAGGGGATCTATCATAGTCCTTTCTATAAGTAAGAGTGTCGAACCCAACGAGGAGCAGAAGGAAATGCTAGGCAGTTTTCACCAAGGTACTTTCTGCAAGCACTGAAATTATAGTTAACAGATAGTTTTGTGATAAGATAATTGGTAGCAAGTGACAAAAGGTAAAAGTAAATAAGGTGCAGCAAGGTGGCCCAATCCTTTTTGTAGCAAAGGACAAGCCTTGACAAACTCGTATATAAAGTAAAGCGCTCCCGAGGACACATGGGAATTATCTTCAAGCTAGTTTTCATCACGATCATCTGATTCACGTTTGGTAATTTGATAATTTGGTATGTGGGTGGACCGGTGCTTGGGTGCTGTCCTTACTTGGACAAACCTCCCACTTATGATTAACCTCTAATGCAAACATACGCAACTACAAAAGAAGTATTAAGGTAAACCTAACCATAGCCTAAGACATATGGATCCAAATCAGCCCCTTACGAAGCAACGCATAAACTATGGTTTAAGCTTCTGTCACTCTAGCAACCCATCATCTACTTATTACTTCCCAATGCCTTCCTCTAGGCCCAAATAATGGTGAAGTGTCATGTAGTCGACGTTCACATGACACCACTAGAGGAGAGACAACATACATCTCATCGAAATATCGAACGAAGAGCAAACTCACATGACTACTAATAGCAAGACTTCTCCCATGTCCTCAGGAACAAAAGTAACTACTCACAAGACATAATATTGTTCATGATCAGAGGGGTATTAATATGCATAATGGATCAGAACATATGATCTTCCACCAAATAAACCAACTAGCTTCAACTACAAGGAGTAATCAACACTACTAGCAACCCACACGTACCAATCCGAGGTTTAGGTACAAAGATTGGATAGAAGAGATGAACTAGGGTTTGAGAGGAGATGGTGCTGGTGAAGATGTTGATAAAGATAGCCCTCCCCAAGATGGGAGAGTTGTTGATGATGACAGCGGTGACGATTTCCCCCTCCCGGAGGGAAGTATCCCCGGCAGAACAGCTCTGCCGGAGCCCTAGATTTGTTTCCGCCTCGGTTCTGCCTCGAGATGGCGGCGTCTGATCCCGAAAGCCTCCTTCTGATTTTTTCCAGGTCAAAACACCTCATATAGGAGAAGATGGGCGTCGGAGGCCTTCCGGCTGGCCCACGAGGCAGGGGGGCGCGCCCTGGGAAGGGGGGCGCGCCCCCACCCTCGTGGACAACCGGTGGCCCCCCTCGTGGACTTCTTTCGCCAGATATTTTTTATATTTTCCGAAATGGCGTTCTGTTGAGTTTCATGGCTTTTGGAGTTGTGCAGAATAGGTATCTAGAGTTTGCTCCTTTTCCAGCCCAGAATTCTAGCTGCTGACATTCTCCCTCTTCATGTAAGCCTTGTAAAATAAGAGAGAAAAGGCATAAGTATTGTGACAAAACATGTAATAACAGCCCATAATGCAATAAATATCAACATATAAGCATGATGCAAAATGGACGTATCAACTCCCCCAAGCTTAGACCTCGCTTGTCCTCAAGCGAAAGCCGATATTGCAAAATATGTCCACGTGTTTTAGAGATAGAGGTGTCGATAAAAACAGAATACGGACATGAGGGCATCATGATCATTCTCATAGCAACAACTTATATAAATATAGTCATATGATTCTTATGCTAAAGTAACAATTCATCCACAATATCAAGTATGAATCATAAACTTCGTTGGAAACTAACAAACTTTATCTTGGTCATTGAAGCAATTGCAATTTATCGTAACATCGGAAAGAGTCAATATAAGAGCTTTTCAGTAAGCCTACATACTCAACTATCATATAGTCTTTCACAATTGCTCACACTCACGCAATACTTATGTTTATGGAGTTTTAATCGGACACAGAGAACGGTAGGGGCTTATGGTGTTGCCTCCCAACCTTTTACCTCAAGGGTAATGTCAACAGTAATAGATCATGAAAACTTACATCGAAGTGGGTAAATATATCAGGATCTTTCCAACACAATGTGCTTGCCAAAGGATAAAATGTAAAAGGAAAGGTGGTTTTCACCTTGACACTTATAAGACAGGAATAGATAGGCCCTTCGTAGAGGGAAGCAGAGGTTGTCATGTGTTTTTATGGTTGGATGCACAAAGTCTTAGCATAAAAGAACTTTGCGTTATATGGCCACTTGTGATAAGGACCTTTATTATGCAGTCCGTTGCTTTTATTACTTCCATATCACAAGATCGTATAAAGCTAATTTCTCCCACACTAATAAATCATACATATTTTAGCGACTTTGCAACATGACAACTTACTTGGAAGGATCTTTTTCAATCCATAGGTAGGTATGGTGGACTCTCATGGCAAAACTGGGTTTAAGGATATATGGAAGCACAAGTAGTATCTCTACTTAGTGCGAGGAGTTTTGGCTAGCATGAGGGGGAAAGGCAAGCTCAACATGTTGGATGATCCATGACAATATACTTTATTTCAGATGTAAGAAGACATAACCCATTATGTTTTCTTCCTTGTCCAACATCAACTCCTTAGCATGTCATACTTTAATGAGTGCTCACAATCATACAAGATGTCCAAGATTGTATATTTGTATCTGAAGCCTCTCTTCTTTTATTACTTCCTATTAATTGCAACGATGACCAAAACTATGTTTGTCAACTCCCAAAACTTTTATTTATCATACTCTTGTATGTGAAGTCATTACTTCCCATAAGATCGATATGATCTCTTTGATACTCTTTATGTTTTCTTTCTTTTTATCATGACCCAAGTGAGGAAATCAAGCCCTGGATTCAACACTAATCTTTATTATATAGCTCACAGAGTCGATTACAAAGGATAAAGATCATAAAGTAAAGGCTCACAACTAGATCATGCTAACTTTATTCTACTAGATCAAGATACTACCAAAAGGATCGAACTAAGTAAAATGGTAAAGATAAGAGTGATGGTGATACGATACCGGGGTCACTCCCCCAAGCTTGGCAGTTGCCAAGGGGAGTGCCCATACCCATATGATTATGTCTCCTTCGGGGTTGGTGATGATGGAGTTGAAAGTAGTGACGGTGGATCCTCATAAATTGAGCGTAGGAGATCCTCCAGCTTGCGGATAATACCTGTGAGTGCAGCTATGTAATTCTTCAACAAAATATTTTCACTTGTGAGATGCTTGTTTCGAATATGAGCTAACTCAATCATCCTGAAAGCTTCTATATCAGTTGAGGTAAAGAGATTAGGAAGGGATTTAGAGGTGTCTTCTTCTCCCGATGCCGGAGCCGGATCTTCCACCTCCATCTTGATCTTCTTCTCCTTGTGGATCTCCTCGGGTCGTTCCCTCTTCAGATCTATCTTCATTAGCCAAGCATCGTTGCCTTCGTTGTTGGACGAGGGAGACGACATGATGCCTGGCTTTGCAAACCCTAGCAGAAAACAGCTCGAAACAAGAACAGAGGATTTTTGCGTGATACAGAGGTCAAAACCTTCGGGAGTATATATAATGAATTTTTACCGACCAAAAGGAATAGCCCACAAGAAAACAGAGTCCAGGGGACACACGGGGTGCCCACGAGGCAGGGGGCGCGCCCTCCACCCTCGTGGATGCCTCGTGTCCCCTCCGGATTGCTTCTTATTTTTCTATTTTTCTAAATATTCCAAAACAGAGAAAAATTGCCTTTAGAACTATTTCGGAGTCAGTTTACTTACCATATCACATACCTCTTCCTTTTCGGAGGCTGAATCGTTCTGGAAAGTGGCCCTTATGTATTCCTCCTGGGTTACGATTTTAAGAATATTGGTTTCAACATTTATAGGATTACCTGAGATATAATGTTTGATTCTTTGACCGTTCACCACCTATGGATTTGTGCCTTCGAAGTTGTTGATTTTCATAGCACCGTAATGATAGACCTCCTCGATAACGTAAGGTCCTTCCCACTTGGAGAGAAGTTTTCCTGCAAAAAATCTTAAACGAGAGTTGTATAGCAAGACATAGTCACCTACGTTAAACTCATGCTTTTGTATCCTTTTGTCATGCCATCTTTTAAATTTTTCTTTAAACAACTCTGCATTCTCATAAGCCTCGGTTCTCCATTGATCGAGACATCTAATATCAAATAGCCTCTTCTCACCAGCAAGTTTGAAATCATAATTGAGCTCTTTAATAGCCCAATATGCCTTATGTTCTAGCTCAAGAGGTAAGTGACAAGCTTTTCCATATACCATCTTATATGGAGATATACCCATAGGATTTTTGTATGCAGTTCTATAGGCCCATACTTCATCATCAAGTTTCTTGGACCAATAATTCCTAGACCTATTAACTGTCTTTTGCAAGATTAGTTTCAACTCCCTATTACTTAGTTCTACTTGACCACTAGTCTGTGGGTGATAGGGGGATGCAATTCTATGGTTGACATCATACTTTGCAAGCATCGTTCAGAACGCACCATGAATAAAGTGTAATGCCCAGGATGGAATTATACCTCCTACGTGTCGAGGCACGACTTAAAGGCATAAGTCCATCCTAGAATGATCTCAAGTTTGGTAATCTTTGCACATCTCATGTAAAAGAGGGGATTGTAAACATAAAAATAGTTGGCTTACACTCGCCACATCACACAAATACAATACATGCCTCAATCATCATACATTAAGAACATCACAACCCTCTAAGAGCAAAATCCAAATGTCAAGATACCAAACTTAAATAACATCCACAGGACGGATCGAATCCTAGTAGAAGTCTCCACTACTGATCATCCGGATAACGAACATAGTACCGACTACGCTCCTCGTCGTACTCCCAGTCTAGCTCGGTGCCATCACCTGGATAGCTCACAGCTGGACCTGCATCTGGTGTGGTGAAGTAACTGTGAGCCACAGAGGACTCAGCAATCCCGTTCCCGGGTAACAAGACTATTTAAGCCTTGGGAGAGGATAAGGCTGAAGAAAAGAATAAGTGTCTGCAGCAACAACTAGCAACTAGCTTACGTAAGTGAGAGCGAGAAGAGAAAGCCTCGGACGAGAAGTGATCACGAAGTGATCAATCTAAGCTCAACAAACATAACCCCACCGTGTTCAACTCCCGAATCCCTATTCGGAAATTGACAATCACGGAACACATGCTGGTAGTGTATTAGAAACATTGTGTCAAGTTATCTACAACCGGATATTAACAAGCTCCCATCTGCCACATAACCGCGGGCATGGCTTTCGAAAGTTCATAACCCTGCAGGGGTGTTCCAACTTGACCCATTACAAGCCCACGATCCGCGGAGTCGCAACTCCAAAGTGGGAAGACCCGAGTATTCTCGGAATCCCGTGCTCAAGATACTCCGAACTAAGGTAAGGCTAATCCAGCAAATCCTCCCGGCGTGTCGACACCCTGATAGTAGCCGCGCGTATCTAAGTCTCAGGACACGACCGGATGGGCGATTCTATAGGTGTATACCAGATACCTCGGGTTGCCCCAAGGCGGCCCTGCAGAACCCCCAGTTCGGACCAACACTCATGTGGAGCACTGGCCCGGGGTTGTTGATTAAGAAAGAGGGTTAATTACTCCCTATGCAAGTTTAGTTTGTTATTAGGCAAATAGTACCAATGTTGTGACTTGCTAGAAAAGACTTAGCACTTAGCGGTTTATCGAGGGGGTCCCATACACCCCAACCGTGTTAGGAACGCATAATCAAGGAACATAACACCGGTTTATACGGTTCCTAACGGCATGAGTGGAACAAATCACCAAGGAAAAGGCTTAGCCTTCCACCCTTGCCAATATATAGATGATTTCATCTAAGCAATTATATAGTGTGATATAACCCAACCAAACTTCAACATGAAGCAGGCATCTTCGATCTTCACCTGCAACTAGCAATGCTATAAGAAGGGCTGAGCGAAGCGTACTTAGCCAAGCAACGGTTTGCATAGGTAGGGTGGTTAAACATGGTAATGGTTAAAAGTAGAAGGCTGACAGGAAGAACATGGGCATCGAGGCAAAACTATAGAGCGGAACTACTAGCAATAGGCAAAGATAGTAATGTTATCGGGGTTCGGTCATCTTGCCTGAAGTGTAGTCGTTCGGATCATAAGAAGGGTCCTCGTGCTCAACCTCGTTGGTAACCTCGTGCTCGTACTCGTAATCGGTCTCAGCTTCCGTCTCTAAACAATACAATCACACAAGGCACAAATCAAGAAGATGCAATGCGCACTCGAAAATGATGGATGCATGATGGATGCACTAAGGATGCACACGGAGCACGGAAAATAGCACTCAAGCAAAACACCTCAAAACATGATAACAATAAGATATTATGAATCTACACAGAAAATCAATCAAGTTTCATATAAGACTCGCTGAAATCGGAGCTACGGGCTAAAAGTTATGCCCGAAACAAGAAATGAGCGAAAGCTGAAAATTACAGCAACATAGCAACTTCGGAGCACTAGAAAATTAAGCTACATCACTCAAACATCATGGCAAAGGACATGAACATAAACTAGTCATATCCTACAGCAAATAAGTCCAAAGGTGCACCCCCAAAGGAGCCACGGATCAATAGCAACAAGCTTGGACATATTGAACTTGACAATAAAATTGCAGAATTTTATTGAAACTTTGGAGCAAAAGATAAACATGCTACAACCACTTAAATAAGCATGTGAGAACATGAATGGAAAGCCAACAATATATACTACAAGGAACAATCAAGATCCACTCCAAAACTATCATGGTTTGTCCTAGAACATCACTCAAACATGGCATCGGAACGTTACAAATTTCAGACTTAGTGAAAATCCACTAAGTCCTAAAACATCAGTTTCATCATGGCATCTAAAAGAGCAAGTTTAAGTCACCTCGAAACTAAACATGGCAAGTGTTAAGCACCACATCAAAGTACACATGATGGTGATCCCGAAACATACAAGCATGCATCATGGAGATAAACACAACGATAGCAACGAGCTCAACAAGATGGCATTTCATAACAAGTGAAACAACATCACAGCCACATGGCACTTTGCAACGAAGATATACATGGCAAGAATAAATCAATCATGCAACCTAACACAAGCAACACGTAGAGCCTGGCAAGACGAACATGTGGACATGTCATTTGCATCAATCGGACAAACGAGCTAGAAGTTATCACATGGCAAAGATGGCATAAAAACATCACATAGCAGCAATTATATCGGGATGCACTCTTGCAACGGGAAAACAAGCATCTAAATGACTTCTAACATGCATGACACCAAAAGATAAAACGTAGTGCTAATCATCGCGAACGCCTGGACATGTCATTTGCGCGAAACGGACATCCACACAAAAAGTTAGAGCAGTTGTAAGATAGCATCAGAGATCACAAAAACTGGACTTAGGGGTAGAATCAACCTCAAGATCTCAGATCTGAGAAGTCAATGGGATTCGGGCCAGATCTGGAGAAAGGCGGCGGCCCAGTGGAGCGGCTGTGGCGGCGGCCCAGGCGAGGAGCGGCCCGGCGCGGAGAGGCTTCTGTGGCGTGGGCCTCACGGGGCGAGGCGGCGGCCCGCTGCGGTGGAGGGGCGCGGCCCGGCGAGTGGGCCGGCCTGGAGCGGATGGTGCTGGCCCGCGGGAGGGGCGCCTGGCGATGGCCCAGCGGCTGGCTGCGGAGGAGGGGAGCCCGGTCGCTGGCTCGGGACCCGGTCGAAGGAGCGAAGTGGGAGGGGCGAGCTGGGCCGCGGTGGCGAAGGGGGCCCAGCCACGGCGAAGTGGTCCCGCGGGGCGCCTGGCTGCGGCGCGAAGGGAGGCGTGGGGTGGTGTGGTGCGATTGGGGCGCTGGGCCGGTGCGGAGGAGGGGAGGCCCAGCCACGGCTCGGCGAAGTGGTCCACGAGCCTCCCGATCGATCGGTCGAGGAGACTCCAGCGGCGGCGTGCGTTGACCTGCGGTGGATCGAGGCTGGATCGACTGGTTCCCTCGGGAGGAGCTGCCAAGTGGAGAGAAGGGGGGGTGGCCAGATCCAGAATTTGAGGTGGAGAAGTGGGGAAGAAGGAGCTAGGGTTAGGGATGCCCAAAATGGACATGGGGGGTGTTATAAATAGCAGTTTCTAGGGTTAGGGGGAATTTAGGTGTGTTTAGAGCCCTCCGATCGCGATCCGACGGATCCGATCGCGGGGAAAGTTTAGATGGGCCTAGGAGAGGGTAGTGGGCTGCTGTAGGGGTGTTTGGGCCACAAGTGGAGGCACTTTGGACCCACACGAGTAACTGTTGCGATAGCAAACGGAGTCCAAACGCGACGAGATTTGACAGGCAGGTTACACACAACAAAACAACAACACACGACAAGTCTCGCGGCACACCGGTAACGTTACACGCCCAAACAACAAAGTAGGCCTACGGGACACCACGGACACGTGAGGGAGCTCCGGAACGCGAAACGGACAACGGGAAGGAACGCGTGGAATCGGATGCAACCGACAACACAAATGCAATGCGATGCACATGTCTACATGATATGAATGAATGCCACACACGCACACAACAAAACGACGAAAACCCAAAAGACAAAGAACCCGGAATGGAAATAGATGAAGCCGGAGATATATTATATGACCAAAAGGGAAAGTATTACATCCGGGGCATTACAAACTCTCCTCTACTACAAAAAGATCTCGTCCCGAGATCTAGGACTGGAAAAAGGAAGGGTACTCGGAACGAAGATGATCTTCTCGTTCCCACGTAGCCTCTCGGTCGGTGTGATGTGACCACTTGACTTTCAAGAATTTGATGGACTTGTTGCGGGTCTTGCGTTCGGTTTCTTCGAGAATAGCAACGGGATGCTCTCGGTAGGACAAGAACTTGAGGAGATGGAATGATACTTGATGAAATCAACAAAACACTGCCTCCGGAACAATTAAAAGAATGGCACAAGGGGTAAGAAAGATTCAGACAGCACTCCAGTTAAAAGACAGGCAAAACTTGATAAGATTAGAGAATTAGAATGGAGGACACAACACTCCGGTTAAATAGATAAACAAGGAAAGAACATGATCTCGATAAAAAAAACGAGATGATGGTTAAAGAGAGCAACATCACAATGCCTCCGGAATGAAAGAATAGCATACAAATCAATGAAAGAAGTGAATGGGGAAGAAAATGACAAATTCTCCCACGAATGAATTAGGAAAACCTCCTTGCAAGGAAGGGTTGAACGGAGTTGTTGGAAATCAACAACGAAAAGAATAAGCTAGATGTGGGCTTATGGAAAATATCTCAAAATTATGAGGTGACAACCAACCACTTACGAAAACATTTGATTGGATTGAGATCAACAAGGAGACGAAAAACTTATTTCACCGGAATGATAAATGAAGAACTTGGGTCATTAATAAGCACCATAATTAGCAACAATCCTTAGGGAAAAGCTTTTAGGTGAAATACAACCCAAGATAACTCCAACGAATAAATTGAATGGTTGGAAAGATCTCCTGAACAAGGAAAAAGATGGTTTTAAATTCTCATCCTTGAAACTCGAGAATCATAAAACCTGAAGGGAAATTGTCAAGAATGGCATAACACCATCTCAAACAATAAGGTGGAAAGAATTGCACTTGGAAAGCATGATGAAGAATGCTTGAGCTCCAACAAGAATCTTGATGAAGACTTCGAGGATGAATTAAAACATGATGAACCACCATGAAAACTCCAGTAATGAAAGCATGAGAAGTGTAAGATGAAAAGAATAAGATTCAAGGCCTGCGATGAATTAGATGGAGCTTCGGAATGGTATAACTGAAATATCTTGGAGCTCCGGAAAACAAGATGAACAACTTAGAACCGAGAATATGATATGATGAACAAGCTCCGGAAAACAGAGATTAATCACTCGAGGAAATAAGAACAAGATTTATTGTATGCTTATCCTTCATCAAATTAAATTGATGACAAGCAAACGGATTTGGCGTACTACTTATTCTCGTTGCAAAGAATTAAAGAGGGATCTAGCACAACCTTGGATAAATCTTCAACAAAGCACCGGTAGGATTGAGAAAAGAACAAATGAATTAAAACGATAACAATGGAAGGGTAAACTTGAAAGAACCACCGTAAAAATATGGAGACGAACGAAGAGACATCAATTAAGAATAGTTGGAGGACAAAGTTGAAAACTGAGAACGAAGAAATATTCTGAAATGATGGCCTTCGGAGGATCACAATGGAAAGAATTCATGAAATGCTCTAGACGGGTATGAAAATAATTCCTCACAATCAAAACGATAATGAGGATGGCATGAAGCTAGAACCACGAATCTTGGAAGAGAACGGGCCGAGAATTAAGAGAAACACTTCTCCGGTCTCCAAATGTTGAGAATGAAGACGAGAAATGCCATGAAGAATTTCGAGATACTCCGGAGACAAGAGGAAGGTGGAGCTAAAGATGGAAATAATTGAAAACAAGCTTGGAGAAGGCATGTGACTCATGTAAATCATTCTTACGTCACCTTTGAAAAGAATTTCAGAATAACTCCAGAAAAATTGGAAGAGTCAGGTAAGATCCTGGGAAAAGACCTGTGGGTTAGGGCCCACTAAGAAAATCACCGTTGGAAGAGATTGCTTGAGAGATATTGCACCGGTTGAATTAAATGGCTTGAATAAGAAGACAATGCTCAAAATAATTTGAACGGATTAAGAATGGAATTATGAATCTTTAGCACTCCGGATATGGATAGCAAGAGGAGAATGATTAATTGGTGCACCGGAATAAGAAATCATTGTGAAAAGAGGAAAAAGGATAAGATCAACACCGAAATCTTGAATTACATCCATCGGCAGAATTTGAGAACAAAAGAATGATGAGCTTGAAGCTCTTGAGCAACTTCCTGAGAATCATCGGATAAGAACATTGAAGGAAAAGAATGAAGAAATATCACATGAATAAAATAGATACTTCATCTGAGATTTCTTGCTTCGAGAAGAAGAAGGGTGGGAGGGTGGGGAAAACAAAGACAACTTGAGATGAAAGAAACAGACAAATTGTCAGATTTCTCAATGGCGTCCGGATGGAAATAACTTGAAGAGAAGGCACACCGGTTGGAAAGGATTAACATGAATATCTCGATGGTTAAGAAGGACTAGCACTCCCATAGAAATATGAGAACACCGATTAAGAAAGGTATGGAATCAACATTTGACATCGAAGCAACTCGAATACCAGAATCAAAACAAGAACAAAGGATAGATATGCAACATAGTATTCACAAGCATCATTCGAACAAGAGGAACGAATGAAATTCTCAGTTAAATGATAACATCAATCTTTACGAGAAGCCACATAGGGGACAAAAGGTAAAAATAAGAAAAACAACAAGGTACAGACAGGAACAAACACAAGATAGGAGCTTCGTTCTAACATCTTTGTGCTAAAAGCATATGAACGCGTTACGAAAGGGTTTTGCAATCCCCGGATCAGCATAGCCAAGGACCCTTTAAGATGCAACTCCCGATCGGAACATCGGTCATAATACCACTTCACTCAAGGTAGAACCCCGAACTCGCTAACCTGCATTCGTTGGAAGAATGCCTACGATCTACTGGATAAGCCCACCTATGAATTTCCGAAAGATTCCAGTTATGCAATCAGGTGTTGGGGATACACGGGAAGCACCGCGCAATCAACTCTAAACCTACATCCAGGTGTATCCATCCTTCAACACATAACCAGTCTTTCTCGGAAACTGTTTACCTCGGACCTTCGAAAAGCATCCACTATAACAAGCTATGGCAATACTCCCGAACTACCTCCCCAGTACTGGGTGATGTCGGGGTTATCTTGCCACTGGCCGTATAGGAGAGATTTTCGATGTCGGCCGTCTTAAGTATTTAGTACTGCCGCGATATGCTTGTGACGACAATACCTCGAAGCTCAACTCCCCGGGACACTGCCACAACCCCTAATGTCAGGAGGCATCGATAACAATATCCTCGTCACAAGAACATCGAAACAATCCCAGAATACTCGCGAGATTCCTAAAAAAAAATTGGTGCAATTTTTGAAAGTAGAAGAGACAAGAGTAGACGTCAGGAGTCCTCACCAGTGAGAAAGGGGATGAGAAGCAAGAAATCCTACTCTCCGATATAATATAGGACTCAAAATATTTTCAGTGTGTGCCTAGACTCGACCGTCAACGATTCGATCAAACAGTGGGGGCTCCTAGGTCGGAGAAGGCTCTGAATACCAACTTGTAATGCCCAGGATGGAATTATACCTCCTACGTGTCGAGGCACGACTTAAAGGCATAAGTCCATCCTAGAATGATCTCAAGTTTGGTAATCTTTGCACATCTCATGTAAAAGAGGGGATTGTAAACATAAAAATAGTTGGCTTACACTCGCCACGTCACACAAATACAATACATGTCTCAATCATCATACATTAAGAACATCACAACCCTCTAAGGGCAAAATCCAAATGTCAAGATACCGAACTTAAATAACATCCACAGGACGGATCGAATCCTAGTAGAAGTCTCCACTACTGATCATCCGGATAACGAACATAGTACCGACTACGCTCCTCGTTGTACTCCCAGTCTAGCTCGGTGCCATCACCTGGATAGCTCACAGCTGGACCTGCATCTGGTGTGGTGAAGTAACTGTGAGCCACAGAGGACTCAGCAATCCCGTTCCCGGGTAACAAGACTATTTAAGCCTTGGGAGAGGATAAGGCTGAAGAAAAGAATAAGTGTCTGCAGCAGCAACTAGCAACTAGCTTACGTAAGTGAGAGCGAGAAGAGAAAGCCTCGGACGAGAAGTGATCACGAAGTGATCCTATCTAAGCTCAACAAACATAACCCCACCGTGTTCAACTCCCGTATCCCTATTCGGAAATTGACAATCACGGAACACACGCTGGTAGTGTATTAGAAACATTTTGTCAAGTTATCTACAACCGGATATTAACAAGCTCCCATCTGCTACATAACCGCGGGCACGGCTTTGGAAAGTTCATAACCCTGCAGGGGTGTTCCAACTTGACCCATTACAAGCCCACGATCCATGGAGTCGCAACTCCAAAGTGGGAAGACCCGAGTATTCTCGGAATCCCGTGCTCAAGATACTCCGAACTAAGGTAAGGCTAATCCAGCAAATCCTCCCGGCGTGTCGACACCCTGATAGTAGCCGCGCGTATCTAAGTCTCAGGACACGACCGGATGGGCGATTCTACAGGTGTATACCAGATACCTCGGGTTGCCCCAAGGCGGCCCTGCAGAACCCCCAGTTCGGACCAACACTCATGTGGAGCACTGGCCCGGGGTTGTTGATTAAGAAAGAGGGTTAATTACTCCCTATGCAAGTTTAGTTTGTTATTAGGCAAATAGTACCAATGTTGGGACTTGCTGGAAAAGACTTAGCACATAGCGGTTTATCGAGGGGGTCCCATACACCCCAACCGTGTTAGGAACGCATAATCAAGGAACATAACACCAGTTTATACGGTTCCTAACGGCATGAGTGGAATAAATCACCAAGCAAAAGGCTTAGCCTTCCACCCTTGCCAATATATAGATGATTTCATCTAAGCAATTATATAGTGTGATATAACCCAACCAAACTTCAACACGAAGGAAGCATCTTCGATCTTCACCTGCAACTAGCAATGCTATAAGAAGGGCTGAGCGAAGCGTACTTAGCCAAGCAACGGTTTGCATAGGTTGGGTGGTTAAACATGGTAATGGTTACAAGTAGGAGGCTGACAAGAAGAACATGGGCATCGAGGCAAAACTATAGAGCGGAACTACTAGCAATAGGCAAAGATAGTAATGTTATCGGGGTTCGGTCATCTTGCCTGAAGTGTAGTCGTTCGGATCGTAAGAAGGGTCCTCGTGCTCAACCTCGTTGGTAACCTCGTGCTCATACTCGTACTCGGTCTCAGCTTCCGGCTCTAAACAATACAATCACACAAGGCACAAATCAACAAGATGCAATGCGCACTCGAAAATGATGGATGCATGATGGATGCACTAAGGATGCACACGGAGCACGGAAAATAGCACTCAAAAAAAAACACCTCAAAACATGATAACAATAAGATATTATGAATCTACACAGAAAATCAATCAAGTTTCATATAAGACTCGCTGAAATCGGAGCTACGGGCTAAAAGTTATGCCCGAAACAAGAAATGAGCGAAAGCTGAAAATTACAGCAACATAGCAACTTCGGAGCACTAGAAAATTAAGCTACAGCACTCAAACATCATGGCAAAGGACATGAACATAAACTAGACATATCCTACAGCAAATAAGTCCAAAGGTGCACCCCAAAGGAGCCACGGATCAATAGCAACAAGCTTGGACATATTGAACTTGACAATAAAATTCTGGCAGCAGAATTTTATTGAAACTTTGGAGCAAAAGATAAACATGCTACAGCCACTTAAATAAGCATGTGAGAACATGAATGGAAATCCAACAATATATACTCAAGGAACAATCAAGATCCACTCCAAAACTATCATGGTTTGTCCTAGAACATCACTCAAACATGGCATCGAAACGTTACAGATTTTAGACTTGGTGAAAATCCACTAAGTCCTAAAACAGAAGTTTCATCATGGCATCTAAAAGAGCAAGTTTAAGTCACCTTGAAACTAAACATGTCAAGTGGTAAGTACCACATGAAAGTACACATGATGGTGATCCCGAAACATACAAGCATGCATCATGGAGATAAACACAACGATAGCAACGAGCTCAACAAGATGGCATTTCATAACAAGTGAAACAACATCATAGCCACATGGCACTTTGCAACGAAGATATACATGGCAAGAATAAATCTATCATGCAACCTAACACAAGCAACACGTAGAGCATGGCAAGACGAACACGTGGACATGTCATTTGCATCAATCGGACAAACGAGCTAAAAGTTATCACATGGCAAAGATGGCATAAAAACATCACATAGCAGCAATTATATCGGGATGCACTCTTGCAACGGGAAAACAAGCATCTAGATGACTTCTAACATGCATGACACCAAAAGATAAAACGTAGTGCTAATCACCACGAACACCTGGACATGTCATTTGCGCGAAACGGACATCCACACAAAAAGTTAGAGCAGTTGCAAGATAGCATCAGAGATCACAAAAACTGGACTTGGGGGTAGAATCAACCTCAAGATCTCAGATCTGAGAAGTCAATGGGATTCGGGACAGATCTGGAGAAAGACGGCGGCCCAGCGGAGCGGCTGTGGCGGCGGCCCAGGCGAGGAGCGGCCCGGCGCGGAGAGGCTTCGGTGGCGTGGGCCTCACGGGGCGAGGCGGCGGCCCGCTGCGGTGGAGGGGCGCGGCCCGGCAAGTGGGCTGGCCTGGAGCGGACGGTGCTGGCCCGCGGGAGGGGCGCCTAGCGATGGCCCAGCGGCTGGCTGCGGAGGAGGGGAGCCCGGTCGCTGGCTCGGGACCCGGTCGAAGGAGCGAAGCGGGAGGGGCGAGCTGGGCCGCGGTGGCGTAGGGGGGCCCAGCCACGGCGAAGTGGTCCTGCGGGGTGCCTGGCTGCGGCGCGAAGGGAGGCGCGGGGTGGTGTGGTGCGATCGGGGCGCTGGGCCGGTGCGGAGGAGGGGAGGCCCAGCCACGGCTCGGCGAAGTGGTCCACGAGCCTCCCGATCGATTGGTCGAGGAGACTCCAGCAGCGGCGTGCGTTGACCTGCGGTGGATCGAGGCTGGATCGACTGGTTCCCTCGGGAGGAGCTGCCAAGTGGAGAGAAGGGGGGTGGCCAGATCCAGAATTTGAGGTGGAGAAGTGGGGAAGAAGGAGCTAGGGTTAGGGATGCCAAAAATGGACATGGGGGGTGTTATAAATAGCAATTTCTAGGGTTAGGGGGAATTTAGGTGTGTTTAGAGCCCTCCGATCGCGATCCAACGGATCCGATCGCGGGGAAAGTTTAGATGGGCCTAGGAGAGGGTAGTGGGCTGCTGTAGGGTGTTTCGGCCACAAGTGGAGGCACTTTGGACCCACACGAATAACTGTTGGGATAGCAAACGGAGTCCAAACGCGACGAGATTTGACAGGCAGGTTACACACAACAAAACAACAACACACGACAAGTCTCGCGGCACACCGATAACGTTACACGCCCAAACAACAAAGTAGGCCTACGGGACACCACGGACACGTGAGGGAGCTCCGGAACGCGAAACGGACAACGGGAAGGAACGCGTGGAACCGGATGCAACCGACAACACAAATGCAATGCGATGCACATGTCTACATGATATGAATGAATGCCACACACGCACACAACAAAACGACGAAAACCCGAAAGACAAAGAACCCGGAATGGAAATAGATGAAGCCGGAGATATATTATATGCCCAAAAGGGAAAGTATTACATCCGGGGCATTACATAAAGTGTGAACCACCATCAGTCATTAGATATCTAGGGACTCCAAACCTCGGAAATATAACTTCTTTAAGCATCTTAATAGAGGTGTTATGATCAGCGCTACTAGTTGGAATAGCCTCTACCCACTTAGTAACGTAATCAACAGCAACTAAAATATGTGTGTACCCATTAGAGGCAGGAAACAGTCCCATATAATCAAAGCCCTATACATAAAATGGTTCAATAACAAGTGAGTAATTCATAGGCATTTCTTGACGTCTACTAATATTACAAATTCTTTGACATTCATCACAATATAAGGCAAACTTACGGGCATCCTTGAAAAGAGTAGGCCAATAAAAACCGGATTGCAATACCTTGTGTGCAGTTCTATCTCCCGCATGGTGTCCTCCATAAGCTTCGGAGTGGCACTTGCGTAGGATTTGTTCCTGTTCATGCTCAGGTACACAACATCTAATAATACCATCTACTCCTTCTTTATAAAGATGTGGGTCATCCCAGAAGTAATGTCCCAAATAATAGAAGAACTTTTTATTTTGCCATTATGTGAAGCTAGGAGGTATAAACTTAGCAACAATATAATTAGCATAATCAGCATACTAAGGATCAGTACGAGAAGTATTTATGATAGCTAATTGTTCATCAGGAAAGCTATCATCAGTAGGTTGTGGGTCATCAAGTATATTCTCTAACCTAGACAAGTTATATGCTACGGGGTTCTCAGCTCCCTTTCTATCAATAATATGCAAGTCAAATTCTTGCAGCAAGAGAACCCATCTAATAAGTCTAGGCTTAGCATCTTTATTTTCCATAAGGTATTTGATAGCAGCATGGTCAGTGTGAATAGTTACTTTAGAATCAATGATATAGGGTCTAAACTTATCACAAGCAAATACAACTGCTAAAAATTCTTTCTCAGTAATACCATAATTTCTTTGGGCACTATCTAGAGTTTTACTAGCATACTGGATAACATGCAATTTCTTATCAACTCTTTGCCCTAAAACAACTCCTACAACATAATCACTAGCATCGCACATAATCTCAAAGGGTAAATTCCAGTCAGGAGGCTGGACAATAGGTGCATAGATCAATGCTTTCTTAAGTATTTCAAATGCTTCTAGACAATCATCATGAAAGACAAAAGGAATATCTTTTTGTAAGAGATTAGTCAGAGGCCTGGAGATTTTGGAGAAGTCCTTTATGAACCTCCTATAAAACCCGGCGTGACCAAGGAAACTTCGTATACCTTTGATGTCCTTTGGGCATGGCATCTTTTCAATAGCATCAATGTCAGTGAAAAAAAAGAGGGGTACACTTTTTGTACCCCTATGACTGTGCACGGGCAGTCTGAGCCATGAGCACCACCACACCAAGCAAGGCAAGGGAGGTGAGCCAGGGTAAGACCGAAGCTCGATGGAACTGAAGCCCAAAGCCAAGACCACAAAGAGCAAAGGGACGAAGCGGATTCCCCCGGCAAGATCCTTGCCGGGGGCGGCTTTAGCAGCCCCGGCAAGACCCTTGCCGCGGCAATTCGCCCCACGGGGCAAGGACTTGGGAGACATCCCCGTAGTGGCATGCAGATCTTTGTGAAGACATTCAAGATCAGATACATGCACTATGAAGACGACGACCCTTGGCGGGATCCCAGCCAAGGAGGACCACAAGACCCCCGGCAAGCACCTTAACGGGGATGACAGCAGGCGCTGTGGCAAGACCCTTGCCGGGGCCTCGGCAAGGCCCTTGCCGAGGACATCTGCAGGGCCACCATCAGGCCCATGCCAGCTAAGCTTCCACCGCCCCATGCAGCTGCCGACCCAACCAGCTGGGCAGGCACCTGCGTAGCGACATGCAGATCTTCGTAGAGACCCACCATTGCGCCACCTCAGCTGCCTGCCTTCCTACATGGCATCTCAGGCACCACTGGCCAGGGCACGTGTCGACACAAGAAGGAGCGGCGACGGACAAGACGGATGTCTCCCCCATCCCCGATAAAGCAAGGACACCTAAGCAAGGCGCATTAAATGCACCTTGTCATTTAATACGAGGGATAACCTCGCATCACTATACCCTTTCCACCTCCTGTGTGCCACTGTGGCAACCCCTTTTCCCTATAAAAGGAGGCCCGAGGCGACCAGGAGAAGGATTCGGCTCTTTGGAGCTCCTCACGCCCCGTAGCTAGCTAAAGAACACATATATACGATCCACTAAAGCAGGAGTAGGGTTTTACGCATCCTTGCGGCTCGAACCTGGGTAAACGAAGCATGTGCTAACTGTTGGATCCGCTCTTCCCTCAACCCCGCGCCCCACAACCGTAGTAGGGATTCTTGTGATCCCATAGGTGTAGATCCAAATACACCGACACCGGCTTAGCAGTCAGTTCGACGCTTTTCCATCATCATGGCACCTAAGAAGAAGACGACGGTGACGGTTGGCCAGTCGGAAGCCGGACAACCCGTCTCGACGCGGGCGAGCAGCGGACCGGTCACGGAAAGGACCCGGGGCGCTGCCCGCGAGCACCAACGCTGTCCCAGCAGCCGGAGTTTGGGAGGTGGCGATGTTTGTGTGCCTGGTAACGGGCCACACACCGCCAGGTCCAAGGACGTAGCCAGGCCCTTCGCGGTGGCGCGGGGCCTTCCAAGGTCGCTGCCGCATCACCCAAAGGCGACGCAAGGGCCTCCAGGACTCCCACGCCGGCGCCCGCAGCACGCTCCTGCCAAGTAGCGCGCGACGAGCGGCGTCATCGCGCCGAAGACCCCGGGCGTCGCCACAGGAAGAGCCCCGAGCGCCACTCTCGGGACGTAGAAGACCTGCCCGCCCGCCGGAGCGTTGGTGGAAACGGCATGCGACCGCGGGATCGTGACGGAGCTCCTCCTGACACGGTCAGGGGTCGAAGCGCGTCGCGGTCCGTGCAGGCTCCGCTACCGCTAGCCCCAGCCAAAGCCCTGGCGCGCGCGTAGTTGCTCCTCGACTTTCCTCCCGTTACAGGGAAACTCGATAAATGCAGAGCCACCATCCGAAGCCTTGTCGCAGTCGCCAACAAGGATGAACCAAGTCCAGCGGAGCTCCCAGGTCGACGCCTCGATGGGGTCACACACACCGGTGGCGGGAGGACCGGCAACGCCATGGCCACGGTGCATTCGCCTCCTCCTCGCCCGGTACCGCGTGTGTTGACTCGTCGGGACGTCGCGGGTGACGCCATCTCCATAGCGTCGTCCGACCCACGGACCCACGACGACCAGTGTCAAGTTCTTCAGGAGTGAGCTCATGAAGACGCTCGGACCACCATCGAGCGCCGGCGCGGAGCGCGCCACCAGTCAGACAGGCGAGCGGGGCCCGCTGTGAGTCGCCTAGCACCAGAGAGCCTTGGAGGTCTACCTTACGAGGTAGGCTGCCCGGCTTTTACCCATGAGCTGCGACAGTTCTAGTGGCCCACTCACCGCACCTTCAAGCCTGACGTTGGCGAGAAGTACAATGGCAAGACCCACCCATCGGAGTTCCTCAGCATCTACACCATCGCGATGCAAGCTGCCGAAGCCCGCGACGATAAGGTGCTTGCGAATTACTTTCCGTTAGCTCTTAAACCTAACGCCATGTCGTGGTTGATGCACTTGCCGGTAGACTCTATTTCCTCCTGGTCAGACTTGTGCCATGAGTTTGTTGGCGCCTTCACTGGAGGTCACCAAGCCCATGGCCAAGCGAGTGACCTGCATGTCATACCCCAGAAGGAAGGCGAGAGTCTGCGTAAGTATATACAGAGGTTCAGCCGGGTGCAGTACAACATCCCTGATGTTCACCCTGCCGCCATCATCAGCGCGTTCCATCAGAACGTGCGCAACCGCAAGATGCGTGAAGAACCGGCGATGACCAAGGTGAAAGATGTGGCAGAACTCTATGTTCTTGCTGACAGATGTGCCCGGGCCGAAGAGGGAAGGAAGTACCCCAGCGAAGACGCCGGCGCGGAAACCGACTCTTCAGATGAGGATACCGCCGCCCCGGCGAAGAAGGGCCGGTACCGCAACAGGAAGCACAAGGGTAAAGCCGTGCTTGCCGTCGAGGGATCTGAAGACGCCGGCTCCGCCAAGAAAACCAGGGCGGGTGACCCTGGCAAGGAAATTGCCGGGTGTGTCGCCTGCCGGGCCTCGGCGGCTGCCGAGAAGCCAGGAAACTCCGGCAAGCGATACTGCAAGATCCATCGCACCAAAGGCCATGATCTCCAGGACTGCCACCAGGTTGAGCTCCTCGCTGAGAAGCAAAGGGCTGAATACGAGAGGCGGGACAAGGAGAAGGGCCAGGACGGTGCTGAGGGGTCCGGCGAGAAGCGTGATGGCCAAGCAGGCCGTCGCGGCAAGGATAAACAGCAGGAGAGGCCCACCCGGGGCCGTGACAGAAGGCCAGAAGACGACGATCACGAAGGGGATGATGAGTCCGGCGACCTAGAATTTCAGAAAGCCACAGAGGCCATGTGCGTCGATGGCGGCACCTCGCTGCATACTTCACACCGCCAGCTTAAACAGTGGGCGCGTGAGATTACGGCGGCGGAGTCGTCATCCGGCGCCCAAAAGCCGCTGAAATGGTCCAGCACGCCTATCATTTTTGACGCTGAGGATCACCCTGATCGCACTACTGCGGTCGGGTGCTTGCCATTGTTGGTTTCGCCCACAATACGCAACCTCTAGGTGACAAAGATGCTAGTCGATGGCGGGGCCGGTCTGAACCTACTCTCGCCCACCGTGGTCGAGAAGCTGCAAATTCCTGAGGGAGACCTCGAAGAGACGGGCACGTTTCAGGGGGTCAACCCGGGGAGAAGTCAACCAAAGGGGAAAGTCACGCTGCCCGTGACTTTTGGAAGTGATCTGACTACAGGACGGAGAGGATCGTGTTCGATGTTGCCAAGATCCCCTAGCCTTACAACAGGATCCTTGGCCGCCCAGCGCTGGCCAAGTTCATGGCAGCGTCACACTACGCCTACAACACCCTGAAGATACTAGGACCTTTGACGATCATCACCATCCCCTCCGATAAGAAAGATGCACTGATTTGCGCTGACCAACTATACCAGCAAGCGGTTGCAGAAGCTGCTGCCACGAGGGCACCTGCTCCTGCCGCTGGAGCCCCGGGAGGGAAGAAGAAGAAGACCGACGAGACCTCGGACACCCACTTCGGCAAGCGCACCTCTTCGGAGTGTTGTGCTCCCGTCGAGGACGTGCTAGAACGCTCCACCGACAAGAAGAAGACCGGTGAGACCTCGGACACCCACTCCAGCAAGCGCACCTCTTCGGAGTGTCGCGCTCCCATCGTGGACGTGCCAGAGAGCTCCACCGGCAGAAACAAGAGGTCCAGGGCCACACCACCGGGAATCAAGAAGGTTTCTGTCAAGGAGGACGGCACGGGAGGGGCTTTCACCATAAGCTCCACCCTCGACGACAAATAGGAAGACACGCTCGTCACCTTCCTGCGGGCGAATGTCGACGTGTTTGCATGGCAAGCATCCGACATCCCCGGCATTCCCAGGGAGGTGATTGAGCACCACCTTGCTGTCTGTCCTCATGCGCGGCCCGTCAAGCAGAAGGTCAGGAAGAAATCTTTGGAACGACAAGAGTTCATCATAGAGGAGACCCGGAAACTGGAAGCAGCGGGTTTGGTAAGAGGAGTGCTCCATCCAACGTGGTTGACCAATCCAGTGGTAGTGCACAAGGCAAATGGGAAGTGGAGGCTGTGTATTGATTACACATATATCAATAAGGCTTGCCCTAAAGACCCCTTCCCGTTGCCGCGCATCGACCAGATTGTTGACTCCACGGCTGGGTGTGACCTGCTGTCATTCCTCGATGCCTACTCCGGCTACCATCAGATCTTCACGGCAAGAGAAGACGAAGAGAAGACAACATTCATCACCCCATGTGGTATGTACTGTTTCGTACGAATGCCTTTCGGGTTGAAGAGTGCTGGCTCGACGTTTGCAAGGGCAGTCCAGACTAGTTTTGAACCCCATCTCCATAGAAATATGGAGGCTTATATGGTTGATATGGTGGTCAAAACCAAGAACATGGCAACCCTTATACCGGATTTACAAGAAACATTTGTAAACCTGCGCAAGATCAACCTCAAGCTGAACCCTGAGAAGTGCGTCTTCGGCGTCCCGTCCGGCAAGCTTCTCGGGTTCTTTGTGTCACATCATGGGATATAGGCCAATCCAGACAAGATCAAAGCTATAGAACAAATTGAAGCACCCAAACGGGTCAAGGATGTGCGTCGGCTTGCTGGCTGCGTCGCCGCCATGAGCAGATTTATTTCCAAGTCTGCCGAGCGCGCCCTTCCCTTTTTCAAGATTTTGAAAAAGGCAGGCCCGATGGAGTGGACGCCAGAAGCAGTAGCAGCATTACAAGAATTGAAGAGGTATCGTTCCTCCACGCCAATACTAGTTGCGCCTAGGCCACAAGAACCGTTGCTGCTATACTTAGCGGCAACGAACCAGGTTGTCAGCGCCGCACTAGTGGCGCAGAGAGAAGTTGATGCCGAGGTAATAGCAGCGACAGAGCCTGATGCCGTTGGTGCAGAGATGATTCGGCCGGTCGGAGTGCCGCCAAGGAAGAAAGTGATGGAGCACCCGGTCTACTTTGTTAGCTCCCTCTTGCAGGGGGCTATATCAAGGTACTCGGGTGTGCAGAAGTTGCTCTTCGGCCTTCTTATGGCCTCGAGGAAACTGCGTCATTACTTCCAGGAACACGAGATCACCGTCGTCACTCGCCTCCCTCTGCAATGGATATTGCACAATCCATATGCAACGAGAAGAATTGTACAGTGGGCACTGGAGCTGTCCAACTTTGGCCTCAAGTTTGAAAGTACCTCAACGATTCAGATCCGAGTCCTGGCGGAGTTCGTTGCAGAATGGACCGCGACGCCTGATGAAGAAGTCCAGGAAACTGCTCTCCCCGGCAAAGAGGCAAGTTGCAACTAGATCATGTACTTTGATGGAGCTTTCTCCTTACAGGGCGCCTGGGCTGGCGTACTGCTGGTCGCGCCCACTGGATAGCACCTCAAGTACGTGGTCCAGATGCACTTCCCCAGGGAGGTATCAATGAACAACACTGCTGAGTACGAGGGGCTGCTTGCTGGTCTTAGGATTGCGGCAGACCTCGAAATCAAGAAACTCATCGTCAGGGGCGATTCACAGCTTGTCGTCAAGCAAGTCAACAAAGATTACTAGAGCCCGTTGATGAAGGCCTACGTTGATGAAGTGAGAAGGCTGGAAGAGCGCTTTGATGGTATACAGGCGGAGCACGTTCCTCGAGCGGAGAATGACATCGCCAACTACCTGTCAAAGCGCGCTGCCCTCAAGCTACCTGTGGAACCAGGTACCTTTGTGCTTCAGCTTTCTCAGCCATCCGTTGATCCATCAACAGAGCAGAACAAGAGGAGAAAATCAGGGCCCGGCAAGTACTTTCCCGCCGAGCTCCCCGGAGCCGCCGGCAAGGATGTTGCCGGAGACACTGAGCCCGCCACTGGACGGCTAGCTCCGGCGGAGCGTCAAGCTCTTGCCGTCGAGACAGCCGCTCCTATAGCAGAGGAAATGCCTTTAGTCCTCGCCGTCGAGCCCCAGGTTCCAGCGTGGGCACAACATACCGTCCGATTCTTCCAAACTGGGGAACTTCCTGAGGAGCAGGAAGAAGAGGAAAAAGTAGCTCGTCGGTCTGCTATGTACCAGTTCGTCGATGACGTCCTGTACAGAAAGAGACCGAACTGTGTGAAATTGAAGTGCATCCCTCGAGAGGAAGGACTGGGGCTATTGGCGGAGATACATGGAGGCATATGTGGATCCCACATAGGTCAAGAGCCCTTGCCGGCAAGGCATTTCGGCAAGGCTTCTTCTGGCCCACTACCCTCCAGGATGCGACGGCACTGGTCACCAGGTGTGAAGCGTGTCAGTTACATTCAAAGAAACTTCATCAACCAGCTCAAGCCCTTCAAACCATTCCTCTCTCCTGGCCCTTCTCGGTCTGGGGGCTCGACATACTGGGCCCTTTCCCCGGCGCTGTCGGAGGCTTTGAGTACTTGTACGTTGCAATCGATAAGTTCACAAAGTGGCCAGAGGTGGAGGCAGTGAGGAAGGTCACAACTCAGTCAACCGTTAAGTTCTTCAAGGGACTAGTGTGCCGTTTTGGTGTACCTAACAGGATCATCACCGACAACGGCACGTAGTTCACAAGATGCACCTTCATGCAATATACCCAAGACCTCGGTAGCAAAGTCTGTTTCGCTTCCGTTGCTCACCCCCGAAGCAATGGTCAAGCTGAGAGGGCAAACGCTGAAGTGCTGCGAGGATTAAGGTCAAAGACCTTTGACAAGCTGCACAAGAGCGGGAGGCGCTGGATTGATGAGTTGCCGGCGGTTCTTTGGTCGATCAGAACGACACCAAATCGAGCCACCGGCCAGACACCCTTTGCCCTAGTATACGGGGCAGAGGCAGTTCTCCCCACTGAACTCATATACGGGTCACCTCGAGTGCTCGCTTATGATGAGCTTGAGCAAGAGCAACTGCGGCAAGATGACGCAATGCTCCTTGAGGAAGATCGTCTTCGGGCGGCAGTGAGAGCAGCACGCTACCAGCAAGCCTTGCGCCGCTACCATAGCCGCAAGGTCCATGCTCGAAGCTTTGAGGAAGGCGACCTTGTTCTTCGACGCGTTCAATCGGCCAAGAATACCAACAAGTTGACGCCAAAGTGGGAAGGCCCTTATCGGGTAGTATGAGTCACCAGGCCTGGCGCAGTCCGCTTGGAGACCGAAAATGCCATTCCGGTGAGCAATTCCTGGAATATTAAGCATCTTCGCAAGTTCTACCCATAAGGCGCGGCTTGCCGGGCCCCCCGGCATGCCACCCTTTTGTACAAGCCTTGCCGACAAGGCATGTAACCGTTTGTACAAAGCCAGGCGCGGACCCTGAGCATAAATAAATGAAGCGCTGGCGCCCTAAGTTATAGCATGCATGCTGAGTCGAGTCTCGTCCTTGGTTAGGGTTGATAGTGCTTAGCGACGGCTAACCCCTAGCTTAGAGGTCGAGTTTGCATCCCTTTTGTCTCCCTTTTATCCTCTTTGGTTCATAGAACAAACAGATATCCTTGCCGAAACCACTTGGGGAGAAGAAAAAGGAACATACTAGCATCTAGGCCCCGGCAAGCCAGTATTGCCAGGAGCTACAAGAGCAAAGATTCACCCACGGCAAACCAGGGTTGCCGAGGACTGCAGCTTCAGATAAGTTCTTCATCCCTTATCATGCATTCCATTATGGACTGAGGTATGTGAAACCTCGTTCCTTTCCTTAAAACTGTCGTGCTCCCATAACTCTAGGCCCCAGGACTCGTTCCTGGGACCAGATTTGGTCGTAGTCACGGCAGCGAAGGGATGAAACAAGGAGCCTAAACCCACTTCATCCCTGCGTCCGCCAAAGGCGTGGGAAAGGTCGAGCGAAGTAGGGAGACGGCAAGGCCTGTTACCGGGCGAGTAAATGTTTATCCTAGGGATATCAAGGATTTATTCCTTGTCATGGGTTCTACCTGCGAACAAATGACCCGGCAAACATTCCTTTTTCATTAAAAACATTCCATTCAGGTACAGTCCATAGGGAATGAAAAACATGAACAAGGAGATTACAAGTTTTAAATTTAGCGGATGCCCGAAGGATTACAAACTAAAAAGAGATAAGGTGCCCGTAATGCCTTTCTTGTCCCTCTCCTCAGGAGGTAGGTCAAGGAGGCGAAAAGGGCAAAAGGAGCGCCTAGGCGAGCTACGGGTGGCAGAAGACACCAAGAGAACATCTTGGTGGCCGCCCAAAGGCTGGATGGTGATGGCGGCGGCGGAAGCAGAGCTCGAAGACGAGGCGGCACGACGTCAGTACGCGACGAAGGCGTCGGTGCCCGCGTACTCCGACATGATGACCTTGCCGCCCGCCCTCTTCCTCTTCCTCTTCCGCAGCCTCCCTACGCCAGCCGCCAAGGGGACGGCCCCGAGAAGTTCAAGGAGCCGGCGACGCGGATGATGGGGTCGCCGGTGCCACCAGAAGCGGCGCCCGACACCTAGTCGGACCCGTCATCCTGCCGCCTACCGCCCTCGTCGTCGCTGCCGCTGTCCTCCTCGTCACCCTCGTTCGAGGAGGAGTCTTCGTCATCGGAGGAGCTCTGCACGCAGCACCTTGCACGAGTCCCAAAGAGCTCGAAGACCTTGACGGAGAGATGGTCATCCTCCATCAACTTGAAATGGAGGGTGAGCCCATCCATCAGGCTGTGGATATGAGCAAACGTCTTCCATCCTTGACGAAGATACATCACATGAGGAGCAGGGAAGTCGATGCGGACCCGCGTGCCACTGATCCCGCAGCCCCTCATGTGCACCCGCATCGACTCCGGCGGATCCAGCTCCATCTCCCGCGCAAATGGGGTCGGGAGACGAAGGCGACGGCGCGGCGGCTGCCGCAACCTGACGAAGAACTCGCAAGGGTCATCCCCAATATGGCCCTCCACTGGAGGAGGTGCTGCTGGCGGGGGCGAGGCTGGCGGGCCGCCCCGTCCTTCTCTTCCCCGAGCGCCCCGGCCTCGCCCACGGCCTCGCTCCCTCCCCCTTCCCCTCGTGGCCGGCTCTGCCACCGGGGGTGCAGGAGAAGGAGGGACGCGTTGTCGAGCGGCGACCCTCGCCGCCACCGTTGAAGGGCCGGGATTTCCTCTCTCCATGGCGAACGGAAGAGAGGAGCAGAAGCTGAAGGAGAAAGAAGATGGAAGAGTGCGGGGCGCCGTCCCTCCCTTCCCGCTCTTTATAAAGGGGCGGGGATGGGGCTCGACCGCCCCGCTCGGCCAATCAAGACACAGAGGGCGCAGGGAGCCGGGGCCGACCCGCCGCCCCAACCAGCGACGACCCGATTTCCCGCCTCCACAGTTTGCCACCCCAAGCGCATGGGAGGCACGTGGCAGACGTGCAGAACCGAGGGGACGGGTGAGGCAACCTCTCCCCACCCCGTGATCATGGGGAGTGGACGCTTTGAGGACCACGCCTCGGCCCCATTCAGTAAATGGGCTGCGTCTCCACGCCTCCCCCCCGATTATGGGGAAGGCACGAAGCCGCCTCTTTATTGCGACGCGACGCATGCTTGGGGAAACCGCCATGCGCATGCCACCCACGTCACGCACGCCCCTCCACCCCGCGCCATGCGCGCGGGTCGTGGGAGGCGTAGCGCACGGAAAATCTTACCACGGTGAAAACCGTCCCGCCTGCCCACGCACCGTTCTGGGCCTAGCCCAACAACGCGTCGCGCTTATGTGTGGCCAGGCCCGGGGGCTCCTGTCGGTGTACAAAAAGAGGGGTACACTTTTTGTACCCCTATGACTGTGCACGGGTAGTCTCAGCCACGGGCACCACCACACCAAGCACGGCAAGGGAGGTGAGCTAGGGTAAGACCGAAGCTCGATGGAACGGAAGCCCAAAGCCAACACCACAAAGAGCAAAAGGGACGAAGAGGATTCCCCCGGCAAGATCCTTGCCGGGGGCGGCTTAAGCAGCCCTGGCAAGACCCTTGCCGGGGCAATTCGCCCCACGCCTACGGAGCGGATCACCCTTGAGTCCACTGCCCCCATGGGGCAAGGACTCGGGAGACATCCCCATAGTGGCATGCAGATCTTTGTGAAGACATTCAAGATCAGATACACGCACTAAGAAGACGACGACCCTTGGCGGGATCCCAGCCAAGGCGGACCACAAGACCCCCGGCAAGCACCTTGCCGGGGATGACAGCAGGCGCTGCGGCAAGACCCTTGCCGGGGCCCCGGCAAGGCCCTTGCCGAGGACATCCGCAGGGCCACCATCAGGCCCACGCCAGCTAAGCTTCCACTGCCCCATGCAGTTGCCAACCCAACCAGCTAGGCAGGCACCTGCATAGCGACATGTAGATCTTCGTAGAGACCCACCATTGCGCCAACTCAGCTGCCTACCTGCCTACATGGGATCTCAGGCACCGCTGGCCAGGGCGCGTGTCGACACAAGAAGGAGCGGCGACGGACAAGACGGATGTCTCCCCCGTCCCCGATAAAGCAAGGACACCTAAGAAAGGCGCATTAAATGCACCTTATCATGTAATACGAGGGATAACCTCGCATCACTGTACCTTTTCCACCTCCTGTGTGCCACTGTGGCAACCCCTTTTCCATATAAAAGGAGGCCCGCGGCGACCAGGAGAAGGATTCGGCTTTTTGGAGCTCCTCACGCCCCGTAGCTAGCTAAAGAACACATATATACGATCCACTAAAGCTGGAGTAGGGTTTTACGCATCCTTGCAGCCCGAACCTGGGTAAACGAAGCGTGTGCTAACTGTTGGATCCGCTCTTCCCTCAACCCCGCGCCCCGCAACCGTAGTAGGGATTCTTGTGATCCCATAGGTGTCAATCCAAATACACCGACAATCAACTTTAGCTTTGTCAACTTCAATACCTCTTTCAGAAAATTTATGTCCCAAGACAATGCCTTCATTAACCATAAAGTGGCACTTCTCCCAATTTAAGACAAGATTAGTGTCTTCACATCTCTGCAAAACTCGATCAAGGTTGCTTAAGCAATCATCAAAAGAAGTTCCGTAAACGAAGAAATCGTCCATGAAAACCTCTACAATCTTTTCACATCAATCATAGAATATAGCCATCATGCATCTTTGAAAGGTAGCAGGTGCATTACATAAACCAAAGGGCATACGTCTATAAATAAATGTACCGAAAGGACAAGTAAAAGTGGTCTTTTCTTGATCCCCCTTTGACACGGGTATTTGAGAAAAACCAGAATAACCATCTAGAATGAAGAAATGAGTATGTTTGGATAAGCTTTCTAGCATTTGATCGATAAATGGCAAGGGGTAATGATCTTTCTTACTAGCTTCATTTAACTTACGAAAATCAATTACCATCCTATAGCCTGTAACTATTCTTTGCGGGATCAATTCATCTTTATCATTAGGGACAACAGTCATACCTCCTTTCTTAGGAATACAATGGACATGACTTACCCACTGACTATCAGCAACTGGATAGATAATACCTACCTCTAGAAGCTTTAGTATTTCCTTTCTTACCACTTCTTTCATCTTAGGATTTAACTGTCGCTGATGATCAATAACCGGTTTAGCATTTTCTTCCAGTTTTATCTTGTGTTGGCATATAGTGGGACTAATGCCCTTAAGATCATCCAGAGTATATCCAATAGCAGCTCGGTGCTTCTTCAGAGTTTTCAATAGTTTTTCTTCTTCCTGCTTTAAAAGGTTAGCACTAATAATAACAGGATATATCTTATTTTCATCCAGATAAACATATTTAAGATTATCAGGTAAAGGTTTAAGTTCAAACACGGGATCACCCTTGGGTGGAGGAGGATCCCCTAGGATTTCAACAGGCAAGTTGTTTTTCAATACGCGTCCCTGTTTAAGGAATATTTCATCTATTTCCCTTCTTTCATTCATATGCATATCATTTTCGTGGTCTAGCAAGTATTGTTCTAAAGGATCGTTAGGTGGCACGACAATAGAAGCAAGACCAATAATTTCATCCTTACTGGGTGGTGCCTTTTCAAGGGGTTGTCTACGAAATTTAGCAAAGTTAAAATCATGAGACATATCCCCTAATCCAACAATGACAATATCTTTCACGCAGTCTATCTTGGCTTTAACAGTATTCAAGAAGGGTCTACCAAATATAATGGGATATAATTCATCTTGTGGGGAACTAAGAACAAGAAAATCAGCAGGGTATTTAACTTTTCCACACAAGACTTCAATATCTCTAACAATCCCAACTGGTAAAATAGTGTCTCTATTAGCAAGCTTAATAGTAACATCAATCCCTTCTAACTCAACAGGTGCAATATCATGCATAATTTCGTTATACAAATCAAGAGGGATGATACTCGCACTAGCACCTACGTCACATAAACCATGATAGCAATGATCTCCTATCTTAACATAGATAACAGGCAAGCCTACAACCGGTCTATGTCTATTCCTAGCATTGGGTTTGGCTATTCTAGCAGACTCTTCTTGGAGGTAAATAACATGTCCATCTAAATCTTCTACCAAGAGATATTTAACCATAGCAACACTAGGTTCAACTTTAATTTGCTCAGGGGGTGTAGGTGTTCTAGTATTACTCTTACGAACTATAGTTGAAGCTTGAGCATGATCCTTTATCCTAACAGGGAAAGGTGGTTTCTCAATATAAGCGGTAGGTATAACAGGATCAACATTATAAGTGATAGTCTTTTCTTCAACTTTAATAGGTTCAACTACTTTTACTTCAATAGGGGGATGGTATTTAAACCACTTCTCCTTGGGGATATCAACATGAGTAGCAAAAGATTCACAGAAAGAAGCTACTATCTCAGAGTCAAGTCCATATTTAGTGCTAAACTCACGGAAACCATCGGTATCCATAAAAGCTTTAACACAATCAAACTTAGGGGTCATGCCTGACTCCTTACCTTCATCGAGATCCCAATCTTCAGAGTTGCGTTTAATTCTTTCCAATAAATCCCATTTGAAGTCAATAGTGTTCATCATATAAGAGCCAGAACAAGAAGTATCGAGCATGGAGCGACTATTAAGAGAAAGCCGACAATAAAATTTTTGAATGATCATTTCTCTTGAGAGCTCATGACTGGGGCATGAATATAACATTGACTTAAGACTCCCCCAAGCTTGAGCGATGCTTTCTCCTTCGTGAGGCCAGAAATTATAAATATAATTACAATCACGATGAACCTGGTGCATAGGGTAGAACTTCTGATGAAATTCCAACTTCAGACGATTATAGTTCCATGATCCCATATCATCACATAGCCTAATCCATGTCAATGCATCTCCCTCCAAAGATAAAGGGAAGACTTTCTTCTTGATAATATCCTCGTGTTGGGGAACGTATTATTTTAAAATTTTCCTACGATCACGCAAGATCTATCTACCAGATGTATAGCAACGAGAGGGAAGAGTGTGTCTACGTACCCTCGTAGACCGGGAGCGGAAGCGTCAAGTGACGCGGTTGATGTTGTCGAACTTCTTCGCGATCCAACCGATCAAGCACCGAACGTACAGCACCTCCGTGTTCAGCACACGTTCAACTTGATGACGTCCCACGAGCTCTTGATCCAGTTGAGCTTCACGGGAGAGTTTCGTCAGCACGACGGCGTGGTGACGGATATGATGTGTTCACCGGCGCAGGGCTTCGCCTAAGCTCCGCGACGGTATGACCGAGGTGTGATTCTGTGGAGGGGGGCACCTCACACGGCTAAAACAATTCAACTTGTGTGTCTTTGGGTGCCCCCCTGCCCCCGTATATAAAGGAGCAAGGGAGGGAGGCCGGCCAACTCCTCCTGGTGCGGCTAGGGAAGGAGTCCTACTAGGAATAGGATTGCAGTCCTATTCCTAGTAGGATTCACCAAAAGAAAGAAGAGGGAAAGGAATAGGAGAGGTGGCGCCCCCCCCCCCCCCCCAATCCTAGTCCAACTAGGAACCCTAGGTGGGGGCGCCGGCCAGCCCTATGGGCTGCCTCTCTCTTTCCCTTCAGGCCCACTATGGACCATCCCCTCTCGTAGGGGGTTCCGGTAACCCCCTCCGGCAATCCCGTTAAATCCGAAACTTTTCCGGAACACTTCCGTTGTCCGAATATAGCCGTCCAATATATCAATCTTTATGTCTCGGACATTCCGAGACTCCTCGTCATGTCCGTGATCTCATCCGGGACTCCGAACTACCTTCGGTACATCAAAACTCATAAACTCATAATACCGATCGTCATCAAACGTTAAGCGTGCGGACCCTACGGGTTCGAGAACTATGTAGACATGACCGAGACTCATCTGCGGTCAATAACCAATAGCGGAACCTGGATGTTCATATTGGCTCCTACATATTCTACGAAGATCTTTTATCGGTCAAAACCGCATAACAACATACGTTGTTCCTTTTGTCATCGGTATGTTACTTGCCCGAGATTCGATCGTCGGTATCTCTATACCTAGTTCAATCTCTTTACCGGCAAGTCTCTTTACTCGTTCCGTAACACATCATCTCGTGACTAACTCATTAGTCTTTTGCTTGCAAGGCTTATTGTGATGTGTGTTACCGAGAGGGCCCAGAGATACCTCTCCGACACTCGGAGTGACAAATCCTAATCTTGATCTATGCCAACACCACGAATACTTTCGGAGACACCTGTAGAGCATCTTTATGATCACCCAGTTACGTTGTGACGTTTGATAGCACACAAGGTGTACCTACGGTATTCGGGAGTTGCATAATCTCATAGTCATAGGAACATATATAAGTCATGAAGAAAGCAATAGCAGTAAAACTAAACGATCATAGTGCTATGCTAACGGATGGGTCTTGTCCATCACATCATTCTCCTAATGATGTGATCCCGTTGATCAAATGACAACTCATGTCTATGGCTAGGAAACATAACCATCTTTGATCAATGAGCTAGTCTAGTAGAGGCATACTAGGGACATACTATTTTGTCTATGTATCCACACATGTACTAAGTTTCCGGTTAATACAATTCTAGCATGAATAAAAGACATTTATCATGATATAAGGAAATATAAAATAACAACTTTATTATTGCCTCTAGGGCATATTTCCTTCACCTCGGGCATACCTGCAAGCTTAAACAATCTACAAACTTCATCCACATAGATTAGATGTAAATCGGGATGCAGTGTTCCGTCTCCTGTAAAGGGATTTTCAAGCAGTTTCTCTACCATATCCAAAGGAATCTCAAAGCAAACATTTTCAATAGGTGCAGTAGGTTGAGGAGCAACTCTTTGCTCTTCTGTTCGGGGTGAAGATATCCCGAACAAGCTCCTCAAAGGATTTTGAGCTATAGTAACAAGTGACAATAAATTTCAGCACACTATATTTTTTTCTTACCAAATACCACTTACCAAAGGCGCTTCACTCCCCGGCAACGGCGCGAGAAAAGAGTCTTGATGACCCACAAGTGTAGGGGATCTATCATAGTCCTTTCGATAAGTAAGAGTGTCCAACCCAACGAGGAGCAGAAGGAAATGATAGGCAGTTTTCACCAAGGTACTTTCTGCAAGCACTAAAATTATAGTTAATAGATAGTTTTGTGATAAGATAATTGGTAGCAAGTGACAAAAGGTAAAAGTAAATAAGGTGCATCAAGGTGGCCCAATCCTTTTTGTAGCAAAGGACAAGCCCGGACAAACTCTTATATAAAGTAAAGCGCTCCCGAGGACACATGGGAATTATCGTCAAGCTAGTTTTCATCACGATCATCTGATTCACGTTCGGTACTTTGATAATTTGGTATGTGGGTGAACCGGTGCTTGGGTGCTGTCCTTACTTGGACAAACCTCCCACTTATGATTAACCTCTAATGCAAGCATCCGCAACTACAAAAGAAGTATTAAGGTAAACCTAAGCATAGCCTGAAACATATGGATCCAAATCAGCCCCTTACGAAGCAATGCATAAACTAGGGTTTAAGCTTCTGTCGCTCTAGCAACCCATCATCTACTTATTACTTCCCAATGACTTCCTCTAGGCCCAAATAATGGTGTAGTGTCATGTAGTCGACGTTCACATGACACCACTAGAGGAGATACAACATACATCTCATCGAAATATCGAACGAAGACCAAACTCACATGACTACTAATAGCAAGACTTCTCCCATGTCCTCAGGAACAAAAGTAACTACTCACAAGACATAATATTGTTCATGATCAGAGGGGTATTAATATGCATAATGGATCTGAACATATGATCTTCCACCAAATAAACAAACTAGCATCAACTACAAGGAGTAATCAACACTACTAGCAACCCACAGGTACCAATCCGAGGTTTGGGTACAAAGATTGGATACAAGAGATGAACTAGGGTTTGAGAGGAGATGGTGCTAGTGAAGATGTTGATGAAGATAGCCCTCCCCAAGATCGGAGAGTTGTTGATGGTGACAGCGGTGACGATTTCCCCCTCCCGGAGGGAAGTATCCCCGGCAGAACAGCTCTGCTGGAGCCCTAGATTGGTTTCCGCCTCGGTTCCGCCTCGAGACGGCGGCGTCTGATCCCGAAAGCCTCCTTATGATTTTTCTAGGTCAAAACACCTCATATAGGAGAAGATGGGCGTCGGGGGCCTTCCGGCTGGCCCATGAGGCAGGGGGCGCACCCTGGGAAGGGGGCGCGCCCCCACCCTCGTGGACAGTCGGTGGCCCCCCCTCGTGGACTTCCTTCACCAGATATTTTTTATATTTTCTGAAACGGCGTTCTGTTGAGTTTCAGGGCTTTTGGAGTTGTGCAGAATAGGTT
The DNA here is from genome assembly GCA_902687465.1 of Secale cereale. Classification (NCBI taxonomy): domain Eukaryota; kingdom Viridiplantae; phylum Streptophyta; class Magnoliopsida; order Poales; family Poaceae; genus Secale; species Secale cereale. The sequence continues at coordinate 192,265,682 of LR738711.1, forward strand.
TCCAGAGTTTGCTCCTTTTCCAGCCCAGAATTCCAGCTGCCGGCATTCTCCCTCTTCATGTAAACCTAGTAAAATAAGAGAGAAAATGCATAAGTATTGTGACAAAACATGTAAAAACAACCCATAATGCAATAAATATCAACATATAAGCATGATGCAAAATGGACGTATCAGAATACAACGCAAGCTTGAGAAGTAGCAAGAAGAATTACTGGCGCCGTTGCCAGGGAGATCTATGCAAAAGTCATATACCAAGTACCTATCACAAACCATTATCCCTCGCACTACATTATTTGCCTCTCGTTTTCCTCTCCCCCACTTCACCTTTGCCTTTTTCCCGTTCACCTTTTTGTTTGCTTGTGTTGCCATGTGCCTTCTATTAGCTTGCATCTTTGCTTGTTATTAATCTATTGTTATGGATCACCTTAAAGTGTTCTACTTGGATAATTTTCGATTCTTATGCTCTTGTGGTGAAACCCGAACTAGCCTAGTTGATGGGAAATCTATAGATGAGCATGCTCATTTTGTGCGTCATCGTTTGTCTGAAAAGGGGAGACTCTTATGGGATCAAATAAACAGATTGCTGTGTTATGCTTGGAATCTTTGTGAAATTTATGATTTTACTTGTTGCTCTAAGAATCCTAAAAAACACCTCCCCTACCTATGTGAGTTTAATGATAATGAAATCTTATCTTCTTATGCAAAGGGTGTTTATAGTTACTATGACATTGAACAAATTGAAGAATTTGTTGCTTTTAAAGGTGCTTATGAAGTTGCTTCTTTGATTGAAAAGTATCATATTACTCTCTACGAATCTGAAATTTTTGACATACGCAAATATTGCTTTGAAAACTATGCTCATAATGTCTATGTCAAAGAATTTATTGAAAGAATGACCGCTGCTTTGAAAGAAAATAATGATATGCATGAATCTATAGATAATTATGATTCACATGATTTGATTGAAATATCCCTTGATGAACATGACGCTTGCTATCCTTGTAGCCATGATGCCAATATTTATGAAGATGAATTTGCTATAGTTCCTTACGTTAAACATGAGATCGTTGCTATTGCACCCATACTTGATAGTTCCTTCGATGAAAAGCATGATTACAATGATGTTATTATAAATTTTGTTAATGTAAATTGTGTTAATGATTTGCAAAACCTCAAGCTTGGGGATGCTAGTCTTGCTATGACTACTATTTGTTGCAATGATCATGATTGGGGTGATGCTTCTGATACGTCCAACACGTATCTATAATTTCTGCTTGCTCCATGCCTCTTTTGTGTGATATTGCTATGATATTTATGCACTTCCATACACTTTTGATCATATTTGGACTAACCTATTAACTCAGTACACCACAGTGCCAGTTCCTGTTTTCTGCTGTTTTTCTATTTCAGGTTTCCCCCATATTAAAAGTGCTCCAAAAATTCCTGGAAAAATACAGGAAATATCAGCGTACAGGAAGCTTCGAGAAAAACCAAAGCGGGGCCAGAGGGGAACCAGGAGTGGCCCAGGCGGCCACCTGGCGCGGCCCCACCCCTGGCCGCGCCAGGGGGGCGCCTGGGGCCCCGGCTCCGTCTCTGGTGACCCCCCCTTCGCATATATATTCCTCCCGTCGCGGAAACCCTGATTCCAGAATCCTTTTCTCCAGAAGCGATTCCGATCTCCGCCGCCATCGCCACCAAGTGTCGGAGGACCAGAATTCCTGTGTCGGCATCCTACCGGGACGGGGAAGTGCCCCCGGATTCATCTCCATCGACGTTGCTTCCTCCCTCCATGATGCGGGAGTAGTTCCTCCTCGGGGCTGAGGTTTCTACCAGTAGCTATGTGGTCAATTCTCTCTCCCATGATGTGATCTTCGTTGTGATCATAGGCTATGTTAATCTAGGGTGATCCCATGATATTTCCCCTTCCTCTATGTATTGGATTGATATACTCACTTGTCTTTATCTAGTATAATCCCCGAGACCAAGGTGACAGCGGTCTATTGGACATGGATTAGAAGAATATTTTCATGAGTGATTTCCTCTTTTGTGTGTTGATTGAAGATTGAGAGTCTCTTGGTGCTTGTCTTTGACTATCCTTGAGATATGTTGTGGTGATTGTGGTACTCTCTTTGGATGGCCGCGGTGACATTGGGAAATCCATAGATTGAGAACTACGAACTTAGAGGTGTGCTTTTGTAGCCCTACATAATTCTCGTCCTCTCTTGACCACAAAGGAATGACCTCCGAGTGCGTCTCCATTGCATGTTTTATGGGAAATATCTATCTTAATGTTGTTGGGAAGTATGATCCCTAGGCCTTGTTTCCACCATTGCAATACCATTTGTGCTCACGTTTACCACTTGTTTGCTTGCTGCACTTTTTATTACAGATTTATATTACTTTGCTTTGCCACTCCTATCATCCATATTTTACCATCTCTTCGCCGAACTAGTGCACCTATACAACTCCTAGTTGTATTAGGTGTGTTGGGGACACAAGAGACTTTTTGTATCTTAGTTGCAGGGTTTCTTGAGAGAGACCATCTTCAGCCTCTACTTCCCTGAGTTCGATAAACCTTAGGTCATCCACTTGAGGGAAATTGCTGCTGTCCTACAAACCTCTGCGCTTGGAGGCCCAACATAGTCTACAAGAATAGAAGCGTGTGTAGACATCAAGCTATTTCTGGCGCCGTTGCCGGGGAAGTAAGTGTTTGAAGGTATATCTTTAGATCTTGCAATTAAATCTTTTCGTTTCTTGTTTTTAGTTTCACTAGTTATGTTTATGGAAAACCGCACTCTTAGTTCGCTGCTTGGGGAAGGCCGCTTTACCACACCCGTGGTAGAGAAGTTTCCTCCACCTACTGAATGTATCCCGTTCCAAATACCACTTGGGATAATTGAAATAATTAGGAATGATTATTATGATGGGATAGTCAATCCTAGTATTCATTTGTTGAAACTTACAAAACTTTGTGAGTTGTTTAAGATTTCAGGTTGGACAAGAGATGGAGTCATGAGGAAATTATTTGCCTTGTCACTGAAAGGAAAAGCATTGGAATGGTATAGGATACTAGATGACTCTCACCTGGTGGATTGGGAAGAGATCCAGTCTCTCTTTTACTCCAAGTTTTATCCTCTTCATGAAGTCCATGAGAATAGGAATTATGTTTATAATTTCTATCCTCATGATGGATAGAGCATAGCTCAAGCTTGGGGGAGACTGAAAACGTTAATGCTAAAATGTCCTAACCATGGGATCCCCAAAGATATGATTATTACTAATTTCTATGCGAGGCTCTCTCGACAGGATAAAGATTTGCTCGATGCTTCCTCTATGGGTTCTTTGCAAGGCTCTCTCGACAGGATAAAGAATTCAACGCAACACTGAAGATTGGGAGATCGACAAAGGTAAAGAGTCAGGTATAATTTATGAGTATGATTGCATTAAGTCCTTTGTTGAAACTACAAGTTTTAATAAGTTTAGTGCTAAGTTTGGGCTTGATTCTCAACTCCTTGTTGATTTCCTCAAATCTTTTGCTTCACATCTTAATATGCCTAAGGAGGATTGGATCAAGCATCATGAACCTTTTAAAGATATTTGCAAAGAAAATGAAATTGTTCATGATGATTGCAACATGCATGATCCAATTCCTAAAAATGAAGTTTTATATAAGCATGTTAATTTTTGTGGTGTGGATAGACCTTGTGAAAGGCCTATGATTGAAGAAGAGAAGTATTGTAAGCAACATAAGCATGAAAGAACAATCACTTGGGTCAAAGATTTAAATGAAATTGCTAGAGAATTGTGTGACCTTTATCCTTTTACTTGTGAACTTTGCAGTATAGAGGGTCACTTTAATTTTAAATGCATGCACTTTCAAAACATAACTGTTAACCAGTTGTGTGATAACATGATCACCCCTGATCTTTATGATGAGCTTATGTTATTTTTGATGTGTAAAGAGTTATCAGAAAAGACTTCTTGGCTAGATGTTAATGCCATAGGAATAAAAAACACTTTGCAAAATTGCCATCTCTATTTTGTTGTTAATTGCCATAAAAATGATTACATAAGAAAGATTAGAAAGGCGGGAACTTTACCAAAGTATCAAAATGTCTCTTATATTTCTGCTAATAAAAAGGAGAGTTTCTCCCAAGTTTCCCCTATTGTTTCTAATGATAAACCAGGATATGTGGAGAAGCTTCATCTCCAACCACTCCCTCCTAAGGTGAAGAAGAAGAAAAAGAAGAGGATGAGGAAGAGGACCAAGAAGGAAGAAGAATGGGTATCAACCTGGCCTGAGCATATCCCTCCCATCAACTTTTATCCTAACGGTTGTAAGTTTAAAGAAGAAGGTGAAGTTTATTGCCTTAATTATCATCTTGATGATACGTCCGTAGGTACTATTGAAGATGATTTTGATTATGATATGCATGTTACTTATTGTGATTGGGAAAATGATGATAATGCTACTTATGATGTTGAAAATCTTTTTGGTACCAACTCTGAAAGTGATGATATGGAAAGCTCTAAGCTTGGGGATGATAGGATTGCAAATACTTTACCCACTAGTGATGTGATAATTGATAATTCTTTTGCTAGTAAGAATAAAGACAACATGTTTACAAATATAGTTGCTAGCAATGATAATGCTCTTCTCTACTATGATGATGTTATAAGTCCAATCTATAGTGATTATAAAGGTACCTATGACATAAGGAGAAATTATCCTTATGAAACTTGTCATAATCATGGAGGGAATCACTCCCTTGTTGAACACCATCTTCCTAATACACAATTAATCTATAGTGTTCAAGTTGTTTATGATAGTCCTACTTCCACTATTACCAATGAGAAAGATTATGCTTATGTGGAGAGTAAGAGTACCTTTTTGCATGTGGATCATGGTAACAATGCTTTATGTGATGCTTATATTGTTGAGTTTATTCGTGATCCCACTGAAAATTATTATGAGAAGGGAACATATGCTTATAGATATTTCAATAATATCAAGTTCCCTCTCTTTATGTTGAAGGTTTTGAAGCTGCACTTGTTTTGTCTTCCTATGCTTATTGCTTTGTGCTTCAATGAATTATTCTATTGCAATATTCATATGCATAGGAAGCATGTTAGGCTTAAATGTGTTTGGTATTTGCTTCTTGATGCTCTCTTTTTTTCTTCAACTCTTATTCCTACGAGAGCATCATTAAAGTCTTAAGCCTATCTTTACGGCTATAAAGAAAGAGCTCTAGGGAGACAACCCTTGTTATCTTTGCTTTCAGTTTGTTCTTTCAGTTTTTAATGGTCTTGATGTTTGTTACTACTGTAGCAACATCATAGTATCTTTATTTTTCAGCTTTGTGCCAAGTTTAGCCTCCGATTGCAAGAAAGTTCAAAAGTTGTGACGTGCTGTCCAGAAAACAGATTCTGTCCTTGGACAGAAAAATTTGAAAAAAATCACCAGATCATCTTTTTGTTCTGAATTTTTTTGAGAACGTGCTCTATACAATTGACTTTCGAGCGTCTGTTCTGAGTTTTTTTATTTGAGTTGCAGAAGTGCCCCGAAACAATTATTTACTACCTGCTGGTCTGTTTTTCACAGATTCTGTCCTGTTTTGCCTTTTCTTCGTTTTGCAAACCTTGAGCTTGCTTTTTCTTTGCAAAAATCTTTTGGCCATCTTGAGAAACAGTAGCTCTTCAAGATTATCTTTATTTCTAGTAGGGAAAAATTATTTTATTGTGGGTACTAACCTCGCTAATCAGATTATGATGAGTTATGTATGAAGGGATTTTTCAAGTTTGCGAGGGAAGATGATAAAAGAATATTCAGGAGGGTCAAACGCTCAAGCTTGGGGATGCCCCCATGCACCCCCAAGAAATATTCAAGAAGACTCAAGCGTCTAAGCTTGGGGATGCCCCCATGCATCCCCTTCTCCATCAACAATTATCAGTTCGTCTTTCGTTCCACTATAATTATCACTTCATGTGTTATGTGCTATGCTTGGAGCGTCTTGCTCTTAGTTTCCTTTTTAGTTTTCTTTAGCTTTGCTTGCTGTTCATAACAAGTTAGAACCCAGCTTTCTTTGTGTGGGAAGAGAAACACGCTCCACTTCAACCTAGAACACAACATAGGATTTTCATGCTTATCTTTGCTGTGTGTGTTCTTTGTCTTTCCATAGCTGCTGTCATGTTTAGCTCTTAGTTTTCATGCTTTTCTTTTTAAAAGAGCTTTTGTTTAGTTGGTTGCTGAACTCTCTTGAGTTTTCATGTTTATCTTGTTAAGAGAGTTTGCCTGTTGCACTGAGTTGTGTGTCTTAACTTAAAGAAGGTAACTGAGGTTGCTATTTAATTTTAGTAGTAACTTGCAATAGTTTTGAGGTATTGCCATGAGTAATGTCTGAACTTTTGGTGTCAAGAGCTTTAGCCTATTAGTGATAGATGTCATATTTTGGGCAATCCGTGTTTATTTTCGAAAACCTACAAAATAGTTGAGAACTTTAGCTACTAAATGGATCACTAATCTTTGGAGGGATCGAATATTAGAGTACACTCACGTACCATGAGCCGAGGATGCGCAAGGATAACCAAACCCCCATACACTCCTCCTCGGGGTACTTGTCTCTTTGTGAACCTCCTAATTAGATTGAGAGTTACCGATAATAAGTGCATGAGTTCTTCGGACTAATGTGAGTATTCGAAGGTTGACACTTCCACCTACCCATATTTTTCTAGCCTCTTCGGTACCGTGCATTGCCCTTTCTCACCTCGAGAGTTGGCGCATACTTCGCCGGTGCATCCAAATCCTTGGCATGATACGCTCTGTCATCATAAGCCTCATTATATCCTTCCTCAAAACAGCCACCATACCTACCTATCAAGGCATTTCTATAGCCTTTCCGAGATACATTGCCATGCAACATCCATCTTCTCATGACTTGATCTTCATGTCATACATGTTTTTTGCTTGATCAATGAGCCGCATGCTAGTTGGGCCTTGCCCTAATCATTGCTACATGACGCGCTAGTATCATTGCATATCCTGCTACACTGGCAGAGGCATACGTTTGCATACATCATGATAGTTTCATTTTCTTTATGTTGAGTACTTTTGTAAAGTGTGAAAGATCTTCTATACTTCTTGTAATTTGTAGAGTGTTGCCCCTAAAGTGAGGAAAAGATCCCAAAGAGGACAAAATCAAAAGATCCCAAAGAGGACAAATGAGAGTTAAATAGAAAGAGCCGTGGAGGCCACAAAAAATAAAAATAAATAGAAAAAAGAGAAAAAGAAATAAAAAGAGAGAAGGGGGCACACTACTATTCCTTTTGAGAGATCCACACTCGTACTCCATCTTATACCTTGTACTCCATAGAGATTATCATTCATGCATATAGCTATGTGGGGACCTTCACACTATAGAACTTGGCTTGTATATTCCAATGATGAGCCTCCTCAAAAGAGCTCTAGGTCTTCTTGAGCAAGCAAGTTGGATGCACCCCCACTAGTTCCATTGGAGAGCTTACCTTAGCTCATATGTGCATCCGTTGCATGGCAATCCCTACTCCTCACATCATATCTATCATTTGGCTTTCTCTCGCCTATGATTGTCCTCATTGATGTCAGCCTTTCACACCTTTTTTGTCTTCCCCCTCCATCATTTTTTTCTTTTTCCCATCCTAAGTGTCAACTTTCTTGCTTACGCTCATCCATTGCATGAGTGCTCAAAATATCGAAAGGGAATGGATCATTTTGACTTGTACCTGGCTGTTGGTCTGGGGATGAGTCAAGATAAGATTCCAAACAAGACCAAGTGTGAAACTTTAGTAGATTAAGTTCTCAACAATACAAAAACTATGTTTTACTCTCTCGTATATCCCTATCCCCTTTCTTGCACGCAAACACCATTTGGAGACATTCGACTCACGGACAGCGAGAGCTCTTGCACCTTTATGTTCTTATGTTGCTTGTTACAATGCTAATATAGACTCTTGCTTGTTATGACTTGAATTGAATTACATGCCTTGATTGCTTTACTTAAAAAGTTCTTATATGGTTGATAGCATGTCACCACAGAAATTATGCTTGTTATCATTTACCTACTCGAGGACGAGCAGGAATTAAGCTTGGGGATGTTGATACGTCCAAAACGTATCTATAATTTCTGCTTGCTCCATGCCTCTTTTGTGTGATATTGCTATGATATTTATGCACTTCCATACACTTTTGATCATATTTGGACTAACCTATTAACTCAGTGCCCCACAGTGCCAGTTCCTGTTTTCTGTTGTTTTTCTATTTCAGGTTTCCCCCATATTAAAAGTGCTCCAAAAATTTCGGGACAAATACAGGAAAAATCACCGTACAGGAAGCTTCGAGAAAAACCAAAGCGGGGCCTGAGGGGAGCCAGGGGTGGCCCAGGCGGCCACCTGGCGCAGCCCCACCCCTGGCCATGCCAGGGGGGCGCCTGGGGCCCCGGCTTCGCCTCTGGTGACCCCCCTTCGCATATATATTCCTCCCGTCGCGGAAACCCTGATTCCAGAACCCTTTTCTCCAGAAGCGATTCCGATCTCCGCCGCCATCGCCACCAAGTTTCGGGGGACCAGAATTCCTGTGACGGCATCCTGCCGAGACGGGCAAGTGCCCTCGGATTCATCTCCATCGACGTTGCTTCCTCCCTCCATGATGCGGGAGTAGTTCCTCCTCGGGGCTGAGGTTTCTACGAGTAGCTATGTGGTCAATTCTCTCTCCCATGATGTGATCTTCGTTGTGATCATAGGCTATGTTAATCTAGGGTGATCCCATGATATTTCCCCTTCCTCTATGTATTGGATTGATGTACTCACTTGTCTTTATCTAGTATAATCCCCGAGACCAAGGTGACAGTGGTCTATTGGACATGGATTAGAAGAATATTTTCATGAGTGATTTCCTCTTTTGTGTGTTGATTGAAGATTGAGAGTCTCTTGGTGCTTGTCTTTGACTATCCTTGAGATATGTTGTGGTGATTGTGGTACTCTCTTTGGATGGCCGCGGTGACATTGGGAAATCCATAGATTGAGAACTACGAACTTAGAGGTGTGCTTTTGTAGCCCTACATAATTCTCGTCCTCTCTTGACCACAAAGGAATGACCGCCGAGTGCGTCTCCATTGCATGTTTTATGGGAAATATCTATGTTAATGTTGTTGGGAGTTGCCACTAGTGAAAGTATGAAGCCTAGGCCTTGTTTCCACCATTGCAATACCATTTGTGCTCACGTTTACCACTTGTTTGCTTGCTGCACTTTTTATTACAGATTTATATTACTTTGCTTTGCCACTCCTATCATCCATATTTTACCATCTCTTCGCCGAACTAGTGCACCTATACAACTCCTAGTTGTATTAGGTGTGTTGGGGACACAAGAGACTTTTTGTATCTTAGTTGCAGGGTTGCTTGAGAGAGACCATCTTCAGCCTCTACTTCCCTGAGTTCGATAAACCTTAGGTCATCCACTTGAGGGAAATTTCTGCTGTCCTACAAACCTCTGCGCTTGGAGGCCCAACATAGTCTACAGGAGTAGAAGCGTGTGTAGACATCAGCTTCTTATGATCTTGGAAACTTATTTAAGCCCCATGATTTATATGAGAGTGATAATAATGTTTGCAATAATATTGAAAGTGGGTTTGGAAGAGTGTCAACTTTAGATCCCACATATTTGGAGAATATTCAATCTTATGAAATTTTTGATAAAAGTGGGTTTGGAGAGGTCAGGACTTTAGTTAATGTTAATCCCACTATTTTGGAAGAGTGTCGACTTCGCATGCATGTGGATCGTGTTGAGAATATGTTTTGTGATAGCTATATTTTTGAATTTGCTTATGATCCTACATGCAATTATTATGAGCGAGGAAAATATGGTTGTAGAAATCTTCATGTTACTAAACTACCTCTCTTCATGTTGAGATTGATCTTGTTTCTTTCTTCTTCCTTGCAAATGTTAGATCTTGCTTGTCTTGCTAATTTTTTTTCGTATAAAATGCCTATGCATAGGAAGCATGTTAGACTTATATGTGTTTGTCACATGTTCTATGATGCTCTCTAATTTGTGCTTCAAGTCTTTACTTTCATGTGAGCATCATTAAAGTTATCTATGACTAGCTAGGGGCGTTAAACGATAGCAGTTATTGGGAGGCAACCCAATTTTATTTTCTTTTATTTTGCTTCTGTTTAGGAATAAATATTGCATCTACCTTCTGTTTAGATGTGGTTTTGTGTTTTAATTAGTGTTTGTGCCAAGTAGAACCTTTGGGAAGACTTGTGTGAAGTTTATGCGATCATGCTGTAAACAACAGAAACTTTTGCGCTCACGAGATTACCTATCAATTTTTACTGGAAAGTGCTTTTTAGTTGATTCTTTTGGAAGATGATTAATATACAAATTCCTCACGTCCACCAATTTATTTTAATTTTTTTAGAGTTACAAAAGTATTCGAAAGTTACAGATTACTACAGAATGTTCTGTTTTTGACATATTCTGTTTTTCGTGTGTTGTTTGCTTATTTTGATGAATCTATGAGTAGTATCGGGTGGTATGAATCATGGAGAAGTTGGAATACAGTAGGTTTAACACCAATATAAACAAAGAATTAGTTCATTACAGTACCTTTAAGTAGTGGTTTGTTTTTCTTATACTAACGGAGCTCACGAGATTTTTGGCTAAGTTTTGTGTTGTGAAGTTTTCAAGTTTTGGGTAAGGATTCGATGGACTATGGAATAAAGAGTGGCAAAAGCCTAAGCTTGGGGATGACCAAGGCACCCCAAGGTAAATTTAAAGGACAACCAAAAGCCTAAGCTTGGGGATGCCCCGGGAAGGCATCCCCTCTTTCGTCTTCATCTATCGCTAACCTTACTTGAGACTATATTTTTATTCACCACATGATATGTGTTTTGCTTGGAGCATCATGTATGATTTGAGTATATGATTTTTAGTTTGCCACAATCATCCTTGATGGACACACCTTTTGAGAAAGTTAAATATTATTTAGAATTTATTAGAATACTCTATGTGCTTCACTTATATCTTTTGAGCTAGATAGTTTTGCTCTATGTGCTTCACTTATATCTTTTAGAGAACGGTGGTGGTTTATTTTGTAGAAATTATTGATCTCTCATGCTTCACTTATATCTATTTGAGAGTCTCTTACAATAGCATGGTAATGTGCTTTGGTTATAAAACTAGTCCTAATATGATCGGCATCCAAGATGAGTATAGTAAAGACTTTCATACAAGTGCATTGAATATTATGAGAAGTTTGATACTTGATGATTGTTTTGAGATATGAGGATGGTGATATTAGAGTCATGCTAGTGGAGTAATTATGAATTTGAGAAACACTTGTGTTAAAGTTTGTGATTCCCGTAGCATGCACGTATGGTGAACCGTTATGTGATGAAGTTGGAGCATGATTTATTTATTGAGTGTCATCGTTTGTGTGGAGGCCGGGATCGCGTGATGGTTAACTCCTACCGACCCTTCCCTAAGGAGCATGCGTTGAATACTTTGTTTTGATAACTCTTAGATTTTTGCAATAAGTATATGAGTTCTTTATGACTAATACTGAGTCCATGAATTAGACGCACTCTCACCGTTCCACCTGCAAGCCTCTCTTGTACCGCGCAACTTTCGCCGGTACCATACACCCACCATATAACTTCCTCAAAACAGCAACCATACCTACCTATCATGGCAATTCCATAGCCATTCCGAGATATATTGCCATGCAACTTTCCACCGTTCCGTTCATATGACACGCTTCATCATTATCATTCACATAGAGTCATATTTTGTTGTAGCTCCGAGTTGTAATCTTTGAGTTGTAAGTAAATAAAAGTGTGATGATCTTCATTATTAGAGCATTGTCCCGTGTGAGGAAAAAAAGAGAAAGGCCAAAAAAGGAGATGGCCCAAAAAAGGAGGGGGGCTAAAAAAATCCCCTCAAAAAAAAGAGAAGGGACAATGCTACTATCATTTTCCACACTTGTGCTTCAAAGTAGCACCATAATCTTCATAATAGAGAGTCTCTTGTTTTGTCACTTTCATATACTAGTGCGAATTTTCATTATAGAACTTGGCTTGTATATTCAAATGCCCTAGGTCTTCATGAGCAAGCAAGTTGGATGCACACCCACTTAGTTTCTTTTGTTGAGCTTTCATACACTTATAGCTCTAGTGCATCCGTTGCATGGCAATCCCTACTCACTCACATTGATATCTATTGATGGGCATCTCGATAGCCCATTGATACGGCTAGTTGATGTGAGACTATCTTCTTCTTTTGTCTTCTCCACAACCACCACTCTATTCCACATAGTGCTATATCAATGGCTCACGCTCATGATTGCGTGAAAGTTGAAAGGTTTGAAAGAATTAAAGTGTGAAACAATTCCTTGGCTGAAACCGGGGTTGTGCATGATTTAAATATTTTGTGTGATAAAGATAGAGCATAGCCAGACTATATTATTTTGTAGGGATAACTTTCTTTGGCCATGTAATTTTGAGAAGACATGATTGCTTTGTTAGTATGCTTGAAGTATTATTATTCTTATGTCAATATAGACTTTTGTCTTGAATCTTTCGGATCTGAACATTCATGCCACAATAAAGAGAATTACATTAAGAATTATGTTGGTTAGCATTCCACATCAAAAATTCTGTTTTTATCATTTACCTACTCGAGGACAAGCATGAATTAAGCTTGGGGATGCTTGATACGTCTCCAACGTATCTATAATTTTTTATTGTTCCATGCTATTATATATTCTGTTTTGGATGTTTAATGGGCTTTGTTATACACTTTTATATTATTTTTGGGACTAACCTACAAACCCAAGGCCCAGTGCAAATTTCTGTTTTTTTTCCTATTTCAGTGTTTCGCAGAAACCTTCAGGAGAGTTCTTTTTGGAACGATATCTTCACGAGAGACTTGGAGTACAAGTCAGAGAAGAAGAAACGAGGTGCCCACGAGGGGGCAGGGCGCGCTCAGGGG
>LR738711.1:192278765-192352639 GCA_902687465.1 Secale cereale
GGTAGGCGCACCCCCACCCTCGTGGGCCCCACGTTGCTCCACCGACGTACTTTTTCCTCCTATATATACCCATATAGCCTGAAAACATCGAGGAACATGAAGAAACCCTAATTCCACCACCGTAACCTTCTGTTCCATTGAGATCCCATCTTGGGGCCTGAGGGAGTCCTGGATCGGGGGGTCCTCAGGTGGCCGGACAAACTCCTGGTGGGCCGGGCTGGTGGGCCATGAAGATTATTATAGAAGATCATCTCTCGTATCCGGATAGGACTCCTGGATTCTTGTAATGGCAATTTTTAGGCTCGGGTGTAGATTTTCCTTCCTCTATAAGATGATATGTACAAACCCTAGGCCCCTATGGTGTGTATATAAACCGGAGGGTTTCGTCCATCGAGGCTAGAGAAGAATCATAACATCCTCGCAGGCTAGACCTAGGGTTTAGCCATTACGATCTCGAGGTAGATCAACTCTTGTGCACATATTCACTCATATTAATATAACATGAAGTAGGGTTTTACCTCGATCGAGAGGGACTGATCCTGGGTAAACATCGTGTCCCGTACCTCCTGTTACCATCGATCCTCAGACGCATAGTTCGGGACCCCCAACCCGAGATCCCCCGGTTTTGACACCGACATCAAGACCCATCCAGAGTTTTATTCACTCAACATGGAATGTTCTTTTCCTGCATCAGATTGCCATATGTCCCTTGTCAATAAGGGTTTACTACCAGGGGCTATAGTCAGCCCTGGTATATGTTGAAAAGACCGAACACCTATAGGGAGTGTTCGGCGTCCTGGATGTTTGCATTATATGCATCAGTTCCGAATCATGTCTTGGGTCAATAGTTGGGTTTCCTGGCTCCTGTGCTTACCCCTACGTTCCCGATTGTTCGGCTAGGGTGTAAAGGGAGAACTACTGCGATTGTATTTCTGGCTAGTCCAGTCAAGTACCTCAGTAGAGAAAGCCGATAACAGACTGTCATGATAAGCGAGAACCTGGTCTGCATACCGGTGACTTAGTTTTATACTACGATCGATAGAGATCTACCCCGTGTTATACGAAGGGTTGGTTCTTCGCCCAGCCAGGTGCAATTGGATACTTTATCCGCACAAGGGGCTAGTACTTAACCCCATTTCTCAAACTCCTACGACTAAGTGAAAGCAATAACGCTGCATAGTCTGATTGCCTGGTTCGCTCCGCATACACCTCCTATACGGACCAAGACGTTGGATAAAGAGTGTATTTGCATATGACCAAACACCCCAGTACTATGTACCTGGGGGCTGAAGTCGACGACTGGAAACTTTCAGATTTAGATAAACAGTCACACAGGAGGTAAAAAAAGACACTGATATTATAAATAATGCAAAAGTTATAAACACTGGATTCATAAGCATAGTCTTTACATCCGGATACAATTTATCGAAAACAACTTCTTTCGAACACTGGCCTTCTACAAGGCGGGCGCCGTCAATGACGTCCTCGAAGTACTTCTCTGGCTTGCGGTGCTCCTTGCCTGCGGGCGGGCCAGCAGTAGCTATATGCACCGCGTTCATCTTTGCCCAGGGCACTTTGACGCGAGTGAAGGCCAACCGAGCACCTTCTATGCAGGCCGAACTCATCAGTGCGTTGACTCGCGGACTCGCCTCGACGAGCCGCTTCACCAATCCGAAGTAACTACTTGGGATTGGCTCAGCGGGCCATAGCTAGACTATTAAGTCCTTGATGGCCAAACCCGCTATATTGTGCAGCTCGACCAACTGCTTCATCTGGTCGCTGAGGGGCACCGGATGTTTCGGCGCCTTGAACTGCGACCAAAATAGCTTTTCCGTGTTGTTCCCCATTTGGGCTCGGAAATACTGGGCAGCATCTGCGCTACTCCTCAAAAGATCAGCAAACACGCCTGGAGAACTCCACAATCGTGTCAGCCCAATATACTTCCGCCCTCCGAAGATGCTATGTAAGAGAAATATCTTACCAGATGCTATCTGTCGCGTTTGTTTGATTTCCTCACAAGCGCTACGCGCCTCGCCTCGCGTGTCCTAGGTAGACTTTATTGCCGCAGACAGCTCGGTCGCCTGCTCCGAGGCCTTCTTCTCTGATGCCTCACACTTAAGGATGGCATCTTGGAGCTCGACCTCGACTTCGGACACCCGAGATTTGTGCTTCTCGCACTCCGACTTTTCGGCCTCCAGATCAGCAGCCGCTTTATCACCGATCACCTTGTTCGCCTTGGCCTCCTCCTTGGCCTTCGCAACCTCGCCCTTGAGGGCCTCGAGCTCAGCGGCGCCAACTGTGTAATACAGAATACAATATTAGATTTTGTACTCATACTCAATCAATTAAGTCTTATTGACATTTAAAATTAAAAAAATCTGCATACCTTGCGTTTCATAAAAAACGCCGGTTGATGCGATCGAGGTCCGCATTGGCCACCTCGAGCTTCCGATTTAGTTCGGCAACCTCTATGTCCCGCGCAGTCGCCATAACTAAGGAAGCCTGCACAACAGTTCAGCTCTATAAGTATGCTATTCTAATGGATACTTCGTCTGATTCTTTTCAGAATCACACAAAGCATCATGGGCTACTGGTTATATATGTGTATTTAAAACAAATAAAATTTCTTCAAAGCATTACATTGCTTACCTCAAAGCCTATTAAAAGGCTGTTGAAGGCTTCATTCAGTCCGCCCTTGACGGACTGAATCTTCTTCATCACCGCACCCATCACGGTGCGGTGTTCTTCAATGACGAGAGCACTTTGCAGTGCCCCCTCCATAGAATCTGGCACCTCCAGATTAACTCCGGGTGCCTCCGTATCCTCCTCCGCTTGAGAAGCTGGATCTTCGAACCCTGGAGCTGTGCTAGGCTCCGAGACGGTGTTCGGTGGGACCCCGGACTGTTCGGGCCCCACGTCTTTGGTCTCCATGGGGGTCGTCTCCCCATGGTCAGTGGCGGCCGAGGTATTACCCTCGGCCGCCCTGTCTCCTGCCCCGCCCTCATCTCCTTGGGCGGAGAGAACCGCTGGGACGACACTTCGGTGTCCCTGCCGATTACGGGCGATGGAGCCCGGACTGGCGGGTCACTCTCCATCTCCCCAGGCGCCAGAGAGTTCCCCTCTGATGATGTAACATCGGGGTTTACACCGGGAGGGCTGTAGGTTAGCAGGAGAAAAATATTAAGTAAAATGCCATAAAAACTGAATAAACAAAGATGCATCACTTGAGTCCGGACTGACTTACGTCGTGGGCAGGGGTTTTCCCTAGGCTGCATCACATAGCTATGTTCGGATGAACTCGAACTATCTCCGAGCTTCAGCTTCCTCCGGGGCGCGACCATACCCGCGTCAACGACGGCCCCCCTCTTCCTCCCCCTGCCTTGCACAGGGGGCATTTCTTATTCCTCCTCTTCCTCCTCATCATTGATAACCCACAAGTGTTGGGGATCACAACAGTTTTCGAGGGTAAAGTATTCAACCCAAATTTATTGATTCGACATAAGGGGAGCCAAAGAATACTCTTAAGTATTAGCAGCTGAGTTGTCAATTAAACCACACCTGGAAACTTAGTATCTACAACAAGGTAATTTAGTAGCAAAGTAATATGGAAGTAACGATACCAACAATAAAAGTAAATATAGTGTTTTTGTAGTTTTTGTGACAGTAGCAGCGGAAAAGTAAATAAGCAACAAGCAATATGTGAAAATCTCGTAGGCATTGGATCGATGATGGAGAATTATGTCGGATGCGATTCGTCATGTAAAAGTTATAACCTAGGGTGACACAGAACTAGCTCCAGTTCATCAATGTCATGTAGGCATGTATTCCGAATATAGTCATACATGCTTATGGAAAAGAACTTGCATGCCATCTTTTGTCCTACCCTCCCGTGGCAGCGGGGTCCTAGTGGAAACTAAGGGATATTAATGCCTCCTTTTAATTGAGTACCGGACCAAAGCATTAACACATAGTGAATACATGAACTCCTCAAGCTACGGTCATCATCGGGAGTGGTCCCGATTGTTGTCACTTCGGGGTTGCCGGATCATAACAGATAGTAGGTGACTATTGATTTGCAAGATAGGAACAAGAACACACTTATATTCATGAAAACATAATATATTCAGATCTGAAATCATGGCACTCGGGCCCTAGTCACAAGCATTAAGCAGATCAAAGTCATAGCAACATCAATCTTAGAACATAGTGGATACTACGGATCAAACCCTAACAAAACTAACTCGATTACATGGTAAATCTCATCCAACCCATCACCACCCAGCAAGCCAACAACGGGATTACACACGCACGGCGGTGAGCATCATCGAATTGGTGATGGAGGAAGGTTGATGATGACGATGGCGACGATCTCCCCTCTCCGGAGCACCGAACGGACTCCAGATCAGCCCTCCCGAGAGAGATTAGGGTTTGGCGGCGGCTCAGTATCGTAAAACGCGATAAGACTGCATCTCTGATTTTTTTCTCCCCGAAAGTGAATATATGGAGTCGGGGTAGACGTCGGTGGAGCAACAGGGGGCCCACGAGGCAGGGGGCGCGCCCAGGGGGAGGGGGCGCGTCCCCACCCTCGTGGACAGGGTGTAGGCCCCCTGTCTTGGTTCTTTCCGCAGATATTTTTTATATATTCCGAAATAATTCTCCGTTGAATTTCAAGTCATTCTGAGAACTTTTATTTCTGCACAAAAATAACACCATGGCAATTTTGCTGAAAACAGCGTCAGTCCGGGTTAGTTCCATTCAAATAATGCAAGTTAGAGTCGAAAACAAAGGCAAAAGTGTTTGGAAAAGTAGATACGTTGGAGACGTATCTATCATCTTCCTCTGCCTCGTCAGGGAGAGAATGTGGAGGTCCTCGGGCTTCTTGCTCGCAGGACGGGGGTTGTTTCCGGCCACCTTGCCCTTTGACTTCTTGGGCTTGTTGGTCGGCGCCTTGTACGGCGCCGCAACCAGCATCGCCGTCAGTAGAGGCAGTGCTCGCTCTTCGGGCAAAGGCGCCGGACACTTAATCAAGGACGCCTTCTTCGTCCAGCTTTGTATATCACGTTAAATCCCGACTCCTATTATCATTAAATAAGGGGAAGGGTATGTGTTCGGCGAGGATCATTATTACCTCTATGGTGGAAACTTCAGTGCTGAAGCCCGCATCCTCATCCTCTTTGGGCCATTCCTTCTAGCTCTTGAAGAGGTGCTTCCAGATCTCTTTGTGCATAGAGCCGAAGAGATGCTTCAGCGGCTTGTCTCCCGCCAGATCAAACTCCCATAGGGAGGAATCCCGGCTTAGGAAAGGGAGAACGAGCCGGGTTAGCATCACCTGGATCATTGAGGTACCTGAGTGTGCGAACCCCAGTCCAAACCCTTCTTGGTCCAGGAGGTCAACCTCATTGGGGGTACGGATCTGAAAGCAGGTTCCGCCGCCCACTTGGTGTCGCGGGGTTCGGTGATATAGAACCATTCCTGCTGCCAGACCTTGTTCGTCTCCACGAACTAGCCCTTGGGCCAAGTTGCATTCGGGAGCTTGCTGATCATGGCGCCCCCGCACTCCGCGTGCTCCCCGTCAACCACCTTCGGCTTCACATTGAAGGTCTTAAGCCACATGCCGAAGTGTGGGGGATGCGGAGAAAGGCTTCACACATCACTATGAAAGCGGATATGTGAAGAATTGAGTTCGGGGCTAGATCATGGAAATCTAGCCCGTAGAAGAAAAAAAAAGACCCCGAACAAACGGGTGGAGTGGAAACCCTAGCCCCGTAACAAAATGAGAGGTGAAAACTACCCTCTCGCCCACCTTAGGAACGGGAGTCACCTGGCCCTTAGGGGGGGCACGGTGTGCGATGTTGCCAGCGAGATACCCCGCACTCCATAGATCCTCCACGGTCTTTTCAGTGACCGTGGAAGCGTCCCACTTGCCTCTGGCACCGGATCCAGCCATTGCTGGGAAGGGAAGTAGTGGTTGAGGCATGAGGAGTTGTGGGCGCAGGAGATGAGGGTATGAGGGCAAGGGAGATTGGAGAGCTCGAGCTTGAGGAAGACGTGGGGCTGATGAAAGGGATTGGAGTCCTTTTATAACACTGCGAATACAGAGCGTCCCCCAACTTAGCAATAAAACTCGCCGGTTCCGAAAGCGGACGTGTGTAATGCGTGGCGTGGGTGCTCACGTCACAATGATAAGAATCCCACAATAAGCGGGCACGATCTCTATTCTGGCGGGATGTGTCAATGAGGATATGCGTTGAAACGCGAAACTAGGACCAAATAAAATGGTTCGATGTGCTAGTGGGTTGGACGCGACGCTTCACCCAAAAGTTGTCAGTACAGACACATTATTCATTTTCTTTAAAAGCCTTGCCTTCGAGTCTAAGGGTTGTACTAATCTTGCAGAGCCGAACACAATCCATCTATTTGCAGAAGATATATACGGGAGGAGGAACCCACCTTGCAATGCCGAAGACAATACGGAAGCCGGACTCATTGCTATCGAAGATAGGTTCAGGAGCTACTGAGGGAGTCCTGGATCGGGGGGGGGGGGTCCTTAGGTGGCCGAACAAACTCCTGGTGGGCCGGACTGGTGGGACATGAACATTATTATTGAAGATCATCTCTCGTATCTGGATAGGACTCCTGGATTCTTGTAATGGCAATTTTTAGGCTCGGATGTAGATTTTCCTTCCTCTGCAAGATGATATGTACAAACCCTAGGCCCCTCTGGTGTGTATATAAACCGGAGGGTTTAGTCCATAGAGGCTAGAGAAGAATCATAACATCCTCACAGGCTAGACCTAGGGTTTAGACATTACGATCTCGAGGTAGATCAACTCTTGTACACATATTCACTCATAGTAATATAGCAGGAAGTAGGGTTTTAGCTCGATCGAGAGGGCCTGAACCTGGGTAAACATCGTGTCTCCTGCCTCCATATTGATCCTCAGACGCATAGTTCGGGACCCCTACCCGAGATCCGCCGGTTTTGACACCGACAGGGCCTGTACTGGAGCTCCACCAAAGGGGGCATCGATCATGGAGGGCTTCTACATCAACACCATAGCCTCTCTGATGAGTTGTGAGTAGTTTACCACAGACCTTCGGGTCCATAGTTATTAGCTAGATGGCTTCTTCTCTCTCTTTGGATCTCAATACAAAGTTCTCCTCGATCTTCGAGGAGATCTATTCGACGTAATCTTTTTGCTGTGTGTTTGCCGAGATCCGATGAATTGTGGGTTGATGATCAAGATTATCTATGAACAATAACGGATTCTTTTCTGAAATCTTTTATGTATGATTATAATATCCTTGCAAGTCCCTTCGAATTATTGGTTTGGTTTGGCCTACTAGATCTAAAGTTCTTGCAATGGGAGAAGTGCTTGGCTTTGGGTTCAATCTTGCGGTGTCCTTTCCCAGTGACAGTAGGGGCAGCAAGGCACGCATAGTATTGCTGCCATCTAGGATAAAAAGAAGGGGTTTATATCATATTTCTTGAGTTTATCCCTCTACATCATGTCATCTTTTTTAAGGCATTACTCTGTTCTTATGAACTTAATACTCTAGATGCATGCTGGATAGTGGTCGATGTGTGGTTTAATAGTTGTAGATGCAGAATCGTTCGGTCTACTTGTCACGGACGTGATACCTATATACAATGATCATGCCTAGATATTCTCAGAACTATGCGCTTTTCTATCAATTGCTCGATAGTAATTTGTTCACCTACCGTAGAATCCTGTTATCATGAGAGAAGCCACTAGTGAAACCTATGGCCCCCGGGTCTATCTTCATCATATTATTTTCCTTTCAACTAGTCAATTTCTGTTGCTGTTGCTTATTTGCTTTATTTACTTTCTTTTCTTATACCAAAAATACAAAAATATTATCTTATCCTATCTACCAGATCTCACTCTCGTAAGTGACTGTGAAGGAATTGAAAACCCCTTATCGCGTTGGCTGCGATGTTCTTATTTGTTTGTGCAGGTGCAAGGGACTCGCGCGTGGTCTCCTACTCGATTGATACCTTGGTTCTCAAAAACTGAGGGAAATACATACGCTACTATGCTGCATCACCCTTTCCTCTTCGAGGGAATACAACGCAAGCTCGAGAAGTAGCAAACTACATCGCATGGCAACGCGCGCGGCGCAACCAAATACATATGGCCCCTCCGACGTGATCGTGCGCACGCTCAACTGCTGGCAGAGCGCGCACAAAGGGAAGCGAGCAGAGCGCTCCGCGGTCGCCTCAACGGCGAGCAGCCATATATATATATATGTGCATATAGCAGTTGAACACACAAGGAAAAGCTTTCCACAAGACGAGCGCATCGACGGACGCAAGCAGAGCGCGCCACGGCGCCTAGCGGCGAGCACAGCGCGCTGCAGCGCCTAACGGTGAGCAGAGCTTGCCGAGGGACGCGAGCAGAGGCCGGCATAGTGATACGTGGCAAATAAGACGAACTATGCAAGCGATGTGCATTCGTATTTTCTTAGGTAAATCCTACTTATAAACCAGGATGGGGGTATAGTAGGTAACTAAATCGCAAACATTTTTTATATATTAACCATATGTGTACGTGTCGTTTCGTCCTCCTCTCGCACGTCTTGTCACCCCGCTGCCGCAGACGGCTTACAACACAAACTTGCGCATCACACTGGGGCGTTCTTTTGGCCAAACGGTGGCGCCAATGAATCGTCGGTGAGCCCATTCCCGCGCAACCTCACAGGTTCCCACGCAAGCTTCCCCCCCGACTCGGTGAAAGCCCCCAAAATCCGCCAAAATCCCAATGCTTACCGGCCTACTATATAAACCCTCACGACCGGCGAGTCCTGCGTCACATTTTCCCCTCCCTCCCTGTAGCATATCTCGTCTGCTTCTCCCACAATCGCCAATGGCACCGGTCCGTCGTCGTTGCTCAGCCACTCCGTCGTCATCACAGGACAGCTCCAGCTGGGAGGCTACACCGCGGCGGCGGCGCAGTCCCCGGTGGAGTGTAGTGCGTGTGGCGTTCCTGTTGTACGGAACACCCACCACACGCACCGCCGCCGCTGCCCGTCGGCAGCTGTTGCCGGCCGCCGTTGCCGCCACACCACCGTCAAAAGGCAGGGCCATCGCCGGCTCCGTTGCCGCGGCCCGAAGGCAGGAGGTGGCCGTCGTGGTCACCACCCCACTGCCGGGCATCACCCGCTCCGCCACCGTGGCCCGAAGGCGGGAGGTGGCTGTCGTGGCCGCCACCCCATCGTCAGCCATCGTGGCCGCCAGCCCACCGTCGACCGCCGAGTCCATCACTCGTTCCGCCACCACCGCCCGAAGGAGGGAGGCGAAGGTGGAGGCCCGCACATGCGTTAGTGACCTTGTGCGCTACATCGTGTTCCTGCGGGAGGAGGAGGAGCGCCTTGTCGAGCACGCAAAGAGCATTACCGCAGCCGTGGCCGCATGACACGTCGAGGTAGAGGCGAGGAATCAGGAGATGTACAAGCAGTCAGGCCACTTTGAGAGGGGTCGTCCGGAGCGGTAGTGGGCGTTCGAGTTGGCGAGCGTCGCTGAACGTGCAGCAGTGGCAGACACCGTATTGCAGTTGTCCATCTCGTTGGTAGGCTCCTCCTCCTCCGTCGCCTCTTATAGAGCACGCTCGGCAGAGGAGATCGGCTGCCGAAAGTAGCACAAAGCCCCTCCGTAGTAGTAGTATTTAGGGGCAATTTTGTTCACTTCATCTGACTATATATGTGGTGGAACTGTACAACGTACTTGAAATTAGCTAGTATATATAGTTGAACTAGCTATTTCAGTACGTGGTTGGCAACAATTGGGGGGAAATTTGGTCGGTACAGCTGCGAGTTGAATTGTTTGTATAAATTAAGAATGACTGCTTAATCTATGAATGAAATCTATGCTTAATTACAGAATTTTAGTTGCAAAATTAGATAGTGCTAGTGATTTTTAGCTGCATATTTTGACAAATCGCAATGTTACAAGGATTGACAAATTATTTGTACGTGGTTGCACATGGCTCATCCAAAACAACCGTTTGCATTGAAAGGATGCACAAATCTTGTGCTGCGAATTTTCCCTCCACTTAAGGGGGGAGACCTTAGCTCTCACTTTGCATACGGGTGTTCTACCTATTATGTTTGCGATCAAGAGCTGCACAAATCCTGCTCGGCACATTTTATCTTGGCTTCCTGGGAAAGCTGTCGGTTTGCATACGGGTGTTCTAACTAGAAAGTTTGCGATGAAGAGCTGCACAAATCCTGCATTGGACACGAGTTTTGGATTTACTAGAATTTAAGAACAAAGTATCTCAAAGTTTTGCCGGCAATCAACAGTGCCCTGGTGTTTGAAATTCATTACCATTTCTTGCATGGGACCTAAGAATGCATCGAAGGACACATATTTGATTTTTCAACCCGTTTATATGCACTAGAACATGTGCATGTAGTTCAAATTTGAATTATGCACATAAAATGCCTAGAAAACCCAGTTAATGTATAAAAATGTCCAAACGAACCCCGAAAAATTCCAAAATTAGACACAACACTCTTGTTGTTCTATGTTGACACTAGAAATTTTTTGAAAGCAATAAGAGGCAATCGATATCATTTTGTCCCCAAAGGTGGCATGTTCCCTACCGAAACCATCATGCTTGTTGTGAGAAGCTCTAGTTTGTGAGAAGCTTATACCCAAACCTGCCCCAGATGGGACAAGAATTTTACCACGGCATGTTGATGCTGCTCCATGATAGCATGCCAAGTTCCATGAATTTCATACGAGTTTTGGATTTACTAGAATTTAAAAACCAGGTATCTCAATGTTTCCGGCTAAGTGACGGTGGCAGGGTGTTTGAAATTCATTCCCATTTCTTGCATGGGACCTAAGCATGCACCGAAGGACACATATTTGATTTTTCAACCCGTTTATATGCACTGGAGCAAGTACATGTAGTTCAAATTTGAATTATGCGCATAAAATGCCTAGAAAACCCATTTAATGTATAAAAATGTCCAAAGGAACCCCGGAAAATTCCAAAATTAGACACAACACTCATGTTGTTCTATGTTGACACTAGAAATTTTTTGAAAGCAATAAGAGGCAATGGATATCATTTCGTCCCCAAAGTTGGCACATTCCCTACCGAAACCATCACGCTTGTTGTGAGAAGCTCTGGTTTGTGAGAAGCTTATACCCAAACCTGCCCCAAATGGGAGAAAAAAATTACCATGACATGTTGATGGCGCTGCCATGATGGCATGCCAAGTTCCATGAATTTCAGACGAGTTTTGGATTTACTAGAATTTAAAACCCAAGTATCTCAATGTTTGCGGTCGAGTGATGGTGGCAGGGAGTTTGGCATTCATTCCCATTTATTGCATGGGACCTAAGCATGCAACCAAGGACGCAACTTTGAATTTTCAACCCGTTTATATGCACTGGAGCATGTGCATGTAGTTCAAATTTTAATTATGCACCTGAAATGCCTACAAAACCAAGTTAATATATAAAAATGTCCAAACGAACCCTGAATAATTCTAATTTATTTGATGACGCACCTATCGTTGCATGTTCACTGTAGATAAAAGTTCTAGCAATTCAAACACCATCCTTTGCAGCGGTGGCGTGATTATGTAATTCAAATCAATAAGAAAAATCAAGTAGATGGCACACAATTTATTATGACCAACCATGTGAGAAGCAACACAAAATATCTTGGAGCACCGTCGGAGTGTCAAGCACACTAGCCCGCTCCTCAAATATCATTTCACTATTTAATCGTCGCTAGTGAAAGATGGGGACGTGGACCAAAAAATTTGACGTTAAAACTCATCACACACGGGTTAAGCTGTCTGAATCGTTTGTGACGTTCACATATCGTACACAGTTCTGAATAAGGGACCATGTCTGATGATACTTTGCACGCTAGTTTTTTCGCTGAAGCGATTCCAAATTTTCGGCTTTCGCGGAAATATCTACCTCCCCACCCCATCCCCGCCCCCTTACCAAAAGCCACATTTCCCCTATTTCTGCCTTCCTTTCCAAGTTGAAACCTTCACTCCTTGCTTGCAGCCCCGCCTCCGCACTAGCGACCCTCTCCTTCACGCTGCTCAGCCTCGTCTATCCAAGCAGGTAATCCACAGCCGACCCCCATCCTCCTCCTCCTTTCACATCCCACATGCCCCGACCGCTGGCGCGAGCGCGACACCTTTCACCCAAATAACCGACCGCTCCACCAAATAAGCGCCGCCCTCAGCCATGGTGCACGCAGTATAGCCAAGATCTCAAGGAGCATTTGGCAGCGGAGAAGCAAATCACGACTGCACGCGCGGATGAGGTCGCGATAGCTGCCATTTGTGCCAACCACCAGATCTTGGAGGAGCACCTTGCCATTTGCTAGCTACCCGGTTAAGCATCCTCGGTTTACCCGTTGCGTGTGCTGCTCCTACCTTTCCTTAACAAAGTCTAGTGAATTGTGCTATCTAATTTTACCGTGCAATCAATTGCTCTAGTGTATATGTTCTATATGTTGTGCAGTGTGGTCCTCACTTATTAACTATTTGGTTAATTAGTTGTCATCTTCACTTAACTGTTTGGTTCAATTCTGTAAATGTGATGTTCAATTCTTTAGGCTGCAATTTTGTATTGTCTTCCATGTGAGAAATAAATCAAATTTATATTTACAAAGTACACGAGAAACTAATACAATTGCTATATTTCCAAGTAATCAAGCATGCTTTGTTTGGTTATACATTGTGCAATGTGGTTCTCAGTGAACGTTTGGTTCATTTGTGTTGTGGTGTTTAGTTAATTGTTTGGTTCAATTCTGCAATGCGATGTTCAGTGGTTGTGGGTGCATTCTGTTATTGTATACCATGTGAGTAATAAATCAAATTTGGCTGTACTAAATACATGAGAAACAATTACAATTAATATATTTCCAAGTTGTTAAGCATGCTTGGTTTGGTTAACTTTCTGGTCTTCTATTAGGAGTATGTCATATTGTGCAATGTGGTGCTCAGTTAACGTTTGGTTCATTTGTTGTGGTGTTGATTTAAATGTTTGGTTCAATTCTGCAATGCGATGTTCAATAGTTGTGGGTGTATTCTGTTATTGTATACCATGTGAGGAATACATTGAATTTGGTTGTAGTAAATGCATGAGAAACAAATACAATTGCTATATTTCCAAGTTGTTAAGCATGCTTGGTTTGGTTAACTGTCTGATCTTCTATTAGGAGTATGTTATATTATGCAATGTGGTGCTCAGTTAATGTTTGGTTCATTTTTTGTGGTGTTTAGTTAACTGCTTGGTTCAATTCTGCAATGCGATGTCCAATTGTCGTGTGTAGAATTTTGTATTGTTGTGCGTGTGAGGAATGAATGTATTTCCTAGTTCTTAATCATTCTTGGTTTGGATAAATGGGTTTTCCATGTGGCTTGAATTAATCTTATGAATCTGTAATGTGCTTATTTTTCATCAACATATTGTACTGATAGCATGCGAACCCTTACTTAACCTGATGACTCACTACCTTATATGTGTTGCAGGGAAACAATGGTAAAACACTGAGTTTTACAATCGAGGTTAGCACGTGCATGGTCCTTTGTCTAATAGCACATTATTGTTCAATTGCAGGAACCATTCTAATATTTAGGCTTTTAAGAATTTAGTCTTGCACATGTAGGTCCTGCTGTAAGAGGTTTTGACCCATTGTTCGACCCCTTTTGCATATGGGGAAATGAGTTGTCCATGAATACTAGTCAAGTCGAGAAACTCAGAAAGAGGAAGAAATTAGCGACAAAAAACAACAAGACCTTTGTCCGCACAATGAAGAAGACATGAGTTTACTACAGGATGGTATTAACTATTATACCTTGTATTTTTTATTCATTTGCCCCATTTCCAATATAGAGAAGATATTTATGCACATCCTTGTTTCCAGGCCTTTCCAAAGTAGTTCACTGATGATTACCTCTCAAACTACCTGTATGGTCAGGAGGCGAGGAATGTATTCATACAACACCCACGGTTCAACATTGAAGTGTTCCTGAAGAGGACGAAGGATGGACGATCAATCATCCACATGCAATGGCCTAAAGTTGCAAAGACCTTCAACACCAATGAAAGCTCAATATTCGCCTTCTGCTTCAGCAGTTTTCCAGATGAGATACATCTGTCTATGTACCATCTATGTTGCTAATTTCGAAAGGCTATAGATGTTGCATGTGAAACTTGGTGCTGGTGAAGTTGTGTAATGGGGTAGCTGAGTGCTGAAGCTATATGATGTTGTACTCTGATGTATTTCAATTATGAAAATGAAATATATTGTGTGCTTAATATGAAATGTCAATTAGATTAATAAATGTAATATTAATAATAGTGTAATTAGCCTGCTAATTGGGTTTTTCTACTGCAAACGGTTATAGAGAAAAAACCGCGTGTGATGCGTTCAATAACGCACATAGTTTCTAGGAATAAACCGTTTGCGTTAGGCCACCTGGCGCAAACGTTTACCACATAAAAACTGTGTGTGATATATTCAATAATGCAAACGATAAAATTGTTAATACCGTGTGCAATGGAAACGTTGTCACAAACGATTTAACGGGGAAAATTGTGTGTGATGTACCTACGAACAGAAACATTTTCCTTGGAGCGACTGTGTGGGAGGTATATACGGACGGAAACGTTTACCGGGAACTGACTGTGTGGGATGTACTGATGACCGCAAATGATTCTGCTTGTATAATTTTATTTTATTTTAGCACTACGGTACGTATAACCGTATTTGGTTGCTCACCGGACGCACACGACCTCATTTTGTCGAGCGTGTGTGCCAGGAGGGCATATCCCCGATGGTTTCTGGGTCGTGTGGCAAGGTCCCCCTATCGCCCAAAATCAGTAGGTGACGGTTCTAAATGCCGTCGCGAAAAGGGGTTAAAAACCATTTGTATAGCACCTTGATGTACTAGTGCATGCTCTGCATGTAATCCATCAAAGTGCTATTCCAACTTTCTCACCTCCTCCATTAAGCCTCCATCAACGGGCTCTGATAATGTTTGTTGACTTGCTTCACCATGAGTTGAGAATCTCTGTGAATAATCAGTTTCTTGATTCCCAACTCCACCGTGAATCTGAGCCCGGCACGGAGCCCCTCATACTCAGCGGTGTTGTTGGTGGCCTTCTCCAGAGGAAAGTGCATTTGAACCACATATTTGAGATGTTATCCGATGGGTGCGATAAGAAGTACTCCTGCTCCGGCACCCTGCAAAGAGAAAGCACCATCAAAATACATGATCTCCGCCAACACTCTACTTTGCATTGTTGAAGTGCTCTCATATTTCAACCCGAAGCTTGACAACTCTAGGGCCCATTCGACTATCCAGTCAGTGGCTTCGGGGTTCCTCAATATACGTTGTAGTGGAAAATGGGTAACAACTGTGATCTTGTGGGCCTAGAAGTAGTGGTGCAGTTTCCTCGAGGCCATAACATGGCCAAAGATCAGCTTGTGCACTCTGGAGTACATTGATTTGGCCTCCTGTAACAGGGAGCTGACGAAGTACACTGGCCGCTGCACCACTTTCTTCCTTGCCACTACCTCGGGACCGCCCTCGCTTGCTTGCCTTGAATCCAATTGCGTTGCGCCAGGTCCTACCGCGGATGCCTCGGTTCCATCCCCGGTGGGGGCAGTCACAGTGTCTATGTCTTCATTCAGTTCCCGCTACGCCACCAGTGCTGCACTAACCACTTGATTTGTCGCCGCTAAGTATAGCAGCAACGGTTCTTGTGGTTTAGACGCGACTAAGGTTGGAGCAGATGAAAGGTAAGCTTTCAGATCTTTTAGTGCAGCTTCTGCTTCCGGAGTCCACTTCATCGGGCCTGCCTTTTTCAAAATTTTGAATAAGGGAAAGGCATGCTCGGCGGACTTGGAGATGAACCTGCTCAACGCGGCAATGCATCCGGCCAAGCATCTTAAGTCCTTGATAGACTTGGGCGCTTGTATCTCCTCGATTGCTTTGATCTTGTCTGGATTGGCTTCTATTCCCCGTTGACACACAAAGAAACCAAGGAGCTTGCCAGATGGGACACCAAACACACACTTCTCGTGGTTGAGTTTCAAGTTGTTCTTGCGCAAGTTTGCAAAGGTTTCTTCCAAGTCCTGAATGAGTGTTGATTGGTCCCTAGTTTTGACCACTATATCATCCATGCAAGCTTCCACATTTCTGTGCAACTAAGGCTCAAAACCAATCTGCACAACCCTTGCAAAGGTAGAACCAACACTCTTTAATCCAAAAGGCAGACGTACAAAGTAGTGCGTGCCACATGGAGTTATGAACGCGGTTTTCTCTTCATCTTACTTGGCCATGAATATCTGGCGGTACCCGAAGTACGCGTCTAAGAAGGAAAGAAAATCACATCCGGAAGTGGAATCAACGATCTAATCAATGCGCAACAAGGGAAAATGGTCCTTCAGGCATGCTTTGCTCATGTCAGTGAAATCAATGCAAAGCATCCATTTCCCATTCACCTTACGCACCACTACCGGGTTTACTAACCAAGTTGGATGCAATACTCCTCTGACCAAACCAGCTGCTTCAAGTTTCTTTATTTCCTCGGCAATGAACTTCTGCAGCTCCAAGGCTTTCTTTCTAACCCTTTGCTTGACTGGCCTAGCATGAGGGCAGATAGCAAGGTGGTGCTCGATTACCTCCCTGAGAACATCGGGGATGTCATATGGTTGCTGAAAGGATCGAGAATAGGGGTCTATGTTGGAGAATGTAGTATTTAAAAAAATCCTACGATCACGCAAGATCTATCTACTAGATGCATAGCAACGAGAGGGGAGAGTGTGTCTACGTACCCTCATAGACCGAAAGCGGTAGCGTTTATCAACGCGGTTGATGTAGTCGTACACCTTCACGATCCGTCCCGATCTAGTACCGAACATACGGCACCTCCGCATTCAGCACACGTTCAGCTCGATGACGTCCTCGCCTTCTTGATCCAGCAATACGGGCGAAGTAGTAGATGAGTTCCGGCAGCACAATGGCGTGGTGATGGTTGTTGATGAAGAACAATCTCTGCAGGGCATCACCAAGCACTACAGAAACTAGACGGAGGATAAACTAGAGGGTCGGGGTTGCCCGGCACACGGATTGGGGTATATTGATGTGTCTTGGGTGCTAGCCCTACCCCTCTATTTATATGTTGAGCCTTGGGGTCGAAACTTGGAGTAAAAGCCTCCACAAAGTCGGTTTAACCCGAAAGGCAAGAGTCCTTCTCGGACTCCAGGGCCAGATGCCAGGGTTCCCGGCGTCTGGACCCAGACGCCAGGCACCGTGGCGTCAGGCCCCTGGACTCCGCAAAACTTCCTTTTGCGCTTTCCAAAAACCTTGTGGGCTTTCCCTTTTGGCCCAAATAAAGTGTTGTGGTACCCAAACATTTCGGGAAACATCTGGAATCCCTTTCGGTGAATTCCGGAACCCTTTCGAAGGTCAAACACTATTATCCCATATATCAATCTTTATCTCCGGACCATTCCGGAGTTCCTCTTCATGTCCGTGATCACATCCAGGACTCTGAATAACATTCGGTCACCAACATACATAACTCATTAAATACTATATTGTCAACGAACGTTTAAGCGTGCAGACCCTACGGGTTCGAGAACTATGTAGACATGACCGAGACATCTCTCCGGTCAATAACCAATAGCGGAACCTGGATGCCCATATTGGATCCTACATATTCTATGAAGATCTTGATCGATCGAACCGCATAACAACATATGTTGTTCCCTTTGTCAACGGTATGTTACTTGCCCGAGATTCGATCGCCGGTATCATCATACCTAGTTCGATATCGTCACCGGCAAGTCTCTTTACTCGTTCTGTAATACATCATCTCGTGACTAACTCATTAGTCATTTGCTTGCAAGGCTTATTGTGATGTGTATTACCGAGAGGGCCCAGAGATACCTCTCCGACACTCGTAGTGACAAATCCTAATCTTGATCTATGCCAATACCACAAACACCTCCGGAGACACCTGTAGAGCATCTTTATGATCACCCAGTTACGTTGTGACGTTTGATAGCACACAAGGTGTTCCTCTGGTATTCAGGAGTTGCATAATCTCATAGTCATAGGAACATGTATAAGTCATGAACAAAGCAATAGCAATAAAACTAAATGATCAAGTTGCTAAGCTAACGGATGGGTCTTGTCCATCGCATCATTCTCCTAATGATGTGATCCCGTTGATCAAATGACAACTCATGTCATTGGCTAGGAAACATAACCATCTTTGATCAATGAGCTAGTCTAGTAGAGGCATATTAGGGACACTCTGTTTTGTCTATTTATTCACACATGTACTAAGTTTCTGGTCAATACAATTCTAGCATGAATAATAAACATTTATCATGATATAAGGAAATAAAGAATAACTTTATTATTGCCTCTAGGGCATATTTCCTTCAGTCTCCCACTTGCACTAGAGTCAATAATCTAGATCACATCACCATGTGATTAACAGCAATAGTTCACATCACCATGTGACTAACACCCATAGTTCTCATCGCCATGTAACCACTACCCAGAGGGTTTACTAGAGTCAACAATCTAGTTCACATCATCATGTGATTAACACCCAAAGTGTAATAACGTGTGATCATATTTTGCTTCGTGATAGAAGTTTAGTCAGCGGGTCTGTTACATTCAGATCCGTATGTATTTTGCAAATTTCTATGTCTACAGTGCTCTGCATGGAGCTACTCTAGCTAATTGCTCCCACTTTTAATACGCATCCAGATTGATACTTAGAGTCATCTGGATTAGTGTCATAGCTTGCATCGGCGTAACTCTTTACGACGAACTCTTTATGACCTACATAATCGAGAAACATTTCCTCAGTCATCTAGTAACTAAGGACAATTTTGACCGCTTTCCAGTGATCTACTCCTGGATCACTATTGTACCTCCTTGTCAAACTTATGTCAAGGTACACAACAGGTTTGGCACACAGCATGGCATACTTTATAGAACCTATGACTGAGGCATAGGGAATGACTTTCATTCTTTCACTATCTTCTGCAGTGGTCGGGTTTTGAGTCTTACTCAACTTCATACCTTCTAACACACGCAAGAACCCTTTCTTTTGACTGATCCATTTTGAACTTCTTCAAAACTTTATCAAGGTATGAGCTTTGTGAAAGTCCAATTAAGCGTCTTGATCTATCTCTATAGATCTTGATGCCTAATATATAAGTAGCTTCACTGAGGTCTTTCTTTGAAAAACTCCTTTCAAACATTCCTTTATGCTTTCCAGAAAATTCTACATCATTTCCGATCGACAATATGTCATTCACATATACTTATCAGAAAGGTTGTAGTGCTTCCACTCACTTTCTTGCAAATACAGGCTTCACCGCAAGTCTGTATAAAACTATATGCTTTGATCAACTTATCAAAGCGCATATTCCAACTCCGAGATGCTTGCACCAGTCCATAGATGGATCGCTGGAGCTTGCACATTTTGTTAGCACCTTTAGGATTGACAAAACCTTCTGGTTGCATCATATACAACTCTTCTTTAATAAATCCATTAAAGAACGCAGTTTTGTTATCCATTTGCCAGATTACATAAAATGTGGCAATTGCTAACATGATTCGGACAGACTTAAGCATCGCTACGAGTGAGAAAATCTCATCGTAGTCAACACTTTGAACTTGTCGAAAACTTTTCGCAACAAGTCGAGCTTCGTAGACAGTAACATTACCATCGGCGTCAGTCTTCCTCTTAAAAATCCATTTATTTTCAATGGCTTGCCGATCATCGGGCAAGTCAACCAAAGTTCACACTTTGTTCTCATACATGGATCCCATCTCAGATTTTATGGCCTCTAGCCATTTTGCGGAATCTGGGCTCATGATCGCTTCCTCATAGTTTGTAGGTTCATCATGGTCTAGTAACATGACTTTTCGGACTGGGTTACCGTACCACTCTGGCACGGAACATACTCTTGTTGATCTAGAAAGTTCAGCAGTAACTTGATCCGAAGTTTCATGATCATCATCATTAGCTTCCTCACTAATTGGTGTAGGAATCACTGGAACTAGTTTATGTGATGTGCTACTTTCCAATTCGGGAGAAGGTACAATTACCTCATCAAGTTCCACTTTCCTCCCACTCACTTCTTTCGAGAGAAACTCCTTCTCTAGAAAGGATCCATTCTTAGCAACGAATATCTTTCCTTCGGATCTTTCATAGAAGGTGTACCCAACAGTCTCCTTTGGGTATCCTATGAAGACACATTTCTCCGACTTGGGTTCGAGCTTATCAGGTTGAAGCTTTTTCACATAAGCATCGCAGCCCCAAACTTTAAGAAACGGCAACTTTGATTTCTTGCCAAACCACAGTTCATAAGGTGTCGTCTCGACGGATTTAGATGTTGCCCTATTTAACGTGAATGCAGCTGTCTCTGATGCATAACCCAAAATGATAGTGGTAAATCGGTAAGAGACATCATAGACCGCACCATATCTAATAAAGTACGGTTACGATGTTCAGACACACCATTACGCTGTGGTGTCCCGAGTGGCGTGAGTTGTGAAACTATTCCACATTGTTTCAAATGAAGACCAAACTCGTAACTCAAATATTCACCTCCACGATCAGATCGTAGAAACTTTATTTTCTTGTTATAATGATTCTCTACTTCACTCTGAAATTCTTTGAACTTCTAAAATGTTTCAGACTTGTGCTTCATCAAGTAGATATACCCATATCTGCTCAAATCATCAGTGAAGGTCAGAAAATAACGATACCCGCCGCGAGCCTCACCACTCATCGGTCCACATACATCAGTATGTATGATTTCCAACAAATCTGTTGCTCGCTCCATTGTTCCGGAGAACGGAGTTTTAGTCATCTTGCCCATGCGGCATGGTTCGCAAGCACCAAGTGATTCATAATCAAGTGATTCCAAAAGTCCATCACTATGGAGTTTCTACATGCGCTTTACACCAATATGACCTAAACGGCAGTGCCACAAATAAGTTGCACTATCATTATTAACCTTGCATCTTTTGGCTTCAATATTATGAATATGTGTATCACTACGAACGAGATCCAACAAACTATTTTCGTTGGGTGTACGACTGATGGCTTCTCGCCCCTCGTTGGTTACCCCAACTGGAAGGTTGAGATGTAGCGTAGCGGCAAATTTCCCTTGGCAAAGATACCAAGGTTCGAATCCCGTGAGACTCCGAGGGTCGACAAGTAGGTGTCAACGGCGCCAGAAAATTAGCGGTTGACAGGACCTGCACACAGATACAGATAACTTTTCTCCCAACGAGTACAGAGAGGTTGTCAATCCCTCCGGCCTTTTTTTTTACAAAGGATCAAACACAAGAGGTAATAATGATAGCTATGCCTACAACTAGGAAATAGAAACAGGAAGTAAATAGAAGGTGTGATCAGTGGTGGTAATATGGACCGGGGTCCCATGATGTTCACTAGTGATGTCTCTCTCCCAAAAGACAATAAAACAGCAAAGCGAGGTAAACAAATTACAGCTGGGCAATTGACAGGATTACGTGCGCAAACCAATGCTAACTATGCTGCAAAGAAAGGTAGAGGCTCAAAAGCATGGACGGTACGCCAAGGCAAGTAGACCGAAATCCATCTGCATCTACTACTAATCATCCACCTTGAGATATCTATCCAGAACATCTCGCTGGTATTAAGTTGCGAATCCCACCCAAAGTGTAAACTCAAAGCAACAGACAACTGCATTAAAAGAACTTTGCGTAAAGTAAACAATCCTTGCACCCGCAAGTACAAGCACCGTTGTTTTCTCCCTCGTGGCAACAACACATCCCCTAGACTCATTTTTTTGTCACTCAAGCTAGTCATCAGGGGGCATGAACCCACAATCAAGCATAACGCTCCCTCTTGGAGTTACTACTTACTACTTGGCCAAAGCAATAAACAGCAACGGAGAACATGCAAGAATTACTCAAGAACATAAATATAAAAGAGGTGAATCAAATATATTACTCAAACACAATCTGAACATAGTCTCATAATCCATCAGATCCCAGCAAATTCAACTAAGAAACAGCAGAAAGATTACATATGTGCCTCGATCATGTAGGGCAGCTCACGAGGTCTAAACCATGAAGAGCAAAGAGGGGAGGAGAACATCACATAGCTACTGATCATGGACCCATGGTCCAAGGGGGACTACTCACGACTCATCCGGGAAGCGTCCATGGTGGTGGAGAAGCTCCCGGTGGTGATTCTCCCCTCCGGCAGGGTGCCGGGAAGAGTTCTCCTGATGCTCCCGATCTTGGAAGCGCTGCGGCGGCTGAACAGAGGCGAGATCGCGAAAAAGGGTTCCGTCCTCGAGGGTTTCGGGACGAGTGGAATATATATGCGAAGGGGGGCAGCCAGAGGCGGAGCAGGGGCCCCGGGCGCCCCCCTGGCGCGGCCAGTGGTGGGGCCGCGCTAGGTGGCCGCCTGGGCCCCCCTGGCTCCCCTCTGGCCCTGCTTTGGTTCTTCGCGAAGCTTCCTGTACGCTGATTTTTCCTGTATTTTTCCCGGAATTTTTGGAGCACTTTTAATATGTGGGAAACCTGAAATAGAAAAACAGCAGAAAACAGGAACTGGCACTGTGGTGCACTGAGTTAATAGGTTAGTCCAAATATGATCAAAAGTGTATGGAAGTGCATAAATATCATAGAAATATCACACAAAAGAGGCATGGAGCAAGCAGAAATTATAGATACGTTTTGGACGTATCAACATCCCCAAGCTTAATTCCTGCTCGTCCTCGAGTAGGTAAATGATAACAAGCATAATTTTTGTGGTGACATGCTACCAACCATATAAGAACTTTTTAAGTAAAGCAATCAAGGCATGTAATTCAATTCAAGTCATAACAAGCAAGAGTCTATATTAGTATTGCAACAAGCAACATCAGAACATAAAGGTGCAAGAGCTCTCGCTGTCCGTGACTCGAATGTTTCCAAATGGTGTTTGCGTGCAAGAAAGGGGATAGGGATATACGAGAGAGTAAAACATAGTTTTTGTATTGTTGAGAACTTAATCTACTAAAGTTTCACACTTGGTCTTCTTTGGAATCTTATCTTGACTCATCCCCAGACCACCAGCCAGGTACAAGTCAAAATGATCCACTCCCTTTCGATATTTTGAGCACTCATGCAATGGATGAGCGTAAGCAAGAAAGTTGACACTTAGGATGGCAAAAAGAGAAAAATGATGGAGGGGGAAGACAAAAAAGGTGTGAAAGGCTCACATCAATGAGGACAATCATAGGCGAGAGAAAGCCAAATGATAGATATGATGTGAGGAGTAGGGATTGCCATGCAACGGATGCACATATGAGCTAAGGTAAGCTCTCCAATGGAACTAGTGGGGGTGCATCCAACTTGCTTGCTCAAGAAGACCTAGAGCTCTTTTGAGGAGGCTCATCATTGGAATATACAAGCCAAGTTCTATAGTGTGAAGGTCCCCACATAGCTATATGCATGAATGATAATCTCTATGGAGTACAAGGTATAAGATGGAGTACGAGTGTGGATCTCTCAAAAGGAATAGTAGTGTGCCCCCTTCTCTCCTTTTATTTCTTTTTCTCTTTTTTTCTATTTGTTATATTTTTTGTGGCCTCAATGGCTCTTTCTATTTAACTCTCATTTGTCCTCTTTGGGATCTTTTGATTTTGTCCTCTTTGGGATCTTTTCCTCACTTTAGGGGCAACACTCTATATATTACAAGAAGTATAGAAGATCTTTCACACTTTACAAAAGTACTCAACATAAAGAAAATGAAACTATCATGATGTATGCAAATGTATGCCTCTGCCAGTGTAGCAGGATATGCAATGATACTAGCGCATCATGTAGCAATGATTAGGGCAAGGCCCAACTAGCATGCTGCTCATCGATCAAGCAAAAAGCATGTATGACATGAAGATCAAGTCATGAGAAGATGGATGTTGCATGGCAATGTATCTCAGAAAGGCTATGGAAATGCCTTGATAGGTAGGTATGGTGGCTGTTTTGAGGAAGGATATAATGAGGCTTATGATGACAGAGCGTATCATGCCAAGGATTTGGATGCACCGGCGAAGTATGCGCCAACTCTCGAGGTGAGAAAGGGCAATGCACGGTACCGAAGAGGCTAGAAAAATATGGCTAGGTGGAAGTGTCAACTCTCGAATACTCTCATTAGTCCGAAGAACTCATGCACTTATTATCGGTAACTCTCAATCTAATTAGGAGGTTCACAAAGAGACAAGTACCCCGAGGAGGAGTGTATGGGGGTTTGGTTATCCTTGCGCATCCTCGACTCATGGTACGTGAGTGTTCTCTAATATTCGATCCCTCCAAAGATTAGTGATCCATTTAGTAGCTAAAGTTCTCAACTATTTTGTAGGTTTTCGAAAATAAACACGGATTGCCCAAAATACGACATCTATCACTAATAGGCTAAAGCTCTTGACACCAAAAGTTCAGACATTACTCATGGCAATACCTCAAAACTATTGCAAGTTACTACTAAAATTAAATAGCAACCTCAATTACCTACTTTAAGTTAAGACACACAACTCAGTGCAACAGGCAAACTCTCTTAACAAGATAAACATGAAAACTCAAGAGAGTTCAGCAACCAACTAAACAAAAGCTCTTTAAAAAGAAAAGCATGAAAACTAAGAGCTAAACATGACAGCAGCTAAGAAAAGACAAAGAACACACACAGCAAAGATAAGCATGAAAATCCTATGTTGTGTTCTAGGTTGAAGTGGAGCGTGTTTCTCTCCCACACAAAGAAAGTTGGGTTCTAACTTGTTATGAACAGCAAGCAAAGCTAAAGAAAACTAAGAGCAAGACGCTCCAAGCATAGCACATAACGCATGAAGTGATTAAAATATAGTGGAACGAAAGACGAACTGATAATTGTTGATGGAGAAGGGGATGCATGGGGGCATCCCCAAGCTGAGACGCTTGAGTCTTCTTGAATATTTCTTGGGGGTGCACGGGGGCATCCCCAAGCTTGAGCGTTTGACCCTCCTAAATCTTCTTTTATCATCTTCCCTCGCACACTTGAAAACTCCCTTCATACATAACTCATCATAATCTGATTAGCGAGGTTAGTACCCACAATAAAATAACTTTTCCCTACTGTAAATAAAGATAATCTTGAAGAGCTACTGTTTCTCAAGATTGCCAAAAGGTTTTTGCAAAGAAAAAGCAAGCTCAAGGTTTGCAAAATTAAGAAAATTCAAAACAGGACAGAATCTGTGAAAAACAGACTAGCAGGTAGTAAATAATTTTTTCGGGGCACTTCTGCAACTCAAATCAAAAAACTCAGAAGAGACGCTCGAAAGCTAATTGTATAGAGCACGCTGTCAAAAAATTCAGATCAAAAAGATGATCTGGTAATTTTATTCGAATTTTTCTGTCCAAAGACAGAATCTGTTTTCTAAACAGCACGTCACAACTTTTCAACTTTCTTGCAATCGGAGGCTAAACTTGGCACAAAGCTGAAAAGAAAAGATACAATGATGATGCTACTGTAGTAACAAACATCAAGACACAACAAAAGCAAAAAATAAAACCTAATTCATTGTCGGCTGCCTCCCAAAAGCGCTTTCTTTTATGCCTTTAAGCTAGGCATGATGCAAAAAAGAGAAGATCAAGTTTTACCAAGAGTAAGAGAATAGCTAGCCCGTATTACGGACTCAAAAGGCAACTTAATCTTCTTTCTAGGGAAGTGTTACATCCCTTTCTTGAGAGGGAATTGGAATTTTATATTCCCCTCTTTCATGTCAATGATAGCACCAACGGTGCGAAGAAAAGGACATCCCAAAATAATTGGACAAGAAGGTTCACATTCAATATCCATAATAGTAAAATCAACGGGGACATAATTGTCATTGACAATGATAAGAACATCGTCGATCTTCCCCAAAGGTTTCTTTATGGAAGAATCAACAAGACAAACACCAAAAGAACAAGGATCAAAAGGTTTCAATTCAAGCATATCATGCATTCTTTTGGGCATAACGGAGGTACTAGCTCCAACATCACATAAAGCATAGCAAGAGAAGTTATTCAACTTAATTTTAATCATAGGATCCCAACCATCTTCTAGCTTTCTAGGTATGGAGGCTTCTACCATAAGCTTCTCCTCCCTAGCTTTGATGAGAGCATTAGTGATATGCTCCGTGAAGGCAAGATTAAGTGTGCTAGTGTGGGGATCTCTAGACATCTTGTGAAGAAAACCAATAACTTCAGAAAGGGTGCAATTATCAAAATCAAGGTCACTACTATCAAGTAAAGTGGTAGTGGTGTCCTTTAGGCTCACTTGTTTGGTAGCTTCTATGGTCATAGGTGTTTCTTCTTCTACGGTGGAGGTCATAGCATCACCATTAATAGGTCCAATGGGACTAGGAGTGCATTGGGTGCTAAGAGTTTGGATATCCTCAACAACTTGGATAGTAGCAACAGTGTGGTGGGTAGGAAGGCTCTTAATTCTATCTTCTTCCTCCTTTTCTCTAGCCCATCTCTCTTTAAGTTTAGCCATCATCCAAATGTTTTCACTAATTTGCACTTGAATAGCATTCATAGGAGTGGTCTTCCTCTCCTCAAGAGGAGAAGTTCTAATTTTAAGCAACTCTACCTCATGGGCTAAATTGTCTACCTTCGAAGAGAGATTATCTAGTTTTTCTTCTACACTCTTATTGAAGGCCTTTTGGGTAGTGATGAAGTCTTTAAGTATAATCTCTAGTTCAGAAGTGGAGTTCTTGGTGCTAGGATAAGCATTGTTGTTCCCATAGGAATTAGAGGGGAACAGTCTAGGGTTGCTACCAAAATTACTCCTATAAGCATTGTTATTGAAATCGTTTCTAGAGATAAAGTTCACATCTACTTGATCTTGAGCAATCAAAGAATTTAAAGGAACATCATGAGGATCAATAGAAGATTGCTTGGAAAGTAGAGACATGATCAAGTCAACTTTTTCATTTAGGGAGGAAATCTCCTCGACAGAGTTTACCTTCCTACCCGTTGGAGCGCGTTCGGTGTGCCATTGGGAATAATTGGTCATCATCTCATCGAGAAGCTTAGTGGCAGCACCAAGTGTAGTTGACATAAAGGTTCCTCCCGCGGCCGAATCTAACAAGTTCCGCGAGGTAAAGTTCAAGCCTGCATAACAAGTTTGGATAACCATCCAAGTAGTCAAACCATGAGTAGGGCAGTTCTTGACAAGAGATTTCATGCATTCCCAAGCTTGGGCAACGTGTTCATTATCCAATTGTTTAAAATTCATTATGTTACTCCTTAGTTGGATAATTTTAGCAGGGGGATAGTACTTCCCAATAAAGGCATCCTTGCACTTGTCCCAAGAATCTATTACTATTCCTAGGCAAGGATTGAAACCAGATTTTAGCTCCTCCTCTCAAGGGGAAAGGAAAAAGCTTAAGCTTAACAATATCACCATCTATTTCTTGGTACTTTTGCATATCACAGAGCTCAAGAAAATTATTTAAGTGCAAAGCAGCATCATCTCCAGCACCGGAGAATTGATCTTTCATAACTAGGTTCAGCAAAGCAGGTTTAATCTCATAAGAAGGTGCTGAAGTGGCAGGTGTAGCAATAGGCGTGCAGATAAAGTCATTGTTGTTATGACTAGTGAAGTCACACAACTTGGTGTTCTCGGTGGAACCCATAGCAGCAGCAAGCAAGATAACTATTTTTTGTGGTTTTTGATAAGGGACACTAAAGCAAAAACTGAAAGGTAAACTAACAAGACTAAAAAGCAAAGATAAAAGATAGCGTGCAACTCCCCTATCTTGAAGAGTGGAGTCCCCGGCAACGGCGCCAGAAACTTGCTTGATGGCTTCTCGCCCCTCGTTGGTTACCCCAAGTGGAAGGTTGAGATGTAGCGTAGCGGCAAATTTCCCTTGGAAAAGATACCAAGGATCGAATCCCGTGAGACTCCGAGGGTCGACAAGTAGGTGTCAACGGCGCCAGAAACTTAGCGGTTGACAGGACCTGCACACAGATATAGATAACTTTGCTCCCAACGAGTACAGAGAGGTTGTCAATCCCTCCGGCCTTGTTGTTTACAAAGGATCAAACACAAGAGCTAATAATGATAGCTATGACTGAAATAGAAACAGGAAGTAAATAGAAGGTGTGATCTATGGTGGTAATATGGACCGGGGTCCCATGATGTTCACTAGTGATGTCTCTCTCCCAAAAGACGATAAAACAGCAAAGCGAGGTAAACAAATTACAGCTGGGCTATTGACAGGATTACGTGCGTAAACCAATGCTAACTACGCTGCAAAGAAAGGTAGAGGCTCAAAAGCATGGGCGGTACGCCAAGGCAAGTAGACCGAAATCCATCTGCATCTACTACTAATCATCCACCTTGAGATATCTATCCAGAACATCTCGCTGGAATTAAGTTGCGAATCCCACCCAAAG
The DNA here is from genome assembly GCA_902687465.1 of Secale cereale. Taxonomy (NCBI): domain Eukaryota; kingdom Viridiplantae; phylum Streptophyta; class Magnoliopsida; order Poales; family Poaceae; genus Secale; species Secale cereale. Next base: position 192,307,275 of record LR738711.1, read on the forward strand.
TGTAAACTCAAAGCAACAGACAACTGCATTAAAAGAACTTTGCGTAAAGTAAACAATCCTTGCACCCGCAAGTACAAGCACCGTTGTTTTCTCCCTTGTGGCAACAGCACATCCCCTAGACTCATGTTTCTGCCACTCAAGCTAGTCATCAGGGGGCATGAACCCACAATCAAGCATAACGCTCCCTCTTGGAGTTACTACCTACTACTTCGCCAAAGCAATAAACAGCAACGGAGAACATGCAAGAATTACTCAAGAATATAAATATAAAAGAGGTGAATCAAATATATTACTCAAACACAATCTGAACATAGTCTCATAATCCATCAGATCCCAGCAAACTCAACTAAGCAACAACATAAAGATTACATATGTGCCTCGATCATGTAGGGCAGCTCACGAGGTCTAAACCATGAAGAGCAAAGAGGGGAGGAGAACATCACATAGCTACTGATCATGGACCCATGGTCCAAGGGGGACTACTCACGACTCATCCGGGAAGCTTCCATGGTGGTGGAGAAGCTCCCGGTGGTGGTTCTCCCCTCCGGCAGGATGCCGGGAAGAGTTCTCCTGATGCTCCCGATCTTGGAAGTGCTGCGGCGGCGGAACAGAGGCGAGATCGCGAAAAAGGGTTCCGTCCTCGAGGGTTTCGGGACGAGAGGAATATATATGCGAAGGGGGGCAGCCAGAGGCAGAGCAGGGGCCCCAGGCGCCCCCCTGGCGCGGCCAGGGGTGGGGCCGCACCAGGTGGCCGCCTGGGCCCCCCCTGGCTCCCCTCTGGTTCTGCTTTGGTTCTTCGCGAAGCTTCCTGTACGCTGATTTTTCCTGTATTTTTCCCGGAATTTTTGGAGCACTTTTAATATGGGGGAAACCTGAAATAGAAAAACAGCAGAAAACAGGAACTGGCACTGTGGTGCACTGAGTTAATAGGTTAGTCCAAATATGATCAAAAGTGTATGGAAGTGCATAAATATCATAGCAATATCACACAAAAGAGGCATGGAGCAAGCAGAAATTATAGATACGTTTTGGACGTATCAACGACCATCGAAGACTTTATTCATGTAAACAGAATAACAATTATTCTATGACTTTAAATGAATAACCGTATTGCAACAAACATGATCAAATCATATTCATGCTCAACGCAAATGCCAAATAACATTTATTTAGGTTCTACACTAATCCCAAAAGTATAGGGAGTGTGCGATGATGATCATATCAATCTTGGAACCACTTCCAACACACATCGTCACTTCACTTTTAACTAGTCTCTGTTCATTCTGCAACTCTCGTTTCGAGTTACTAATTTTAGCAACTGAACTGGTATCAAAGACCCAGGGGTTGCTATGAACACTAGTAAAATACACATCAATAATTTGTATATCAAATATACCTTTGTTCACTTTGCCATCCTTCTTATCCGCCAAGTATCTAGGGCAGTTCCATTTCCAGTGACCATTTCCTTTGAAGTAGAAGCACTTAGTTTCAGGCTTGAGTTTAGCTTTAGGTTTCTTCACGGGAGTGACAACTTGCTTGCCATTCTTCTTGAAGTTCCTTTCTATCCCTTTGCCCTTTACTTGAAACAAAGTGGTCTTTTTAACCATCAACACTTGATGCTCTTTCTTGATTTCTACCTTCGCCGATTTCAGCATCGCGAAGAGCTCAGGAATTACTTTCGTCATCCCTTGCATATTATAGTTCATCGTGAAGTTCTACTAACTTTATGATAGTGACTAGAGAACTTTGTCAATTACTATCTTATCTGGAAGATTAACTCCAACTTGATTCAAGTAATTGTAGTACACAGACAATCTGAGCACATGCTCGCTCGTTGAGCTATTCTCCATCTTGTAGGCAAAGTACTGTCAGAGGTCTTACACCTCTCGACACGGGCATGAGTATGAAATACTAATTTAAACTCTTGGAACATCTCATATGCTCCGTGGCTTTCAAAACATTTTTGAAGTCCCAGTTATAAGCCGTAAAGCATGGCACACTAACCTATCAAGTAGTCATCACACCGAGCTTGTCAAACGTTCATAACGTCTACATCTACTCCTGCAATAGATGTGTCACCTAGCGGTGCATGAAGGACATAATACTTCTGTGCAGCAATGAGGAAAATCCTCAGATCACGGAACAAGTCCGCATCATTGATACTAACATCTTTCAACTTAGTTTTCTCTAGGAACATATAAAAAAACATAAGGGAGCTATAACGCGAGCTATTGATCTACAACATAATTTGCAACTATCAGGACTAAGTTCATGATAAATTCAAGTTCAATTAATCATATTACTAAAGAACTCCCACTTAGATTGACGTCCCTCTAATCATCTAAGTGATCACGTGATCCATATCAACTAAACCATGTCCGATCATCACGTGAGATGGAGTAGTTTTCAATTGTGAACATCTATGTTGATCATATCTACTATATGATTCACGCTCGACCTTTCGGTCTCCCGTGTTCCTAGGCCATATCTGCATATGCTAGGCTCGTCAAGTTTAACCCAAGTATTATGTGTGTGCAAAACTGCCTTACACCCATTGTATGTGAACGTAGAGCAGGAATTTATAGGGTTAGGGGTGTCGTCTGCGGGGTCACCAGGTGGGTACAACCCACCTGGGCGTGCCAGGAGAGGGGGCCACGCCCTGGTTGGTCTTGGCTCCAGTAATACTCTTTTATTCCATAAAAATTCCTTGAAAAGTTTTGTTCCATTCCGAGAACTTTTATTTCTGCACAAAAACAACACCATGGTAGTTCTGCTGAAAACAGCGTGAGTCCATGGTTAGTTTCATTCAAATCATGCAAATTAGAGTCCAAAACAAGAGGAAAAGCATGAGAAAAAGTAGATACGTTGGAGACGTATCATGTACCTCCGTGTTTATGAATCCCTCTTGCAAACAATATGTACAACAAGAGATCATCATGCACATGAGTGTGATGCATATACTTACCTTATGGTATTGAGATGACTTTGAAAATAGTGGACTTGAGAAAACAGGGTTCGATAACACAAGACCACTCATAATAAAGCATGTTAAAGAACCACAAGAGTAACAAGACTGGGATGACATGTGATAGGTGAGTACTAAGTACTTCACATCGATATGGACATGCCCCCAAAGATTTAAAGATGTACAATGAATTCCAAATTCCAAAGATTTTTCTCCCCTTATGCTTAGAATCTTTCTCCCCCCCCCCCCCGAATCTGATATTGGATAATGGAAGAAGGTAGGGTGAGATAAATCCAGAGCAAATAGGGCAAGAGCAACTAAAATCAGAGCAACAAGAATTTTCAATAGCAATAGCTAGAATATGTACATGTCTTTCCCCTCTTGAAGACATGTGACTTCTCTCCTCTTTTTTGCCAAGCATCTATAGAAGCACTTAGATGTGCTCATTGATAAGCTTTGATTTGCTCTCTCTCTCTCTCTCTCCCGTTTTACATCAATTTCCAAGAAGGGTACCTCTGGAGCATGAGCCAAATAGGTGTGGTCCATGAGAATCACTACAAAGCAGGAGGTAGCTTATGATGCTGATAGAGGAAAGAATCATTGAGTAGAGCTGGAGAAAAATAGCCAGGAATATATGTCAAAACATTTTCTCAGAGTTGAAATCGATGAGACCGAGGTAGTCCATGTCGGTTGTACCGATGAACTATCCACAACGAGACCTTGTATTTCGGTCTAGCCGATAGGTTCGGATCGGAGGGACTGAGTTTAACACAGAGAAAAGATTTTGTCATGTCATTTCACTTAGCAAATGAAATCTCACAAGAATTTACAAGGAATGAGCTGAAGTATTAGCAATCAATTTTCAATAGTATCACATATGAAAATATAAAAGATAAAATAGATCTAGATGAAGTTTTTTTAGAGAGAGATAAAATCAAAAAAATGCAAATGGAAAAAGCAACCGAGCAAAGGAACATTAGAGAACTTCATCTATTAAGGTGAAAGTGCAACTATCCCCGGGTGGCTTTGGTAATTACAAACAACATATAGCTCATTGAACTAATGCTATCTCAAGATGATATTTCAGGAAAGTTAAATGATTGGGATGGCATGGACTAGGAATGTGGATCCCTCAAAATGCTAAGGACAAAGGATTGGCTCAAGCTCAAGACTCTACATTTTTTCATTTTAGTGATCCAAGATCACATTGAGTCCATAGGAAAGCCAATACTATTAAAAGGGGATGAAGTGTTGCTTAATGGGTTGCTTGCTCAAAATGCTTAGTGATATGCTCCAAACCCTCAACCACTTTCTCACATCAACATATGTCCAAAACCGAAAGTCAAACTCGGCCCCACCGAAAAGACCTATCTGGCGCCACCGAGCTCATTTGACATAGCCACTGCCACTAAACCCTAATCATTTCGGTCTCACCGAAAGGGATCACTGTCTCACCGAGATGGGATTGCAAACTCTTTGTTTCCCTTCATAACATTTCGGTCTCACCGAGATGAGCTATCGGTCCCACCGAGTTCGCAATGCAAACTCTATGTTTCCTCTTCGTAACGTTTCGGTCTCACCGAAACGAGCGAATCGGTCCCACCGAGTTTGCCTGACCAACTCTCTGTGTGCTCATTACCAAAATCGGTCTCACCGAGTTTGTGTAATCGGTCCCACCGAGATTATGTTATGCCCTAACCCTAATGAAATCGGTCCCACCGAGTTGATCCTATCGGTTCCACCGAAATGCCTAACGGTCACATTATGAACTAAATCGATCTGACCAAGTTCTCTAAATCGGTCCCACCGAGTTTGGTAAATTGTGTGTAATGGTTAGATTTTGTGTGGAGGCTATATATACCCCTCCACCCACTCTTCACTCGTGGAGAGAGCCATCAGAACATACCAGCACTTTCATCATACATGTTCTAAGAGAGAACCACCTACTCAAGTGTTGAGATCAAGATATTCCATTCCTACCATATGAATCTTGTTCTCTAGCCTTCCCCAAGTTGCTTTCCACTTAAATCTTTCTTCCACCATATCCAAATCTGTCAGGAGCTGTTTGAGTGTTTGGGAGACTATCATTTGAAGCATTTGAGCAAGGAGTTCATCATCAACACACCGTCTATTACCTTTTGGAGAGTGGTGCCTCCTAGATTGGTTAGGTGTCACTTGGGAGCCTCCGACAAGATTGTGGAGTTGAACCAAGGAGTTTGTAAGGGCAAGGAGATCGCCTACTTCGTGAAGATCTACCCCTAGTGAGGCAAGTCATTCGTGGGCGATGGCCATGGTGGGATAGACAAGGTTGCTTCTTCGTGGACCCTTCATGGGTGGAGCCCTCCGTGGACTCGCGCAGCCGTTACCCTTCGTGGGTTGAAGTCTCCATCAACTTGGATGTACGATAGCACGACCTATCAGAACCAAGACAAAAAACATTGTTGTCTTCACTTGTGTTTGCTCCCTCCAAACTCCTCCCTTTACCTTCATATGCAATTGTTTTACTTTCCACTGCTACACTCTTAGAATTTCATGTGTAGGTTGATTGCTTGACTTTTGCGAAGTTGCTAAAATCTGCCATGAACTAAAATTGGGAAAAGGCTAGATTTTTATTTAGTCAAGTAGTCTAATCACCCCCCTCTAGACATACTTTCGATCCTACAAGTGGTATCAGAGCTTTGGTCTCCATTTGTCGTGATTTCCATAGCTTTGGTGATCATAGCCTTGGTTTCACAACCTAGGAGAGTATGGCGTCTAGCGAGGGAAGTTACCACCGTAGAGGTCCTTATTTTGATGGTACTAATTTTGCTAGTTGGAAGCATAAGATGAAAATGCATAATCTTGGACATAACCCCTCCGTCTAGGCTATTGTGTTTATTAGTTTGCAAGGTGAATTCTTCGATGGGAAGGAACCGAATCGTGAAGCTACCGTGGAAGAGTTGAAGATGCTACAATACAATCGTCAAGCTTGCGATATCCCCTTCAACGGATTGTGCCCCGAAGAATTCAACAAAATCAGCCGTCTTGAGAATGCAAAGGAAATTTGGGATACTTTGATGGATATGCATGAAGGTACCGACTCCGTCAAAGAATCCAAGTTGGATGTGCTTCAAAGTCAACTTGACAAGTTCAAGATGAAGGATGGTGAAGGTGTCGCTGAAATGTACTCTAGGCTTGCTCTCATCACAAATGAGATTCCTGGCTTAGGAACTGAAGAGATGACTGGTAGATTCATCATCTAGAAGATCCTAAGAGCCTTGGATGGAAAATATGACACCGTGTGCACATTGATCCAAATGATGCCCAACTACAAAGATCTCAAGCCAACGGAAGTCATTGGAAGAATTGTTGCTCATGAGATGTCACTCAAAGATAAAGAAGAGCTTCACAACAAGTCTAGTGGTGCTTACAAAGCCTCGTTTGATGCTCCTACATCATCAAGTGAGAAACAAGACTTCAATGAAGAATTGAGCTTAATGGTGATGAACTTCAACAAGTTCTACAAGAGTAGAAGCAAAGAGAGAAGTTCCAAGTAAAGGTCCTACAATGACAAGAGATCTTCAAGCCGTGATCGGAATTTCTACAATTGTGGAAGACCCAGACACTACTCCAATCAGTGTACGGCTCCCCACAAGAGAAGAGAAGACTCACCTAAAAGGAGAAGTAGAAGAGAAGAATCACCACCAAGAGAGAGAAGGAGTAGAGATGATCGTTATGAACGAAGACCTTCTCGGAGAAGCAAAGATTCAGAAAGGAAGGAGAAGTCATCAAGGAGCTATACAAAACGAAGACATCAAGCTCACGTTGGTGAATGGGCATCCGGTTTCGACTCCGATAACCACTCCGAGAGAAGCTACTACTCCGACTCCGAAGGTACTCAAGATGAAGGTGTTGCCGGAATTGCTCTTGTGTCAACCAACTCCTATGACATATTTGACTCACCAAATGAAGGAATTGGAAGATGCTTCATGGCTAAAGGCCCTAAGGTATCACACCTCGAGTATCATGATTTCAATAGTGATGAAGATTACTTGCTAGCAGACGATGATTTACTTGTTGGTAGCAACAGTGATGAAACTTTTGATGAAAACTATGATGAAATTGCTATTAATCATGCTAATCAAGATAAAACAAATGACAATGATAAGGAGAAGATTGAGCGTCCAACTAATGAACTAAACACTCTTAAGTTAGCTCATGAAACTACCTTGGAAGATCATCAAGAACTTTTAAAGACTCATGAGAAGTTACGCTTTGAAAAGCTCAACCTTGAACAAGAGCATGAGTTCTTAAAAGCAATCAATGATGATCTTCGCAAGAAAAGTTCTTCTTACATTGCCAAGCGTTTACTCTTGTCTACCTACAAGCCACAAGTAAAACCTAGCAACAAGAACAAGAAAGATTCTTCCTCTAGTAGTAACAACAATCATACTAAATCCAATGATGTTCCTTCTAGGAGTTCTCTTGATTCCACTAATGACTCTCTTAGCCAAGTTACACTTGAGCAAGAAAATAGCTTATTGAAGGGAATTATAGAGAAAGGTGTTTACAAGAGTCTTGCTGGGAGTAAGCAATTTGAGGAGATTGTACGCAAGCAAGGAAGACACCGGAAGAATTAAGGTGTTGGTTTTGAACGAAAGTTAAATGCCAATGGAGTTGAGTGGGAGGAAGATCAATACCCCAAGACGGAGTTTGTTCCTCAACAAGAGAAGTATGATCCTACTTATTCTCAAGGGACACAAGCACAAGATGATCTTCCACCACAAGACCACAAGCTAAAGGGCAAGGACAAGCTTCAAGAAGAGATTGATGCATTTGAAGAATCTCCTAAGGCCTTGGTCAAGTGGGTTCCCAAGACTACGTCAAGTTCTACTTCATCAAGTACGACTACAACTCCAAGGATTCCGATCAAGATGGTGTGGATCCCGAAGAAGAAGAACTAGGGAGTTCTTGAGGGTGACTCCGCCAACATACTTCACTCATATCATTTTTGCAAGGACAAGTGCAAACAACTTCCATATCTTGCACTAGTTCAAGGAGTCACAAACCCTCTTGTTGTTAAGACAAGGGACAAGGTAACCTAATGCTTTCATGGACATCATCATGTGTGCAATTCACTCTTTGTTTATGGATATCCTTCTTTGTTCCTTGTGGGACTAATCCGTGTAGGTATTGAAAGTGCAACTCACTCCAATGGATTGCTCCAAATGATCTACATCAACATTGAGCATCTACATCTTCAACACCTACATGAAGTCATCATCGACAAAACCCAAGGTTAGTTCATCCCTCTTACGGGGATATCACATCTAGGGGGAGCTTTACTCCAACGATTGAGCTAAAGCAACTCTAATGATGTGAACACAACAATGCTTTATGTAAAAGTGGTAACCCCACTGTGCTTAAACGATGAGTATGACCTATGATCAAATGTTCTCATTTGACTCCTAAGTCAATATACTCATATATAGATGACCTAGTCGTAGCCAATTATGCGATAGATGCTATAATGGTTGTGCATGCTTTGCCACATGTTTCATTTGCTATCTTATTGTGTGAGCATGTTGAATGCATATTTTTCTCATTCGAGGACATCCATTTGTAGCTTTGATTGTTTGGCTCTTTTTCTTTTGCCAAATGGATGGACAAGAATGCCTAAGAACACCCTCTAGCTATCTATGCTTTTCTCGTCTCAAACTCTATTCATGCTACATCACAAAGCTTGATCAAGTCAGATTCGAACCACTCTGTGTGAGGAGCACTCGAAGTCCCCGATTCGTCATAGGCTTAAACATCCAAAACCTCTTTGTGCATTTCGGTATGACCGAGTCATCCACTTCGGTCACACCGAGTTCACTAAGTTGATCTAGGTTTTCAATCTCGGTGCAACCGATTTGAACTTTTCGGTCCCACCGAGTTGCAGTAACTCCTCGCAGTTTTGCATCTCAGTGCCACCGAGTAGTTCCACTCGGTCACACCTACTGTGTCAGATTATATATACCGACGGGCCAAAATTTGGAAAACTTTCCAAACCCTCCAGCCTGCGTGTGACCAGCTCTTCCTCTTCGGGTCTCCGGATCGTCTCCTCGCTCCAGCGACCTCCCGTCGCTAGACTCCGCCGCCGTCAACGGCAATCTTTGCCGCCGTTGCCATCGTAGCAAGTTCACCGCCGAGTTAGGGTATGAACTTGATCCTTTATGCTATTCCTTAACTCCAATTCGTAGCACATTGCATTGCCATGTTTCTTGCCACGTATGAGATCTTCTTATACAGTAAAAACTCCGTAGAAAGTAGTTTTGATTCGAAAAAATTAGGGTTAGGTCTCCACCGAACTCACCTCGGACCGACCGAGTTGTAGAAATCGGTCCCACCAATTTGGCTTAGGCCAGTGCAATTGCTCTTTTTGGTCCGACCGAAAGTTGCAAATCGGTGTGACCGAGTTCAACTCTCTGTGAAACCCTAGCAATATCGGTGCCACCGAACTGTGACTCGGTCTGACCGAGTTCACTAGTTCAGGCTCCAGAATTACTTCGGTGTCACCGAGTTTAACAAGTCGGCAGCTCCGAAATGCTTTCTGTAGAGAACTAAAACTAAGTTTTTCTTGTCATCTGTTCTGCAAAAAATATGTGCTTTGTGATGCTCATCCACTCTGCCTCATCTACATCTATTCACAGGGTCAGCTTTCAGTTTGCAGTGTCAGAGATTTCTGAGGGAAGTGATAGCCAGAATGTGTCTGAGTAGCAGGTACACCTGAGTGAGGGCACTAGTCCCTCTAGCAGCTATGATGAGTGTAGCAGGAGCACACCTAGTGATCTTCCGAAGGCTGCCACCAAGCCATGGAAGAGTAAAACTTCAGATTCTGAGGATGAGGACTTTATGGCTGACGAGGCCACTTCTAAGAAGAAGGTGCTCGGGAAGGAGTATGGCACAGCTGAGGCAACTAAGCCAGGTCATAAAAGAAATATCCCTACCAAGAGGATTCCCATGTCTAAGGCCAGAGCCTCTACTCAAGAGTCTATGGTGTTCACACTTGAATCCAGAGATGATGAGCCGGCATGAAAGAAGATGAGATCTAGAAAGACCGCAGCTAGAGTGATTGGCAAGCCATCCATGAGGGATGATGATGATGAGGAGGATGAAGCTGAGGAAGAAGAGGTTGCTTCACCAGCTCCTAGAACTCAAAAGCTTATGTGAGATGCTATCAAGTCTGGGGCTGCTCCTTTTAAGCCCAAGACTACTCCCAAAGCTGCTCAAGCCACCAAGTCATCACCCAAGAGGAGCACAAGAAACATTCCAGCTTTAGAGAAGAACAAGGCCCTAGTGCCAGAAGTTGCTGAAGATGCTGAAGCCCAAGTGCTCAGAAAGTTGAAGCCCAAGATCCCTGACCATGACAACACTCACATTGTTGCTGAGGACATGAAGCTGAGGAAGGATGCATGTCTCATATTGTGGACAAAGACTGATCCATATGCTATAAGGAGAAGGACTGCTATGGACTACAGTTTTCACACCAAGGAACAACAAGACTTCTATGAGACAGTCCTTCTTGATAAGAAGCCCATTGTGTGTGATATGAGAAGGGTGGACTGGGACTTCATTGATGACAATGCAAATTACTTTCCCAACGTGCATGAAACCTTCAAATCATGTGGAGTTGACAAGTTTGTGGCTTAGAAGTTGACAAAGTGGAATGATGAACTCATCATGTAATTATACTCCACAGCTCACTTTTATCCTAATGGTAGAATTGTGTGGATGTCTGAAGGTACAAGGTACCAGTCAACTGTTGCTGAGTGGGCCAAGCTAATCAATGCCCCTGAAGAGCATGAGGATGATTTGGATGTCTATGCCAATAAGAATCAAGACCACAACTCCATGGCAAATATGTACAAGGTGATTCTTGATGATGATTTGGAAACACACAAGTTTGGATCTGTACACCATTTGCAGTCTGGTCTAGCCACCATCAACACAATCTTGAGGCATACAGTGTTGCCTAAATCTGGAGATGCAAAGATGATCAGAGGACATTCTATCAACATGCTACATATTTTTAATGTGCCACATAAATTCAAAGTTATGATCCTGATTGTACACACAATCAAGAGGACTACTGCAGATCAGAAGAGATCATGTGGGTATGCTCCACACATCCAGATGCTCATTAACTCCAAGATGTGCACAGGCACATATCTATTGGACAGAGAATATCTACCCTTGGTGCCTGACTTTGAGGACAACACAATTGTCATGGATGAAAATGAACCATCTTCAGTGCATGCACATGAAAGGAGACAGAAAGCCAAAGCAGAGAAAGCTGCCAAGATGCCAAGTGCAGAAGAAGCATCTCAAATGACTCACAAGTCCAAGCAAGACCAAATGGCATATCTGTCAAGCAAGCATGAGCATTGAGAAGGTCTTGGCCACCATGACTCAGAATCAGGAGAGCTTGGAGAGGATCATTGAGACTTAGTTTTATGGTCTTGATCTGAAGGTGATAGAGATCCAGTCTGCAGTTGAGTAGCTCCAAGAGGAAGCAGAGGAGAGGAGAGGACAGGCTACCATAGATGCATTTCAGCAAGTGCCTCGAGGTCAGAGATCTGCTGTAGTGCTAGTTCCAGACACCAGAGCTACTACATCAGCACCAGCAACCACAGCTTCAGTGCCACCTCCAGCAGCCACTCCACCAGCTCCAGCTAGTTCGTCTGACGCCTTCATCCTTGGAGTTCTCTCTACACCGCCTCCCGAAGACCGAGCCGGAGAGATGCATAGCACCATGCATTTTCAAACTTTTTGGTAACTTGTTTCCAAAGAGGGAGAAATATGTATAGATCATAGGCTTCGAGAGAGAGTGTTTGCCTTTTTGATCTCTCTTGCTTTTGGTTCAACTTTATTGTGCGTTTGCTTTATACTCTATGTCTGTGTGTGAGATACTTGTGTGATCATCTGATTGATCATATGCTACCTTAATGTTTGCTTGGATGATATTATCTCTATATTTCTATATGATCATTCACTTTGCTTGGTGATGAGTGCATGTTTTTAGTTATATATCATTTTGAGCGCTCCACCAAGATGTATGTGACATGGAACAGTAACCCATGAACCTAATCGATTGTGCATTTGCATTCAAATGCAAATTTTAAATAATGCACAAATTTAGGGGGAGCTCTTGCTTCCCACATACTTTTCAAAGCGACGATGTATTTCAATATTATTCAGTTGTCGAAGCTTTGATCTATATGTTGTCATCAATTACCAAAAAGGGGAAGATTAAAAGTGCAACTATCCCGGGTGGTTTTGGTAATTACTAACAACATATAGCTCATTGAACTAATGCTATCTCAAGATGATATTTCAGGAAAGTTCAATGATTGTCATGGCATGGACTAGGAATGTGGACCCCTCAAAATGCTAAGGATAAAGGATTGGCTCAAGCTCAAGACTCTACATTTATCCATTTTAGTGATCCAAGATCACATTGAGTCCATAGGAAAGCCAATACTATTAAAATGGGATGAGGTGTTGCTTAATGGGTTGCTTGCTCAAAATGCTTAGTGATATGCTCCAAACCCTTAACCACTTTCTCACATCCACATATGTCCCAAACTAAAAGTCAAACTCGGCCCCACCGAAAAGACCTATCCGGCGCCACCGAGTTCATTTGACATAGCCACTGCCACCAAACCCTAATCATTTCGGTCTCACTAAAAGGGATCTCGGTCTCACTGAGATGGGATTGCAAACTCTCTGTTTCCCTTCGTAACATTTCGGTCTCACCGAGATGAGGTATCGGTCCCACCGAGTTCGCAATGCAAACTCTTTGTTTCCTCTTCGTAACATTTCAATCTCACCGAAACGAGAAAATCGGTCACACCGAGTTTGCATGACCAACTCTCTGTGTGCTCATTACCAAAATCGGTCTCACAGAGTTTGTGTAATCGGTTCCACCGAGATTACGTTATGCCCTAACCCTAATGAAATTGGTCCCACCGAGTTGATCATATCGGTTCCACCGAAATGCCTAACAGTCACATTATGAACTAAATTGGTCTGACCGAGTTCTCTGAATCGGTCCCACGGAGTTTGGTAAATTGTATGTAACGGTTAGATTTTGTGTGGAGGCTATATATACCCCTCCACCCACTCTTCACTCATGGAGAAAGCCATCAGAACATACCTACACTTCCATCATACATGTTTTGAGAGAGAACCACTGATACGTCCAAAACTTATCTATAATTTCTGCTTGCTCCATGCCTCTTTTGTGTGATATTGCTATGATATTTATGCACTTCCATACACTTTTGATCATATTTGGACTAACCTATTAACTCAGTGCACCACAGTGCCAGTTCCTGTTTTCTGCTGTCTTTCTATTTTAGGTTTCCCCCATATTAAAAGTGCTCCAAAAATTCCAGGAAAAATACAGGAAAAATCAGCGTACAGGAAGCTTCGAGAAAAACCAAAGCGGGGCCAGAGGGGAGCCAAGGGTGGCCCAGGCAGCCACCCGGCGCGGCCCCACCCCTGGTCGCGCCAGGGGGGCGCCTGGGGCCCCCTCTCCGCCTCTGGTGACCCCCCTTTGCATATATATTCCTCACGTCCCGAAACCCTCGAGGACAGAACCCTTTTTCGCGATCTCGTCTCTGTTCCGCCGCCGCCACGCTTCCAAGATCGGGAGCATCAGGAGAACTCCTCCCGGCACCCTGCCGGAGGGGAGAACCACCACCGGGAGCTTCTCCACCACCATGGACGCTTCCCGAATGAGTCGTGAGTAGTCCCCCTTGGACCATGGGTCCATGATCAGTAGCTATGTGATGTTCTCCTCCCCTCTTTGTTCTTCATGGTTTAGACCTCGTGAGCTGCCCTACATGATCGAGGCACATATGTAATCTTTATGCCGTTGCTCTGCTGAGTTTGCTGGGATCCGATGGATTATGAGATTATGTTCAGATTGTGTGTGAGTAATATATTTGATTCACCTCTTTTATATTTATGTTCTTGAGTAATTCTAGCATGTTCTCCGTTGCTGTTTATTGCTTTGGCCAAGTAGTAGGTAGTAACTCCAAGAGGGAGCGTTATGCTTGATTGTGGGTTCATGCCCCCTGATGACTAGCTTGAGTGACAGAAACATGAGTCTAGGGGATGTGCTGTTGACACAAGGGAGAAAACAACGGTGCTTGTACTTGCGGGTGCAAGGATTGTTTACTTTACGCAAAGTTCTTTTAATGCAGTTGTCTGTTGCTTTGAGTTTACACTTTGGGTGGGATTCGCAACTTAATACCAGCGAGATGTTCTGGATAGATATCTCAAGGTGGATGATTAGTAGTAGATGCAGATGGATTTCGGTCCACTTGCCTTGGCGTACCGCCCATGCTTTCGAGCCTCTACCTTTCTTTGCAGCATAGTTAGCATTGGTTTGCGCACATAATCCTGTCAATTGCCCAGCTATAATTTGTTTACCTTGCTTAGCTGTTTTATCGTCTTTTGGGAGAGAGACATCACTACTGAGCATCATGGGACCCCGGTCCATATTTACCACCGCTGATCACACCCTATATTTACTTCCTGTTCTTATTTCCTAGTTGCGGTCATAGCTATCGTTATTATCTCTTGTGTTTGATCCTTTGTAAACAACAAGGACGGAGGGATTGACAACCTCTCTGTACTCGTTGGGAGCAAAGTTATTTGTATCTGTGTGCAGGTCCTGTCAACCGCTAAGTTTCTGGCGCCGTTGACACCTTCTTGTCGACCCTCGGAGTCTCACGGGATTCGATCCTTGGTATCTTTGCCAAGGGAAATTTGCTGCTACGCTACATCTCAAACCTTCCACTTGGGGTAACCAACGAGGGGCGAGAAGCCATCAAGCAATGTTTCTAGCACCGTTGCCGGAGACTCCACTCTTCAAGATAGGGGAGTTGCACGCTATCTTTTATCTTTGCTTTTAGTCTTGTTAGTTTGCCTTTCAGTTTTTGCTTTAGTGTCCCTTACCAAAAATCACAAAAATAGTTATCTTGCTTTTAGTTGACATTATGTCTGGTCCTTTTGCCTTTGGTGAGGCAGAAGTGCTCACCTTTAAACAAAGAGGTGGTGAAAGTCTAAAAGATGCTTGGTATAGAATTAATGATTCTCAAAAAAGAGCCACCAAGAAGCAATCTACTACTATCCTGCTTAGAAATTTTTATGTTGGAATTACTTCTTGGAATAGGTTTATTCTAGATTCTGCTATCAATGGAAATTTCCTAGAAGCCCCAGTTTGGGAATCTCTTAGTATTATGGAAAATCTTGTTGGAAATCCCCCTGTTGTTAGCATTCAAGAGGACCTTACCCTAGCTCACATTATGAAAAAACTTGAAAAGATAGAGCTAGAGATGCCAAGCATTAATAAGATAAATGAGTTGGACCGTAAGATCCAAGGGAATTTGAATAGGCTTGATAGCTCCATGCATAAAATTCTCAAAACTTTGGAGACCATCAAATCCCATGACTTGGATTCTTCTAGGATAGACAAGATTGAGGAAATCTTTGACATTTTAGGAACTACTTTCTCCTCAATCAAAGCCAAAAAGGTAGAAACTCCGGCAAAGAAGGAACCTAAGTTCGTTTACGTTCCAAAGGCTCCTCGTTCCAAAAGTAATCCATCTATTGCCAAAGGGGTTGAAACTTTGAAGAATTTGGAAGAAATACCTCTCTTTGATAAATTTATAAATGAATCTTCCATTGACTTTCCACCTTTTGGTTTTCTCCCTAGAAGTAACTTTATTAGGCCTTTATTTGAAAGTCCTTTTAAGACTAGTTGTACTATTGAAGAGCTTTTTGATGATCTTGATGATGGTTCAATTGATACAACTTGATCTTTTTGCATCATGCCTAGCTTAAAGGCATAAAAGAAAGCGCTTTTGGGAGGAAGCCCACAACGAATTAGGTTTTATTTTGCTTTTGTTGTGTCTTGATGTTTGTTACTACAGTAGCATCATCATTGTATCTTTTCTTTTCAGCTTTGTGCCAAGTTTAGCCTCCGATTGCAAGAAAGTTTAAAAGTTGTGACGTGTTGTCCAGGAAACAGATTATGTCCTTGGACAGAAAAATTCGAATAAAATCACCAGATCATCTTTTTGATCTGAATTTTTTTTGACAGCTTGCTCTATACAATTGGCTTTCGGGCGTCTGTTCTGAGTTTTTTTATTTGAGTTGCAGAAGTGCCCCGAAAAAATTATTTACTACCTGCTGGTCTGTTTTTCACAGATTTTGTCCTGTTTTGCCTTTTCTTCATTTTGCAAACCTTGAGCTTGCTTTTTCTTTGCAAAAACCTTTTGGCAATCTTGAGAAACAGTAGCTCTTCAAGATTATCCTTATTTCCAGTAGGGAATAATTATTTTATTGTGGGTACTAACCTTGCTAATCAGATTATGATGAGTTATGTATGAAGGGAGTTTTCAAGTGTGCGAGGGAAGATGATAAAAGAAGATTCAGGAGGGTCAAACGCTCAAGCTTGGGGATGCCCCCGTGCACCCCCAAGAAATATTCAAGAAGACTCAAGCGTCTAAGCTTGGGGATGCCCCCATGCATCCCCTTCTCCATCAACAATTATCAGTTCGCCTTTCGTTCCACTATATTTTAATCACTTCATGCGTTATGTGCTATGCTTGGAGCGTCTTGCTCTTAGTTTTCTTTAGCTTTGCTTGCTGTTCATAACAAGTTAGAACCCAGCTTTCTTTGTGTGGGAGAGAAACACGCTCCACTTCAACCTAGAATACAACATAGGATTTTCATGCTTATCTTTGCTGTGTGTGTTCTTTGTCTTTTCTTAGCTGCTGTCATGTTTAGCTCTTAGTTTTCATGCTTTTCTTTTTAAAGAGCTTTTGTTTAGTTGGTTGTTGAACTCTCTTGAGTTTTCATGATTATCTTGTTAAGAGAGTTTGCCTGTTGCACTGAGTTGTGTGTCTTAACTTAAAGTAAGTAATAGAGTTTGCTATTTAATTTTAGTAGTAACTTGCAATTGTTTTGAGGTATTGCCATGAGTAATGTCTGAACTTTTGGTGTCAAGAGCTTTAGCCTATTAGTGATAAATGTCGTATTTTGGGCAATCCATGTTTATTTTCGAAAACCTACAAATAGTTGAGACCTTTAGCTACTAAATGGATCACTAATCTTTGGAGGGATCGAATATTAGAGTACACTCACGTACCATGAGCCGAGGATGCGCAAGGATAACCAAACCCCCATACACTCCTCCTCAGGGTACTTGTCTCTTTGTGAACCTCCTAATTAGATTGAGAGTTACCGATAATAAATGCATGAGTTCTTCGGACTAATGTGAGTATTCGAAAGTTGACACTTCCACCTAGCCATATTTTTCTAGACTCTTCGGTACCGTGCATTGCCCTTTCTCACCTCGAGAGTTGGCGCATACTTCGCCGGTGCATCCAAATCCAAATCCTTGGCACGATACGCTCTGTCATCATAACCCTCATTATACCCTCCCTCAAAACAGCCACCATACCTACCTATCAAGGCATTTCCATAGCCTTTCCGAGATACATTGCCATGCAACATCCATCT
Source organism: Secale cereale (assembly GCA_902687465.1). Classification (NCBI taxonomy): domain Eukaryota; kingdom Viridiplantae; phylum Streptophyta; class Magnoliopsida; order Poales; family Poaceae; genus Secale; species Secale cereale. The sequence continues at coordinate 192,324,802 of LR738711.1, forward strand.
TCTCATGACTTGATCTTCATGTCATACATGCTTTTTGCTTGATCGATGAGCCGCATGCTAGTTGGGCCTTGCCCTAATCATTGCTACATGACGCGCTAGTATCATTGCATATCCTGCTACACTGGCAGAGGCATACATTTGCATACATCATGATAGTTTCATTTTCTTTATGTTGAGTACTTTTGTAAAGTGTGAAAGATCTTCTATACTTCTTGTAATAAATAGAGTGTTGCCCCTAAAGTGAGGAAAAGATCCCAAAGAGGACAAATCAAAATATCCCAAAGAGGAAAAAATCAAAAGATCCCAAAGAGGACAAATGAGAGATAAATAGAAAGAGCCATTGAGGCCACAAAAAAATAAAAAAAGTATAGAAAAAAAAAGAGAAAAAGAAATAAAAAGAGAGAAGGGGGCACACTACTATTCCTTTTGAGAGATCCACACTCGTACTCCATCTTATACCTTGTACTCCATAGAGATTATCATTCATGCATATAGCTATGTGGGGACCTTCACACTATAGAACTTGGCTTGTATATTCCAATGATGAGCCTCCACAAAAGAGCTCTAGGTCTTCTTGAGCAAGCAAGTTGGATGCACCCCACTAGTTCCATTGGAGAGCTTACCTTAGCTCATATGTGCATCCGTTGCATGGCAATCCCTACTCCTCACGTCATATCTATCATTTGGCTTTCTCTCGCCTATGATTGTCCTCATTGATGTGATCCTTTCACACCTTTTTTGTCTTCCCCCTTCATCATTTTTCTCTCTTTGCCATCCTAAGTGTCGACTTTCTTGCTTACGCTCATCCATTGCATGAGTGCTCAAAATATCAAAAGGGAGTGGATCATTTTGACTTGTACCTGGCTGACGGTCTGGGGACGAGTCAAGATAAGATTCCAAAGAAGACCAAGTGTGAAACTTTAGTAGATTAAGTTCTCAACAATACAAAAACTATGTTTTACTCTCTCGTATATCCATATCCCCTTTCTTGCACGCAAACACCATTTGGAGACATTCGAGTCACGGACAGCGAGAGCTCTTGCACCTTTATGTTCTTATGTTACTTGTTACAATGCTAATATAGACTCTTGCCTGTTATGACTTGAATTGAATTACATGCCTTGATTGCTTTACTTAAAAAGTTCTTATATGGTTGATAGCATGTCACCACAGAAATTATGCTTGTTATCATTACCTACTCGAGGACGAGCAAGAATTAAGCTTGGGGATGTTGATACGTCCAAAACGTATCTATAATTTCTGCTTGCTCCATGCCTCTTTTGTGTGATATTGCTATGATATTTATGCACTTCCATACACTTTTGATCATATTTGGACTACCCTATTAACTCAGTGCACCACAGTGCCAGTTCCTGTTTTCTGCTGTTTTTCTATTTCAGGTTTCCCCCATATTAAAAGTGCTCCAAAAATTCCGGGAAAAATACAGGAAAAATCAGCGTATAGGAAGCTTCGAGAAAAACCAAAGTGGGGCCAGAGGAGAGCCAGGGGTGGCCCAGGCGGCCACCTGGCGTGGCCCCACCCCTGGCCTCGCTAGGGGGCGCCTGGGGCCCCCTCTCCGCCTCTGGTGATCCCCCTTTGCATATATATTCCTCGCATCCCGAAACCCTCGAGGACGGAACCCTTTTTCGCGATCTCGTCTCTGTTCCGCCGCCGCCGTGCTTCCAAGATCGGGAGCATTAGGAGAACTCTTCCCGGCACCCTGCCGGAGGGGAGAACCACCACCGGGAGCTTCTCCACCACCATGGACGCTTCCCGGAAGAGTCGTGAGTAGTCCCCCTTGGACCATGGGTCCATGATCAGTAGCTATGTGATGTTCTCCTCCCCTCTTTGTTCTTCATGGTTTAGACCTCATGAGCTGCCCTACATGATTGAGGCACATATGTAATCTTTATGTTGTTGCTCTGCTGAGTTTGCTGGGATCCGATGGATTATGAGATTATGTTCAGATTGTGTGTGAGTAATATATTTGATTCACCTCTTTTATATTTATGTTCTTGAGTAATTCTAGCATGTTCTCCGTTGCTGTTTATTGCTTTGGCCAAGTAGTAGGTAGTAACTCCAAGAGGGAGCATTATGCTTGATTGTGGGTTCATGCCCCCTGATGACTAGCTTGAGTGACAGAAACATGAGTCTAGGGGATGTGATGTTGCCACAAGGGAGAAAACAATGGTGCTTGTACTTGCGGGTGCAAGGATTGTTTACTTTACGCAAAGTTCTTTTAATGCAGTTGTCTGTTGCTTTGAGTTTACACTTTGGGTGGGATTCGCAACTTAATACCAGCGAGATGTTCTGGATAGATATCTCAAGGTGGATGATTAGTAGTAGATGCAGATGGATTTTGGTCTACTTGCCTTGGCGTACCGCCCATGCTTTCGAGCCTCTACATTTCTTTGCAGCATAGTTAGCATTGCTTTGCGCACATAATCCTGTCAATTGCCCAGCTATAATTTGTTTACCTCGCTTAGTTTTTTTATCGTCTTTTGGGAGAGAGACATCACTAGTGAACATCATGGGACCCCGGTCCATATTTACCACCGCTGATCACACCCTATATGCAATTGTTTTACTTTCCGCTGCTAAACTCTTAGAATTGCATGTGTAGGTTGATTGCTTGACTTGTGCTAAGTTGCTAAATTCTGCCAAGAACTAAAATTGGGAAAAGGCTAGATTTTTATTTAGTCAAGTAGTCTAATCACCCCCCCTCTAGACATACTTTCGATCCTACAAAAGGTGTCGTGGAATTAACATGGCAGATGTCCGGATTAACGGACTTAGGTGTGAGGCCGCGCATCTATGTAGTAGCTTGAGAGGGGTTGAGCGGAATCGAGAGATGCAACGCAAGACAAGGGTTTAGACAGCTTCAGGCCCCGGGAAACATCATCCGGTAATAGCCCTACGTGCTGTTTGAGGCTAGATCTCATTATGACCCTCATGGTGTCGCCGGTAAACCGGCTCTGGTGTCTAGCCCTAGAAACTTCTGAGAACCTCTCTCCACTTTGGGGAGCCCTGCCCCTCCTTATATATGTTGAAGGGACGGATTACATGTAGAGTCCTAGTAGGATTAGGATTGCTTTATTACAAGGAGTCCTAGTCTTGCTTCCTTTGTAAGAGAATATTCCTTGTGCTTTCTTCATAAATCGGCCCACCATAACATGAACCGGCCTTCTGGGCCTTGGGCCTTGTCATCCGCGATCCGCCAGCCGGGTTACCAGTGAGTGATACTAACCAGGCAGGTTGCTTGTAATCCGTCTGATCAGGGCGGGACGCTAGTGAATCGCCAAGTGTAAACCATCTTAAGTAAACCGCCAAGTCCGGCCGGGTTATACTTCCAGCCGGTTTACGCCGCGGGGTATATCCCCGACATTAGCCCCCAGTTTAGCTTGGATTTATCCATGGTAAGCTTGATCCTTCCTGCATACATAACACGAACAAATTTGATAGGTTGTGCTCCGGGTTAAAGTATTTTCCTGAACCGGCACCTGATCATCCTTAAATCCTTGTCATTTCCACCTTGATATGTATCCATGATCTCATAGCAAATCTCCTTAGCAGATATGTTCAAACATTACCAACGCAAAAAATCCAGGCACTTCCTCTGAAAATTCCGGGTCAATAGACCAGCTTCATAATCCGTTTGCTGACGTTGATGTCTCGTAAAGAAATATTGCAAGAGATAATCCACTTGAATCGGCCTTCAATGCTCTGACTTGACAAAAATATTGATCTTCAAATATTCAATTGATATCCAGCCGGTTTGGAAATGTAGAACTTGTCGGTTTATGATTACCACTATCGTCGGGTTATAAAAACTGATAATTTCAGGTCATGATTGTTTATAGACGTCGGGCTATGATTGTTGCCAACGCCGGGTCACACAACTGATCTTCTGGTTTGTTCAAAACTGAGAATTTTGAAGATATTCCTCCTTTATATCCATATTACCCGTAGCCCCCAAGTGCCGGTTTGTAATGCTTGCAGCAAACTGGGACTTGTATTTGTCTGATGCTCAAAAACTTCAACCAGTGTAGCCTCCAAGGGCCGGGTTATTATGTAATAATGAGCAGGGACTTTGGTAGATATAATCATGTAAACTTAAACAACAACATGTAGCCCCCAAGGGCCGGGTCATTATGCAATAATGAGCAGGGACTTTGTAGATAAAATCATTGAAAATAACATTATATAATGTAACTTCCATCGTGGGATTTGAACCCACGTCCATAAGGTTAATAGCTTTGTGCTTTACCAACTGAGCAGTGGACCCTTGAATATAATGGATTAAGACTTGTGTACCTTGAATTGTTGACAGGAGCGATTGGTAGCCCCCAAGGGCCGGCTCAATATGATGTGATGAGTCGGGTCTTCAATAAGGTGAGCAAAAAATGACTTTGCATTAGCCCCCAAGTGTCATGGTGTATGCTTGCAGCGACATGAGACTTGTGTATTTGATGTAATCTCAATTAGAATAATGTAGCCCCCAAGTGCTGGGTTGTAAGCCTACAGCGACTCGGGACTATTCCTTTGCAAAAAAAAAACACTTGCATCGATGAAATAATATCCATTGCGCTTAAAGCGACTTTGAAAACCCTAATCATAATATTTGATGAATCCTGTTTGAAGACTGGTTCCAGTGATATTTGATCACAACCAGGCCGGGTTTATTAAACACCGGTCATTATTTTATCTCATACTGGCGACTTATAGTCGAAAACCAGGCCGGTTTAATAAACACCGGTCATTATCTGCGTCTGCATGAATGAGGCTAAAAGACATCCTGTGATTAAGTGTGCCTGACGTCCTTAATCTGGTAGGCATAATCGAATGTGTAGATTCTGATGAGGCTCTTGGCTCTCTTGGCGTTTGCCTGATGACTGTTCTGGGTTATGATAAACGCCGGTTTAAATCATGCTGGTGTTTATGACCCAGACTTTGAACTTATGCTGGTATTCATGACCCAGACTTTTTAATTTGTAGATATGTGGTCAACTTTGAAGTTGCCCAGTTCCGGATCAAAAACTTGGTTAACCACAGAAAACTTTGAAAAATCACAAAAAACAAAGCATTGTTGCAAATAAGACCATGTAGTCGAAGCTTTTTGCGAGCTGCCAGGCTCCAAATCGAGGCTTCTGATTCGAATGCGATCAGTAAACCGGACCAAAGGGGTTAAGCTAGGATTCAAATGCAACCATGTAGCCCCCAGTGGCCTTGAAATTTTTGCCAATCAATGGATTCGAATGCGATCCAAGGAGCTATGATTCATTTTGCCAATCAATGGATGCGATCCAAGGAGCTATGATTCATTTTGCCAATCAATGGATGCGATCCAAGGAGCTATGATTCATTTTGACAATCAATGGATGCGATCCAAGGAGCTATGATTCATTTTTCCAATCAATGGATGCGATCCAAGGAGCTATGATTCATTTTGCCAATCAATGGATGCGATCCAAGGAGGTATGATTTATTTTGCCAATCAATGGATGCGATCCAAGGAGCTATGATTTATTTTGCCAATCAATGGATTCGAATGCGATCCAAGGAGCTTGTGATTTGTTTACGATCATATAAACCGGACCAAAAAGGGGTTAAGCTAGAATGCGATCCGTAGCCCCCTAGTGACCGTGGAGGCAGGGTACCTATAAGAGAGTTGCGCTTGTATGGCAAGTCCTGTTTGGTCCCTTATAGCATTATCCTGCATAGCAAAATAGACTGATCAAAGCATCGTGTTTTTCTTGATGAAAATAATATATATTAAGAGAAGTAAACTTTAGATGGACATCACCTGATGTATTTGGACCTAATGATCCTCATCGATGTCTGTTAGCCAAACCGGTATGTTGGATAGACCGAACCGCAGGGCGGACAGCAAAACAACCGCCGTATCAGAGGCAGCTCAAATAGATGAATCGGCCGCGGTATTGTAAGCCGGCAGAGATGAGCAAGTTGTCCTCCGTGTTGTAAACCGGTGCGAAAGACGGCCATGGCGTGATAAACCGGCGTTATTGTGAGAGATGGCTACGGCGTTGTAAGCCAGTGCGGGAGTCCGTTGAGTACTGACGACCACTTGTGCCAAATGATGTTGGCGTGCCTCCATCTCCATGGTATAATATCACTTTGTAATGAATGATTTTCCTGCGCATAGAATACAGCAGGGCGAGGTATTTTTGCTCGGAAGAATTAATATATATTAAAAATAAATAGTATAGATACCACCTGATTCGTCCGGTAACAGATGAGTTGGCCGTGGCATTATATGCCGGTGCGACGGGCAAATTGTTCTCCACATTTGTAAACCGGTGTAGACGCGTGAACCGGACGTCTGATAATGTAGGCCAGAAATTATTCACCGCGAAATTGATGATCATCACGGTGAAGCTGAAATTACTCCCGTTTGAGTCGGCCTCGGTTTTTATAAACCGGTGTAGGCGGCTCGAACGGCGGGTCAGTCGTGGGCGTAGTCCCGCCGAGTTGATGTAGACTGAGCTACACGGGCGGCGGCTTCCGCACACCCATTCAATCAGCAAGCGGGTGCACACACTGTGCGTGATGATGCTGACGCTTTCTTCATAGATGCAACCTGGCACCACCTCTGCTGCACATAAAAATATACAGACCAAAGTAATTGCTCTCTTTGATTAAAATATGTATTAAAAATATATAGAGACAATAGCACCTGGTATATTTTATCAGATGAACACGAACGCTGGCATTAGATGATGCTGAACATCGTCAAACGACCGCATAAACATATGTCTGATAAAACAGTAGCACCCACGTATCCTTTCCTTTTTTATGCAGTACTTCCTCAATTCGCCCTTGACTTTTCTCCCAACCGAATCTCATCTTATCTTTTTCCTTATTGCTGTCAGGGGAGCATATGAGAATAGAGGCAGGTGACGGAGAGCCCTGGGACAGAGCGAAGCGGACGGAGGACACCGGCAAGACGGCAAGAGCCGGATCAACAACGAGGGATTCTGGCGGCTTGAATATGCCCCAACAACGGGCGGTTTCGGCGCAGCAGGCAGGCCCATGAAGAGAATTCGGGGGTGGAGATGAGACCGCTGGCCAGGCGTCCAGTCAATGCACAGCAGTAGGGGTAAGTCGTCGGTGCGGTCGGGGGGCGACTCAACCCGACGGCGGCTCGAAGTTTGGATGCCCACAAGTGGCTTACCAACGGCAGCAGAAGGCGGGGGGCCGAGGCAGAGGAGGCATCGACCCGGGCAAGCTGGTGGCAGGTACTAGAGGCGGGCGGCTCCTAGGCGTGGCGGAGGTGACTTTGAGGTGCGCTCGGCGATTCCTTCTCGCTCTCCAGCAGCCACTAGATGCACGAGTCGGGGATGCGGGCGAGGGGCGGCGTCATGCGCAGCGGCTTCGGCAGTACACAGGACACAGCTAACCCAGAGCAATGAACCGGCTCGGGGATGAGGCCGGCGGCCTGCGATGACCACGGCGTCTCCGAGGCGACTTGCTGAGGTAAGGCAGCGGCAGCGCGGGCACGCGAGGCTAACCACGGCGGGGGCAGAAGCACTCAGGAGGAGCCCCGACACGGACGGGCGTGAGCTGGAGGATCCCCGGCAAGGCGGAGAACGGCAGTGGCTCGGGGCCAGCTCGACGGAGATTGGCAGAGCAGGTAACGACCGAGGCGGCTCGTCGATGGCGCAAGGCGCAATGGGCACAAGCCGGCCCTGCCCCTCCTTATACGCTGGAAGAAAACACGCAATAGGCGTGGCGGGTTGAAGTTGCAAGGGCGATACAGAGGCGAGCAGTCCAGCTCGGGGGCAGTTACGTTGATTGGAGCGGAAGACGGAGCGAGCGGCAGACACACCGATCCGGGGCTGACGGGCGGCGGCTCAGAGGCACGGCAAGCTCGAAAGCGGACCTGGCTCGAGTTGGAAGGCCGCGTGTGCTTGAAGTAGACGAGCGAACCATCTCGAAGCAGGGCAGCTCGGATCCGGGTCGTCTCTGTATCCGTTTCCGGGTCGTATGCTTTACCCAGTCCACGTTGGCCTCATCCTCTAGGTCGTGGCCCTTTATTTCTTTTTGTCTTGTATAATGTAATCACGGTAGTTTCCTTAGGTCGATGTAGCGATTGGAAGAATCAATTTGACCTTGGTGACTCTAATCCTTCTATGTGACAAAAGTACGTGCCCATCAAATATGAAATAGTCGTGAAGACTGCGTTGAATCTTGTGGCTTGACCGCTCTGAACTTCTCCTTGAACTCCAATCTCATCATCTCAGATCCGAAATTGACCTGCGGATTTAATTAACCCAGCCACGACATGGATCCGGTTTAAACTGTGGACGAAAATCCTTCTGACCTTCAACTCTCGATCCTTAAGGAAAAAATCCCTTCAAGAACTCAACACCACCGTGCGCTGGCCCCACGATGGGCGCCAACTGTCATGGAATTAACACGGCAGATGTCCGGATTAACGGACTTAGGTGTGAGGCCGCGCATCTATGTAGTAGCTTGAGAGGGGTTGAGCGGAATCGAGAGATGCAACGCAAGACAAGGGTTTAGACAGCTTCGGGGCCCGGGAAACATCTTCCGGTAATAGCCCTACGTGCTGTTTGAGGCTAGATCTCATTATGACCCTCATGGTGTCACCGGTAAACAAGCTCTTGTGTCTAGCCCTAGAAACTTCTGAGAACCTCTCTCCACTTTGGGGAGCCCTGCCCCTCCTTATATATGTTGAAGGGACGGGTTACATGTAGAGTCCTAGTAGGATTAGGATTGCTTTATTACAAGGAGTCCTAGTCTTGCTTTGTTTGTAAGAGAATATTCCTTGTGCTTTCTTCATAAACCGGCCCACCATAACATGAACCGACCTTCTGGGCCTTGGGCCTTGTCATCCGTGGTCCGCCATCCGGGTTACCAGTGAGTGATACTAACCAGGCAGGTTGCTTGTAATCCGTCTGATCAGGGCGGGACGCCAGTGAATCGCCAAGTGTAAACCGTCTTAAGTAAACCGCCAAGTCCGGCCGGGTTATACTTCCAGCCGGTTTACGCCGCGGGGTATATCCCCGACAAAATGGTTGGTGACAAAGTCACCTATGTTAGAGTATCTTGACTGAGGAGTCAAGTGATAGCACTTGATCGTAGGTCATACTCATCATTTAAGCTTAAAATGGGGTTACCATTTTTAAGCATTTTGATGTATTATCACCTTGTTGAGTTGCTTTGGCTCATAACTTGGACCAAAGCTTCTCTAAGGTTGAATGAAATACCTTGGGTTGTGGTGTTGGATGCTCAAGGTTGATGTAGTTCACCAAGAGTTGGAGCATCCTTAGGAGTTGAAGTTCATCTTCCTACACGGGTTAGTTTTGCAAGGAAGAGCACTTGTGTATCCAAATTGACAATCATGAAATATTTCCTCATATAAAGATAGTCAAAGGATATGTTGAGTGAGTTCATGATTCCTTGAATTCGACAACCAAAACATAGGAACTTGGTGATGTAGAGATTGCTCAAAATGTGAGTGCTTTGCAATCTCATAGATTTGGGTTCATCCAAGTAGCTACAACGGTTAGATAACATGCAAGGGTACAAGTAGAGATCCGAGACATATGATCATCATCATAAGAGAAATATCAAGGATTAGTCATAAAAAGCTCATGCCTTGCATGTATCCAAATGGAGTTTCTACTCCAAGTTTGAGGCATCAATGCTATTCAATTCACCTCCCAAATGGAAAAATACTTTCTCATCAAGCGGGTTGGTGAATATATCATCCAATTGCTTATCGATGCGAACATGCTTAAGATTGATGTCTCCTGTAGCAATGTGACCTCGAATGAAATGATGACGAACTTCAATATGCTTATTTAGAGAATGTTGCACGGGATTACCCCTCTTCATAGTACGGAGATCCTATGACTCAAAAGAACAAAAGAAGAACAACGAAATGAAAACTACGTCTTCACTTTGTCTTCGGCTTCCATCGCTGCAGTCAATTTCTTCGGACGACTATACCGAGTCAAAAGCTTTGCTTCAACAGTAAACTTTCGAGGTGTCGATTTCTTCACATCAATCTTCTCAACTAAATGACTTCAGCAAATATAGCTCGTTTTTCTCTACAACGCAGATATACTTCGGTGAAGTTCCTCGAACTTAGCACCAGAGACAACATTCTATTTGGTTGTTTATGGACTTTTTCTCTTTGTATGTGATGTCTACTACACAACTTGTTCTTGTAGACTCGTGTTGGGCCTCCAAGTGCAGAGTTTTCACTACTGCAGGATGCTGCTAACGCGACACTACGATCAGAGACCCTTTGAGAAACAGTGTGCAATGCAATAATCGCAAACGGTGGTGTAAAAAATGTTAAAAAGGTGCAAAACGTTTGTGATGACGGATGCATCAAACACGTTTCAGATTTTAGTTGCGTGTGCGATGCAGGGCATACAGTTCAGTTCAATTAACTGTTTGCGATGAGGAGGAACAAAAGAAACGGGCAACCAGATGAATGTGTGTGTTATATACAACATATGGTTCGCTCGAATGAACTGTTTGTGATTAGGCAACACAAAAGAAACGGTCAGCCAGATCAAGGTGTGTGCGATATATGGCATGTGGTTCACTCAGATGAACTGTTTGCGTTGAGACAAGAGAAGAAAAACGGTTCAATATAACAAGATGTGTGTGATACGTGGCAAACAGGTCTGTAATCTGAAATGTGTGCGAAGACCGATAATAACACAAACGATTGCTTCTAATAAGACATATGTGATATGCTTTGTCTACACAATATCTATTGGTCATTGGGAGACGGGCGGTCATCCGGGTACCCCGTAAGGATGCGAAGAGGGCATCTTATATCAGCAACGACTAGTTGTTCCACCAATAGCTCATCTAAGAGAACTCTCAAGTTAACTGTGCTCAGGCTGGAGCAGCCATGAGATGGGTGACCGGATTGGAAGTTGTCGAAATTTCAAAACACACTGATGGGATGGATCATGAAGGTCCTTAGATCATAAATGTCCATTAAGGACCTTCATGATACATCCCATCAGTGGGTTTTGAATATATTTTTAACACATGTTAAAAAAGGTCTACCGCTTTACTTTTTGACAATGCGCGATACGTGGCAAACAGTAGATCCATCCAAACTGTTTGTGATGGAATAAGCCATGTGTGTTGTGGGGTGGAATTCACCTCAAGGTCCTTGTTTTGTTTTTTGTTTTTTGTTTTTTAACACAAGTTAAAGAAGGTCTACCACATTACTTTTTGACAATGTGCGATACGTGGCATACAGTTGATCCATCCGACCTGTTTGTGACGGAATAGGCCGTGTGTGTTGTGGGAAAACGCTTGCTAGTATTCAACCGTTTGCGATTGATGAATTCATCACCGACGGGTTCCCTAGTGTGGTCTGTGTTCATCTGATCATCATTTACTTCTTGTGCTAGCTCGATGTTCCTTCTATGCTATGTTTCCATTAATTGATGGCGTTTTATGAACACGCCACCGTTTCCCGCCATTTTCTCACATGTTTCCCGCCACCCAGCGATATTGCGCATAAACTTGGGAGGCGCGCAGTGCACGGAGGAAACAAGAGCAGCCTGTAGCACATCCACCTTTTCCAAACATGCCAACCCACCAAAGCGCCGCCTCTGCCATCAACCTCGTCGATGAGGAAAACGAGCAGGCGCGACGGCCCGTCGAGGGCGAGGTGCTCCCCGGCAACACGATGGACGACGCCGTGATACGCGTCATCGCCACGGTTGAGCAGACCTTTGGTGCATGGCGCTTGAGCGCCGCGGATCAAGATAGGCATGCCAGCGCCGACAGGCTGCAGCTTGCTGCACAGCATGACCCATGGCGCGCATCAGAGGAAGCTAGGCGCGTCCGCGCTGATAGGCTGCGGCTCGCCGCACGGCGAGACTGTTGGAGCACCACAGAGCGAGAGGCGCGGCACGCCGCACAGCAAGAGCGGATCCATCGGCGCTTGCCTGCTGTCGACACGGCGTAGCAGCTGGGTACACGTCCCGTCAATACCCCCATTCGTCGCCAGGAGTGGGCAGACGCCCTTAGCGCCATACTTGCACCGGAGGCCAACCTCGCCGTACTTGCACCAGATGCCCGTCGTGCCGTTCGCATGGGTGGCGCCGTTCGCCTTGTCCGCGGCCCGCTGGATGCCAACACGCTGATCCGTAGGCTCAATTACCTCCTTGGCCCAGGTGTCCACCTGGGCGCAGTAGAGGAACATGGTTGTCGCATCCTCGAGCTGGTGATCTTCGATGAAATGGCCAACCTGGAGCTCGAGACCGTGCTCCAGATGTACCGCGAGCGTGTCAACCGCTTGGACGAACGCCTGCATGTGTTCAGGCAGAGCCAAGAGCTACCGTAGGCAAGGGCTGCTCGTCATGGTCTCATGGACGCGTTTTATTTTGTTGAGTCGTTTCGACGTGGATAACTATGTATTAACATCAATCATAGTATTGCACTGTTAATTGCTCCGTTTCAATGTGTGTACTCTGTTTTCCGTTCTTATATGTTATTTTTCAATGTGTGTATATACGCTTTCCATTTTGTATATGTGGATGATAACAGCTAGATTCAAATTAGTATACAAAAACAGATAGAAAATGGAATTCATAATATATATATAGGGTGGGTCAATTCTCATAACACCCCTTAAGACCTTATTCTCCTAACAAAAGCTTATTCTCATAACACCCCTCCCCCTCCACTCCCCGCCTCCTAGCGCCAGCGCCCCGACGCCGGCGTCCTCCCCCACCCCTCCCCGCCTCCTAGCGCGGGAGCGCCCCGGCGGTCGGCGCCCCGCGTCCTCCCCCTCCCCTCCCCGCCTTCTAGCGCGCCAGCGCACGGCGGCCGGCGGGCAGCGTCCTCCCCCACCCCTCCCCGCATCCTAGCGCGGGGGCGCACGGCGGACGGCGGCAGGCGTCCTCTCCCCACCCCTCCCCCGCCTCCTAGCGCCGGAGCGCACGGCGGCCGGTGGCCGGCGTCCTGCACCTCACCTCCACCACCTCCCCCCGCCTCGTAGCGGCAGCGGAGCGCCCGCCAAAACGGCCGGTGATGCAGTCCGTCGGGGACGAAAATTCCGCGGCGGCGTTTAGGAAGCGACGCCGCACCTCACCTTCACCCCAACAACACCTGGAGGGTCCGCCCCTGAAGCATCCAGCATCAGCCGTGCATGACAGGGGGAAGCGAACTGCAACGTCGACTACTACATCGCATTCGTCCTGGATGCGAACTGCAATGGTTCACGTCCAGCCTTCTCCCCAACAATGGCCAAGGTGGAAAAAGCGCATGAGTTCCTGCAGCGGAGGTGGACTGCACGACAACAGCAGCAAGAGCTGCATCTGCAGAAGGAGGGAACTGCATATAAGGTAAGAAAATCAACATACCAACCCCCCCATCCAGTTTGCAGTGCCGTTTTTATACACATGCAGTCCCCCCATCTTGCGTCGACTGCAGTCACGTGTGTCTCCAAAAAGTAGAAAATCAGAAAAGGATAGTTCGAAAAATAAAAGACGTTGTATGGATCAAAATTGCAGTCCACATTGACTAAAAAAGTAGAGCGCTGTTACTAGAGCTGAAGTGCATTGTTTCTTCACGTTAACTAGCAGTGCCCCTGTTGTAGAATGACACATTGAAAGTGCAAATCCTTACCGTTTGCAAAAATATAATGATATATAGAACGAAAGATGCAGTTCATTTCATTGTTGACATGCATAAAAAAAAGCTTTGGCTTAATAACCTGCAGGAATTCGCTATGCCTCAAAAACAGAAGATGCCTCGAATCATTTACGACCCTGAGCCCCTGAACTGCATTGGAAGAGAAGAGTGGGAGATGCCTGGATGGATAACACCTGAATTACCTAGGGGTTTCTTTAACACGACAAACAGAACTGCCTACTCCGTGGAGGAAGATGTAGAGGATAAATATGAAAACAGCGAACCAAACATCATTCGAGATGGAGAAGGCAGTGAAACAAGAAAACCGCAGGATGAAGAGGAGGACGACGACGATCTGGTCTTCATGGGTGAACACGCGCAGAAACATGATGAGGAGGAGGATGATGACGAGGAGCAAATCATAACAGTTATGCAGCCAAGGTACACGCGTGTCTTTGAAACATTTGGTCAGCAGATCAGAACGGATGATATAGCACCTCCAGAAGCCGATGTTGAAACCCAGCAAGTTCGGCAGGTCCATGTGCAAACGATTCGTCGACAAAGGGACAGTGGAATTCCACCAAGGCCGCCTACTGCCCAACAAAAGAATCGGAAGCAAAATCAAGGAGGGCCGCAGGCAACCAAAAAAGTAAAGTTCTCCACACTCATGCCTCCTCGCGATCCTCAATTACACAGGTCTGTTGTCACCCCTCCATGCCCAATAAACATCGGTGAGCTGCAAACACCGTTAGAAGAAAAACAGTACACGCACGTAAGCATCCTTGCCTGACTACTGCAGTTCAGTTATTACGCATAGTTTCAGCTTGTGCATTCTCATTAACAAAAAAAAGAAACATTCCGTGTTGTATGTGTGCAGGATGAGAACATGCTCCAAGAACTTGTGCCTGTGAAAGGTATGCAGTTCACATCAGAAGATGCGGCGCGAGAATTCTACAACGCTTATGCAAGGCATGCGGGCTTCGGCACACGCAAAAACGGCGGATACAGAACAAACAGATACATCGTGTGCTCAAAGCAAGGCAGAAGCAAACAAACTGTCACTGATTATGACAGAAAGCGGGAAAAAACATCAAAGAGGACTGGCTGCAAGGCGGGGATGAGATTGAAAAAAATAAAGGATGTGTTTGTGATAGCAGAGATTGAGCTCAATCACAACCACAGGATGATTGACAGCCCGGCTATGCTTCTGCACATGCACTCGCATAAGACGGATGACCCGTTGCTCGATAAACTAGTGAAGGACATGCAGAGCGACAACCTCACGCACACGCAGATGATGTCAACCCTGTCGAGGATGTCAGGAGGACTGCACTTTATGGGGCGCACCAGCCGTGACTGGGTGAACAGGTACGTTCACTAAAAACAAAAAACGATATCTCGTCTATTTCATGCAGTTCGCTTTGTGCATTTTCTGTATGTCCCTAATGCTGCAAGTATATTATTATTTCGAACTGCAGGAAGCACCAATTCGCGAGGGAGGAAACAGAGGACGATGTGAAGAAACTCCTGGCTTTCTTTGAGAAGATGCAGCAAATAAACCCAGAGTTCTTCTATGATTACGACAAAGATGTCGATAACCGTGTGCGCAACATATTCTCGGCGAACGCCAGCTGCAGGGGATCGTACGAGGATTTTGGAGATTGTGTCACATTTGACACGACATACAAGACCAACAAGTTCCACATGCCTCTGGGCGTCTTCGTTGGAGTCAACCACCACCTCCAAAGTACAATATTCGTTGTGGCTCTCATCAGAGACGAAACAATACCGACTTTCGAGTGGGTGTTCCGAACGTTCTTGCGTTGCATGAACAACAAGCGGCCAATCTGCATACTCACAAGTATGCTGAAAAAAAAGAGTGAACTTAAATAAAAATGCAGTTCACTGCCAAGTTTTGTAGTACATTTCTTACATCCAATGAAAAAAAATGAAAAAAGCAGAAAAAGGATATGCTGTTCTCTCACTAACTCGATGCTTGTTTTTTTTTCAAAAACATGCAGACCAATGCCCCTCCATGGATGCCGCGATAAAAAGTACGCTCGTAGGCACGCTGCACAAGTTATGCCGTTGGCATATACTGAAAAAATACAAGGATCACCTGTCCTTGTTGTACAAAGCCTATGAGAAATTCAAGGATGAGCTGACCTCCGTTCTCAACCACCCACTGATGCCATCAGAGTTTGAGCGCCCTTGGCGTGGGCTCATGGGAAAGTATAACCTGCAAAATGATGAGATTATGAAGGCGCTGTGGGCAGACAGAAAAGAATGGATATCGGCTTACTACAAGGAGGTGTTCTGTGCACGGATGACGTCGACACAGAGAAGTGAAAGCATGAACCGGATCTTGAAGAGGAACTTTGTCAAGGAAAGACACGACCTGCACATCTTTGCGTCCCAGGTGGACAGGTGCATCCAGACAAGGAAGGGCGTCGAGCACGCGGAGACCATAGCTAACGAGGTATATAAAACAGAACAAATTTTTCAGAGATGGATCAGCAATTAATAAAAACAAATACTCGCTTTCTTGATTTTTGCTGCAAAAAAGACAACTACTTAACTCGTTTTCTTTGTTTCACAGACGGAGATAAAGATTACTACTCAGTTTGGATTCGAGGTTCAGCTCTCCAAGATTTACACCAGGGCGGTCTTTGCTGACTTCAAGCAAACGCACTACCGCAGCACTGCCTTCAGATCAGAGCAGTCCACTGACAACCCAACGAAATATTTGGTGCGCCACTACAACCGGTCTGATGATTTTGATTGGGCAAGACACGAGTTCCAGGTGGTTGCTGATGTGACGAACGGTATCTACGAATGCGAATGCAAGCTGTGGACACACACAGGTAAGTGATACAGGAAAACAAAAAAAAATAAGCACACGTAAAACAAAATGAAGTTCACTTATTGCTCGTAGCAAAAAAAAAAAGAGATTAAAAACAAAAAAAATATATAGTGAGGTTCACTATAGCAGCAGACAAAGGACCTATTTATAATGCAGTTCACAAAACCAAAAAAATTAAAAAATGTTGCCTATTTATGTGAAGTTTGCTGGCACGAGTAACCCAAAAAAATTCCTTTTGCTGCAGGCCTGTTCTGCGTGCACATCATTTGCATGTTGGATCAGCTGCGGGTGGACAAGATACCTGAACAGTACATATTGAAGAGATACACACGGAACGCATGCCAAAATCCAACTTTTGACCGCAGAGACTGTGAGCAAACTGCTCCGGATGGGAGTTCGATGTTCTGCCGTAGGAGACTACTTGCAGAAACTGCAATGGACCTGGCGAACAGAGGTGTCAAGTCAGATAGAGGGTACAACAGAGCTTTAGCTGGGATGAGAAAACTCATACAAGAAGTGAACGTAATAAATGAAGAAGAAGAAGAAGAGGCAGAGAAGATCATGGATGCGCGGGGTGAAGTCCAAGGAAAGGAGCAGGAAAATGCTGCTGATGGTGCAGTTTATAATATGGATGACACAATTCTTCCCCCGCCTGTTTCAAACACAAAAGGGAGAAAGAAAGAGAGCAAGTCAGCCAATAAAAAGCTACAGCAAATGAAAAAAGCCCTGGAAAAAATAGCAGGCCTGAGCCGGAACTGGACAGCGAAGGAAGACCACTGGGGGTAAGGATGTGTAAATCATGCAATAAGATTGCGGGACACAACTCAAGAACATGTGAGGAGAGGCTGAAACAAATCCAGGCTGAAAATGCCACCACAAATCACCAAGCTGACCAACAAGATGATATGCCAAAGAGAAGGCTATGTAGCGTCTGCAACAAGAGAGAGAAGCATAATGCGAGAACTTGTCCAAATAGAACAGGGGAAAAAGATGAAGAAGAGGACGAAGAAGCGATCGAAGCTGATGCTGACAGAGAAGAGAGTGAGGAAGCGATCGAAGCTGATGAAACCGAGGAGGAAGATGAGGAAGAAGAAGAAGAAGACGAGGAAGAAGAAGAAGCAGATGAAGAAATCGAAGAACCATCATCAAAAACGAAGGGGAGAGACAGAACGCATAATCCAGCGCGTAGGCAAGCGTCGCGGTCGCACGGTCCCGTTACGAGGGGTAACGCGAACAACAAGAGCAAGACAGAAGCAGCAACAACCGTTGAAACAAATGCAGTGCGCAATCTGCGAAGAAGCACCAGGAAAAAGGCGTAGATCAAAACACATATGCAGTTTTGCATTTTAAAAAAAACATATTAACTTCATCATTTATATATATCGTTATCGTGTAATAATATGCAGTTCTCTTCTATATGAAAAAAGAAAATAAGATGAGAATTCCACTCTCAGAATGCGGTTCTCTTCTGTATGAAAAACCCGACATCGGAATGTCATTTTTGAGAATGCAGTTATCTTGCTCGTATAGAATCTGACCATGAACGTGAATCAGTACAGAAGAGCGGATAGAAAAGAAAAAATGTAGAGTCAGGCTAGGATAAACAATACACTGCAGTCCGTGCATGGTGCGTTTAAAAGCTTCAGTGCAGTAACCTTCGAGTACACAGTGCAGTGCGCTTAGTGCAAAAAAATGTAAACAAAAACGATTCCGCTTCTGAAGCGATGCAGTTCGCTTACGGGGAACGATTACGCTTCTGAAGCGATGCAGTTCGCTTACGGCGGACGATTCGGTTCGCCTGCCCTAAAATAAATGCGCCCACTATCGGCCGAAGCGCCCGCGCCCCGCCCCTCCTCTATCCCGACGGTTGCACGCCGCACGAACTGCAACGATCATCACGAACCCACGATCGCCAACACGGTTGGGAGAAAGAGATCGTGGCCTCGGCAGAAGTTGCTGCCGCTCCCATTTAAATCCCGCGCTCCATCGAACAGACCGTCCGCACAAACACACGACGCTGCGCCTTCCTCCTCCTCTTCGTCCTCTTTGCAGCAATGGGGTTCAGCAGGACCTACGACGCCGTGCATGCGCACGGGAACACGAAGCTGAAGGTGATCTACACCACCGACGTCGCCGCCATGGCGACGTACGTCGAAGAATTCAAGACACTACTCCAGCGGCGCCGCCAGAAGATCGTCGGCATCGACGTGGAGTACACACCCGACCACCGCAGGGCGGCCGTGGTTCAACTATCCATCGGCAAGTACCAGCCAGTGCTTGTTTTCCAGGTATGTGGTACATTGGGCAAGAGATGCGTCCCCTTCGACAGGTTCCTCGACGACCCAAGGTAAGCAATTCTCTCTGCCGAGTACGCGTTGCAGTTCTATATGCCCGTGTATGCAGTTCCGAAAGGTATAACTTGCGGTTCACTTTCCCTAGGTTCGAGTTCGCTGGCTTCGCCATCGAGCAGGACAAGCAGAAGCTCGCAGCCAGCGACCTCCACGTCGCCAACTTCATCGACATCCAGACGAACTGGAGGGTGCCTGATGGAACGAAGCCACTGGACTCGCTGGGCGATGTAGCTGCTGCCATCATCGACGACGACTACGCCGACATGAAGACGAAGATGACAGACCACGACCACAGCCTGTGGACTTCCATTCTCAGCACCAAGCACGTCGAGTATGCTGCCAAGGACGCCTACGCTGCGTTCGAGATATGGAACAGAATCAACACCATGAAGAAAGGCCTCGCGCGTGCTGAAACAGAGAAGACAAGGAAGCGCCCGAGGTCCTCCAGGAGGGGGTGGGGCAAGGGCGGATCAACTTCCACCTCCAACTCCAACGGGTGGAACTGGTGAAGCAGGACAGATGCTGAAACCCAACGATTCCTGTCGCAAGTGCTCGATTTAGTTTCCTCTGCGTATGTAGATTAGTTTGCTTTCGTTCTAGTTTGCTTTGGGACAATGTTTGCTTGTGTTGCGTTAGTTTGCTTGATGATGTACTATGTTAATTATGACCGCAGAACCGTGGTTTCTATCTATCAAATATATGCAGTTCTCCGTAGTATGTTTTCAGTATGTATATTGCTTCAAAAACTGCTGCTGCATCTAGGATACACATAAAAAACAAAACTATCAGAGCAGTTCACATAGACGATTCTTTTCACAAAACTGCTCCCTGTTAAGAAGGTTGATGCAGTGCTCTTTTATTAAAAAAACTCTAGTTCCCTCTGTGGGTTAAGAAAAAAGGAAACTGCTGCTGCTCATAGGATGCACATGAAAAGACTATATGTAAAAAGGCAGTTCACTTATACTCAGAATTCTCATAAGAAAAAATGTCTCATGCTGCTATGTAAAAAGGCAGATTATTACAACAAAAATGTCTCATGCTGCTGCTGCTCAAGCGAGACTGATCTAAAGCAAATTTAACTTGATTTCCAAACACTTTGCATGCCTAAAAAACATAGCCATCACAACATCCCCTGCCTGAAGACCAGCTTCCTCCACAAATTCCTTCCAGCCGTCTTTGAGAACCAAACAATCATCAGAGCCAACAGAATACATAACATCAACATCATGATATCCATTCTTGCTGACCAACACCAAATTAACACAGCTTTCTGTTACCCTCACTAGACCAGAAGGGAATTTCTGCAAAGAAAAACAACAAGAACAGAAAAAATATAAGAACAACTAAGAAAAAGATTACAATCTATCATAAAAAAATATTGATGTCAACACGAAATAATATTGACTAGGCAAACATTGCTGCTGCTCCTACAATGTTCATAAAAAAACTACTACAGGAAAAAGCAGTTCGCTTATACTTGGTAGCAAAAAAAATTCTTCAGAAAACTAATACTCCTACAAAAATTCAGGTAGCGTTAACTACAAACAACACATGAAAAAGAATATCCGAGAAATACATACCCATGAAACACTGACATCATCGTCAGTCAACTGATGGACGAATGGAGCCCGAAATCCAATACCTGAAGAATATAGAATAGAACAGAGAGCGCTGTGCCGCTGCCTCTGGTTCAGAACCAAACCTTCAGAAAAAACGCATGTCTCCAGCATCGGCTCCAACCTTGCCAGGCAGCCGCACGCGCAATCCATTGCCAGGCGAAAAACAGATCTGGTTGGGAGAAAAAACAGATCGAGCAGGAGTGGCGCCGCCACGGATAAGATGAGATGGGAGCCGCCAGGGATAAGGTGGGAGGGGAGGCAATTGACCCACCAGTATATATATATATATGTAAAACAAACAACACAAAAAAAAACGACAAATAAAGCAGTGCGGTTACATAACAAAATGCATTCCGCATTGCATATTGCTGCAGTCCATCACGCTTGACAAAAGTAAAAAAACTAATCAAACTAGTCCCCCGACACCCCGGTGGCTGTAATGCAGTTCACACAGCCTCGCGTTGCATATTAATGCAGTTCGCCGCACTACAAAAAATTCAAACGCGCATTTGCATATTACTGCAGTCCACCGCTCTTGACCGCGATTCACACACGAAACACACAGCCTGCGATGCAGTTCTAACAACTATATAATGCAAAAAAACTCGAAGAACATCTTTTGATAAACGACCAGAGCCAGTCGCGCCGCGAAAAAACGTGGACAGAAAACTTAAAATTCTTCCAAAATAACAACTTAATCCGCTCCAATTTATACGTATAGATCAAAAAGCAGCCCGTAAATGCCGAAAACAACAGAACATTACAAACAAAACGCAGCAATTTCGATCCGCACTGGGGAGAACAGAGAAACAGAGAAAGGTGGACGAACGGACGCAGATCCGCCAAAATCCAAGGATTTCCGTCGTTTTCTCGCAGAATTCAGTGCTTAACCGCAAATTAAATCAGCGCAAGCATGAATAAACCAGTACAAATCAGTCAAACTAGCCAGAAACGATGCTAGATGAATGTTTCCTGCTGCACCTCTATGTGGTGCACAGCAGAAGACGGAAGCAGTCCGCATAGTTCTCAAATGCATTTTTGCAATGCAGTTCGGAAGTGTTATGAGAATATTATTCTCATAATGTTATGAGAATAGACCGGCCGTATATATATATATATATATATATATATATATATATATATATATATATATATATATATATATATATATATATATATATATTAATTGTTCATTAGTTCATCACAGAATATATATAATATCATCACATATACGTGATGATACTTAACTACTAGGTACAATGCATAAAATTGAAAACGAACAATACTAAAACTAATAATCACTCATAATGCACGGTGTCATCCCAGCGCGGAGGCAGTACTCTGCCTCCTCCGCCTCGCAGCGCTTGACGTACCGATCAGCCTCTTGCTGGCGGACGATCTTGCCATTTTGTTGGACGCCCGCTGGAGCTCCTCGTCGGTGGCACGCTGGAGCTTATCGTCCCACCTCCACGCAACGATGAGACGCCTAGCACATTTGGCCTTCCTCGCGAAGTACCCATCTTCGTACTCCTCCTCCGCACGACAACGCACCCGCCCCCAAAGCTTCACCTTCTCCTTTTTCCACGCGGCATCACGGGCTTCACAGGCTGCCTGGTACCTGGCTTTCTCGTCCGCCATCTCTTTCTTGAACGCCAATTGACTGGCTTTCTCATCCGGCAACAGTGACTTCCACGGACAAAGATTGTGCTGGCCCCAAAACCAATCCAAAGTTGGGGGGTCCGGCGTAGCCTCGTCCGGCGGCGCATGGGGTCCTCCTCATCGCTGCTCATCGAATGACCGTCCTCGGGGGCGGCGACTCATCGTCGGCGCGTGGGCAGATCGGCGGCGCCATGGCAGAGCTTTGAGAGACAGAGAGAGAGCGGGGGGAGAGCGAGGGGAGGATGTAGATGACAATGCAGGCAGCCGACGTGAGCAAGGTACTATTTATTGGCGACCAGAATCTAGATCGACGGGAACAGTACACACGCCTGTCGACGGAATTTACGAGTACTGTAGTTTGAATTACACACGATTTCCTCATTAGAATCCGTGTGTGAACACAATAGCTGATGGTCTCCAATAAAGAATTGTGTATAATTAATAACCCCCGCCATTCACCTTCCAAACCTCGAGGCGCGAAATAGATTGCCAATCATGTGGGGGCCGGTTGTCTTGCCAGATCTTTACATTTTCTTTTTTGAACACCAGATATTTACATGGTCTGAAGATTTTTTAACTCACGCACAAGTACACAAAAATATGATTTTTCAAACCGTTATGGTTAGCCGTTGCATGTAGATGTAGTTCAAATTTGAATTATGGTCATTAAATGGCTAGAAAATCACTTAAATGTCTTTATAAGGTCAAATGAAGTCCGAAAGGGTTGAAAATTGATGATGTGGCTTTGAATGGTTCATTTTGAACACACAAAAAGTCTGGAGTTCAAATAAGTTCAAACAAATGAAATCCCTTTGTAACAGATGAGTTTTCGTCTGAAACCCTAATACTTCGAAAGAGACTGTCCATTTTGTACACGAAGTGCATCCAGTTTTTGCCGTAACCCTCTCAACTTTTTAGCATATGCTATGTGGGGTCAAATGATGATACCAGGCCAACTTTCAACCTTTTCAAAGTTCATTGGTATTGCTTTTCTGTTTCAGGGTCATTTAGCTTAAAAATTCAGTAAATTAATGAAAATACCAAATGAAGTTGGAAAGGGTTGAAAATTGATGATGTGGCTCTAAATGGTGCATTTTGAACACACAAAAAATCTGGAGTTCAAATAAGTTCAAAAAAAATTAAAATATCTTTGTAACAGATGAGTTTTCGTATGAAACCTTGATACTTCGAAGGGATTATCCATTTTGTACACGAAGTGCATCCAGTTTTTGTCGTAACCCTCTCATATTTTAGCACATGCTATGTGGGTCAAATGATGAAGCCATGCCAACTTTCCACCTTTTCAGAGTTCATTTGTAATTCTTTTCAATTTCAGGGTCATCTAGCTTTAAAAAAGTCAATAAATGCATGAAAAATACCAAATGAAGTGAGAAAGGGTTGAAAATTGATGATGTGGCTTTGAATGGTGCATTTTGAACACACGAAAAGTCTGGAGTTCAAATAAGTTTAAATAAATGAAATCAATTTGTAACAGATGAGTTTTCGTCCGAAACCCTCATACTTCGAAATAGATTGTCTGTTTTGTACACGAAGTGCGTCCAGTTTTTGCCGTAACTCTCTTAACTTTTTGCATGTGCTATGTTGGTGAAATGATGATACCATGCCAACTTTCAACCTTTTGAGAACTCATTTGTAGTGCTTTTCAATCTCAGGGTCATTTAGCTTTAAAAAATCAGCAAATGCATGAAAAATACCAAATGAAGTCACAAAGGGTTGAAAATTGGTGATGTCGCTCTGAATGATGCATTTTTTACACAAAAAAGTCTGGAGGTCAAATAAGTTAAAAATGAAATACCTTTGTAACGGATGAGTTTTCGTATGAAACCCTAATACTTCGAAAAAGATTGTCCATTTTGTACACGAAGTGCATCCAGTTTTTGCCGTAACCCTCTCATCCTTTTAGCACATGCTATGTGGGTGAAATGATGATACCATGCCAACTTTCATCCTTTTTGGAGTTCATTTGTAATGCTTTTCAATTTCAGGGTCATTTAGCTCAAAAATTAGTAAATGCATGAAAAATACCAAATGAAGTCAGAAAGGGTTGAAAATTGACGATGTAGCTCTGAATGGTGCATTTTGAACACAAAAAAAGTCTAGAGTTCAAATAAGTTTAAAAAGATGATATCCCTTTGTAACAGATGAGTATTCGTCCGAAACCCCGATACTTCGAAAGAGATTGTCCATTTTTTACACGAAGTGCATCCAATTTTTGTCGTAACCCTCTTAACTTTCTATCACATGTTGTGTGGGTGAAATGATGATACCATGCCAACTTTCAACCTTTTCATAGTTCATTTGTCATGCTTTTCAATTTCAGGGTCAGTTAGGTGGAAAAAAATTAGTACATGTATGAAAAATACCAAATGAAGTCAGAAAGGGTTGAAAAATGATGATGTGGCTCTGAATGGTGCATTTTGAACACAAAAAAGTCTAGAGTTAAAATAAGTTCAAAAAAATGAAATCCCTTTGTAACAGATGTCTTTTCGTATGAAACCCCCATACTTCGAAAGAGATTGTCCATTTTGTACACGAAGTGCATCTAGTTTTTGTTGTAACCCTCTCAACTTTTTGCACATGCTATGTGGGTGAAATGATGATAACATGCCTACTTTCAACCTTTTCAGAGTTCATTTGTCATGCTTTTCAATTTCAGGGTCATTTAGCTGGAAAAAAATTTAGTAAATGCATGAAAAATACCAAATGTAGTCACGGAGGGTTGAAAATTGATGATGTGGCTTTGAATGGTGCATTTTGAACACACAAAAAGTCTGGAGTTCAAATAATCTCAAAAAATGAAATCCTTTTGTAACAGATGAGTTTTTGTCCGAAACCCTGATACTTCGAAAGAGATTGTCCATTTTATACATGAAGTGCATCAAAAAAGGTCTGATTTTAATAAAAAAATATCTACAACATCACACACAGTTGTTTTCTTGGAACCATTTGTGATGAAAATATCTGGGTCTATTTAAGTCTCCCTCCTTAAGCTTCGCCGGCTCGTCTGCTCTAGTGCAGGCAACCCCGAATCCACGAATCCCTATCCCCATTCCCGCAGTCCCTTCTTGCAAAGATGACACTGTGGAAATGCTTCGTGAAGGCCCGTATGATGGCCGCGTACCCCCCGAGCACCGCCGCCTGCGCCGAGAGCATGGCCGCCTACGCTCAGAGTGCCGCCGCATCTGCAATGAGAGCGGCCACTTCCGCCGAGAGGGCGTCTGCTGCAGCCGACAAGGCAGCTGCAGCAACCGAGACGGCTGTAGCTGCTCCTACGGTGGCGCCTGCAAACACCGAGAGCGCTCGAGCTGCCGTCCGTGCCGCCGATGACGCCCTGGCCTGGGTCGAGGCCATCCACGCCAAGATCGAGGATGCACACGCCAAGATATTCCAGGCCACCTCGGACTCCAGCATGCAACCCACGTCCAAAAAGGCAGCGGTGGCCATGGAGCACCTCCTTCCTCATGAGGTCTCTGACCGGGAGCTAGAGATTAGGAGATGGCGGAGATCGAGGAGCGTCGGGACGACGAGTTGCGCGTGGCCAAGGTCAAGGTAGAGAAGAGTTTGTACGTCAAGGAATCGGCGGTGGAGTACCAACGCAAGATCTGGCCCAACCACTACTACGAGTACTACAACCTTGAGGGCGGCGCCGAGGATGAGGACGAGGACGAGGATGAGGACGAGGACGCAGTCGACTTCAGCAGGGGGACACTGAGTCCACCAACAGCGGCATGTCGCTAGGACAAGTCATCGACGACTCATCTCACACCGGTGATGCATAGGCCGGCACGGCGGCGGATTTGTTACAATTATGCATACTTAGGCTTTGTTTTTAATGCTGGTCTTTTGTTAGAGCAATGTTTAGGTCAACTGGCTCTGTTTAATTACTAAAATAGCTCGATTCAGTAAGTGTGGTATGTCTGCTATAGGCTCTTTTGTGTGCCCAAATTAGCAAGCGATGTTAAATTATGCAATGACGTACCCGGGGAAATTTCCACCAAAATTTGAATTATCAAACTCATCCCATGTGCGTAAAGCAAAAGAATCATTTGCGATGCACACAATCGTTCAAAGTGAATGGTCCGGTGGCACCGCACGCAAAATTTCCCTCCACATTCCCAAAATTCTGGCCAACCACCAAAATATCTACCCCCGCCCCCGCCCTCCCCCATTCCCCACCCTTTTCTCCCCGACCACAAGTCACATTTCCCCTGTTTCCTCCTTCCTTCCTCCTTCCTAAGCTATAGTCGCTTCCTCGCTCTCGCCGTCTCGCACACTATCGTCGGGGTCGCCATGGTCTTCTTCAAAGACCTCTCCAGCGGTTTCTCCTCCAACGATGACTCCTTCACCACCCGGGTATGCCTCTCTTCTCTCTCTTGGGCTATGACTTGGAATGAAGGATTTTTACCCAACGGTCGATTTGAGTCATTTCTTCCCCATGTAGCTCCCCGGGACCATCAGTGGCAACGAATGGAGCGGGATGGCTGAAGATCTATCTGCTCGTTGTCACCATCAATCTCCATGCATGAAGCTAGTTGTGTTTGAATTTGTGGACAATGGGAGGAAGTTTCTAGCATGTGCAGAGAAGGTTAGACCCTCTTTCGTTGTTACAAATCATTTGTTAGATGTGATTCAGACACTGTCACGGTCCCAACCCATTCATACCACACCTTCAACCACCTTAAACAGTGTCACAGTTTGTACCTAGTATCTTAAATTGTTGCCATCTCATCAGTGGTGCCATTAGGAAATTATTTGGCACCGCTTTAGCAGTTTATTCAGCCAACTTTGGTCCACACATCCGAGCAGCCAAGCAGTAAAATAATAAATCTTTATGGCATGAAGGAACTGGGCATCAGAGCAACTACGTGCTCCAGTGTCTGGGTCTAGCGGATTCCACTATTAAAAACATTTAGGAAGGATTAATGATGTTCTTATTGTTGCAAATAGGAATTATGTGCCCGTAGATTTTTTTATTCTTTATATAGATTTCAATCCAACATGCCCTATTATTCTTGGTACACCTTTCCTTAGAACTATTGGTGCAATTATAGAGATGAAAGAAGCAATTATAGAGATGAAAGAAGGAAACAATATATTTTGATTTCCATTAAGGAAGGGCATGGAACACTTTCCAAGAAATAAAATTAGGTTACCATATGAATCTATTATGAGGGCTACTTATGGGATGAATACCAAAGATGAAAATACCTACATCGTTGCTTTATGCTTAGCTAGGGGCATTAAACAATAGCTCTTGTTGGGAGGCAACCCAATTTTATTTTTGTCCTGATATTTTTTCTTCTATTTTTGAATAAATATACCTTCTAGAATCTGGTTACATGTGTTTTCATATTTTAATTTAGTGTTTGTGCCAAGTAAGACCTTTGGGATGGTTTGGAAGATTGTTGATTTGATTTTGCTGAAAAGCAAAAACTTTTGCGTCCAGTACAGAAAATTCTATAACTTGCTGGAGCGTGATAATTGACAACAATTTTTACACAGGATTGATATATAAATTTCCCACGTTTTCCTGAGATTTCATAGTTTTTAGAGTTTCAGAAGTATGCGAAGTTTTCAGATTACTACAGACTATTCTATTTTTTGACATATTATGTTTTCATCGTGTTGTTTGCTTATTTTAATGAATATATGGGCAGCAT
>LR738711.1:192352698-192387424 GCA_902687465.1 Secale cereale
GGGGGGTATGAACCAGGGACAAGTTAGAATACATTAGATATAACACCAATATAAAATTAGAATGAGTTGACAACAGTACCTAAAGTGTTATTTCATTTATTACGCAAACGGATCTCAAGAGTTTTCTGTTGAGTTTTGTGTTGTGAAATTTTCAAGTTTTGGGTAAAGATTTGATGGACTACGGAAAAGGAGTGGCAATAGCCTAAGCTTGGGGACTCCCAAGGCACCCCAAGGTAATATTCAAGGTCAACCAAGCATATAAGCTTGGGGATGCCACAGATGGGATCCCCTCTTTTGTATTCATCCATCGGTAAATTTACTTGAGGCTATATTTTTATTCACCACATGATAGGTGTTTTGCTTGGAGCGTCTTGTAACATCTGAGTCTTTGCTTTTTAGTTTTACACAATCATCCTTGTTGTACACTGATACGTCTCCGTCGTATCTATAACTTTTGATTGTTTCATGCCAATATTATCCAAGTTTTACATACTTTTGGCAACTTTATATATGATTTATTTGGGCTAACTTACTTACCCAGTGCCCAGTGCCAGTTCTTGTTTTCTTCATGTTTTTTTTATCATAGAGTATCCATATCAAACTAAGTCCAAATGCAATAAAATTTGACAGAGCATTATTTTGAAATATATATGTGATTTTGAGAGTTGGAAACACCGCAAACGGAGGCCCATGGTGGGCACAACCCACCACGGCGCGCCAGAGGAGCCAGGCGGGGTGTGGTGGGTTGTGCCCACCTCGTACGTCGGCTGGACCTCTACTTTGGGCGCAAGGAAGCTTATATCCGAAAAAATTGTGTAAAAATCTCAGTGCAATCAGATTTTCAGATCTCCGAGAATATAAGAAACGGTTTTCGGCCAGATCAGGGAACGCAAAGCAGAGAGAGACAGAGAGACAGATCCAATCTCGGAGGGGCTCTCACCCTCCCATGCCATGGAGACCAAGGACCAAAGGGGGAACCCTTACCCCACCTAGAGAGGAGGCCAAGGAAGAAGAAGCATGAGGGGGGCTCTCTGCCCCTTGCTTCCGGTGGCTTCGGAGTGCCACCGGGGCAACGATCGGGACGACGATCTACATCAACAATCTTGCTACCATCCACACCAACTCTCTCCCCCTCTATGCAGCGGTGTAACCTCTCTATTCCCGCTGTAATTCTCTACTTAAACATGGTGCTCAACTCCATATATTACTTCCCAATGATATTTGGCTATCCTATGATGTTTGAGTTGATCTATTTTGTCCTATGGGTTTATCGGTGAAATTGCTATGGTTGGTCTAATTTGCTTGTGGTTATGTTGCTGTCCTTTGGTGCCCATCATGTGAGCGCGCGTATGGATCACACCATAGGGTTAGTTGTATGCTGATAGGACTATGTATTGGAGGGCAAGGGTGACAACAGCTTCAGCCTGGCATATAAATTGATGCATATGGGATTGAAGGGGGACCAATATATCTTAAGGCTACGGTTGGGTTTTACCTTAATGAACGATAGTAGTTGTTGAAGGAAATATGCCCTAGAGGCAATAATAAAGTTATTATTTATTTCCTTATATCATGATAAATGTTTATTATTCATGCTAGAATTGTATTAACCGGAAACTTAGTACATGTGTGAATACATAGACAAAACAGAGTGTCCCTAGTATGCCTCTACTAGACTAGCTCATTGATCAAAGATGGTTATGTTTCCTAGCCATAGACATGAGTTGTCATTTGATCAACGAGATCACATCATTAGGAGAATGATGTGATGGACTAGACCCATCCGTTAGCATAGCACTATGATCGTTTAGTTTTACTGCTATTGCTTTCTTCATGACTTATACATGTTCCTATGACTATGAGATTATGCAACTCCCGAATACCGTAGGAACACCTTGTGTCCTATCAAACATCACAACGTAACTGGGTGATCATAAAGATGCTCTACAGGTGTCTCCGAAAGTATTTGTGGTGTTGGCATAGATCAAGATTAGGATTTGTCACTCCGAGTGTCGGAGAGGTATCTCTGGGCCCTCTCGGTAACACACATCACAATAAGCCTTGCAAGCAAAAGACTAATGAGTTAGTCACGAGATGATGTGTTACGGAACGAGTAAAGAGACTTGCCGGTAACGAGATTGAACTAGGTATGGAGATACCGACGATCGAATCTCGGGCAAGTAACATACCGATGACAAAAGGAACAACGTATGTTGTTATGCGGTTTTGACCGATAAAAGATCTTCATAGAATATGTAGGAGCCAATACGAACATCCAGGTTCCGCTATTGTTTATTGACCGGAGATGAGTCTCGGTCATGTCTACATAGTTCTCGAACCCGTAGGGTCCGTACGCTTAACGTTTGATGACGATCAGTATTATGAGTTTATGAGTTTTGATGTACCGAAGGAAGTTCGGAGTCCCGGATGAGATCACGGACATGACGAGGAGTCTCGGAATGTCCGAGACATAAAGATTGATATATTGGACGACTATATTCGGACACCGGAAGTGTTCCGGAAAAGTTTCGGATTTAACTGGATTGCCGGAGGGGGTTACCGGAACCCCCTACGAGGGGGGATGGTCCATAGTGGGCCTTAAGGAAAGGAGAGAGGCAACCCATAGAGGCTGGCCGGCGCCCCACCTAGGGATCCTAGTTGGACTAGGATTGGGGGGGCGCCACCTCTCCCTCTTTTCCTTTCCCTCTCTTCCTTCTTGGTGGACTCCTACTAGGAATAGGATTGCAATCCTATTCCTAGTAGGATTGCCCTAGCCGCACCATAGGAGGCCGGCCAGCCCTCCTCCCTTGCTCCTTTATATACGGGGGCAGGGGGCACCCAAAGACACACAAGTTGAATTGTTCCAGCCGTGTGCGGTGCCCCCCTCCACAGAAACACACCTCGGTCATACCGTCGCGGTGCTTAGGAGAAGCCCTGCGCCAGTGAATACATCGTATCCGTCACCACGCCGTCGTGCTGACGAAACTCTCCCGTGAAGCTCAACTGGATCAAGAGCTCGTGGGACGTCATCAAGCTGAACGTGTGCTGAACGCGGAGGTGCCGTACGTTCGGTGCTTGATCGGTTGAATCGCGAAGAAGTTCGACTACATCAACCGCGTCACTTGACGCTTCCGCTTCCGGTCTACGAGGGTACGTAGACACACTCTTCCCTCTCGTTTCTATGCATCTGGTAGATAGATCTTGCGTGATCGTAGGAAAATTTTAAAATACTACGTTCCCCTACAGTGGCATCATGAGCCAGGTCTATGCGTAGATGATATGCACGAGTAGAACACAATGAGTTGTGGGCGATACTAGTCATACTGCTTACCAGCATGTCATACTTTGCTTCGGCGGTATTGTGAGATGAAGCGGCCCGGACCGACATTACGCGTACGCTTACGCGAGACTGGTTTCACCGTTATGAGCACTCGTTGCTTAAAGGTGACTGGCGGGTGTCTGTCTCTCTCACTTTAGCTGAATCAAGTGTGGCTACGCCCGGTCCTTGTGAAGGTTAAAACAGCACATACTTGACGAAACATCGTTGTGGTTTTGTATGCGTAGGTAAGAACGGTTCTTGCTAAGCCCGTAGCAGCCACGTAAAACTTGCAACAACAAAGTAGAGGACGTCTAACTTGTTTTTGCAGGGCATGTTGTGATGTGATATGGTCAAGACATGATGAGTTATACGGTTTTGTATGAGATGATCATGTTTTGTAATGTTATCGGCAACTGGCAGGAACCATATGGTTGTCGCTTTATTGTATGAAATGCAATCGCCATGTAATTGCTTTACTTTATCACTAAGCGGTAGCGATAGTCGTAGAAGCAATAGTTGGCGAGACGACAACGATGCTACGATAGAGATCAAGGTGTCGCGCCGGTGACGAAGGTGATCATGAAGGTGCTTTGGAGATGGAGATCAAAAGCACAAGATGATGATGGCCATATCATGTCACATATTTTGATTGCATGTGATGTTTATCTTATTATGCTTCTTATTTTGCTTAGAATGACGGTAGCATTATAAGATGATCCCTTACTAAATTTCAAGGTATAAGTGTTCTCCCTGAGTATGCACCGTTGCGAAAGTTCGTCGTGCCGAGACACCACGTGATGATCGGGTGTGATAAGCTCTACGTTCAAATACAACGGGTGTAAGCCAGTTTTGCACACGCATAATACTCGAGTTAAACTTGACGAGCCTAGCATATGCAGATATGGCCTCGGAACACTGGAGACCAAAAGGTCGAGCGTGAATCATATAGTAGATATGATCAACATAAGATGTTCACCATTGAAACTACTCCATCTCACGTGATGATCGGACATGGTTTAGTTGATTTGGATCACGTGATCATTTAGATGACCGGAGGGATGTCTATCTAAGTGGGAGTTATTAAGTAATATGATTAAATTGAACTTTAATTTATCATGAACTTAGTCCTGGTAGTATTAGCATATCTATGTTGTAGATCAATAGCTCGCGATGTTGCTCCCCGTTTATTTTTTGATATGTTCCTAGAGAAAACTAAGTTGAAAGATGTTAGTAGCAATAATGCGGAATTGTTCCGTGATCTGAGGATTATCCGCATTGCTGCACAGAAGAATTATGTCCTTGATGCACCGCTAGGTGACAGACCTATTGCAGGAGCAGATGTAGACGTTATGAACGTTTTGACAAAAGCTCGGTATGATGACTACTTGATAGTTTAAGTGCACCATGCTTTACGGCTTAGAACCAGGACTTCAAAAACGTTTTGAACGCCACGGAGCATATAAGATGTTCCAAGAGTTGAAATTAGTATTTCATACTCATGCCCGTGTCGAGAGGTATGAGACCTCTGACAGTACTTTGCCTACAAGATGGAGGAGAATAGCTCAACCAGTGAGCATGTGCTCAGATTGTCTGGGTACTGCAATTGCTTGAATCAAGTGGGAGTTAATCTTCCAGATAAGATAGTAATTGACAAAGTTCTCTAGTCACTATCACCAAGTTAGTAGAACTTCGTGATGAACTATAATATGCAAGGGATGACGAAAGTAAATCCCGAGCTCTTCGCGATGCTGAAATCGGCGAAGGTAGAAATCAAGAAAGAGCATCAAGTGTTGATGTTAACAAGACCACTTGTTTCAAGTAAAGGGCAAAGGGATAGAAGGGGAACTTCAAGAAGAATGACAAGCAAGTTGTCACTCCCATGAAGAAACCCAAAGCTAAACTCAAGCCTGAAACTAAGTGCTTCTACTGCAAAGGAAATGGTCACTGGAAGTGGAATTGCCCTAGATATTTGACGGATAAGAAGGATGGCAAAGTGAACAAAGGTATATTTGATATACAGATTATTGATGTGTATTTTACTTGTGTTCATAGCAACCCCTCGGTATTTGATACTGGTTCGGTAGTTAAGGAGTAGTAACTCGAAATGGGAGTTGCATAATGAACAGAACCTAGTTAAAGGATGAAGTGACGATGTGTATTGGAAGTGGTTCCAAGATTGATATGATCATCATCGCACACTCCCTATACTTTCGGGATTAGTGTTGAACCTAAATAAGTGTTATTTGGTGTTTGTGTTGAGCATGAATATGATTTGATCATGTTTATTGCAATACGGTTATTCATGTAAGTTAGAGAATAATTGTTGTTCTGTTTACATGAATAAAACCTTCTATGGTCATACACCCAATGAAAATGGTTTGTTGGATCTCGATCGTGTGATACACATATTCATAATATTGAAGGCAAAAGATGCAAGGTTAATAATGATAGTGCAACTTATTTGTGGCACTGCCGTTTAGGTCATATTGGTGTAAAGCGCATGAAGAAACTCCATAGTGATGGACTTTTGGAATCACTTGATTATGAATCATTTGGTGCTTGCGAACCATGCCTCATGGGCAAGATGACTAAAACTCCGTTCTCCGGAACAATGGAGCGAGCAACAGATTTGTTGGAGATCATACATATAGATGTATGTGGACCAATGAGTGTTGAAGCTCGCGGCGGGTATCGTTATTTTCTGACCTTCACTGATGATTTGAGCAGATATGGATATATCTACTTAATGAAGCACAAGTCTGAAACATTTGAAAAGTTCAAAGAATTTCAGAGTGAAGTGGAGAATCATCGTAACAAGAAAATAAGAGTTTCTACGATATGATCGTAGAGGTAAAATATTTGAGTTAGCGAGTTTGGCCTTCAGTAAAAACAATGTGAAATGGTTTCACTGCTCACGCCACCTGGAACACCACAGTGTAATGGTGTGTCCGAACGTCATAACCGTACTTTATTAGATATGGTGCGATCGATGATGTCTCTTACCGATCTACCACTATCGCTTTTAGGGTTATGCATTAGAGACAGCTACATTCACATTAAATAGGGCACCATCTAAATCCGTGGAGATGACACCGTATGAACTTTGGTTTGACGAGAAACCTAAGCTGTCATTTCTTTAAGTTTGGGACTGCGATGCTTATGTGAAAAAGTTTCAACATGATAAGCTCGAACCCAAATCGGAGAAGTAAATCTTCATAGGATACCCAAAAGAAACTATTGGGTACACCTTCTATCACAGATCCGAAGGCAGGGTCTTTGTTGCTAAGAGTGGATCCTTTCTAGAGAAGAAGTTTCTCTCGAAAGAAGTGAGTGGGAGGAAAGTAGAACTTGATGAGGTAATTGTACCTTCTCCCGAATTGGAAAGTGGAACATCACAGAAACTAGTTCCAGTGATTCCTACACGAATTAGTGAGGAAGCTAATGATGATGATCATGAAACTTCAGATCAAGTTTCTGTTGAACGTCGTAGATCAACCAGAGTACGTTCCGCACCAGAGTGGTACGGCAACCCGGTTCTAGAAGTCATGTTACTGGACCATGATGAACCTACGAACTATGAGGAAGCGATGATGAGCCCAGATTCCGCAAAATGGCTTGAGGCCATGAAATCTGAGATGGGATCCATGTATGAGAACAAAGTATGGACTTTGGTTGACTTGCCCGATGATCGGCAAGCCATCGAAAATAAATGGATCTTCAAGAGGAAGACCGACGCATACGGTAATGTTACTGTTTACAAAGCTCGACTTGTTGCGAAAGGGTTTCGACAAGTTCAAGGAGTTGACTACGATGAGACTTTCTCACCTGTAGCGATGCTTAAGTCTGTCCGAATCATGTTAGCAATTGCCGCATTTTATGATTATGAAATCTGGCAAATGGATGTCAAAACTGCATTCCTGAATGGATATCTCAAAGAAGAGTTGTATATGATGCAACCAGAAGGTTTTGTCGATCCAAAAGGTGCTAACAAAATGTGCAAGCTCCAGCGATCCATCTATGGACTGGTGCAAGCATCTCGGAGTTGGAATATTCGCTTTGATAAGTTGATCAAAGCATATAGATTTATACAGACTTGCGGTAAAGCCTGTATTTACACGAAGTGAGTGGGAGCACTACAACCTTTCTGATAAGTATATGTGAATGACATATTGTCGATCGGAAATGATGTAGAATTTTAATTGAAAGCATAAAGGAGTGTTTGAAAGGAGTTTTTCAAAGAAAGACCTTGGTGAAGCTGCTTACATATTGGGCATCAAGATCTATAGAGATAGATCAAGACGCTTGATAAGACTTTCGATGAGTACATACCTTGATAAGATTTTGAAGTAGTTCAAAATGGATCAGTCAAAGAAGGAGTTCTTGCCTGACTTGTAAGGTGTGAAGTTGAGTAAAGACTCAAAGCCAGACCACGGCAGAAAAATATAGAGAGAATGAAAGTCATTCCCTATGCCTCAGCCATAGGTTCTATAAAGTATGCCATGTTGTGTACCAAACATGTTGTGTACCTTGCCATGAGTTTGTCAAGGGGGTACAATAGTGATCCAGGAGTAGATCACTGTACAGCGGTCAAAATTATCCTTAGTAACTGGATGACTAAGGAAATGTTTCTCGATTATGGAGGTGATAAAGAGTTCGTCGTAAAGGGTTACGCTGATGCAAGCTTTGACACTAAATCCAGATGACTCTAAGTATCAATCTAGATGCGTATTGAAAGTGGGAGCAATTAGCTAGAGTAGCTCTATGCAGAGCATTGTAGACATAGAAATTTGCGAAATACATACGGATCTGAATATGACAGACCCGTTGACTAAACTTCTCTCACGAAGCAAAACATGATCACACCTTAGTACTCTTTGGGTGCTAATCACATGAGGATGTGAACTAGATTGTTGACTCTAGTAAACCCTTTGGGTATTGGTCACATGGCGATGAGAACTATGGGTGTTAGTCACATGGTGATGTGAAATATTGGTGTTAATCACATGGTGATGTGATCTAGATTATTGACTCTAGTGCAAGTGGGAGACTGAAGGAAATATGCCCTAGAGGCAATAATAAAGTTATTATTTATTTCCTTATATCATGATAAATGTTTATTATTCATGCTAGAATTGTATTAACCGGAAACTTAGTACATGTGTGAATACATAGACAAAACAAAGTGTCCCTAGTATGCCTCTACTAGACTAGCTCATTGATCAAAGATGGTTATGTTTCCTAGCCATAGACATGAGTTGTCATTTGATCAACGAGATCACATCATTAGGAGAATGATGTGATGGACTAGACCCATCCGTTAGCATAGCACTATGATCGTTTAGTTTTACTGCTATTGCTTTCTTCATGACTTATACATGTTCCTATGACTATGAGATTATGCAACTCCCGAATACCGTAGGAACACCTTGTGTCCTATCAAACGTCACACGTAACTGGGTGATCATAAAGATGCTCTACAGGTGTCTCCGAAAGTATTTGTGGTGTTGGCATAGATCAAGATTAGGATTTGTCACTCCGAGTGTCGGAGAGGTATCTCTGGGCCCTCTCGGTAACACACATCACAATAAGCCTTGCAAGCAAAAGACTAATGAGTTAGTCACGAGATGATGTGTTACGGAACGAGTAAAGAGACTTGCCGGTAACGAGATTGAACTACGTATGGAGATACCGACGATTGAATCTCGGGCAAGTAACATACCGATGACAAAAGGAACAACGTATGTTGTTATGCGGTTTTGACCGATAAAAGATCTTCATAGAATATGTAGGAGCCAATATGAACATCCAGGTTCCGCTATTGGTTATTGACCGGAGATGAGTCTCGGTCATGTCTACATAGTTCTCGAACCCGTAGGGTCCGCACGCTTAACGTTTGATGACGATCAGTATTATGAGTTTATGAGTTTTGATGTACCGAAGGAAGTTCGGAGTCTCGGATGAGATCACGGACATGACGAGGAGTCTCGGAATGTCCGAGACATAAAGATTGATATATTGGACGACTATATTCGGACACCGGAAGTGTTCCGGAAAAGTTTCGGATTTAACTGGATTGCCGGAGGGGGTTACCGGAACCCCCTACGAGGGGGGATGGTCCATAGTGGGCCTTAAGGAAAGGAGAGAGGCAACCCATAGAGGCTGGCCGGCGCCCCACCTAGGGATCCTAGTTGGACTAGGATTGGGGGGGCGCCACCTCTCCCTCTTTTCCTTTCCCTCTCTTCCTTCTTGGTGGACTCCTACTAGGAATAGGATTGCAATCCTATTCCTAGTAGGATTGCCCTAGCCGCACCATAGGAGGCCGGCCAGCCCTCCTCCCTTGCTCCTTTATATACGAGGGCAGGGGGGCACCCAAAGACACACAAGTTGAATTGTTCCAGCCGTGTGCGGTACCCCCCTCCACAGAAACACACCTCGGTCATACCGTCGCGGTGCTTAGGAGAAGCCCTGCGCCGGTGAATACATCATATCCGTCACCACGCCGTCGTGCTGACGAAACTCTCCCGTGAAGCTCAACTGGATCAAGAGCTCGTGGGACGTCATCAAGCTGAACGTGTGCTGAACGCGGAGGTGTCGTACGTTCGGTGCTTGATCGGTTGAATCGCGAAGAAGTTCGACTACATCAACCGCGTCACTTGACGCTTCCGCTTCCGGTCTACGAGGGTACGTAGACACACTCTTCCCTTTCATTGCTATGCATCTGGTAGATAGATCTTGCGTGATCGTAGGAAAATTTTAAAATACTACGTTCCCCTACAGTTGTGGATGCTTGCTAGAGTTTCAATCATAAGTGCATAGAATTCCAAGTAAGGGACGATATGCTAGCGGTGGCCTCTCCCACATATAAACTTGCTATCAATCTAGTAACGTAGTTGATGGCCTATGGACAAATCATTCTCTTGTGATACAAAAAGCTTGCTACTACACTACTTTTATTGTCTTGCAACCTATTTCAAGTTCCTACAAAGTACTCCTAGTTTTATACTTGTTTTCGGTAAAGCAAACGTTAAGTGTGCGTAGAGTTGTATCAGTGGTCGATAGAACTTGAGGGAATATTTATTCTACCTTTAGCTCCTCATTGGGTTCGACACTCTTACTTATCGGAAAAGTCTAGAAACGATCCCCTATATGTTGGGGAACGTTGCATGGGAAACAAAAATTTTCCTACGCTCACCAAGATCAATCTAGGAGATGCATCTACGAGAGGAGAGTTGGATCCACATACCCTTGTAGATCGCTAAGCGGAAGCGTTCAAGAACGCGGTTGATGGAGTCGTACTCGCCGCGATTCAGATCGCCGAAGATCCTAGCACCGAACGGACGGTGCCTCCGCGTTCTTCACACGTGCAGCCCGGTGACGTCTCCCACGCCTTGATCCAGCAAGGAGAGAGGGAGAGGTTGGGGAAGACTCCATCCAACAGCAGCACGCCGGCGTGGTGGTGGTGGAGGAGCGCGGGACTCCAGCAGGGCTTCGCCAAGCGCTGCAAGAGACGAGGAGGGAGAGGGGTAGGGCTGCGCCAAGAGGGAGACTTTCTCATGTGTCAAACAGCCCTAAAACCTCACATATATATAGGGGGAAGGGAGGGCTGCACCCCCCTTTAGGGTTTCCCTCCCCTAGGGTGCGGCCAGCCCTAGATCCCATCTAGGGGGGCGGCCAAGGGGGAGAGAGGGGGAGGCGCACCACTATTGGGCCCTAGGGCCCAACTGCCTTAGGGTTTGCCCCCCTCCCCTCTTGGAGGCGCCCTGGGACTTGGTGGGGGGGCGCACCAGCCCCCTTGGGGCTGGTCCCCTCCCACACTTAGCCCACGTAGCCTTCTGGGGCTGGTGGCCCCACCTGGTGGACCCCCGGGACCCTCCCGGTGGTCCCGGTACATTACCGATATCGCCCGAAACTTTTCCGGTGACCAAAACAGGACTTCCCATATATGAATCTTTACCTCCGGACCATTCCGGAACTCCTCGTGACGTCCGGGATCTCATCCGGGACTCCGAACAACATTCGGTAACCGCGTACATACTTTCCCTATAACCCTAGCGTCATCGAACCTTAAGTGTGTAGACCCTACGGGCTCGGGAACCATGTAGACATGACCGAGACAACTCTCCGGCCCATAACCAACAGCGGGATCTGGATACCCATGTTGGCTCCCACATGTTCCACGATGATCTCATCGGATGAACCACGATGTCAAGGATTCAATCAATCCCGTATACGATTCCCTTTGTCTATCGGTATAGCACTTGCCCGAGATTCGATCGTCGGTATACCGATACCTTGCTCAATCTCGTTACCGGCAAGTCTCTTTACTCGTTCCGTAACACATCATCCCGTGATCAACTCCTTGATCACATATTGTGCACATTATGATGATGTCCTACCGAGTGGGCCCAGAGATACCTCTCCGTCATACGGAGTGACAAATCCCAGTCTCGATTCGTGCCAACCCAACAGACACTTTCGGAGATACCTGTAGTGCACCTTTATAGTCACCCAGTTACGTTGTGACGTTTGGTACACCCAAAGCATTCCTACGATATCCGGGAGTTGCACAATCTCATGGTCTAAGGAAAATATACTTGACATATAGAAAAGCTTTAGCATACGAACTACACGATCTGTGCTAGGCTTAGGATTGGGTCTTGTCCATCACATCATTCTCCTAATGATGTGATCCCGTTATCAACGACATCCAATGTCCATGGTTAGGAAAC
This sequence comes from Secale cereale, assembly GCA_902687465.1. Classification (NCBI taxonomy): domain Eukaryota; kingdom Viridiplantae; phylum Streptophyta; class Magnoliopsida; order Poales; family Poaceae; genus Secale; species Secale cereale. The sequence continues at coordinate 192,364,747 of LR738711.1, forward strand.
TGTAACCATCTATTGATCAACGAGCTAGTCGTCTAGAGGCTCACTAGGGACATGGTGTTTGTCTATGTATCCATACATGTATCTGAGTTTCCTATCAATACAATTCTAGCATGGATAATAAACGATTATCGTGAACAAGGAAATATAATAATAACCAATTTATTATTGCCTCTAGGGCATATTTCCAACAGTCTCCCACTTGCACTAGAGTCAATAATCTAGTTCACATCGCCATGTGATTAACACTCATAGGTCACATCGCCATGTGACTAACATCCAAAGAGTTCACTAGAGTCAGTAATCTAGTTCACATCAATATGTGATTAACACTCAATGAGTTCTGGGTTTGATCATGTTATGCTTGTGAGAGAGGTTGTAGTCAACGGGTCTGCAACATTCAGATCCCTATGTACTTCGCAAAACTTTATGTCATATCGTAGATGCTGCTACCACGTTCCACTTGGAGCTATTCCAAACTGTTGCTCCATTATACGCATCCGGTATCTCCTCTTAGAGTTATCCGGATAGGTGTTAAGCTTGCATCGACGTAACTCTTTACGTCGAACTCTTTATCACCTCCATAGTCGAGAAACATTTCCTTATTCCTCTAAGGATAATTTTGACCACTATCTAGTAATCCACTCCTGGATCACCTTTGTACCCTCTTGCCAGACATGTGGCAAGGCACACATCAGGTGCGGTACTTAGCATGGCATACTGTATAGAGCCTATGACAAAACCATAGGGGATGACCTTCGTCCTTCCTCTTTCTTCTGCCGTGGTCAAGCTTTGAGTCTTACTCAACTTCACACCTTACAACTCAGGTAAGAACTCTTTCTTTGACTGATCTATTTTGAACTCCTTCAAAAATATGACAAGGTGTGTGCTCTTTGAAAGTCTAATCAGGCGTCTTGATCTATCTGCATAGATCTTGATGCCCAATATGTAAGCAGCTTTATCCAGGTCTTCCTTTGAAAAACTCATTTCAAACAACCCTTTATGCTTTCCAGAAATTCTACATCATTTCGGATCAACAATATGTCATTCACATATACTTATCAGAAATGTTGTAGTGCTCCCACTCACTTTATTGCAAATACAAGTTTCCAACAAACTTTGTATACCCAAAAACTTTGATCACTCCATCAAAGTGTATATTCCGACTCCGAGATGCTTGCTCTAGTCCATGGAAGGATCGCTGGAGCTAGCATATCTTTTAGCATCCTTAGGATCGACAAAACCTTTCTGATTGTATCACATACAACCTTTCCTTACGAAAACTGGTAAGGAAACTTGTTTTGTCATCCATCTGCCAGATTTCATAAATGCAGCTAATGCTAACATGATTCCGACGGTCTTAAGCATCGCTACGGGTGAGAAAATCTCATCGTAGTCAACTCCTTGAACTTGTGGAAAACTCTTCGCCACAAGTCGAGCTTCATAGACGGTGACATTACCGTCCACGTCCGTCTTAGTCTTAAAGATCCATTTGTCTCAATGGCTTGCCGATCATAGGGCAAGTCCACCAAAGTCCATACCTTGTTTTGATACATGGATCCTATCTCGGATTTATCGGCTTCTAACCATTTGCCGGAATATGGGCCCACCATCGCTTCTCCATAGTTCGTAGGTTCATCGTTGTCCAACAACATGACCTCTAAGACAGGATCAACGTACCACTCAGGAGTAGTACATATCCTTGTCAACCTACGAGGTTCGATAGCAACTAGATCTGGAGCTTCATGATCACTATCATTAGTATCCTCTTCAACTGTCGTAGGTTCCACAGAAACATCTTTCTGTGTTGCACTACTCTCCGGTTGAAGTGAGGGTTTGACAACCTCATCAAGTTCTATCTTCCTCCCACTCAATTCTTTCGAGAGAAACTCCTTCTCGAGAAAGGACCCGTTCTTAGCGACAAACATTTTTGTCCTTGGATCTGAGATAGAAGGTATACCCAACTGTTACCTTTGGGTATCCTATGAAGATGTATTTGTCCGCTTTGGGTTCGAGCTTTTCCTGGCTGAAGCCATAAGCATCGCAGCCCCAAACATTTAAGAAAACGACAACTTTGGTTTCTTGCCAAACCATACGACGTCGTCTCAACGGACTTAGATGGTGTCCTATATAAAGTGAATGCAGCTGTCTCTAATGCATAACCTCAAAATAATAGCGGTAGATCGGTAAGACACACCATAGATCGCACCATATCTCATAAGGTTCGATTACGATGTCCGGACACACCATTACGCTGTGGTGTTCCAGGGGACTTCAACTGCGAAACAATTCCACAATGTCTCAAGTGATTGCCAAACTCATAATTCAGATAATATCCCCTTGATCAGATCGTAGGAACATGATCTTCTTGTTATGATGTTTCTTAATCTTCACTCTGAAATTTTTTGAACCTTTCAAACGTTTCAGACTTTTGCTTCATTAAGTAAATATACCATATCTACTCAAATTGTCAGTGAAGATGAGAAAATAACGATATCCACCACACGCCTTAATTCTCATTGGATCACATACATCAGCATGTATGATTTCCAATAAGTCACTTACCCGTTTCATTGTACCTGAAAACGAGATCTCAGTCATCCTGCCCATGAGGCATGGCTCGCATGTGTCAAGCGATTCAAAATCAAGTGACTCCAAACGTCCATCAGCATGGAGTTTCTTCATGCATTTTATGCCAAAATGACCTAAGCGGCAGTGCCACAAGAAAGTGGTACTATCATTATTAACTCTACATCTTTTGGCATTAATATTATCATTATGTGTATTACCATGATCGAGATTCAACGAACCATTAGGTGCATGACCATAAAGGTATTATTCATGTAAACAGAATAACCATTATTCTCTAACTCAAATGAATAACCGTATTGCGATGAACATGATCTAATCATTTTCATGCTCAACGTAGACACCTGATAACATTTATCTAGGTTCAACACTAATCTCGAAAATAGAGGAAGTGTGCGATGGTGATCTCATCAACCTTGGAAACACTTCCAACACACATCGTCACCTCGCCCTTAGCTAGTCTCCGTTCAGTCCGTAGCTTTTGCTTCAAGTCACTAATAATAGCAACTGAACCGGTATCCAATACCCAGGTGCTACAAGGAGTACTATTAAGGTACACATCAATAACACGTATATCAAATATACTTTGTTGAAGTTGCCAGCTATCATATCTACCATGTATTTGGGGTGGTTCCGCTACCATGTGCCCGTTCCCCTTACAATAGAAGCACTTAGTCTCGAGGTTTGGGTTCAACCATGGGTTCCTTCATCAGAGCGACAACAGGTTTGCCATTCATGAAGTTTCCCTTCTAGCCCTTACCCTTTTGAAACCAGTGGTCTTGTTAAACCATCAACACTTGATGCTCCTTCTTGATCTCTACTTTTGCGGTACTAAGAACCGCTGACAGCACCGGGACTATCACCATCCTTTGCATGTCATAGTTCATCACGAAGTTCTAGTAGCTTGGTGATAGTGTCTAGAGAATTCCGTCAACCACTATCTCACCTGGAAGATTAACTCCCACTTGGTTCAAGTGATTTCAGTACCCAGGCATTCTGAGCACATGCTCATTAGTTGAGCCATTCTCCTCTATCCTTTTGGCAAAGGAACTTGTCAGAGGTCTCATACCTCTCAACACGGGCATGAGCCTGAAATCCCAATTTCAGCTCTTAGAACATCTCATATGTTCTATGGCGTTCAAAACGTCATTGGAATCCCGATTCTAAGCCGTAAAGTATGGTGCACTAAACTATCAAGTAGTCATCAGGACGTCTCTGTCAGGTGTTCACAACATCCACAGACAACGTTGTAGGGGTTTGCACATCGAGCGGTGCATCAAAGACGTAAGCTTTCTGTGCAGTAGTGAGGACACTCCTCGGACTACGGACCCAGTCCGCATCCTTGCTTACAATATCTTTCAACTTAGTCTTTCTCTAGGATCGTATTAAACAGGGAGCTACAACGCAAGCTATTGATCTACAACATAATTTGCAAAGTCAACTTAGACTATTGTTCATGATAAGTGAGTTTAACTAATCAAATTACTTATAACTCCCACTCAAATTGACATCCCTCTGGTCATCCGAGCGTGACATGATCCAAATCCACCAACCCAAGTCCGATCATCACGTGAGATGAGGTGGTGTCAATGGTGAACATCTTCATGTTGATCATATCTACTATATGACTCATTCTCGACCTTTCGGTCTTCCGTGTTCCGAGGCCATGTCTGTACATGCTAGGCTCGTCAAGTCTAACCCGAGTGTTCTGCATGTGCAAAACTGGCTTGCACCCGTTGTATGCGAACGTAGAGTCTATCACACCCGATCATCACGTGGTGCTTCGAAACGACGAACCTTCGCAACGGCGCACACTCGGGGGGAACACAATTTTATTTTGAAATTTTAGTGAAGGATCATCTTATAATGCTACCGTCGTCCTAAGCAAAATAAGATGCATAAAAGGATTAACATCACATGCAAATCATAAGTGACATGATATGGCCATCAACTCGTGCTTTTGATCTCCATCTCCAAAGCACCGGCATGATCTCCATCGTCACCGGCGCCACACCATGATCTCCATCATCGTGTCGCCATCGGGGTTGTCGGCGCCCACCATGCTCTTACTACTATTGCTACCGTTTAGCGATAAAGTAAAGCATTACAAAGCGCTTAATGATTGACACGCAGGTCATACAAAAAATAAAGACAACCCTATGGCTCCTGCCGGTTGCCGTATGCATCGACATGCAAGTCGATATTAACTATTACAACATGATCATCTCATACATCAAATATAACTCATCATGTCATTGGCCATATCATATCACATACATACCCTGCAAAAACAAGTTAGACGTCCTCTAATTTGTTGTTGCATGTTTTACGTGGCTGCTATGGGTATCTAGCAAGAACGCTTCTTACCTACGCAAAGCCACAACGGTGATATTCAAGTTGCTATTTAACCTTCTACAAGGACCGCCTTGTTCTATTCCGATTCAACTAAGATAGGAGAGACAGACACCCGCCAGCCATCTTATGCAACAAAAGTCACATGTCTGTCGATGGAACCGGTCTCATGTACGTGGACATGTAAAGTTGGTCCGGGCCGCTTCATCCCATAATACCGCTGAATCAAGAAAGACTAAGGAGGGCAGCAATTTAAACATCAACGCCCACAAACCCTTTTGTGTTCTACTCGAGAAAGCATCTACGCAAGAACCTAGCTCATGATGCCACTGTTGGGGAACGTTGCATGGGAAACAAAAATTTTCCTACGCCCACCAAGATCAATCTAGGAGATGCACATCTACGAGAGGAGAGTTGGATCCACATACCCTTGTAGATCGCTAAGCGGAAGCGTTCAAGAACGCGGTTGATGGAGTCGTACTCGCCGCGATTCAGATCGCCGAAGATCCTAGCACCGAAGCAACGGTGCCTCCGCGTTCAACACACGTGCAGCCCGGTGACGTCTCCCACGCCTTGATCCAGCAAGGAGAGAGGGAGAGGTTGGGAAGACTCCATCCAACAGCAGCACAACGGCGTGGTGGTGATGGAGGAGCGCGGGACTCCAGCAGGGCTTCGCCAAGCGCTGCGGGAGACGAGGAGGGAGAGAGGTAGGGCTGCGCCAATCGACCGAGGTCAAAACTTGTTCTGGGCAGCCCTAAACTTCACATATATATAGGGGGGAGGTAGGGGCTGCGCCCCCATCTAGGGTTTCCTCCCTAGGGGTGGCGGCAGCCCCCCAGAACCCATCTAGGGTGCGGCCAAGGGGGGGAGAGAGAGGGGGCGCCCTAGGATGGGCCTTAAGGCCCATCTGGACCTAGGGTTTGCCCCCCTCCACCCTCCATGCGCCTAGGGACTTGGTGGGGGGGCGCACCAGCCCCCTTGGGGCTGGTCCCCTCCCACACTTAGCCCACGCAGCCTTCTGGGGCTGGTGGCCCCACCTGGTGGACCCCCGGGACCCTCCCGGTGGTCCCGGTACATTACCGATATCGCCCGAAACTTTTCTGGTGACCAAAACAGGACTTCCCATATATGAATCTTTACCTCCGGACCATTCCAGAACTCCTCGTGACGTCCGGGATCTCATCCGGGACTCCGAACAACATTCGGTAACCGCGTACATACTTTCCCTATAACCCTAGCGTCATCGAACCTTAAGTGTGTAGACCCTACGGGCTCGGGAACCATGTAGACATGACCGAGACAACTCTTCGGCCAATAACCAACAGCGGGATCTGGATACCCATGTTGGCTCCCACATGTTCCACGATGATCTCATCGGATGAACCACGATGTCAAGGATTCAATCAATCCCGTATACGATTCCCTTTGTCTATCGGTATAGCACTTGCCCGAGATTCGATCGTCGGTATACCGATACCTTGCTCAATCTCGTTACCGGCAAGTCTCTTTACTCGTTCCGTAACACATCATCCCGTGATCAACTCCTTGATCACATATTGTGCACATTATGATGATGTCCTACCGAGTGGGCCCAGAGATACCTCTCCGTCATACGGAGTGACAAATCTCAGTCTCGATTCGTGCCAACCCAACAGACACTTTCGGAGATACCTGTAGTGCACCTTTATAGCCACCCAGTTACGTTGTGACGTTTGGTACACCCAAAGCATTCCTACGGTATCCGAGAGTTGCACAATCTCATGGTCTAAGGAAAAGATACTTGACATATAGAAAAGCTTTAGCATACGAACTACACGATCTGTGCTAGGCTTAGGATTGGGTCTTGTCCATCACATCATTCTCCTAATGATGTGATCCCGTTATCAACGACATCCAATGTCCATGGTTAGGAAACCGTAACCATCTATTGATCAACGAGCTAGTCGTCTAGAGGCTCACTAGGGACATGGTGTTTGTCTATGTATCCATACATGTATCTGAGTTTCCTATCAATACAATTCTAGCATGGATAATAAACGATTATCGTGAACAAGGAAATATAATAATAACCAATTTATTATTGCCTCTAGGGCATATTTCCAACACTATACTTCTGGGTTATCAAGACCTTTTTCTGGCGCCATTGCCGGGGAGTTATAGCGTGCGGTGAATATTCTCGTGTGTTCTTGTTTGCTTTATCACTAGTAGTTTTTATTATGTGCTCTTGTTTTCTATCTTTAGTTATGGGTAGAAAACACAAAATACCAAAAAAATAGTGGTACCTACTGAACCAATGGTTGAAGAACCACCCAAAATCTATCACACTACTAAAGCTTTTTACTTGGATCATCTTCGATCCCTATGTGCTCAGGCTAAAACCCCAACTGGCTTAGTTGAGGGCAAATCTTTAGATGAGCATGCTTGTTATATGCGACACCGCATATCTGAAAAAGGGAAACTTTTGTGGCATCATATTAATACTTTGTAGTGCTATGCTTGGAATTTATGTGAAATATATGATTGTACTTGTTGTTCTAAAGACCCTAAGAAACACCTTCCTTACCAATGTGAGTTTTGTGATAATGGAATCGTATCTTTGTATGCTAAGGGTGTTTATAATTACTATGATGTTCAACAAATTGAAGAATTTGTTGCTTTTAGGGGTACTTGTGAAATTACTTCTTTTATTGAAGAGTGTGATACTACTCTCTACAAATCTAAAAATTTGTCCATACTTAAATATTGCTATGATAATTATGCTTCTAATACTTATATTAAACCATATATTGAGGACTCCTCCGCTGTCCAAGAAGAGACTAATATTTTGCAGGAGTCTATGGAAGAAGAAGTTAATGACATTGTGAGCTCATTGGATGAAAAAGATGAGGAGGAGAGCGAAGAACAAAAGGAGGAAGAGCGGATTGATCACCCGTTCCCACCATCAAATGAGAGTAACTCTTTATCCCATACATTGTTTAATATCCATTCGAAGTTACCGAAGGATGAATGCTATAATAATTGCTATGATCCCGTAGATTCGTTTGAAACATCCCTTTTTGATGAACTTCATGCTTGCTATGCTTGTGGCCAAGATGCCAATATGAATTATGCTTACGGAGATGAACTTGCTATAGTTCATTATGTTAAACATGAGATAGTTGCTATTGCACCCACACATGATAATCCAATTATCTTTTTGAATTCTCCCGACTACACTATATCGGAGAAGTTTGCATTTATTAAGGATTACACACTACAAAAAAAAGACACATCCGTGACATTTTGGGCCGAACGAAACTTTTTTCTGTCATACTTATGACACTTCTATGATGATAATTGTGACAAAACCCGGTATCATCATAGATGTGGTGAGGTCCTACTTCTATGACAAAATATCATGACAGAAATGGGCTTTTTGTCCTGGGCGGGTCGGAGACGCAGCTGCATGACATTCTTTGGGCCGTCCATGACGGAAAAAACCATGGTAGAAGCGAAGGCGAGGAGAATATCGGGGTGTTCCCGGTTATGGTGGGTGGTCGGGGCCGAGCGATGCGCGTTTCTCTCGTACACGCACGCGCATGGGTGCGAGGCGTTGGGCTCTAACAGAACCCGAGTGATTGCACTGCAGGCTATGCATTACTGAACCCGAGCGATCGATCGATGGCTGTTAACTGAACCAAATTGAGCGATTCCTTCGCTACTGCTGCTAACTGAAGCCGATCGATGTTTCCTCTGCATGAACAGTGAGCGTTGCTGGGGGGGTTGGATGAACAGTTCCCGGTGGGGTGGCTGAATAGGACCCCGTGGTGTTGCCTCTGCATGAACAGGACCCCGACCGATCGACCCGGTTGGGGCTGCATGAACAGGACCCCGTGGAGGACTAAATGAACAGGAACACCCCGTGGAGGGCAGGATGAACAGTAGACGATGGAGGGCTGGATGAACAGTAGCCCATGGAGGGGTGGTTGAACATGAGCCCGGGGAGAGGGCTGGTTGAATAGTAGCCGGTGGAGTAGCGCACGGTGGAGGCTGAACAGTCGCAGGTGGAGGCTGGAGGAGGTCGACGGTGGATCAAAAGTAGCCCGTGGAGGCTAGAGGGGGTCGACGGTGGTGATGAACAGTATCCTATGGAGTCCCGTTTTGCGGTACGCCACACCCCTCCCGATGAACAGGACCCCCGTTTCGACCGTAGCGCTCCAACACAAGTCCGTTTCCTCCGTTTTGCGGTGTGCCACACCCCTCCCGATCAATAGGACCCCCGTTTCGACCGTAGGAGGTCCGTTTCCTCCATTTTGCGGTACGCCAGACCCCGTTTCGAACGTGGCCGGTCGAACGCAAGGTCGTTTCCTCCGTTTTGCGGTACGCCAGACCCCTCCCAATGAATAGGATCCCGTTTCGAACGTGTTCGGTCGAACACAAGGCCGTTTCCTCCATTCTGTGGTACGCCATGCCTCGTTTCCATCGGCTGTTCTGTCCAAGCCCTCCCGATGAACACGACGACGCATTCCGTTCCGAACCAGCCGGTTGGCTCCCCATGAACACGACGACGATGATGTTTCTCCGTTCAGACCCAACCATGTACACGAGCCCTGGCCGTACGTATGCGCGAGTAGGCGTTCGAGACCCTGCCCGTATGTACGTACGTGGTCGTATTTTCCTTCTTGCACACTTGTCGGTGTACGTACGTGTACATGCTACGTGTGCGCCTCTACTACGACACGTGCGCGCCTCTACATCGACCAGTATGTACGTACACGTTCGCGACCAGAATAACAACGCTACATATGCTTCGACCAGGTGGGTCCCGATTGTCAGGCACTTCCTTGCCTGCGAAGATGTAGCTGGTGGGTCCCAGCAGTTAGGGGGCGAATCATTTTTTTGCCCAGACGCACTTCCTTGCGTGCAAAGATGTAGCTGGTGGGTCCCAGCAGTCAGGGGAAACGTTTTTTCGCGAAATACGGTGGCCCGTCCGGTGGGCCCCGCTGTCAGGTGGAGGAATAATTATTTTGCGCGTAATAAGGAGGCACTTCCTTGCTACGGCCGTGGACCCAGTTGTCAGCCTCTCCAAGTACAGTACTCTTCCGATGGAAGTCGTTCCTTGACCATGTTGACCACGCCGCGTCGAGAGCACCAGGGCGGTGGACGACGGCGAGGCCTAGGAAGGAGACGACGCGGAGCAGGGGAAGACGTGGTAGTGGAAGCCCGCTCGGAGAGGAGTACGAGCGTTCACTGGTTCGGCTGTGGTGTGAGGCTGTCGTCGCCTTAGGGCCTGGCTAGCATTGGGAATAGTAGGGGGCGGTGAGGCCTCCGCGGCAACACAGCCGGCCATGGGAGGCAGGAGCATGCGGCACGACCGGCGCTTCTTTGGGCAGCTGGAGCAAGAAGATCAGAGGTTGAAGAAGCATTACGGCCGTTGGATGGACATCGTACGGTCACTGGAGCTAGAATCGTTCATATTGACTAAGTTGACAAAGCACTCCGTCCCCGTCAACTTAGTAGGCCCACAAGTTAGCCACCCACCAAGCGGGGTCCCAACTAGCAGGGGGTATTCATTTTTTTGTGCGTAATAAGGAGGCACTTCCGGTGGGTCCGAGCTGACAGCGAGGGGAATGTTTTTTTCACGAAATACGGTGACCCGTCTGGTGGGTCCTAGCGGTCAGGGGCAAACGTTTTTCTCGCAAAATACGGTGGCCCCTCCGGTGGATCCCCGATGTCAGGTGGAGGAATAATTATTTTGTGCGAAATAAGGAGGCACTTCTTTGCTGCAGCCGTGGACCCAGCTGTCAGCCTCTCCACGTACAGTCCACGTCCGATGGAAGCCGTTCCTTGACCACGTTGACCATGCCGTGCCGAGAGCACCAGGGCGATGGACGATGGCGAGGCCTAGGAAGGGGACGACGCGGAGCCAGGGAAGACGCGGCAGTGGATGCCCACCCGTAGAGGAGTATGAGGGTTCACTGGTTCGCTGCGGTGTGAGGCTGCCGTCGTCGCAGAATAATAGGGAGAGTCGGTGATTAGAGGGATGGCCTGGCCAGCGGTGGGAGTATTAGGGGACGATGAGGCCTCCGCGGCATCGCAGCCGGCCACGGGAGGTAAGAGCACGAGGCACGATCGGTGCTGGTTTGGGTGGCTGGAGCAAGAAGACCAGAAGTTGAAGAAGCACTACGGCCGTTGGATGGACATCGTACAGTCAGTGGGGCTAGAATCGTGCATATTGACTAAGTTGACAAAGCCCTCTGTACCCGTCAACTTAGTAGGCCCACAAGGCAGCCTCCCACTATACTGGGTCCCAGCTAGCAGGGGGAGTATTCATTTTTTTGTGCATAATAAGGAGGCACTTCCGGTGGGTCCGAGCTGACAGCGGGGGGAACATTTTTTTCGCGAAATACGATGGCCCGTCCGGTGGGTCCCAGCAGTCAGGGGGCAACATTTTTTTCGCCAAATACGGTGGCACGTCCGATGGGTCCCTGCTATCAGGTGCAGGAATAATAAATTTCCGCGTAATAAGGAGGCACTTCCTTGCGGCTGCCGTGGACCCAACTGTCAGCCTCTCCACGACAGTACTCTACCGATGGAAGTCGTTCTTTGACCACATTTACCACGCCGCGCCGAGAGCACCAGGGCGGTGGATGACGGCGAGGCCTAGGAAGGGGACGACGTGGAGCTGGGGAAGACACGGCAGTGGATGACCACGCGGAGAGGAGTACGAGGGTTCACGGGTTCGGCTGCGGTGTGAGGCTGCCGTCGCCGCAGAATAACAGGAGGTGTGGGTGAGTAGAGGGATGCCCTGGCCAGCGGTGGGAGTAGTAGGGGGCGGTGAGGCCTGCACGGGAGGCGGGAGTAGGCGGTCCCGCCAGCGCTGGATTTGGCGGCTGGAGCAAGAAGATCAGAGATTGAAGAAACACGACGGCTGTTGGATTGACATCCAACAGTTACGTCTGCTAGAATCATATATTGACGTATATAATAACTAAAAAATCTTACATACGCGTCAACTTAATAGGCCCATAAGTCAGACCATTCCCTCTTTTTTTTAATAATTTATATATAGCTCATTGCGACTTCTTATGCAATTTATTGCAGTCCATTTTTATGGTTGGCCAGGGCCAATTTCGCATATTTTTGTGGGTTCCAAACTATTTTTAATACCGAAATATCGAGCCAGATTTAAAGTACTTTGAAGGTATATTTAAATTAGGTTAATGCCCAGTGCAATAGGAATCTAAAAATGTGAAAAAAAATCAGAAATTATAAAGTAATTGCCAATTTGTCATCTGTTTTTATATTTATAGCCAATTTCATATTACTTTCAAGATTTGTAGGCGTCTTGAAAGAGTTGCAGCCCATCAGGGCGTAGAAAAATAAATAGGCCTGGATTGGGTATTCTTCAGAAAAAATAAACTGGGCTCATTTTCAAAAAGAAAAAATAGCTGGGCTGGTCACATGGTGAACATAAAATATAAGCCTGGGCTAGACGGGCTACAGCCCAGTTCAAACCCTGCTCTGTCTCAACAATAACAACAAAAAATACTGCACGAGCAGCTACGTCCCAGGTGTCAGCCGATCTTGTGATGTTCTCTTGTCTATTGACTATATACGCTCACAATGTCGTGGGTCCCAGATGTCAGGAAAACACTAGGAGGAAGCATTTTATTTTTCAATACGCTGACATGGTGGGCCCGTACTATCATCCTCTCCACGTACTTCTGCTGATTCCTGTTGTTTGTTGACCATGTTGACAAAGCGAGAGGGCGGCGCCGCGGCGAGCGCACCAAAGCGCGCGGAGGATGACGGCGAGGCCTCAGACGTTGGTGTTAACGATTTAGGAGACGGTGGGGCGGTGATGCGTGCACTGAGGCGCAGCCAGCCGTGGGAGGCGGAAGCAGGCGGCCCTGCCGGCGCTGGTTTGGTTTTGGTGGCTGGAGGAAGACAGGACTGAAGAAACACGACAGACTGTAAAAGCAGCAGGAGTACTTAACAACCTTAACTGAAACCAGCAGGGGCTCTTAACAACCATAACTGAAAGCAGTATAAGTACTTATACAGGTTCAACCATACAAAGCACGCCTCGAACAGTGCTACGTTTCCTATAGTTAACCAAGGGTGAGGCCGCCAAGCCCCAGCACAAGGCCCAGGCGCCACACCGCGCATCCACAACCTTCTGAAAGCGGCTTCATCTCACAATGTGGTCAATAAACAGGATATTCGCTTTAGAGCCATGCAAAAGCAGGAACATAATCTTCTGTCCTAATCGAGGCAACAAGCAAGAACCAGATACAAATCTAACATGGATGAACAATTGGAACGACGTCGTGGTGGAAGATCGCAGTGAAGATGAGACCAGATTCTGCTATTTCCATCAACATTCGTGCGCCAACTTTCAGCCTGTAACACTTGATAAAGTTTATCCAAGTTCGGCCATAAAAAAAGAAGCGATCTTCTTGGTTCATGAACCGAACTCAGAACTTATATCCATGGCTTGTCTTCACTGTGACCATTAAACTTGTGTATTCAGTTATGGCAAGGCCGAGCATCTTGAGTACATGTGTTCTGGCAGAGAAAATAATGCACTGCAGGAAAAATAATATGAGAACGCAATGTATTCCCTATCCAAATCTAGAAATAACTTCCTCCTTCGCGTCAGTGTTAACCATCGTATTGGTAGTACCTTTTATCCAAATATAGCAATCCAAATTTCCAAATTAGTCGACAGCATGTTAAAAAAAACCATCCTCCCGGATAGAAAAGAGGATTCTAGGAACATATTGTGCGCGTTTAAAATCCTGTGTTAGGATGAGAAGGAACAAGTGTGGCGTCTCGCCGAGGGCGCAGAAACCTATAGGGTCCTCACACTTTGGGCACTACAAATGAAACACACTAGATTCAGTAGGAAGAAAAATGCATCAACGGCCGCGGCTGCCATCCTAGGATTACCCGCGACAAGGGACTTTTATTTATCAGGGATGGATGAAGAATTCATACCTAGTTCTCCATGAGAAAACCCTATGCAATCGTCGAGAGGGGGTTTTCTCTGAACAAGTAAACAAGGGAGAAGTGGATTCGGGCCCAGTGAAATATTGTCGCTTCGTCCGTCCAGCTTACTGCTAAAGCTAGAAAGGGGGGGTTTGTGACTTGACGGCTCATTGGGCATTACTGCGATGCTATGACCGGGGTGTGTCTATCGTGAAGTTGTGCACTCTAATTTGTGCATATGGCACATGGACCCCATTGCGGGATGCCCCACATATCAGCGAAAGGAAGTAGAAAGACAGGAGTAACTAGTTACACAAAAATATATTTTTGACAGAGAGATACTCCCTCTGTAAAGAAATATACAAATCTTTTCTATCACAACTTTATACATACAAAATTATATCTGACGGATAGGAAGGAAACTATGGCAATTTTGCAAATGGTACCCACACACCTCTCCACATTTGCAAATAAGGCCTTCCCTCATTCATCCTTTTCTCTCACAAGATAAAATACTCATACAAATGCATCTTGATGTTACGTGCAACGCACGGGCATTATGGGGGTTCAGCTGAGAATATAATACTCAGACGGGCTCACGGTTCTGGACTTTGGGCCACAGGCCCACCTACATGTTTGGGTGGCCATGTGTTCTACCTCAGCGCTTTTCATATTGCAAGCGATCGGTACGGCACTGGTTTTAGATGCTGTCGCAAGGCGAATACGCAAAATTGAATAAAGCACGGCAGCTGTTGGAATGAAATCGAACGACAGTTCCTAACCAGCAACGAGAGTTGCAATTCTATCAACGATATACCATGTGATAAATAATATTGTCCTATTACTTATACACATAGGACACTTGTTTCACCATGCCAGATTATTACATCAAAAATCTCTCGTAGGATAGATCAGTTCAGAAGTTGCGTCTGCTACTGAAGAATTTCAAAGTTGATTTGGACCAGCTCTCCTTGCCGAGAAAGTTCGATTTTGAGATCATCCCTACCACAAGATATGATTTAGATTTGAACCTTGACCATCCTTTAGCATCAATCATCATGTGACCATCCTTTGTACTTACGGTATATTGAGCAGGTTCATTCAAACCAAGGTTGCGCATGGTAAGAGAAACTTGGCCGCTATCGCCCGGATTGTTGAACGACTCCCTCGTTGCTCTAGGAATTCTCTGTTTGCAAACAAGAAGACATACCCAAATAGTTAGATCAACACAGTGAATCAAGTGAAACAACATGGAAAGAAAAAAGAACAAAACACTTGGGCGGCCAATGCTTACAAAGAAGGTGGACATGTCGGTTTTCGTAAGGACTTTGGTATATGAAGTGCGAACTGCAGCCCAGTCTGTTGTCGCTGCACCTGCTCGTTCGGTTGCCTTGCACAGGCCGGAGCGGATGCAAGTGCAAGTGTTAGTACAGGTGCCGAAGCCGCTGCTGCTGCCGGAGATGGTGCTCCTTGTAGAGCTGGTGTCGGTGTCGGAGCAGGTGCCGGTGTCGATGCCCGATCCTCCGGTAGATTAGCCTGATCCGCTGACGCGGTCGGTGCCCAATCCTCAGTGGGATCAGACTGAGCTGCTGCCGCTTTCAGTGCTAGAGCAACTGTCGGTGCTCGATCAGTTGCTGAAGGTGGTACCGATGTGCGAGACATTGGCGATCGTGTCTGGTCTGCTATGATCAGCTTTCTAACTTGACTAGGCTTCGTGACCATGATCTAGTTTTTTTCTTCATTTCTTTTAAACGCGAGAAGGACTAATTGTGGCGTTTTTGTTAAACCAAACTGCAGTTCATCATAGGGATTTAGCTTGTACTCAGACAACAGACTGATCCTGTTTTTTCCAGTAATATAAGTGATGGACAATGCCTTTGTTACTGACACAACATAAGAAGTGAAACCTGCAAAAATAGCCATCGTAGAGCAAACCAAACAGTTTATTCTGTGATGAATGTCACTCGCAAAACCTGCATCGTAAAAATTGCAGGAAAAGAAATAAAACATAACATTAAATCAATAAGATTTAGACAATAAATCAATAAGATTTACTTGATGTGACACGAGTGAATCCTTACCAGGAAATCACTATGTTGAAGTACTAAACAGAAGATTGATCGTCCAACTACGGGTGGCATGCAGGGGCCCCGCCTACTCCCACAAGCAGGACAGTCCAAAGGTCGTGACAAATCGTATGGACCGAACATCCATGGGACTGGAAATCCTGGTGGGTGCGATAAACCCTGCAATGCATACAGATATTAGAGTGTAACCATAATTGATAAACTGTCCTCACAAAAAAGATGATCTGGATACTTCGAAATATACAAACTGAATTGAGTAGACAGACATTAACATAGACCGTTCTCAGGACTGACCACACACCAAAAGCGGCAGTACTAATAGACAATACAGGGTTCACAAACACAAATCAAGTACTGAACAATAGTACTTACTACAGACAGGCAAAGTTGCACCAATTAAACTCTGCAGACTATTTCTTGCCACCGACCTACGGGATGAACCCCGCATAACTGACTAGGCCATGGACTTCGTGAGAGATGTCTACATGCACCATCACCATCTCGAAAACCTTGGAGAACCTAACAGAGTGGTCTTTCCACTCATAAACATGATGATGAAGACAGGCCGCATCAGATTTGGTGGGAAGCTTTACAAGAACCACGCCCTTCGTAATCGAAGGCACAACTAGGAAATTGTTGTGGTCAAGTACTGCCTCGAGAACACGCCTGACAACAATGCTACAGGAAAACACTAGTTCAGGACACGTGGCGACAAGGACACATCACCTGGATAGTTTAGCAGTAGAACTCATCCTCAGGTCTTCCAGTTCACACGGCATGACTTTGAGAACTTCATCTCCATCGCGAACCTGGTTCTAATTCAAACAGAAATGATATTTTATTACTACCTCCATTCAGAAATATAAGATGATTTTCGATATTATACTCCATATATGACTACATATACGCACTGAAATGAGTGAACAAAGACACTAGAACATGTCTTCAAAGGCATGAGAGCAGAGGGATTACTTGAAATATCCATAACACAAGTTACTGAGGCAAATATACCCTCTTCAAAGGTACAGTAGCATTGATGTTCATAAAGTACTCCCTCCGTCCCAAAATTATTGTCTTAGATTTGTCTAGATACGGATGTATGAAGTCACATTTTAGTATTAGATACATCCATATCTAGACAAATCTAAGACAAGAAATTTGGGACAGAGGGAGTAGTTGAAAGTAATCTATAAGAAATCAGTGTCAACCTCTCGCATGTTTTGGTCAAAAGAGGAATTTAGAACCGTCATTTGGCACAAAAAAATCACATGCAAGATCACCTAGAAAGTTGTACTACTAGTACTAGTACTGCGTGTTAGATGAAAAACCACGATCAAGATCGAGAAAAAGATCGTCACGAAGAGATATTACCTGGACTTGCTTAATGAGGGATCCCGGAGAGGGGGGCTTGGACAGGGCGATGGCTTTGAGCTTGTCTACGGTAGTCTCGGCGGGGTGCTTGCGCTTCTTTGTACCATGAGCCTCGACGGTTTTGGCCAGAGCCATAGACATCACTTTGGCCGGTGCTCCAGCGTCCATCAAGAAACTGTCAAATATAAATAAAAGAAAAGAAACCATAATCACAAACCCAAAAGAAGAAAAGAGAGGGAGTTATAGGATCAGTCTCGGGGTTGCAAGACCGGGCCTTGGCCAGAATCAACACCATTGATGCGCTCACCTTTCCTTCTTTAGGAGAGAAGAACAATGGCAGCAGCGGGTCGGGGTTTTCTTGAAGAAATGAGGAACAAGATGAGGGAGAAGTGAGTTGGGTAGAGAGGAAGCTGAGAGAGAAGAGTGAAATGATGTTTGCTTCGTCCGTCCAACTTACTGCTGGAAAGGAGGGGGTTTTGTGATTTGACGGCCCATTGGGCATTACTGCGGCGCTTCGATCGAGGTAGTCTACTGTCACTCTACTATGGAGTAATTTAGTGCATGGCTG
Source organism: Secale cereale (assembly GCA_902687465.1). Classification (NCBI taxonomy): domain Eukaryota; kingdom Viridiplantae; phylum Streptophyta; class Magnoliopsida; order Poales; family Poaceae; genus Secale; species Secale cereale. The sequence continues at coordinate 192,382,684 of LR738711.1, forward strand.
GTGGACCCCGATGCTGGCTGTCCCACACGTCGGCGAAAGTGAGTAATTTAGTGCATGGCTGGAGGAGGATCCGCACAGTAGAGTGTGTCCACTGTTTTTCTGAAGAAAAAAATGATTACAGCAAGCGTTTCCATTCTTACGACGGAGGAGTGCGAAACACAGCAGCCACTTGAACATACACAGTGCTCCTACTACTAGGCATGTGCAGTGGTTCATATGTCAGTACTACATAATATTGTTGCTAGTGTAGTAAGATATGACGACAACAAATGATGTTGTGCGCATGACAACTATATGAACAATAATGTAGTAACATAGTACCGCTTTCTCGAGTGTCCAGTTGAGAATGAACGGTGAGATCAATGTTAACAAAACTAGGTCTAAAGCGCACGGAGAGTACGGTGCTATAGTACTCCACGGAACATGAACCATATGAAGCACGAATAGTGCTAGGCAGGGTGTATGAAGGGTGCACGGGATGGGAGCAAAAGTTCCCTTCTCGACCCACTTTTGGGTGTTTGGCAGAGTGCATGAAGGGTGCATGAGTCCACACTAGTAGGTTAACACAAATACACGAAGAGGAAACAACTACTCCCTCCGTCTAGGTGTGTAAGTCATCTTACGTTGTGCACTGCGACCAAGGCAGAGAGGAAAACGAGAAAACTTAATGTCTTTTTGCTAATTAATAGCATTGCATGCAATGAACGTTACACTACATGCCATGTTTATTAGTCTCAAGTCATTGATAGCATGCAGGGCCCACGTCTCTTATTGGTTGATATGTCAGAAAACAAGAAACGGGGAGGGAGTTAATGTACCGTGCCTAAGTGTTTTGGGATTATTTTGTTTTCGTAAGGTGACTTACACACCTAGATAGAGGAGTATATTGAGATGAGAATTCAACCAAACACACCCACACGCTTTGTGCTACAGTGACTGATCTGCATCGTCTGAGTTTGATCCAACGGTCATGTTGCGCCGAGACATGGACATGCCCATGGAGAGGGCGCCTAAACACCACAAAGTCCCTCTACTTCTCGAGGCGCGGGACGTTGGTGATGCAGGGGGCGAAACGGCTGAAAGGCAATGCAATCTACGGGAAGCCGGAGGGAGCCAGCCGAGGAGCGGGGAATCTTTTGGTTTTCACCATTGTAAAACACCAGTCGACGACTTCTCACATCAGGGAGCACTGGGTTTTACAGGCGGAGTCATCATGACTAATTGCTGCCGCGCCTGCTCTCATCAATCAAAAAATTAAAAATCCTGCCGCGCCTGCTCCCGTCAATCAAAAAATTAAAAATCCTGCCACACTCAAACACCAGAGCAACGCCGCGGTGGATACTTAAATTTACCTGCCGGCAAGTAGATAAAAAAAGGGGCGAAAAAACAAATGTGGCGGCGGCCTAGCTAATCGGTCGACCTAGCCCAACTAGCTAGCCTCCGTGCTTCGCTGGTGTACTCGGCGAGAAAAGTAGTCTTTCGTGATTTGACGACTCATTTACTTGCTTCGGCGAAAACGCGCGGTAGTGCGTCCCACGGCAGGAAGAATATATGCATGCACCACTCGGGAGGACCCCGAAATCGCGCGGTAGGGTGTGCCATGTCTCGGCACGGAGGAAAAATGTGTGTGTAAAAATTTACTGTATCAGACGTAGTACCTATGGTTCGACCTCGGGACCCAGCCAGTCGGTCGAAAACACCCCACTAGCCACACAGCTTCAGCATGCTAACATGGCACGGAGGATAGGTGTGGTTAGCTCTGTCTCGACCAGCCACAACGTCTCTTGTTCTAGGCGATTCTTCTAGTTTTCCAAGCTTTTTTTAGTTGTAATAACACCACGGCAAGCTAGCGCCGCTCTTCGTATGTGCCTGTGCAAAGGTTAGATGATGGACAGAAGAGAGAGATCGCAGACCTAGGACCCAACAGTAAGTGAGTCAATGGTCATGCACGTGTTGATGAGGCACTCCCTCTACTCTACTAAACGTAATACTGTATAAAATCAAGTTATGGGACAAAGCCAACAACGGTTGTTGTTTCAGGCTATCGACTTACGTTTTGTAGGCCAGGTTTCAGTTCGAATCTCGTCTTTCATATTTGTTTGTTTTAGGTCCAAATTTGATTAATGACAAGTGGGACCCCCATGTGTTCTTCCGATATTTCAGTGTAGGATGGTTTTTTGAACAAACACTTTGCGCGGTTAGACAAGTAACGGCACAAGTTACACGTATTTTGCAAGTTTACGAACAAAAATGACAGCGGCATAGAATATCACATCCACCCCGCAGCTTAGATGCTATGGTGATACGAGTTGTTACCCCGTTGGAAGTCAGATCCAATGGCTTGGGAGTAGTCTTTGTAATTATGTGCAATTTCCAAACTCTCCAAAGGTTTTTTTGCAAATAAAACATTCAGGCCTCGTGTGTGCCGCTGCATCTTGGATCCAACGGCTGCCCGTTGCTCATATTAGGTGCTCCCTGTAGCTTAATTACCCGCTACGGTGATATGAGCATCTAGGTCGTATGATCAGTGATCAGATGGCACATGTGTAGTACTTGTACTTTCTCCGCAATTCCCAAACTCTCTCAGCCATATATTGCAAAGACATTTGAACCTCCTATTATGGGCCGTTAGATCTCCATGAACTCGTATCACCATAGAATCTACGATGCGGGAGCACCTCATATTCTCCCGTGCGAGAAAACATAAGGTGCTCTCGCAGCTTGGATGCTACGATGATACGAGCTTCGAGGTCATTTGATCTGAGATACAATGGCATCTGAGCAGTCTTTGTGCTTGTAAGCAGTGGCCGAACTCTTTGGGGGCTTTTCTGCAAAAAAAACCATTCGAACCACCGAGGTGTTGGGTCAAAAATCCAACAACTCCAAAGAGCTTGTATCACCAAAGCATCTAAGGTGTGGTAGCACATGATATTCTTACATACAGGTGAATATGATGTCCTCCTTCATCTTAGAGGCTATGGTGATACGAGCTTCGAGGTCGTTGGATATGGGATCCAAGGGCATCTGAGTAGTTTTTGTACAAATTGTGTGCAATTCTCAAACTGATCAAGGTTTCCTGTAAAAATATTAAGACATCATGTGAGCTGCTATATCTCAGAACTATAAGCTCCAAGCAACTCGTATCGGCATATCTAAGGTATGGGGGCACATGATATTCTCCCGGAGAGGAGGGGTGGGGGTGCACAACCAATCGGTGGTTGGGAGGGTAGGGACAAATATAATCTAAACAACCCTAAACAGAGCTTCATAGTTTTATCTAAGGTCGAGGGGGTGACCCCCGACAATCATAGCTCCGCCTAATTAAACACAACATTTGCATGTACTATAGTACTAGACCTAATATTCATGTTTCAGTTTCATGTTCGTTTTAAATATTGAATTGAGGACCATGCATGTCTTACATTTTCCTCCATGCATTCCTAAATATTAGTCTTTTTAGAGATTTCAAGTGGACTGGCACATACGGATGTATATAGACATATTTTAGACTGTAGATTCACTCATTTTGCTTCGTATGTAGTCGCTTGTTGAAATCTCTAAAAGACTAATATTTAGGAACAGAAGGAGTATTTTTGAATTCGTGTCATACATGCATGGTTTGGAAAAATAGATGCACTATACTTATTGGATTGTTGTTGTGTTCGTGTGTGGGTGTCTGTGTGTGTGCGCGCGCGCGTGTGTGTGTGGTCGTATGCTTTATACATACAAAGTTTTCTCACCTCCATATTGTTCATCTTTTAAATTTGAATTTGCATTGAAAAACTTACCAAGGATACCACGAAATGTGAAATCCACGTTGAGATCACTATATCACAAACTCACTCTAGTTCAACAACTCGCCATAAATCAATTACCATGTTGAGATTAGTATTTGCAAGGAAAATACGGGCATTATAATACACATAGACTCGTTCGGCAATTTAAAAGGTTCCTTTCGTATTCTCGAATGGTAGGACCCAACGGCGTACCAGCCATACCTTGGCTCATGTAGATAATGTCCTCCTTCATCTTAGATGCTACGGTGATACGAGCTTCGAGGTCATTGGATATGGGATCCAAGGGCATCTGAGTAGTTTTTGTACAAATTGTGTGCAATTCTCAAACTGATCAAGGTTTCCTATAAAAATATTAAGACATAATGTGAGCTGCTATATCTCAGATCTACAAGCTCCAAGCAACTTGTATCGGCATATCTAAGGTATGGGGGCACATGATATTCTCCCGGGAGGAGGGGTGGGGGTGCACAACCAATAGGTGGTTGGGAGGGTGGGGACAAATATAATCTAAACAACCCTAAACAGAGCTTCACAGTTTTATCTAAGGTCGAGGGGGTGACCCCCGACAATCATAGCTCAGCATAATTAAACACAACATTTGCATGTACTGTACTACTAGACCTAATATTCATGTTTCAGTTTCATGTTCGTTTTAAATATTGAATTGAGGACCATGCATGTCTTACATTTTCCTCCCTACGTTCCTAAATATTAGTCTTTTTAGAGATTTCAAGTGGACTCGCACATACGGATGTATATAGACATATTTTAGACTGTAGATTCACTCATTTTGCTTCGTATGTAGTCGCTTGTTGAAATCTCTAAAAGACTAATATTTCAGAACAGAAGGAGTATTTTTGAATTCGTGTCATACATGCATGGTTTGGAAAAATAGATGCATTATACTTATTGGATTGTTGTTGTGTTCATGTGTGGGTGTGTGT
>LR738711.1:192387504-192451728 GCA_902687465.1 Secale cereale
TCATATGCTTGATACATACAAAGTTTTCTCACCTCCATATTGTTCATCTTTTAAATTTGAATTTGCATTGAAAAACTTACCAGGGATACCACGAAATGTGAAATCCACGTTGAGATCACTATATCACAAATTCACTCTAATTCAACAACTCGCCAAAAATCAATTACCACGTTGAGATTAGTATTTGCAAGGAAAATACGGGCATTGTAATACACATAGACTCGTTCGGCAATTTAAAAGGTTCCTTTTGTATTCTCGAATGGTAGGACCCAATGGCGTACCAGCCAGACCTTGGCTTGTGTTGATCCTAAAAAAATAAAAAATAAAAATAACCGGGCTCGTGTCCTTCTGGTGGCGTGCGTGGTACGCACATTAGGCAACCCCAACCAGTCGAGCCTTCGCGTTTTGAGTCAAAATATCTGGCGGCCAGAATTCCAGCCCTAGGAAATTCCCCTCATGTCCCCGAGCCATAATGACTACCGATGAACAACGAAGGGATGCTTTAGTAACTAGAAAATGTTACCTACCATGCCGAGCACGGTTCAATTACCTCGGTCGATGCTCGCCAAGGTCACCCGTCAACTGCATTGCCTACTACTACTACTACTACTACACCAGGATGAGCACAGAATTGAGCCCGTTTGTTCGTGCCTAGTACTTGAGTTAATATATCAGGCAATGCGCTGGTACAGAGGGATTATCCTTTTGCTCTGCATATATAACTTGTCTGAAGTCTAACTAAGCAAAATGTTTGACCAAATCCTTTCTTAAGAAATACAACAGGAAAGATGTATGGCTTGAAAATTTATTGCATGATGTAGGTTATGATATTGTTTTGAATCCTGGATCTTAAATTTCAGAAAATCCAAAAGTGACCATAAATTCTTGAAACTAAGCATGGTCACGTGATATGGCACAAATATTACTTCATAATTTTTTTTCTGCAATTTGAAACAAGCTGCTTATGAGAAGTTGCACAAATGAAGAGCCAAGGTATTTTGGAACAAAGACCTATCACGTTAAGGCGAACGCTTTCACTATTGAAACCGTGGGCATTTACGTGCCGGCACGAGTCCCGCTTCTCGTCGGCAGGTGCCGTCCGAGCAAGCGTGTGAGTCGACTAGAGGCGTGCGAGCAGACCGCTGCGCCGGCTGACAGGGAGGCGTGGGAGCAGACCACTGTGCAGGCTCACCGGGAGGCGAGCCCTTTGACCAGGCTCCGCCGCCCACCTTCGTCCCAACTGCTCCCACGTTTAATGTCGCCGGCGTCGCAGTTTAAAATCAACCCCGCACTACCCGGTATCGCTACAATCTTCTCTCTTCCTCTCCGATTCTCCTGTCGTCTACCTCCAACCAGCCTGACCTAAACGTACGCCATGCCGCATCACGATGGTCTGCCCTTAGTCTTCTAGTTTCCTAACGAAGACACCCAGCCGGAGTCTCAAGAACATAAGGCGCTTTGGGACGAGCTTGAACTGGCCTTGCGGGAAGACTCCGCGCCTGTTCCCGCTCACGTTCCGGCTCCCGTCGCCCCGACTGCGCCAACGCCCATCCCCGTGGCATAGACGGGATGGGAGCCGCACATTATCGCCGAGCTTGATGCCACAGGGATCCACGAGGTCCCCGCCGACTTTCGAGCGCTCGTGCACCTGCCAGCGCATGCGCCTACGTGTGCACTGACGCGCACGCCCGTGCCGGTGCCCGTGCACCTACCAGCGCATGCACCTGCGTGTGCACTGACGTGCGCGCCCGTGCCAGTGCCCGTGCACATGAATGTCTCCGTCGCACCATTGACAACGCCTGTCCCCGCGCGGGTGCCAGTGCCCCCCTCGACGGCATGGATGGCCGCCGTCGACCGCTTCCTTGCTCCAACGCCAGTCGCCTCCTCCCGCCAGTTGACTCGCTCCGAAGTCCAGAACATTTTGGCATTCCTTGAAGCTAGGCCAACGTCCAGGAGTACGCCAACAACGGCGCAAGGCGCCGCCGTCGCCGTCGGTCAGTTGCCCGACGACACATAGAGCACGGCAGAGGAGCCGCTTCCCAGCGCAAGACGCCGCCGCCGCCGTCGCATAATCTAAATTTTCCATGAAAAACGTTCGGATTGCCATGCTTAAAATCCGAACATTTATCATTTCCGTTTATTTTTGGATCGATCATCGTATAATTTAAAGTCGGAGTCATACTGAACGAAATATATGGTTTGATCGATTGAATGTTCTACTAGAGCCGTATCAGATTAAATATAAAACGTCATCAAGCCACATGTATTCCTTGTCATCCAACGACCTAGACTGCTTCAATGTCGAGCGCTCAACACGTTTAGCGTGCAGTTAATTTCATGCCAAAAATAGTGATAATCACATAATAACACGCAAATAATATCCTACTTAATATCCGCATGCACTTTATATAGTTCCAAATTAACGTGCATTGCACATACACACTGACTAGTGGTGCTAGCACGTGAAACTGGTGCCGTAACTTGTGAATGCGTCCAGATATGGTCAACGGCAACATCGCCCACGAGTTCTTCGTGTTTGCCCGTGCGTCTAAACGCGGAAGGGGAGGAGAGAGAGAGAGAGAGCACCCATGGAACCCACCGGTAAGTCAAGGCGAATAGTACTAAAAATAATATTACATGTTATCAATTAAATAGGCTGTGGTAATATAAAAACATTATGTGAACAAAGGGAGGTACAACAAACATTGATGTTCTACGTATGTTGCCTATTGACGTGCGCCTCGAAGGCCCTGGTCGCATGTTCAATCCTCGTCCTTTATTTTTTAATTTGTATATGGGTCCAAATTTGTTTCATGACATGTGGGCCCCTCGGTGTGTAGTTTGTAGCACTTTAATTTGTGGGTCGAAATTTGTTCCATTCCAAGTGGACTATCGGTGTGTAGTTTTGTAGCTTATTTATAATAATTAAAGAGAACAACAAAGTTTTTTGCAATAATACCATGGTGCGACTTTGAAGGCGAGAAAGGACGTGCGAGAGAGCGATGACCGAGCCACAGGGAAATCAACTAAGGGAGTTGTGGGGGTTGCAACGGTGTTTCAAGTAGTTGTGGGCCGAATGCTATGAAAATATAATCTAAACTGGCCGGAATAAATGCCTACACAAATTAATCCAAGGTTGGAGTGCCCCTAGCAATGTAAATAGCTCTGGCTTTGCGAGGGATGGAGAGGTAGCTTCAATGTGTGCAAGATACGGCGTGAGAAAGCGAGGTCAATCGAGAGACATGTATATAGAGAGACAAAGTGAGTGTGGTCCGACATTTATTGAACAAATATATATGCTCTGAAGAGATATTGTCCGATTGAGATTTTGGCAAGGGTCAGGGCTGTAAGATAGAGCTTGAGAGATGATCCAGTCACAGACGTTGTTGGGGAACGTTGCATGGGAAACAAAAAAAATTCCTACGTTCACCAAGATCAATCTAGGAGATGCTACTACGAGAGGAGAGTTGGATCCACGTACCCTTGTAGATCGCTAAGCGGAAGCGTTAAGAACGCGGTTGATGGAGTCGTACTCGCCGCGATTCAGATCGCCGAAGATCCTAGCACCGAAGCAACGGTGCCTCCGCGTTCTTCACACGTACGGCTCGGGGACGTCTCCTCCTTCTTGATCCAGCAAGGGGTGGAGGAGAGGTTGATGGAGAGACCGGCAGCACGACGGCGTGGTGGTGATGGTGGAGGAGGATTCTAGCAGGGCTTCGCCTAAGCACCGCGGGAAGACGAATATGTTGTGGGAGAGGGAGGGCAGCACCGAGGCACAAACGTGTGTTGGCTGCCCTCCCTCTGCCCCTCTATATATAGGGGGAATAGATGGGAGGGGGGCGCCCTAGGGTTTCCCCTAGGGGGGCCGGCGGCCAGGGCAGTGGGGGGGCGGCGGCCAAGGGCTGCGCAGGCCCTAGGGTTTCCCCCCCTAGGTGCCTTGCCCCCCAAGCCAGTGGGTGCGGCTGCCCTAGGAGGGGCCAGCCCCCCATGCGCCATAGGAGAGGGCCCAGGGGGGCGCACAGCCCTATGAGGGCTGTGGTGTCCCCCCTTTGTGGCCCATTAGGCCCAGAACCACTTCCGGGACCCCCGAAACCCTTTTCGGTAATCCGCCGATTTCCCGATGCTCCCCGGAACACTTCCGGACTCCGAAACCTTTCATCCTATATATCAATCTTCGTCCCCGGACCATTCCGGAGACCCTCGTCACATCCGGGATCTCATCCGGGACTCCGAACAACCTTCGGTAACCATGCACTGTTCTCACTAACAACCCTAGCGTCACCGAACCTTAAGTGTGTAGACCCTGCGGGTTCGGAAACCATGTAGACATGACCGAGACACTCCCAGGTCAATAACCAATAGCGGGATCTGGATACCCATATTGGTTCCCACACGTTTCTCGATGATCTCATCGGATGAACCACGATGTCAAGGATTCAAGCAATCCCGTATACAGTTCCCTTTGTCTCGTCGGTATGTTACTTGCCCGAGATTCGATCGTCGGTATCCCTATACCTAGTTCAATCTCGTTACCGGCAAGTCTCTTTACTCGTTACCGTAATACATAATCCCGTGACCAACTACTTAGTCACTTTGAGCTCATTGAGATGACGTATTACCGAGTGGGCCCGGAGATACCTCTCCGTCACACGGAGTGACAAATCCCAGTCTCGATCCATGTCAACTCAACAGACACCCTCGGAGATACCTGTAGAGTACCTTTATAGTCACCCAGTTACGTTGTGACGTTTGGCACACACAAAGCACTCCTACGGTGTCAGTGAGTTACATGACCTCATGGTCATAGGAACTTATACTTGACATGCAGAAAACTATAGCGATAACTGACACGATCAAAAGCTATGTTTAACGTTTGGGTCTCGTCCATCACATCATTCTCCTAATGATGTGATCCCGTTATCAAATAACAACTCATGTCTATGACCTGGAAACCGCGGTCATGTTTGATCAACGAGCTAGTCCTGTAGAGGCTCACTAGGGACACAAAATCTGTCTATTCATCCACACATGTATTTGAGTTTCCAATCAATACAGTTATAGCATGGATAATAAACGATTATCATGAACAAGGAAATATAATAATAACTCTTTTATTATTGCCTCTAGGGCATATTTCCAACAGTCTCCCACTTGCACTAGAGTCAATAATCTAGCATTACAAGGTAATGAATCTAACACCCATAGAGTCTTGGTGTTGATCATGCTTAGCCCGTGGAAGAGGCTTAGTCAACGGATCTGCAACATTCAAATCCGTGTGTACTTTGCAAATACTTATGTCCTCCTCCTTGACCGAATCGCGGATGGAATTGAAGCGTCGCTTTATGTGTCTGGTCCTCTTGTGAAACCTTGGTTCCTTGGCTAGAGCAATGGCACCAGTGTTGTCACAGAACAGAGTCATTGGGTTTAGTGCACTAGGCACTACTCCAAGATCTGTCATGAACTCCTTCATCCAGACACCTTCCTTTGCCGCCTCCGAGGCAGCTATATACTCCGCTTCACATGTAGAATCAGCTACCACGCTCTGCTTGGAACTGCACCAGCTTACCGCTCCCCCGTTGAGAATATATACGTATCCGGTTTGAGACTTAGAGTCATCCGGATCAGTGTCAAAGCTTGCATCGACGTAACCCTTTACGACGAGCTCTTGATCACCTCCATAAACGAGAAACATCTCCTTAGTCCTTTTCAGGTACTTTAGGATATTCTTGACCGCTGTCCAGTGATCCATACCAGGATTACTTTGAAACCTTCCGGCCATACTTATGGCAAGGCTGATATCTGGTCTTGTGCACAGCATTGCATACATGATAGAGCCTATGGCTGAAGCATAGGGGACGACACTCATCTTTTCTCTATCTTCCGCAGTCACTGGGCATTGAGTCTTACTCAACTTTGTACCTTGCAATACCGGCAAGAACCCCTTCTTGGATTGATCCATTTTGAACTTCTTCAAAACTTTATCAAGGTATGTACTTTGTGAAAGTCCTATCAAGCGTCTTGATCTATCTCTATAGATCTTGATGCCCAATATGAAAGCAGCTTCACCGAGATCCTTCATCGAAAAACTCTTGTTCAAATACCCCTTCACGCTATCCAAAAATTCTATATTGTTTCCAATCAGCAATATGTCATCCACATATAATATTAGAAACGCTATAGAGCTCCCACTCACTTTCTTGTAAATACAAGCTTCATTGTAAACTTGTACAAACCCAAACGCTTTGATCACCTCATCAAAGCGAAGATTCCAACTCCGAGATGCTTGCACCAGTCCATAAATGGAACGCTGGAGCCTGCATACTTTGTCAGCATTCTCTGGATCGACAAAACCTTCCGGTTGCATCATATACAACTCTTCCTTAAGAAAACCGTTAAGGAACGTTGTTTTGACATCCATCTGCCAAATTTCATAATCGAAATATGCAGCTATTGCTAACATGATTCGGACGGATTTAAGCATCGCTACGGGTGAGAAAGTCTCATCGTAGTCAATCCCTTGAACTTGTGAAAAACCCTTTGCCACAAGTCGAGCTTTATACACGGTGACATTACCGTCAGCGTCCGTCTTCCTCTTAAAAATCCATTTATTCTGAATGGCCTTCCGCCCTTCAGGTAATACTTCCAAAGTCCATACTTTGTTTTCATACATGGATCCCATCTCGGATTTCATGGCCTCTAACCATTTGTCGGAATCCGGGCCCACCATCGCTTCTCCATAGCTCGTAGGTTCACCGTTGTCTAACAACATGACCTCCAAGACAGGGTTACCATACCACTCAGGTGCATTGCATACCCTTGTCGACCTACGAGGTTCGGTAGTAACTTGATCAGAAGCTCCTTGATCATCATCATTGGCTTCCTCTTCAACCTCTGCAGGCTCCACAAAAACATCTTTCTGTGCTGCGCTACTCTCTGGTTGAAGCAGAGGTTCAATAACCTCATCAAGTTCTACCTTCCTCCCACTCAATTCTTTCGAGAGAAACTCTTTCTCGAGAAAGGACCCGTTCTTAGCGACAAACACTTTGCCCTCGGATCTGAGATAGAAGGTGTACCCAACTGTTTCTTTTGGGTATCCTATGAAGACACATTTGTCCGCTTTGGGTTCGAGCTTTTCCGGCTGAAGCCTTTTGACATAAGCATCGCAACCCCAAACCTTGAGAAAAGACAACTTAGGTTTCTTACCAAACCACAGTTCATACGGTGTTGTCTCAACGGACTTAGATGGAGCCCTATTTAAAGTGAATGCAGCTGTCTCTAACGCATATCCCCAAAACGATAGTGGCAAATCGGCAAGAGACATCATAGAACGTACCATATCTAATAGGGTTCGATTACGACGTTCGGACACACCATTACGCTGTGGTGTTCCAGGTGGCGTCAACTGTGAAACAATTCCACATTTTCTTAAGTGATCACCAAACTCATAACTCAGATATTCTCCCCCTCGATCAGATTGTAGGAACTTGATCTTCTTGTTACGATGATTTTCAACTTCACTCTGAAATTGCTTGAACTTTTCAAAAGTTTCAGACTTATGCTTCATCAAGTAAATATACCCATATCTACTTAAGTCGTCAGTGAAGGTGAGAAAATAACGATATCCACCGCGCGCCGTTACACTCATCGGACCGCACACATTAGTATGTATGATTTCCAATAAGTCACTTGCCCGTTCCATTGTCCCTGAAAACGGGGTCCTTGTCATCTTGCCCATGAGGCACGGCTCGCACGTGTCAAGTGATTCAAAATCAAGAGACTCCAAAAGTCCATCAGCATGGAGCTTCCTCATGCGTTTCACGCCGATATGACCCAGACGGCAGTGCCACAAGAAAGTGGTATTATCATTATCAACTCTACATCTTTTGGCATCAATGTCATGAACATGTGTATCATCACTATCGAGATTCAATAAGAATAAACCCCTAACTTCGGGTGCATGACCATAAAAGATATTACTCATATAAATAGAACAACCATTATTCTCTGATTTAAATGAGTAACCGTCTCGCAATAAACAAGATCCAGATATAATGTTCATGCTTAACGCAGGCACTAAATAACAATTATTCAGGTTCATAACTAATCCCGATGGTAATCGAAGAGCGAGCGTGCCGACGGCGATCACATCAACCTTGGAACCATTTCCCACGCGCATCGTCACTTCGTCCTTCGCCAGCCTCCGTTTATTCCGCAGTTCCTGTTTAGTGTTGCAAATGTGAGCAACCGAACCGGTATCAAATACCCAGGCACTACAACGAGAGTTGGTAAGGTACACATCAATAACATGTATATCACATATACCTTTGTTGTTGTTGGCCCCCTTCTTGTCCGCCAGATACTTGGGGCAGTTCCGCTTCCAGTGGCCGTTCCCCTTGCAATAGAAACACTCAGTCTCTGGCTTGGGCCCAGCCTTGGGTTTCTTCACTGGATTAGCAACTGCTTTGCCACCCTTCTTAGAGTTACCCTTCTTGCCCTTGCCATTCTTCTTGAAACTGGTGGTTTTATTGACCATCAACACTTGATACTCCTTCTGGATGTCTGCCTCAGCGACTTTCAGCATTGAAAACAGCTCGGCGATGGTTTTATTCATCCCTTGCATGTTGTACTGCTGCACGAAGCTCTTGTAGCTTGGCGGGAGTGACTGGAGAATTCTGTCAATGATAGCCTCATCCGGGAACACAAGTCCCAGATCAGCTATGCGGGTATAGTACCCAGACATCTTCAGTAAGTGTTCACTGACAGACGAATTCTCCTCCATCTTGCAAGCAAAGAATTTATTGGTGGTCTCATACCTCTCGATCTTAGCATTCTTTTCAAAGATGAACTTCAACTCCTGGTACATCTCATATGCACCATGACGTTCAAAATGCCTTTGAAGTCCTCCTTCCAAGCCGTACAACATGGCACACTGCACTATCGAATAGTCATCCGAACGCGTCTGCCAGACGTTCAAAACGTCTGCAGGGGCTGTAGGAGCGGGGGGGTCACCTAGCGGTGCATTTAGGACATAAACCTTTTGGGCAGCTGTGAGGATGATCCTCAGATTGCGGAGCCTGTCCACAAAGTTGCTCCCGTCATCTTTCAGTTTAGCTTTCTCTAGGAACGCATTAAAATTCAGGGGAGCTACTGCGCGAGCCATCTACAACAAAAGATTTGCAAAGACATTTTTAGACTATTGTTCATGATAAGTGAGTTACTACCTAATCAAATTAATTATAACTCCCACTCAAATTGACATCCCTCTGGTCATTCGAGCGTGACATGATCCAAATTCACCAACCCAAGTCCGATCATCACGTGAGATGAGGTGGTGTCAATGGTGAACATCAACATGTTGATCATATCTACTATATGACTCATGCTCGACCTTTCGGTCCTCCGTGTTCCGAGGCCATGTCTGTACATGCTAGGCTCGTCAAGTCTAACCCGAGTGTTCTGCATGTGCAAAACTGGCTTGCACCCGTTGTATGCGAACGTAGAGTCTATCACACCCGATCATCACGTGGTGCTTTGAAACGACGAACCTTCGCAACGGCGCACACTCGGGGGGAACACAATTTTATCTTGAAATTTTAGTGAAGGATCATCTTATAATGCTACCGTCGTCCTAAGCAAAATAAGATGCATAAAAGGATTAACATCACATGCAAATCATAAGTGACATGATATGGCCATCAACTCGTGCTTTTGATCTCCATCTCCAAAGCACCGGCATGATCTCCATCGTCACCGGCGCCACACCATGATCCCCATCATCATGATCTCCATCATCGTGTCGCCATCGGGGTTGTCGGCGCCCACCATGCTCTTACTACTATTGCTATCGTTTAGCGATAAAGTAAAGCATTACAAAGCGCTTAATGATTGACACGAAGGTCATACAAAAATTAAAGACAACCCTATGGCTCCTGCCGGTTGCCGTATGCATCGACATGCAAGTCGATATTAACTATTACAACATGATCATCTCATACATCAAATATATCTCATCATGTCATTGGCCATATCATATCACATACATACCCTGTAAAAACAAGTTAGACGTCCTCTAATTTGTTGTTGCATGTTTTACGTGGCTGCTATGGGTATCTAGCAAGAACGCTTCTTACCTACGCAAAGCCACAACGGTGATATTCAAGTTGCTATTTAACCTTCTACAAGGACCGCCTTGTTCTATTCCGATTCAACTAAGATAGGAGAGACAGACACCCGCCAGCCATCTTATGCAACAAAAGTCACATGTCTGTCGATGGAACCGGTCTCATGTACGTGGACATGTAAAGTTGGTCCGGGTCGCTTCATCCCATAATACCGCTGAATCAAGAAAGACTAAGGAGGGCAGCAATTTAAACATCAACGCCCACAAACCCTTTTGTGTTCTACTCGAGAAAGCATCTACGCAAGAACCTAGCTCATGATGCCACTGTTGGGGAACGTTGCATGGGAAACAAAAAATTTTCCTACGTTCACCAAGATCAATCTAGGAGATGCTACTACGAGAGGAGAGTTGGATCCACGTACCCTTGTAGATCGCTAAGCGGAAGCGTTAAGAACGCGGTTGATGGAGTCGTACTCGCCGCGATTCAGATCGCCGAAGATCCTAGCACCGAAGCAACGGTGCCTCCGCGTTCTTCACACGTACGGCTCGGGGACGTCTCCTCCTTCTTGATCCAGCAAGGGGTGGAGGAGAGGTTGATGGAGAGACCGGCAGCACGACGACGTGGTGGTGATGGTGGAGGAGGATTCCAGCAGGGCTTCGCCTAAGCACCGCGGGAAGACGAATATGTTGTGGGAGAGGGAGGGCAGCACCGAGGCACAAACGTGTGTTGGCTGCCCTCCCTCTACCTCTCTATATATAGGGGGAAGGAGGAGAGGGGGGCGCCCTAGGGTTTCCCCTAGGGGGGCCGGCGGCCAGGGCAGAGGGGGGGCGGCGGCCAAGGGCTGCGCCAGGCCCTAGGGTTTCCCCCCCCCTAGGTGCCTTGCCCCCCAAGCCAGGGGGTGCGGCTGCCCTAGGAGGGGCCAGCCCCCCATGCGCCATAGGAGAGGGCCCAGGGCCCAGGGGGGCGCACAGCCCTATGAGGGCTGTGGTGTCCCCCCTTTGTGGCCCATTAGGCCCAGAACCACTTCCGGGACCCCCGAAACCCTTTTCGGTAATCCGCCGATTTCCCGATGCTCCCCGGAACACTTCCGGACTCCGAAACCTTTCATCCTATATATCAATCTTCGTCCCCGGACCATTCCGGAGACCCTCGTCACGTCCGGGATCTCATCCGGGACTCCGAACAACCTTCGGTAACCATGCACTGTTCTCACTAACAACCCTAGCGTCACCGAACCTTAAGTGTGTAGACCCTGCGGGTTCGGAAACCATGTAGACATGACCGAGACACTCCCAGGTCAATAACCAATAGCGGGATCTGGATACCCATATTGGTTCCCACATGTTTCTCGATGATCTCATCGGATGAACCACGATGTCAAGGATTCAGGCAATCCTGTATACAGTTCCCTTTGTCTCGTCGGTATGTTACTTGCCCGAGATTCGATCGTCGGTATCTCTATACCTAGTTCAATCTCGTTACCGGCAAGTCTCTTTACTCGTTACCGTAATACATAATCCCGTGATCAACTACTTAGTCACTTTGAGCTCATTGAGATGACGTATTACCGAGTGGGCCCGGAGATACCTTTCCGTCACACGGAGTGACAAATCCCAGTCTCGATCCATGTCAACTCAACAGACACCCTCGGAGATACCTGTAGAGTACCTTTATAGTCACCCAGTTACGTTGTGACGTTTGGCACACACAAAGCACTCCTACGGTGTCAGTGAGTTACATGACCTCATGGTCATAGGAACTTATACTTGACATGCAGAAAACTATAGCGATAACTGACACGATCAAAAGCTATGTTTAACGTTTGGGTCTCGTCCATCACATCATTCTCCTAATGATGTGATCCCGTTATCAAATGACAACTCATGTCTATGACCTGGAAACCGCGGTCATCTTTGATCAACGAGCTAGTCCTGTAGAGGCTCACTAGGGACACAAAGTCTGTCTATTCATCCACACATGTATTTGAGTTTCCAATCAATACAGTTATAGCATGGATAATAAACGATTATCATGAACAAGGAAATATAATAATAACTCTTTTATTATTGCCTCTAGGGCATATTTCCAACAGACGTATAGATATATTTTGTGCGTGGGAAGAAGCAAGGTCAATCGATCACATAGGGTCATCGTGCGATCTAAAGAGTGAGACGGGTTGGAGAGAGTGACCTAGATAGACAATGTGCGTGAGAGAGTATACAATGTGAATAAGTCGAATTGGGCTCAAACATGGTGATATATCGTTTTTGTCCGAGAAAGAGCGAGGTCAATCAAGATATACAAAGAGAGAGAGAGAGAGGGAGAGAGAGAGGGAGAGAGAAAGAGAGAGTGAGCATGGCCCGCCATGAGGCCGAAAGAGTGGGGGCGGCTTCGATGGACTGACCTAGATAGACAATTTGCGTGAGAGAGTATAGAGTGTGTCGATCGAGGCCCGAACAGGGAGATATATCATTTGTGTGTGAAAGAAACCGAGGTTAAACGAGACTCAGATAAAGAGAGCGAGATTGAGCGAGTGTGGCCCGCCGTGCGGAAGAAAGAGTGAGACAGTCTCGAGGGAGTGACCTAGATAGACAACGTGCGTGTGTGCGCACGAGAGGTTGGGGGGCTAGATAGGCAATGCATGTATTTAGCGCGAGAGGGTGAGAGGGAGAGGGAGGGAGAGAGAGCTCGGCATGGGGTGCAATGGCGGGTGTGTGAGGTAAATACATTTTGTAACAGAGTGGGAAAAGGGGGTTGTGTAGTTGAGAGAGTTAGAGATCGAAACATGGAGAGAAAGAATGGATGTGTGTTGGAAACCGATAGCTTCCTAAGGTGGTTAGGATAGGAAGATTGACCGATACAGAAAGTATGTAGCGTGTGTGCGGGGGGGGGGGCTAAAAACAACATTCGAATGTAGATAGTACGAGGCTTAATATCGATGTTTCAATTCGGTGTACATTGTAAGATTTGAACTGAGGACCATGCATATGGGTTATTATTTCGAATTCGTGCCATACTAGGTTTCGAAAGGTTGACATTGACTCGATTTGTTGTGCTATTTCGTAGGTAATATGTTTGAATCCATCCAAAAGTTTTCTCACTACCATGGTGTTCATCATATACATATGAATTTGTATTAAAAAGTAGTGTGGAAACAGTGAAATGCGAAATCCACGTTAGAATTGGAGATCGCTATGTGACACACACTCTAATTCAAATAACTAATTTTGTTACAGACACTCTAATCAATGTTAGCGTGGATACTGTAGATATTTTTTCATTTTTTTCAAATAACTCTTCATTAATTAATTTATAGTATCTCGTTTTAAATGACTAATTATTGCAAGGAAAACACGGGCATGGTAATACATACAGATTCGTTTGCAAATGAAAGAAGATTTGTTTGCATTCTCAAATGTAGGCGCACCAGGCAGACTAGGGTCGTCTCGTGGTGGTCGCGTGTGTCGGACGGACGCTTAGCACCCACCCACCCACGCCCCTCCCTCCCTCCCCCCGAAAAAAGGACGACAAAAAAATAAGTTCACGCTTCCACGTTTCGGATTGAAATATCTGGCGGCCCCAATTCCAGCCCTGCAAAATCTCCCTTCTCCACCGTCCCCTTCCGCGCCCAGATTGCTCAAATCCCTAATTCAACGCCAACCCAAGCAAAGTTCGAATCGCCTCTTGTCTCGTCTCTTTCCCCACCTCTGTGCCGGACGACGACGACGAAGACAACGGTCGTGCTTCACCACCGTACTGGAGCTACCTCATCTACGCCCTCGTCCATCGCACCGGGTGGTCCACCGACAACGTCGGCCGCCGCAACCGATGTGCCTCATAGACACCGACTTCCACCGCATCAGGTGCGCTTCACCGACGCCGTCTCCCAGCTCAACGGGGCTACTTCACCGAGCACATCGTCGCACCTCCGCCCCCCGAGGCCGCTGGGGCTTCACCAACGGTCTCGTCCACCGCATCGTAGTGCTCCGCTGCCACTCAAGATCTGCATCCGTGCCCGGCCAGCCAACGCGAGCGCATCACCCTCAACGGCTCTGAAGTGACCCGCACTCTAGCTAGGAGAGCATGCCGAAACGGCGGCCCGAACTAGGTATCCACACATCACTCCCTTGTGCACTGTTCCGACGATGCTTGGATATCCTTTCACTGCTCTCTTAGCTTACACGCCTATCCAACTCTGACTTTAACTCTTATTTCTTCTGGAGATATCATCTGAAACAAGCAAACCATTTGTTAGCGAAGCATGACGGCGCTACGGGATCTGGTACACATCCTGCACACCCATATAACCTTGTAAGTATCTGTCCTCTAGTACAACAGCAAGGTCGATTCCTCTTATTTGATCAGCCATTCGCCGTGTCAAAAATGCAGAGGGGGATCCAAGGAGCACAAGGTCTGCACATCCAAGCAAGTGGTAACATGGACTCGTACATGGAACATCCCAAGCACAAGCAGAGCCGCAGTGAGCCTGTACAACGAGCTAGCGTAAGTCCCTGTATTTCATTTAATTCGTACTATCATTCGTGTATGATTTGTGTGCAGTGGCGGATCCACGAATTCAAGTTACCAGGGGCGAACATTTAACTTAAAAAAGACGAAGGCACTTGCACTCCGAAAATCAACATAACTTGAGAAATGTGAAGCTACATGCACTTTGAAAACCATCTAATGATCCAAAGTAGTTCAGATTATAAACACTAAATGATGCAAGCACCAAAAAACACAAAATGCAACATGGTGTACAAGGACTACAAACATGGTATGTACCTGCTTGAATTATTCGTTATTTGGCTGAAAATATCGAAGTGTAATTGCACCAATAACCAGTGCGCAAACTGCATATCAATATATCTATCCTGCACAAGTATGCCAATTGTTTCAAACAACAGATTAGAAAAGTATTTATGCTACGTTGTCATGATACGGGGACTTTCTGGTAGATGGCCTCGACGTTTCCTCAAGCCATGAAAATGCACTATAATTTGCTTGTCATCAATGCCTGCAAATCTTTATGTATCTCTCAACATAGCATATCATCATTAGACATTAAATCCTTCAATGGGAGCTTGCAAAATGCTTGCATTAGATGCCTCATTAGACACTATATGTTCATCACCAGGAGCATGTAAAATATTTGCATCAAATCCTTCATTACCAGTCTGTTCATTAGACACTTCAGGCTCAAGAACAACATGAGCTTGGATGTTTGCACCAGAAACTTGATTAGATTCATCAGATTCAGCCAGTTCAGTATTGATTGGGGGAGTTATAAAATAAGTAGAAATTGGTTTCATTTTCTCATAGATTCCCTACATACAAGCAGTTTTACAACACAGTCGGGTTTAACTATTGGCCAGAAATTGAAGAGTTGAATTAGATATAATCAGGGATGAGATGTACTTGCTCGTTGCGCATGCTACTCTTGCGAGCTGCGACTGTCCGTTTGCACAAGCTCGATGCCATGCTCTTGCTGCTGCCGCTGCCTCCCACGCAGGCTACACCCAGGGTTCGATCTTCATCTTCTTGTCCTTCCGTTCGCTTGAAGCCCGGCGACCGCCCTCCAACGAGGGCTCGAGGAATTGATGTGTCGGTCTGTCCAGTGGCGGCTAGGTTAGGAGCGAACCAGGCTGGAGGCTGGAGCGGATGAATTGGGATTTTTCCTGCTGTCGATCGATATGGGAGGCGCTCGTTTGGGCCGCGAGCCTGCTATAGGGCCTGCCTTGCACTTATGTTATTGGCCTATCCAAATTCAAACATTTTTCTTCTTTTTTTACATTGCCTGCTCGTGCGTTGGGACGAACAAAACTAGCCTGGGCCAACCTAGACGACTCAAACTAGGTGCACACTTTCGAGCCACCCGAGGCGGCCGCCCATACCAACCCCTATGGTGGCGTCACCCCTTTTTGCATGTATGATAGGGGTAGTGAAAAATATTCCAGTGACGCTTTTGATTTACCCACAGAATGGTTGAATTGCTTGTTTCTATGAACTGAGTTTGCCAATAATGTGAAGGATGCCAATCTTTTCATCCTATTGTAGATTGCTTAGATCTCGATATGCTAAAAGTAATCGCATGAAATATATAGTAAAAGCCAGTGTGATATGTGCGGCTACAACTAGTCTGACTACACGTCCTCATAAAACATATCATGGACGCACCATCTTATCAGATTAACCATTCGACTTACCAATGCAGTGTGGGAAGAAAGAAGTATAGGGACTGTGTATCCAAGCAATTGATGCCATGGACTCCTTCATACAACCTTGTAAGCGAAAAAGAAGTTGCAGTGTGCCTGTACAAAGAACTAGCGTAAGTTCAGTTACCTACTTCTCGAAATTTTAGTTAGCCACTTATTGCAAAATTGTTCAATTACGTTGCTTGGCTTAATTTAGTTTGCTACTAATTACATAATGCCACAACATGTTAATCCTATTATAGACTGCGCCTATCTATGTGTTTGATACTTACTGTTAAGAATTACCTGTTTGCCTGAACTTAAATAGCTACTTGTTTGTTTAACTGCTATGCCGCTGCAACAACGGGTTACAATGATGTTAATAACTACTTTTCAGCATCGAATTGAAACTCTTTAATTCCTTGTTTGTTTAATTGGTTTGCTATTATAACTCCAGTTGAGATGTTTTGCTAACTTCAACTTTTATGAATCCAATCGGAACTTTAATAGCAAAACAGATTAGCCCAAGATCAAAGAGCGAGGTCCACATGGACGTTGTATCATCCCACAGCAGGAGCACCGGCCCAATCCTGCATTATGAATTGCCAACTGCTGATGCTCTAGAGCCTAAACTAGTGGTAGAAAGAGATTCTGCTTCTGCACTTAGATATGAAGTTGACATGTTGAGGAAGCAAACAGCACAATCAGTAGCAGTACTCAAGACAACCATTAAATATTTGGTGGATTTCAAAACGAAGCAAGCTAAGACTGACCACATTGTTAAGGTCCTGAAGGAAAAAAAGGAAATTAAATTCCCACTTGGTAAATCATAGGTGAAATGTTATTTCCATTGTTGAATAACCTTTGTGTTGTTTGTTCATGTAATCAATCAAACCATTTGTTTTAGAGATCATGTAATAATTTTTTTTGTTTTTTGTTTTTTGGTTTTGTAATTTTATTTGAGGCCAAGTCTGTATTTATTGATAAGACTCGGAGACATTTCGTTTTGATTGATGTGCCGACCTACAAATATGCCAATCGGGCTGAATGTGCATTCAACAATAATAGTAGTATAGATGGACCATAAGTGTCACACATCGGAAAGGGCCAAGATGCTGTAGTAGCTTGGCTAAAAAAAGGATGCTATGGTAGCAAAGAAAAGTACAGCGGCCTGGCTTATGTATGTTAGTTGATATTATTGATCCGTATACTCTATAAGTGTTTATATGTGTGTTAGTTCTGTACATTCTTGGTTGATTGACTCGGTATTTGAATCTTGATACATCGCTTGTGTACATATCTAAATGGGAGTACACATTATGATGCGTGTGACATTTGAGTTGGACATGTAGTATTCCAAATATTCGAATTCACCTTAAACTTGATTCTAGCTTCTGAATTTGAGTATCGGCATTTGTAAACCATATTCATATATGACAGTGGAATACATCTTTGTCGTCCTTTTGAAGACATATAAAAACACATAGAATGATTTATAAAGATTCGTATAGGAATACAAAATGGATTCGAATTTAGTCGCGAGGGTAAACGTGGATGCTTATTGTCCCGAAATTCAAAAGAAGCGGCAAAATGTCCACTCCCACGTCGGCTGCCCGAAGCCAAGTGTTTGGGAGATGAAAATTAATGTCTACCCATTACACGGGCAATCCATCGGCCCGATTTCCACTGCTCTAAATAGGGGTAGGATAGTAACTTCAATTAGACGTGACACGACCGCCTATGAGCCCATTTCGACACGGTGGGCGCCTAACATGGGCGGCAAAACACATTTGATTCAACCTCATCCGAAAGAACTCTGTTTCTCCCTCCATTTCCCCATTCATACACGATGGGCGGCAAAACAAACTTGACTTGGACGAAATCGATGTAGGCAAATATTTTCAAGGAATCTTAATTTTCCACACCGCGGGAGTGTTGTTAGGCAGAACACCCCTAAAATTCACTACCTTATAAAGAGATTTAACAGAGCAAATCCCACCGGAATTAAGGTTCCAAACTAAAGAGTCTTCAGACTCAGAAAAAGTAATGGATTTAGCAATCTCCAAGAGTTCAAGCCAAAGTGAAAGGAGTTCATTGGAGAAGCATTGCCTAAAAGTGATTTTAAGGTTAGAGCCATCCCACACTTTATCTAATGTGCAATCGTGTTCATTGGCGAGGTTGTATAAATCCCAATAGAGAGTGGCTAGTGGGGACGAACCAAACCAATGATCCTCCCAAAATCTAACTTTCTTGCCTGTAGTGACCAGACCTCAAACAGTCTGATCTCTGTGCATCAGTGTCATCCCTGGATCAGTAATGCTGACACGCACAGTACTTGAAGGATTTATAACAGAGTAGCAATCACACACTTATTACATCGATAGTCCAACGATGAATTTATTACAAATAATATGGCTGAAGGCCATCTAACACGATAACAGCGGAAGGCTTGGAAGATAAGTGAGTCCATCAACTCCAGCGGCATCACTGAGTATAGAACCACGACCTAAAGGGCATCTTACTCGTCGTCTGAAAAGTCTGCAACATGAAACGTTGCAGCCCGAAAACGGGTCAGCACATGGAATATGCTGGCAAGGTAACACAAGATATGCAATGAAAGTAAAGCTATACTATACGCAATATGGCTGGTGGAAAGCTCTATGGTTAAGTTTTTGCGTAAAGCCAATTTTTCCCTACTTCAAAGGAATGCATTTTAATTAACTATCATGGTAGTTGAAACATCGTTGAGAAGATAGACATCCTCTCAACCCCAATTAAAGTTCATCATTAAACCAAACAAAATTAAATTAAAGTAACATGTTGAGATGCACAAGAAAATCCAAGTACTAGATACTCAAGACGTCCATAACCGGGGACACGGCTAATCATGATCAGTTTGTACACTCTGCAGAGGTTTGTGCACTTTTCCCACAAGACTCGATCGCCTCCGTTTGGTTTCTCGCATTGCATGGTGTTTGAGAAACGGATGACCGAGACATAGTCTTTCAGAAGCGCTAGCACCTTACGATCGGGCGGACCATACCAACCTACATCCCCTACATCTGCTAGTCCACC
Organism: Secale cereale; assembly: GCA_902687465.1. Taxonomy (NCBI): domain Eukaryota; kingdom Viridiplantae; phylum Streptophyta; class Magnoliopsida; order Poales; family Poaceae; genus Secale; species Secale cereale. The sequence goes on from LR738711.1 coordinate 192,406,895, forward strand.
ACTGTAAGAGTTCGCACAACTTACTCATACTATGCTAGAGCCCATAATAGCATTGTGGCTGCACACGGAAGTTTCTAGTACGAATAATCTCATGATCCCTTTGAGTCTGGGTGGCGGTCCAAAAGAAAAACAGGCAATCCTGGAATACCCAGATGCCTCAATCCACCCATATGTGTATTAATGTTGCCACCTTAAGTTGAACCATTAGTTAAACAATCTCACATCTGTCATGGATTTCACTCACCCAATCCACGTCTATGAGCATAGCATGTCCTAGCAGCAAACGTAGAAGTAACTCCCAAAGGTTTGAATGTAATGCAGGTAATAGGTACTACCTCAATCTACTTCCCAATCCCACAAGTTAATTGATCCTACTCATGCAATGTGTGAGGGTTGGACTAATGCAATGAAAACTGGGTAATTGGAAAGGTATGATCAAAGTGTTACTTGCCTTGCTGATGATCCGCAAAACCTAGAGACTCAAAGTAGCAAGCGGCGCACTCCGGGTACTCTATCGCAATCAAATAAACAAGCATACAATAAGTACTTAACTAATGCATTGGTAAAACTCAATTAAGAGATCTAACCAGAAAGTTCAACTTAAGAACTCCGGTTTGCAAAAAGAATCAACTCGAAAGAAGCAACGGAACACAAACTGCAAAAGAAACGAGCTCCGAATTACTAGTTGGCATAAAGTCAAATTTTACAGTAACCAAAACTTTGTTCAAGTTGATCTAACGTAAAGAGGGCTTCGAGAAGAAGATCTGGGATTTTGAATCACCTGATTCCGACTCTCGAGCGAAAAGAAAAATGAAAAACAAGATCAGGGCAGAAATCGCGATCGGAAAAAACGCGGATAAATACCCCAAAAAAGAAAAACAACAAACAGGCTAACGAACGAACGTTCGCTGTCTGTGGTTAACTAACGAAAACCGTTCGTTAAAACGAACGTACGAATGAACGTCCGCTATTTAACTAAACCGGCGGAAAATAAAAAAACCGAACTGATCTATTAAAAAAATGGATCTAGGTTTTCCTAAACAAAACCGATCTATTAACCGAAAAAGAAAACTACCTCAACTCCGGCGGACTCCGGCGAGGGGCGGCGGCGGCGGCTGCGGGCTAGCGGCGGGGCGGCGCGACGGCGGAGCGGCGGCGGCGCGACGGCGGAGCGGCGGCGGAGCGGCGGCGGCGCGGCGGCGGCGGCTCGGCGGCGGGAGGCGGCGGCGGCGGTGGCGGGAGGCGGCGGCGGTGACGCGGCTCGGGCTAGGGTTTCGGGCGGCTGCGGGGGCTGGCGAGGCGAGTTGGGCCGGCGGGGCTGCGGCTCATAAAGCCCAGTCTCCCGACCCTGTACGAGACTAGGTCGGTTTCCGTTTTTTTTTCTAAAAGTCCCGACGCAGAAAAACTAACGAAAGAAATACCATACGGACTCCAAAATTCCCGAAATAAATTTTCACCGTCCTCTAATAATATTTAGGACAAAGTTAACATTTTTCCCGGACCTAAATGCAATTTTGAAAAACGCGTATTTTTCCTATGCAAATAAATCCGAAAATAAATCCAGAAAATACCAAAAGTGATTTTAATATTTTTCCTCCAATATTTCTGTTATTTTGGAGAAGTCATATTATCTCCGCTCATATATTTTATTTAGAAATATTTTTAGGAGAAAAAAATTATTAGAATCACACTGTCCTCGTACCGGTATTCGAGCGAACTCAAATACGAAAACGGTAAAATTCCCAACTCTCTCCGTAGGTCCTTGAGTTGCTTAGAATTTCGAGGAACGCCATGAACAAAAAATGCAAAAACATAAAATGCAATTATGATCTATGTATAACATTCCAAATTGAAAATTTGGGATGTTACCAACCTACCCCCCTTAGAATGAATCTCGCCCTCGAGGTTCGACTTGGCTAGAGAACAGGTGTGGGTGGTCCGTGCGTAGATCATCTTCTCGCTCCCAGGTGGCTTCTTCCTCGGTGTGGTGACTCCACTGAACTTTGCAAAACTTGATAACCTTACTGCGAGTGACTCTGCTCGAAAACTCGAGAATCTTAACAGGTTTCTCCTCGTAGGTCACATCACTATCCAACTGAATTGCTTCCAGGGGTACTGTGTCTCTAAGCGGTATATCGGCCATCTTCGCGTGGCATTTCTTAAGCTGTGAAACGTGAAACACATCGTGCACTCCTGACAATCCCTCGGGCAATTCCAACTTATAGGCAACCTCTCCCATTCGTTCCAAAACACGGTAAGGTCCCACAAATCTCGGGGCTAACTTCCCTTTAACTCTGAAACGCTTAACTCCTCGCAGAGGCGATACTCTCAAGTACGCTCTATCTCCGATCTCATAGGTTATTTCCTTGCGCTTCGAGTCGGCATAGCTCTTCTGCCTGGACTGAGCTACCTACAGTCTATCTCGAATCAACTTCACCTTCTCCTCAGACTCTTTGATCAAGTCTGGTCCAAACAACTGTCGGTCTCCAACTTCGTCCCATGACAACGGTGTTCGGCATCTCCTTCCATACAATGCCTCGAACGGTGCCATCTTCAAACTGACTTGGTAACTATTGTTGTATGAGAACTCCGCGTAGGGCAAGTTGTCATCCCAACTAGATCCATAATCTAATGCACAGGCTCTTAGCATATCTTCCAGAATCTGATTGACTCTCTCCGTCTGTCCATCTGTCTGCGGGTGAAACGTTGTGCTAAACTCTAGCCTGGTACCCAAAGTTTCATGTAACTGATTCCAGAACTTTGAGGTAAACTGGGTTCCTCTATCTGATACGATGCTCCTCGGAACTCCGTGCAGACATACAATTCTGGTCATGTATATCTTAGCCAACTTTGCACTGGTATAAGTGGTTTTCACAGGAATAAAGTGGGCTTCCTTCGTCAATCGGTCTACTACTACCCAGATTGAATCATATCCTGCTTTGGTCCTGGGCAATCCGGTGATAAAATCCATGCCAAGCTTCTCCCACTTCCATTCGGGTATTGGCATAGGTTGTAACAATCCTGCTGGCTTCTGATGTTCTGCCTTTACTCTCTGGCATACATCACAAACTGCTACATACTCCGCAATATCCTTCTTCATACCGGTCCACGAGAAAATATCCTTCAAATCCAAATACATCTTGGTATTTCTTGGGTGAATCGAGTATGGTGAATCATGGGCCTCCTGTAAAATCAACTTCCTGATCTCCGGGTCATTGGGCACATAGATTCGATCCTCAACCCATAAGGTGTCATGTTCATCCTCACGAAATCCTTTAGCTTTTCCTTCGCTCATCCTCTCCTTTATAGCGACAACCTCCTTGTCGGCTTTCTGAGCTTCTCTGATTTTATCCATCAGGGTAGAATGGATTTCTAATGTTGCCACATAGCCTCTCGGAACTATCTCCATACGTAGTTCTCGTAGGTCCTCGGCTAACTCCTTTGGAAACTCCTCCATCATTAGGGTATTGACATGGCTCTTACGGCTTAGCGCATCGGCTACTATGTTAGCCTTTCCGGGGTGATAATGCAATCTCATGTCATAATCCTTAATGAGTTCCAGCCATATCCTTTGCCTAAGATTCAGCTCCTTCTGAGTGAATATATACTTCAAACTCTTGTGATCCGTATATACCTCACAATGGTTTCCAATGAGAAAATGTCTCCACGTCTTCAATGCATGCACTACGGTTGCTAATTCCAAATCGTGGGTGGCGTAGTTCATCTCATGAGGTTTTAGTTGTCGTGAAGCATACGAAACAACTCTTCATTCCTGCATAAGAACAGCTCCAAGTCCTCGACGTGAAGCGTCGCAGTACACCTCATAGTCCTTATGTTGATCTGGCAGAATCAACACAGGGGATGATACCAACCTTTTCTTCAACTCCTGGAAACTAGTCTCACATTCTTCGGTCCAATTGAACTTGGTGTCCTTCTTCAACAACTCCGTCATTGGCTTTGCAATCTTCGAGAAATTCTCGATAAATCTCCGGTAGTATCCTGCGAGTCCAAGAAAACTCCGGATCTCTCCAACGGTCGTCGGTGCTTCCCAATTGGTCACAGTGTCCACCTTGGCAGGATCTACTGCTATTCCTTCTCCGGATATAACATGTCCAAGGAATCCGACTTCCTTCAACCAAAACTCACATTTGCTAAACTTGGCATATAATTGATGCTCTCTGAGCTTCTCCAATACCAAACGCAAATGCTCTTCATGCTCCTCTTCATCTTTCGAGAAGATCAAAATATCATCTATGAACACTACGACGAACTTATCCAAATACTCCATAAACACTTTGTTCATCAGGTTCATAAAGTATGCCGATGCGTTTGTCAGACCAAACGACATAACGGTATACTCATACAACCCATACCTAGTGGTAAAGGTTGTCTTAGGTATATCTTGCTCTCGGATCTTCAATTGATGGTACCCTGATCGCAGATCGATCTTAGAAAAGACCTTAGCTCCTTGCAATCTATCGAACAGATCATTGATCATCGGCAGTGGGTACTTGTTCTTGATCGTTACTTCATTCAATCCTCGGTAATCAACAACCATTCTTAACGATCCATCCTTCTTCTCCACTAGAAGTACTGGCGAACCCCAAGGCGAAGAACTTGGGCGTATGAATCCTTTATCCAGTAACTCCTTAATCTGCTTCTTAATTTCCTCCAAATCCTTTGCGGGCATCCTATATGGTCTCTTAGAAATTGGCCCGGTGCCTGGCAAAAGTTCAATCAAAAACTCTATATCTCTATCCGGTGGCATGCCAGGTAACTCCTCTGGAAACACATCCGGATAATCCTTCACTACTGGCACTTCCTCTTGTACAACTCCTGACAGGGAGTTTAATCTACTCCTTTTTGAATCATGCCGGGATACATACTTGATCCTTCTTCCTTCCGGCGTAGTAAGCAAAATGGTCTTACTGGCACATTTTATATTCCCTTCATACTTAGATAACCATCCATGCCTAATATCACATCCAGTCCTTGAGATTCCAATACTATTAGGTCCGAAGGGAATATGTAATTACCAATCCTTAAGGGCAACTGATCACACCATGACTTAGCCATATACTCTGCTCCTGGTGAGGTCACTAACATGGGCGATCTAAGGGCTTGGGTCGGCAGTTTATACTTATCCACGAATCCCCTTGAAATGTATGAATGTGATGCACCAGTATAGAAAAGAACGAGTGCAGTAAAGGACTTAACTAAGAATTTACCTATAACTGCATCTGGTTGCTCTTCTACTTCCTCCACAGTCACGTGGTTTACTTGTCCTTTGTTGAACGGGTTGGGCTTCTTCCCGGCGCTTCCATTGCCGTTCCCATTCTTAACTTCTGGGCATTCATTGGCATAATGTCCAGTCTTCCCGCACTTGTAACAAGTGACATGGCTAAAATCCTTGTTGGTGGGTGTGGATGGTGTAGGGCGGTTCTGGTTTCCATTGGCCCCATTCCCATTTCCATTCCCATTCTTGGTGCCATTGTGATTGTGTGAGCTACCTCCTCCATGGGTATGCTGAAACTGTCCTACCGCTTTAGGGGTAAAGCGAGGCTTCTGCTGAGCTCCAGAGTTATACTTTCCTTCCCCATACTTCCTCTTGCGACTCTCAATCTGCTGATGCTTCCTTTCAATCATTAGGGCGCGGTCAACCAACTCCCGGTAGTTATTGAAAGTTGCCACCATTAACTGTACACTCATCTCATCATTCAGCCCTTCCATGAATCTCTCCTGCTTCTTGGCATCCGTGGCCACATCATCTGGGGCATAACGAGATAGGGTACTAAACTCATCCACGTACTGGGCTACAGTACGATTCCCTTGGCACAAATTGCGAAACTCCTGCTTCTTCATACTCATGGCTCCAGTTGAGACATGGGCGGTACGAAAAGCTTGCTGAAACTGATCCCAAGTCACATTGGCTACGGGGTAAGTGGATGTGTAATTCTCCCACCATGCTGCGGCTGGTCCAGACAACTGGTGTGCGGCAAATCGCACCTTCTCAGCATCCGAGCAATTGGCGGTGGTCAAATCCTTCCAATCTTGCGTAGCCAGTCATCAGCCACAATTGGTTCGATGCTACTAGCAAACACGGGTGGTTGCAACCTTAAGAAATGTGTCAGGTTGTCCACAGGTGGTGGTGGTGGAGGGTTGTTGTTGTTGTTCTGGTTGTTCTGAGTGTTCTGGACAAGAAGTTGCATCAGGGTGTTCTGCTGCTGGATCAACTGAGTGAGCTCAGGGGGAAACTTGAATTCACGTCTTGGAGGCATCTGAGGGGTGTAGAGGGAAGAGATTAGAATAGAAAAGAGGTCTAATGGAAAATCACTACCCATATGCACATGAGACAAACACACAATCATATCACACCAATCAATTTCAAACAAGGTCTTACAAATCTAACGATCGTTACAAAGGTGCTCTAAATCTATTATATGGAGGTAAACTACTAGTCACAGGGTGGTCATCTAAAAATATTGATAGGCAGAGGATTCCATAATATCTGCTCCAGCTTCATCTTCATAGTCTTCATCCTTGCTATCCTCAGCTTCCGAATCCGTGTCATCTATAATGATATAGTCTTCCGGTGGAATCTCCTTGGGTTCTTCTTCCTCGTCTTCTTCTCCCATGAGTATCCCTAACTTCCGGGTCAAATCATCATTCTTCTCCACAAGTATCTTCATCTCCTCCTCATATCCGTCGCGTGTAGACTTGAGTTCTTCTTCTAACTCCAAATTCCTATTTAGGGCCTTCTTCAAATCTATCATCCCAGCACACATCTGGTGCTCCTGGCGACGAATGTGGTGGTTCAACTCCTGGATGAATGCTGCAATGGATATACCCTTCCGGGTGCTGATCATATCCCAATTCTCGTCTCGGCGTCCACAAATCTGGTAGATAGTGTCCTTTAGCTCCTGCTTGTAGACTTCTCCAATCCTTCCCATAGCAATGTGGGCGGCCATACTCCTTCCTAGGCTCCATGTAGGTGCATTAAAGGAAAATGCTATGAGTGAGGTGACGGGTGCGAACGTCCTTCCTGGAACTTGAGCTTGAATCAACCAACGTTGCTCCTCAGGTAGAGTGGCATTGTAGGTTCCAGTGAAACTTGGTAATCCAATGTTGAGATATCTTGTGACTTCCTTCAGGTTTCGTCCAAATGGCGTGTCATCATCCGGTTGCATGAACTTGTGCTTTGCTTCCATCATCCTAAAGAGTAGAAAAGATAAGGAGTCAGAAGAGAAGAGTGAATTGTGTTCTAGAGCTTGTCTTAGTGGTCGTGTCCTATAGTCAGCGTGTGCTCTGATACCATCTTGTAGCGACCAGACCTCAAACAGTCTGATATCTGTGCATCAGTGTCATCCCTGGGTCAGTAATGCTGACACGCACAGTACTTGAAGGATTTATAACAGAGTAGCAATCACACACTTATTACATCGATAGTCCAACGATGAATTTATTACAAATAATATGGCTAAAGGCCATCTAACACGATAACAGCGGAAGGCTCGGAAGATAAGTGAGTCCATCAACTCCAGCGGCATCACTGAGTATAGAACCACGACCTAAAAGGGCATCTTACTCGTCATCTGAAAAGTCTGCAAAATGAAACGTTGCAGTCCAAAAATGGGTCAGCACATGGAATATGCTGGCAAGGTAACACAAGAGATGCAATGAAAGTAAAGCTATACTATATGCAATATGGCTGGTGGAAAGCTCTATGGTTAAGTTTTTGCGTAAAGCCAATTTTTCCCTACTTCAAAGGAATGCATTTTAATTAACTATCATGGTAGTTGAAACATCGTTGAGAAGATAGACATCCTCTCAACCCCAATTAAAGTTCATCATTAAACCCAACAAAATTAAATTAAAGTAACATGTTGAGATGCACAAGAAAATCCAAGTACTAGATACTCAAGACGTCCATAACCGGGGACACGGCTAATCATGATCAGTTTGTACACTCTGCAGAGGTTTGTGCACTTTTCCCACAAGACTCGATTGCCTCCGTTTGGTTTCTTGCACTGCATGGTGTTTGAGAAACGGATGACCGAGACATAGTCTTTCAGAAGCGCTAGCACCTTACGATCGGGCGGACCGTACCAACCTACATCCCCTACATCTGCTAGTCCACCACTGTAAGAGTTTGCACAACTTACTCATACTATGCTAGAGCCCATAATAGCATTGTGGCTGCACACAGAAGTTTCAAGTATGAATAATCTCATGATCCCTTTGAGCCTGGGTGGCGGTCCAAAAGAAAAACAGGCAATCCTGGAATACCCAGATGCCTCAATCCACCCAGATGTGTATTAATGTTGCCACCTTAAGTTGAACCATTAGTTAAACAATCTCACATCTGTCATGGATTTCACTCACCCAATCGACGTCTACGAGCATAGCATGTCCTAGCAGCAAACGTAGAAGTAACTCCCAAAGGTTTGAATGTAATGCAGGTAATAGGTACTACCTCAATCTACTTCCCAGTCCCACAAGTTAATTTATCCTACTCATGCAATGTGTGAGGGTTGGACTAATGCAATGAAAACTGGGTAATTGGAAAGGTATGATCAAAGTGTTACTTGCCTTTCTGATGATCCGCAAAACCTAGAGACTCAAAGTAGCAAGCGGTGCACTCCGGGTACTCTATCACAATCAAACAAACAAGCATACAATAAGTACTTAACTAATGCACGGGTAAAACTCAATTAAGAGATCTAACCAGAAAGTTCAACTTAAGAACTCCGGTTTGCAAAAAGAATCAACTCGAAAGAAGCAACGGAACACAAACTGCAAAAGAAACGAGCTCCAAATTACTAGTTGGCCTAAAGTCAAATTTTACAGTAGCCAAAACTTTGTTCAAGTTGATCTAACGTAAAGAGGGCTTCAAGACAAAGATCTGGGATTTTGAATCACCTGATTCCGACTCTCGAGCGAAAAGAAAAACGAAAAACAAGATCAGGGCAGAAATCGCGATCGGAAAAATCGCGGACAAATACCCCGAAAAAGAAAAACGACGAACAGGCTAACGAACGAACGTTCGCTGTCTGCGGTTAACTAACAAAAACCGTTCGTTAAAACGAACATACGGACGAACGTCCGCTATTTAACTAAACCGGCGGAAAATAAAAAAAACCGAACCGATCTATTAAAAAAACGGATCTAGGTTTTCCTAAACAAAACCGATCTACTAACCGAAAAAGAAAACTACCTCAACTCCGGCGAACTCCGGCGGACTCCGGCGAGGGGCGGCGGCGGCGGCTGCGGGCTAGCGGCGGGGCGGAGCGGCGGCGGCGGCTCGACGGCGGGAGGCGGCGGCTTCCGGCGACGACGGCGGCTTCCGGCGGCGGCGGCAGCGCGGCTCCAGCTAAGGTTTCGGGCGGCTGCGGGGGCGGGCGAGGCGAGTTGGGCTGGCGGGGCTGCGGCTTATAAAGCCCAGTCTCCCGACCCTGTACGAGACTAGGTCGGTTTCCGTTTTTTTCTTCTAAAGAGTCCCGGCGCAGAAAAACTAACGAAAGAAATACCAAACGGACTCCAAAATTTCCAAAATAAATTTTCACCGTCCTCTAATAATATTTAGGACAAAGTGAACATTTTTCCCGGACCTAAATGCAATTTTGAAAAACGCATATTTTTCCTATGCAAATAAATCCGAAAATAAATCCAGAAAATACCAAAAGTGATTTTAATATTTTTCCTCCAATATTTCTGTTATTTTGGAGAAGTCATATTATCTCCGCTCATATATTTTATTTAGAAAAAAATTTAGGAGAGAAAAATTATTAGAATCACACTGTCCTCGTACCGGTATTCGAGCGAACTCAAATACGAAAACGGTAAAATTCCCAACTCTCTCCGTAGGTCCTTGAGTTGCTTAGAATTTCGAGGAACGCCACGAACAAAAAATGCAAAAACATAAAATGCAATTATGATCTATGTATAACATTTCAAATTGAAAATTTGGGATGTTACATTGCCATTGCCAATACTCCAGTAATATCCAAACTTAGTAGCTTGGGCAGCCCAAAGAACGCCCTTTCAAAAGTGAGAGGCACCTATAGAGGGACAAGCGAAGATGTTGGGGGACTGGGTGTTGTACATAGTATCTATAATACTTTTCCAGATCTTACCTTCGTCTCTATTATATCTACTAACCCAAGGAGCTAGCAGACATAGATTCATATCAGAAAGGTCAGTGATCCCCAGGCCTCCATAGGCCTTCTTCATAAATAAACCCACAAGCTAGACAGATGATATTTGTGATGACCTTCATAATCATCCCAAAAGCAATGAGCTAGCTGAGAGTTGATGAGCTTTATGGCCCACTTGGGGAATTTAATATAACCCATAAGATAAGAAGGAATGCTACGTAGACAAGCTTGAACTAGTATCAGTATCTTGCCAAAAGACAAAAGTCTCCCTCTCCAGCCAGCAGCCCTCTTGATAATCTTGTCCACCATAGGCTGAAGGTCCTCTCTTCTAAGTTTAGTATAGTGGAAAGGGGCACCAAGATACTTAATAGGAAAAACACTCGATTTATAGCCTAGTGACTAGGCAAAACTAACAGCCGCATCCCTATCAATATTGATAGGAACCAGATCACACTTATGGAAGTTGATCCTCATGCCAGATAATTGCTCAAAACAGGATAGTAACCACTTTCAGTTTCTAGCATGTTCTAAGTTATTATCAAGAAACAAGAAAGTGTCATCAGCATATTGCATACTAATGACACCTGCTGGATTAGAAGGAGGAAACACCCCAGCAATCAATTGTTGATTAGGTGCCTTTGCTAGTATTCTAGTGAATACATCAGCGGCAAGATTAAAAAGAAGAGGTGAGGCAGGGTCACCTTGCCTCACACCTTTGCCAGCAATGAAAAACTCACTATTGGTGTCATTAATTCTGACCCCAACAGAACCATTGTGAAGCAGTGAGCCCAATTTGTACATACATTTAGGGCCAAAACCTCTTCTCCTAAGCATGTCTAATAAGAAATCTCTATTAACCATATCATAACCTTTCTCATAATCTAGCTTAAAGCAAAACCCCTGAAGGTGGTTACTAGCTACAGCATGCACCACCTCATGGGCTGCAACAATACTCTCTAGAATAAACCTACCTCTGATAAAAGCAGTTTGATTAGGAGAAATCAAGTCATTGCACACTGATCCAAACTTATTAGCAGCACACTTGGCAAAAATCTTGAAACTACCATTGATCATGGCTAGGGGTCTGAATTTGTCTAAAGAAACAGCATTAGGTTCTTTAGGAACAAGAGTCAGAAGGGAGAAGTTGAGTCTATATAAGTCCAACTCACCCTTCTCCCAATCTCTGAAGAGTGCAAATAGGTCACTCTTAATGAGATCCCAGAAATGTTGATAAAACAAGAAAGGAAAACCATCAGGGCCAGGGGCACCTTCAGCATAGGAGCCAAACACTGCATTTTTAATCTCTTCCTCGGAAAAAGGTTTTTCTAAGAACTCAACATGAGCAGCAGTGGCCATGCTAGACTGGTCCCAAAAGTCATCCAACAGCTTTAAATTTATGGAACGAGAGTAGCAAAATAGCTTCTTGTAATATGAAACTGCATTACAGATAATACCTTCAGTATTTTCAACTATGCCATCAGCAGTTTCCAGAATAGTAATATGCTTCTTCCTTCTCTTCTGGTTGGCTAGTGCATGAAAGTAGTCAGAGTTCAGGTCCCCCTCTTTAATGTCTCTCTCCCTAGCTCTCTGTCTGGCCTTGATTTCCTCTTTCTTCCAGATTTCATTTAGATTACCTGCAATCACTTTCAATCTAACTTTAGAACCAGGGGAAAGTGGTTGAGATTCTGCAATAATATCTAGACAGTTATACTCAGCAACCAAGGCTTGCTTGGTCTTGTTCTGAGAGGCCTCATAATTGAGACTCCACCCTTTGGTGGCCTTCCTAGTGTTTCTGATCTTAAACTGCCAGATATCTATAGCTGAAGAAAACTGACAGTCAACATTCCAAGCTTTGTGAACAATCTCATCAAATCCAGGAACTTCTAACCACCATTTTTCAAATCTAATTTTTTTTTTCTTAGGAAAGACTATAGCATCATAATTAAAAATAAGGGGGGTGTGATCACTCCCAATTCTAGGAAGAGCTTTAACCTGACTAGCAGGAAAAAGTCTTTCCCAGTCAGCAGAAACAAATATTCTATCCAAAGCAGACATAACTAGGTTGTCTTGATTATTGGCCCAGGAATATTTCCTGCCAGCATTTTTAATCTCAATAAGACCAAATTTATTAATCCAGTCATTGAAAAGATCAGCCCAATGCTGATTAATCAGGCATGTATTCTTATCCTCGACAGCTCTAATTAAATTATAGTCCCCCCTACAATAGTTGGACCAGCCCAGCCATTTAGGAGGTGTCACACCCTGCATTTTGTAACATGTCATTTGCATCAATAAAGCATGAAAATTTGGACCAACAAAAACTTTTGGCATCATTTGGCTTTTATTTGGAATTAAGTTTTTCTCTCTGTGATTTTCAAGTGCTCTTTAAAGTCAACTACTCCCTCTTGTATATTTCATCTCCTTACCCCAAAACTTCTGCCCAATGATCATACCAAGTGTATATAACAGTATAGTATTTTCTTGCAAAAATAATTTGGCCAAAAAGTATTTTCAAAAATTAGTTTTCCAAAAACCCCTGAATTGAGGTTTGCACTGCAAGTGCTTGATTTAGGGTGATAAAAATATTTCAAAGAGTATATTTGAAACCTAGTAGATATAGGACTCCCATAAACCACAAAAAATATAATTTTAAAAGTTATTTTCCTATTTTATTTAAAAGTTTTTTCTTAAGGCCAGAAATGGTCTTTAATAGGGAAAAATTATTTAACTATTTCAAAAAAATTGCCAAAATTCAGGGAGACTCTTAGGACATATATTGTCCATATATAGGAGTTTCAACACTTGGTCATGTTCAAAATATTGGACAAATCTCTGAGAAACCCTTTCTGGATATTTGAAGCTTTTGAAATATTTACAAAGGAAATATTCTCTAAAAATTCCAGAGAAATTCTATCATGTCATATATGACATATTTGATGATCTTCCCAAGACCCATGCCTTGGGAAGCAAGAAAACATCATCAAAACCCCTCAAAACCATTCTATCCATTTTTGAAGTTTGAGCAACTTTACATTGCCAAACCTGTCCAAATGCTCTAAAACTTGGTACACATGCTAGAATGGTCTAATAATGCATCTAGACCAAATGGCACCAGCTTTGGAGTAGGGTAACTTGATCAGAGTAGCCCAAAACCATTTCTGTTCAAATTCAAATTTGAACAACTTTACATTACCAACTTTTTACTTGGGGATTCAAACTTTGTGGGCATGATCACAACCCCAAATGATGACACTACACCAAGTGGTGCATCAAGGAGGGATGATTTGCTTAACTCAAACATGGTGAAACCATTTCTGTTGATTTCTAGGGTTCACCAAAGTTACATTGGCAAGTTTCTTCAAATGAGCCCAAACTTGGTGGAACACCCTATTTCTATATACCATTTGATTCTGTTAAGTCTCATGTCAAATGGAAATCATTAGGTTGCCCAAAACCACATCAAACACCTTCTGGTGATTTTCCAAAGTAACCACTTTCACCCCTTTTCTTATTCTCCTTGAGCCCAACTTTTTACCACAGCTTCCTCAGGCTCCCCTGCACCTCCACTAACTCTCCCCTGGCCTTAGCTCCATGATTGAGTAGGGGTAAAACCCCAATTTGCATTCTGGACAGGAGTTTTCACCATTCTATCTCAGCCCCCTCTTCTTCTAGATGCTTTCCCTGGCATCCAATGCTCCCCCTGCGTTGTTTACTCCCCCTAGAGCCAATGGACACGGTGGCCGCGCCCAGAGCGCGTGGGGAACGGCCATGCCGGCCATTTGAGCACTCTGGAGCATGCTACAGTGCGCTCCCGCACTATAGCCTCCTCCAATCAGCAGCGCCCGACCACCTCGAGCCTCCCCCTTGCGCCAGTCGAGGCGCCTCGACGTCCGCGACACGTCGCAGCCCTGTCCCCCTCCTCCTTCTCCCTCCTGTTGCTGCCCTCGCACGCGCGCCGGCCGCCCGCAAGCTCGAATCTCTGGCTTCACACACGCAAGCCCTCTGGATGCTTCCCCGCTCCTCATCTTTCCTCTCGTAAGCGTAGAACTCGTCCACGATCAACCCCGACTCGTTCGCATGTGCCTGCACGGCCTCTGGCCTCGCCCATGACCCCGCCGGCGCACGAGTCCACGGTGGACTGGAGCCCGGCTATATAAGCACGCCCCGGGCCTCTCCCTTGGCATCCATCCCACCTCCACACCCCCTAGAACACGCCAGCACCACCCACTCCTCCCCAGTTGGGCCCGAGCTCGAGATGGAGCTCGAGCTCCGCCGCCTCGGGTCGCCGTCGATCCGGAGGTACAGGCCCTCCCCGCAGCTCCTCTCGCTCGATCTAGCACCGCAAGCCCCTACTGATCATTTTCCCCTTGTTTCCCCTCTCTGTAGCTGCCAGAAACGGCCAGAGCCACCACCACCTAAGGCATCTCCGACGTGCCTCCTCGCCGCCGGCGAACCAGGCCACCCCGGCGACCAACTCCACCTCCATCAGATCGGCGACTCCTCCCCAAGCACGACGGTACCCCCCACGCCCCCTCACGTGCCCTATATCGCCGCCGGCGAGCTCGCCGTCGCCTCTAAACGGAGGTTGGCGACGGCGGCCGTGGGGCCTGTTCGTCAGCCTCACCCCATGACGGATGGGACCCCCCATCAGGTTTGAAAACGCACGCGCGTGCGCACCGGTTCGCCGTTGGATTGAAGGCGTATTTCGCCTCTACACCTTCGACGTGGCAACCTCGCGCGGGTTGTATTCCTTCTGGGCCTGCTGCACTGTGGCCTCTCTGGCCTAGTTGCACAGTAGCCTTTTCCCTTTTTCTTTTCTGTCTGTTTTATAAATATTCCACGGGGTTAAATATTAATCCAAATGAAATAATTCCAATTCCTAAAAACTTGTAAAATTCCAACCTATTTAATGATATCATTGTCACCCATATCCATGAACCTTTTCTGTTCTGTTCAAATTTAAATCTAAATTTGAACACTAAAACCTCTGTTCAAAAATTCATATACCCCATTCTGTCACTCCAAATCCCAAACTAAGAATTTCTGCCATCTTAGTTTTCCCTCTAGTATTTTATAAAAATAAGTTGACATTTTTCTGAGCACTTTGGTTTTTCTGTTTTTATTATTGTCTTATTTTTCCCGTTGTTTATTGCGACGATTAGATACCATGTTTGACGAGGTTGTTGAAGAAGAAGGAGGGGAATGATTTGAAGACCTTGAAGACCAAGCCAATCCAGGCAAGCAGCCCTTTGACCATGATACCCCTTGTGTTCCTCGGAACCCTTTTATTTCCAAATGCATGATGAGAAGAGTGACGATGTTAAACTTGTTGAAAGCCACCACATACCCTACTCATGATCTTTGCCATGTGCTTAGATGCAATGACAAATGATTAGTTGTGATGTATAGTGATGCATATGTGCCATGAATCCTTCGTGGTTGCATTCTTTTCGAAAACCCCATCGGGTGCTCCTAATGCCCGAGGGTGATGTTGAGTTAAGGTCATCACTTGAGGAAGAAGTGGTGCACCAGAGAAACTTCTCGTGTGTGGGTGAAATGATGGATTAAATTTATGTGTGATTACCATCTCAACCAAACATGTGCAACCACTCTACCCCTTACGGGAGTGGGCATTATTGATTACTTAGGCTGATACTAGCATGGTGCCCACATCACTAGTGACAGGGGAGACTTGAGGTCACTCCCGGGACGGGGTCGTGCTTGGATAGGCGACCATGACTGTTATCACAGGGCACCGGACACACCGTTGGTCCCTTCGTGTATGCGTGACATTATAAAAAGGGCAAGTCCCACGATTTATCGTTTGTACACGAGGGTTGTGCACCAACGAGTGGACCCTATGTTAGTGTCGTCTAGGGAAAGGTAATGACCGGGTTCTTCCCCCGAGTACTTGAGGTACTGCGGGGTCGTGGGTGACACGAAAGCTTCCCGGATCTTGTGGGTAAAGTGTGCAACCTCTGCAGAGTGTAAAACTATTCGAATAGTCGTGTCCACGGTCATGGACAGTTGGGAGGTGCTACTTAAACTATGTCCAGAATTTTACAACCTCGGTGAAAGTATGTGTGTGTGTTGAGTCAAGGTGGTGACTTGACTCATTGATAATGAATTGAACTCTATTCATGTTGATATCTGCAACCTGTCTTCGAGGTTACCCAAGTACATTGATGCATGTTTCACAAATGGTAAAATATTTAATCTAGCTTGTAGCTAGGTTGCTCATTGTTGTACTATTTGCATTGTTACCTTGAACCAAATCATGGGTTGCTTGAGAGTACATTCAAAGTACTCATTGGCTTGCCATTGGTTATTTAATTGGCCAGGCATGGAGGAGCAGGAATTTGAAGAAGAATTCTATGGAGACGAACATGCGAACTAGGACGCTTTCCCAGTCAGAATGCATGTAGGGTTAAGGCAGATGGCATGGGTTCTACTTATCTACAAAGACTTCCGATATTCGAGTTTATTTGCTATTCAGCCCTTGAGGCTTTATCTATGTAAGACTTCGCCATAATGGTCATAATTTGTGTAAGATGGTATGTATGGATGTAAGACTCTTGTTATTCAGCTTCTGTGTGTTCAGTGAGTGTTGATCTCTGGGATCACTATACACGTGCATTCGGTGATCTCGACTCTTAAGTCGGGTCCCCACAGGAGGTTATGCGGTTCATTAATAATATCAAGCTTAAGGTTATCATAAGCAGCACCATAAACAGAGATCAGCCTCCAAACATTGTTATTACACCTGTGTTTCAGCAAACAAGAAATACTGAAAGTGTGTTTATCACAAGTAATAATTTCAAACTTATCCTCCTTGGCCCCCATCAACAAACCACCAGCTGTGTTATTAGCAGGAAGCCAATTCCAAATAAATCCATTCCTAGAGTCTATAGCCTCTAGCTGAGTAATGTTAAACTCAGATTTCTTGGTTTCAGACAAACATATGAAATCAGGGCAGTGAGCTTTAATGATCTCCTGCACCTTGGAGCTTTTTTTAGGTCCATTCAGGCCCCTCACATTCCAAAAAATCCCAATCATTTAAATCTAGTAGTAAGTTTAGCTTGGCACTTTTTAGATCTCTGACTTTTAACCTCCATCCAAGAGGAGGCATCATCAGACTCTCCACCCATAGTTGGATCAGAGTGATGGTCAGGATCAGTGTCAAGAGAAGAAACGGAATTATAAATATGGCAGTACTCTTCCTTGGTGACATCAATGTCTCGAGGAAGGCACATATCAGGGTTGTCCTGATTAAATTTAACAAGTCTATCCAATTCTAGTTTCTTGATAGCTTCAACATTATTGCCAACTTGAGAGGGATTATCTCCCAAAACAATGTCAGCTTTGAGAGCTTCAGAAACTAGATTACCATTGTCCAGACAAGCAAAGGAATTGTGAAAAGCTTTGTGATTATTACCTTTGGGTATCTCCAAGTTTTTCATCTACTTGATCTCTTGAGCTTTGATCAAGGCTCGTTTCCCATCCCTCTTAATCATGTTGCTCATCCTAGTGGATGTAACAAGACCCCATTTGTCTCCATCAGCTTTAAACTTAGCTACCAGAGCAGGGCGGAGAATGAGTCCCCCAAAAGAAGTAGTGACACTATTTTTGTTGGACTCTCCATCCTTGACAGAGGCATAAAATTCAGGAAGAAGAACAGTGCCAATATTTTCCACAAGCGTTCTCTTAGCAGCTTGAAGGTAGCTTTTTGTCAAAGGAGCATCTTGAATCTTCAAGAAGACTGATCTCTCCAGCGGGTTGTCATTCTTCAAAGTCTTTTTGGAGGGCATAATAGGAGGAGAGGGAGGAGCCGAGGTGTAGGTTCTGTTTCCAGACCCACTAGGAGCAGAGGTAGGTCTGGGTCTAGAGTTAGAGTTTTTTCTGCTGGTGTCCAGATCCATCTCTTCTCCCAACAGGTCATCATTACTGAACTCATCCTCACCCCCTGCTTCTTGTCTTCGCCTTCCTCACCATTTTTGTGATCGGAAGGGTCTGAAGGGTTATCAGAATCAACAGGAGCATCCTCATCAACCTTGAAAGTAAGCAAGAATAGCTCTTGATGGATTTCAAAAAGTCTGTCTCTAGGGATCAGAGCAGGGTCTCTAACACCAACCTGCACTCTCACGACTTTATAGAAGCTTCTGAAGATACCATGCCAATCTATATTAGTGCTGACTCCCAGAGTAGCAGAGACTTGAGCAATCACAGACCAAGAGCACCAAGCAGGAGGCAAGCCCACAATATCGACCCAAACCTCGGTGAGGGAGTCATAAGCAGGTAACTCTCCATGCCAATTCTTGAAAGAAATGGACACCCCTTTCTTCTTGAGGTTGATGGAGTCATAAGCAACTTGGTCAGTGATTTTTTTGTTGGGTAGGAATCTGACTAGGTATTGAGAATCATCATGGGCTCTAATCTGCCAAGGCCAGTTAGTTTTCCCCATACTATTGAAGCAAGCACCAAGTTCATCATCAGATATCTCATCCTCTTCGATGACTACCAGCCCAACATTACCAAAATTCAACCAGTCACTGTTGCTTTTTTCTCCAGCCTCAATGTGAAAGAAGCCCAAGCCATTCCGAGCACTGCCCCAGAATTGAGCAGTTGGGTAAGGTTTGTACCACAAGGGACAAGCATCCATGTGGTGATCAGGAACAGAGCACATAAAGCAATTTTTGGGGACTTGACACATACCTACATAGTGTCCAGGTAGACCACAGTTGTAGCAAACAGCCCCAATATATTTAGGATCTACATTGAAGGATTCAGGCTTCTCACCAGCCAAGGCAGTTTGAGTAACAGCAAGACCAACATCCGTTTTCAGATGTTTCTTTCCTGCAGTATTCTTCTTCTTCTTCTTGCTCTTGCTCTGACCAGCCTGCCCATTTCCAGAAACAGACCCACTACCAGCAGCTACAGGTTGTCGGACTCCTTGAGGATAAAGCATAGGAGCACATTGGTTGGGAGCCATGAATGGGTACTAAAATTTTTGTTGATTTGGCCAAGGGTTAGCAGTATACTGTTGGAACCCGGGGGGAGGATATCCTGGGAACATCTGACCCATATGCGGATACATCAACTGCGAATTCGAGGCCAAAGGAAAGATGGGGGGCTTGGCGTAGATGGAGATAGGAGGGTTTTGTTGATGTTGATGTTGAGCCAGAGGGGGGCGAACAGGGGCAGCACAAGGATCAGTAACGACCTGGGTAGGAGGGCAATCTCAGCGTTACGCCCCTGGCCTCCATTATTCCTCCCTCCTCCCCTCACCCCCTGTCCAGATCCAGCACCAGCCATCTTGAGAGTAACCTCCGTGTAGGTCGCTCTTCCTTCCCGCTTAGCCCAAAAATCAGCAGAGAAGCTGAATCTCTTTAGTATTTGGTGCCTAACAGCGGCACCGGCGGGGAAGCAGTCATCTGCCGTGAAACACCCACTCCTAAATTTATCTTTCCTCACCCAAACTAAGGAAGGGGAGAGGGGCGACGCAGAAGCCGACAAACCCTAGAAGCCCCTGGGGCAGGCACACGGGTGGTAGAATGGGGAGATCAGGGAAAAGTGCTATCTCTTTGTTCGCAAAAGTATCGGGCCCCTTTACCCGCCTCTCCCACGTCTTTGACCACCCGGGCCCTCCAAGACTCACCGCCCCACGACACGTTGACAAGTCTCCTCGGAGGCAAAGCTAAGAACGGCGGCGGCGAAAGCAATCTCCGGCGAGCAGCAACATCTACACTTGGAAGAACAACAGCAGAGGAATGGCACTTACTTCCTGAATCAGCCAATCTGGTTCCCTTTAGCATGTTGCCCTTCGGAATAGTCTCCATCTTCTCCGCTGCTGTCGCGATGTGGAGGACGCCTCCCCCTCCGCCCACTGCAGAATCAGGGCAGGGGAAATCTCCTGTCCCGGCGCGTAGATGGAGGCTCGTTCCAGTTCCGTGGTGTGCGCCATCGCCCGCAGCGCGAGATTCATCTTCGCCACGGCCAATGCCTGCGCCGCCTGCTCCGCGGCCCTCGCCGCTCGATCTGCTACGCGTTCCCGACGCGCCACCTCCGCCAGCAGCAGACGGATCTCCTGATCCGCCTCAACCCCTTCTGCCCCATCCATCAGAAGATCTGAGGATGTCCGCCTCCCTCCCAATCTCCGCCCCGTCTAGATGCGGTCGCGAGAGTGCGGAGGGGAGCATTGGGGGTAGCGTGGAGGGGAGCGTGGACATAGGCCGACGGGATTGGGTGGGCGCCGGGACCGGAGTAGTCGGCGGCGCAAGGCAGGGGAGCGGGGGAGCCAAGGCGGGGGTGGGCGATACAATGTTCTCCTCGATACAAGGCGAGGGAGCGGGGGAGTCAAGGCGGGAGCTTCTTTTATCTCTTTGATCTTCGATACAATGTTCTTCTCGATCTTTTTCGAGTTCTATTCGATGTAATATTCGTTTACGGTGTATTTGTTGGGATCCGATGAATTGTGAATTTATGATCAGATTATCTATGAATATTAATGGAGTCTTTTCTGAATTCTTTTATGCTTACAACAACATAATAAACATGTATTTTCACATGTACGTACACATAAATGCCCTTTCACGAGTGTTCTCACGGAAAACACCATTCCGTTTCCATAAGCGAGCTTTTCTGGCTGTTTATTTTCCTGTACGGGTGAGCAACAACAAGCGAGCTTTTCTGGTTGTTTCTAATCAAGAAAAAAAAAGATTTTTTTGCATTTCCCGTGTTCCAAATGAGCACAATAGACTAGCGATTCTACCAAAAATATACTGGAGTATAATTTAATTTATGCTCAAATGAGCCGCCCCCATCCTCAACAAAAATTCACAGAAACATTTTTTTTAATAAAATGCACAATAGACTACCAATCAATCATCTAATTTATGCATTTGTTTCTCATTGCACATAATGAAGGGAGGCAGAAACTACGTGCATGTAAATGCCCAAACTTTTGGACAATATTTCGAAACTATGTCGACGTGTTTTCGGTGACTTTCATACTGCGTTTGTATGCATCCAGGCAATGCAAACCATCATGGATTACTGTATTAGAAAAACTGTAGGCACGAGAGAGCTGGTTGGCTGGCAGCGAGGCGGACCCCAGCTGGCAGTGAGCGTGGCCATGGCCGGCGGCAGATCTGAGATACGCTAAACTTCTGACAAAAGCCAGAGCAGCTCCCCAGTGTTATTACATGATCCACCCATGGATGCATGAGTGGTCGGGGAAGTGAACTGAGCCGAGGCCAAGCCGAAGTGGGTCACTCTCCATCCAAAAAATTTGCCCCCTTTCTCCTCCCTCCAGGAAAATTCCCCCTCCCTCCCTCCAAAAGCTGGCAACTTTCCCCCAAATTCAGTTTTCTAATAATGCCGCAATGCAAATGGTGGAGCTCACCACAACCGGGATTATTATTGTTTTCTCCCCTGCCTTTTGATCAGTCCCATATTCCCACTCCCACCATCGCCACCAGTAGCAGCAGTAGCTCCCCAGGACGAATTGATTATAGAAAGAACAAGATGCAGACAGAGATGGCTAATACAGTACTAGCATTTTTTTGCCTCTCGTCTAATGCAGATCAATGTGTTCCCCTGGATGATTTTAACAGGATTTTTGGCAAGATTTTGTTGGAAAGAGGGGGCAATTATTGAAGGGGGTTCAGAAAAAGTGCCCTGCTTTGAGCTGCCACTTCCTTGAAACAAGGCTCAAGTGAGACAGTGGCCCCTCTGCTCAGATCAAGTTTCTTCTTCTTAACTGATCCTGATCCTTTGTCGAAAAAGAACTGATCCTGATCAGCGAGTGTGTGACAAAATGATGACACGGAATAATAACTTACTATAATGCCTGAGAGCCAGAGGAGGAGATAAAAATGGATCCTCTGGCATACCAGTACTTTGAATTTGCACTAACTCTTACCATACGGAGCACTGGAGTAGCCGTCATCTAGAAATCAGCCTGTCCTCAAGTTCAGAACTGTAAGAGGGTGAGTTCAAGTTCAGTTTTTGAATATTTTACCTGCCTTATTACGAGATGTCAACTTGGGCATCCCACTTGCCTCCCATAAATCCCAATTCCAACAGCTTTAATGTACAAGATTTGCAATACCAAACTAGTAATATGACAAGACGGGCTCACGAAGCAAGAAGAGGAAAATGCCAAGCTAAATCTACTACTACGACTACTACCACCACCAGTATGAAACTACTGTAGTAGCCAATGGTAAAGAGACAAGAACACTCAGACCGGTGGAGTGATCAATTAATCCCTCTTATGAGCCAAATCGCTGTTACAGACAACTAAGATTACAACACAGGGGCATACACGGGTCCTCCCAGGGAGAGAAGAGGAGCAAATAATCCACAGATCGAATCGACCTCGCACTCCGGGAGCCTAGCATTTTAGCAGCGAGCAGGTGGGCAGAGCATACCAACAAGGAGCGAGCGAGGCTCAGTGCCGGGTGGGCGACTGCAAGGGGAAGAGCGGGAGCAGCCTGGGCGGCGGCGTCAGGTCGCCGCGGCCGCTGGCATTGCCGCGCGGGGACGGGTGGAGGTAGAAGCCCTTCTCGGCGATGGCGCGGTCCTCGGCCGCGGCGGCCTCCCGCGACCCCGGCAGCGGCGGGAGCGGCGTCACGGGGCTCCCCAGCGCCAGCGACGGGAAGTCGAGCATGCTCGGCGACAGCACCTCCAGCCCGCGCGGCGAGAACCCCCGCGGGGAGAACCCGCTGCAGCTACCAGAGCCGCCGGCGGCGAAGGCGGCGGGGAGGAGCGGGCAGAGCATCTTGAGGCTCTTCATGCTGCCCCGCCGCTCGTAGAGCTTGAAGGCCGGCTTCTTGGGCCCGGTCGGCGTGGGCGCGGGCTTAGCCGCCGGCGCGCCCGCCGCGCCCCCCGCCGCCGCTGCCGCCGCGGTCTCCGGGGTGCCGGTGAGGATCTGCACGACCTGCTTGAAGGAGGTGGTGTCGGCCTGCACGAAGGTGGTCGGGAAAGGGTTGGACGGGTCGGCGGCCGCGTGCGGAAGCTGCATCTGCACCGACGACGGCGACGGCGGCGGCGGCGCGGGTCGCTCCTGGGTGGTTGCCTCCATGGTAAAAAGGAGAAAACGTCGCCTTTGCCTCCGTGACTGACTGTGAGGGGGACGAGTCCGGCGCAGCAAGGCAGAGGGGGAGCGAGAGGGAGACTCGCGTGGGTTTTATGGGCTTTCGGGGGCGTAGAATTTCCTCGCTTCGGGATCTGGATTTCCGCCCGCGCCCTCCCACGGAATATGTTGGCAATTGTGTGTGCGCGGCGCGCGACCTGGCTGGCTACCGCAGCATGGCTGTATCTGTACGTGCCTGTGGGCTGTGGCTACGCTACCACTTGTAGATCTGACCTCACTCCTGCTACTGCTAGCAGTACACCACTCCTACTCCGTTTCCAGCACATCATTTTTGAATTTTGATGATGCTGACCCCATCCTTCCAAAAAATACACATAAACAAACAATTCTAGAAAGACAATTTCTTATTATTTAAATATCAATTACAAGAAAGATTTCATATTATTTCATCGAGCGCCCCCGCGAAGAAAAAAATATATATACTTCAGCACCGGTAGAGTTTAGAATTACCGTAAATATTTCCAGTCTTACTATACGAGCGTTGGAAGAGTTTGTTGGCAACTTTTCGTACCAAACGACATGGCGCGTATACATGGATGGACAGCGCACGGGCTCCTTGAAAAAAGCACAATGTCTTTTGCGTAAGAAAACGACATAAATATATGAACGGCTTACAATAGGAGTCGCCCTACGAGCCTCACTACGTGGCGGAAGTTTAAAAGGGAATCATTTTGCTTCAGTCATGCAAACATTGTGCCAACGATGCTATCGCAACAAGTGAGTACAATTTATTGCCCGTGTTTTCATCCCAACATAAGCACCTGTCTAGCACGTATGCATGGCGAGAGGGTTGTGTGCTCAACACGTGTAATCCTCCGATGAAACCCTGTTCATGTCAAACTTTGCTCATTTTTCGGTTTTTCTGCTTCAGTTTCCCCCGTTTTTGGCTCTTTCGGTTTGTAGAGATTTCACTAGAATGATATCAACTCGAGTAATTTTCAACAAGGTAAATTATGGCACAACGCCACAACACCTTTTGGTTTGCATCAAAATATTCATACGAAAACAAAGCAAAATTATGTCTAGTATTCAATACCATGCCACGAGGCAAACTACCAAATCGTCCCGACGAATCTTTTCTCTAGGATTTGCTAGAGAGTGGATGACTAAGAGACGGCTAGAGTTTCCCCGGGATACGCCGATGCGGAGCTTAGAATTACTGTATATATTTTTAGCCTTACCATACGAGCTTTGCCAAAGTTCCCTAACAACTTTTCGTACCAAGTGAAATGGCGTGTATACCTGGATGCACGGTTCGCAGACTCCCTGAAGAAAGCATAGCGCTTTTTGCGTAAGAAAAGGACATAAATATATGAACGGTTTACAAAAGGAATCGCCCTACGAGCCTCACTACGTGGCAGAAGTTTAAAAGGGAATCATTTTGCTTCATTCATGCAAACATTGTGCCAATGACGCCATCGCAACAAGTGAGTAACATTTATTGCCCGTGTTTTCATCCCAACATAAGCACATGTCTAGCAAGTATGCAAGACGGGAGGGTTGTGTGTTCAATACGTATCATCCTACGAGGAAACCCTGTACATGTCTAACTTTGCTCATTTTCGGTTTTTCTGCTTCTGTTTTGCCCCGTTTTTGGCTCTTTCGATTTGTAGAGCTTTTACTAGAATGATATCAACTCAAGTAAATTTAAACAAGGTAAGATATGGCACAACGTCTACTGCCACCACACATGTTGAGTCACAACAGCTTTTGGTTTGCATCAAAATATTCACACGAAAACAAAGCAAAATTATGTCTAGTAGTCAAGACCATGCCACGAGTCAAACTACCAAATCGCCCCGACGAAACTTTTCTCTGGGGTTTGCTAGAGAGGGGATGAAGAGGAGGCGGCTAGCTTTTCCCCACGAGACGCCGATGTGGAGCTTAGAGTTACCGTATATATTTTTAGTCTTACCATACGAGTTTTGCCAAAGTTCCCTGTCATCTTTTCGTACCAAACGACATGTCATGTATACTTCGATGGATGGATCACGGACTCCTTGAAGAAAGCACGACGCTTTTTGCATAAGGAAAGGACATAAGTATGTATGAACGGTTTACAGAAGGAGTCGCCCTACGAGCCTCACTACGTGGCAGAAGTTTAAACGGGTATCATTTTGCTTCAGTCATGCAAACATTGTGCCTATGACGCTGTCGCAACAAATGAGTAACATTTATTGCCTGTATTTTCATCCCAACATAAGCACATGGCTAGCATGTATGCATGGCAGGAGGGTTGTGTGCTCAACACGTGTCATCCTCCTAGGAAACCATGTACATGTCTAACTTTGCTCATTTTCAGTTTTTCTGCTTCAGTTTCGCCCGTTTTTGGCTCTTTCGATTTGTAGAGCTTTTACTAGAATGATATCAACTCAAGTAACTTTCAACAAGGTAAGATATGTCAGAATGTCTAACACCGCCAGATATGTTGAGTAACAACACCTTTCGGTCTGAATCAAAATATTCACACGAAAACAAAGCAAAATTATGTCTAGTGTTCAAGACCATGCCCCGAGGCAAACTACCAAATCACCCCAATGAATCTTTTCACTAGGGTTTTCTAGAGTGGGGTGACCAGTAGACGCTAGCTTTTCCTCGTGAGACACCGATGTGGAGCTTAGAATTACCGAATATATTTTTAGTCTTAGAATACGAGTTTTGCAAGAGCTCCCTGGCAACTTTTCGTACCAAACGACATGGTGTGTATACTTGTATGGATGGTTCACAGACTCCTTGAAGAAAGCACGTCGCTTTTTGCGTAAGAAAAGGACATAAATATATGAACGGTTTACAATAGGAGTTGCCCTACGAGCCTCACTGTGTGGCCAAAGTTTAAATGGGAATCATTTTGCTTTAGTCATGCAAACATTGTGCCAATGACGCTACCGCAACAAGTGAGTACAATTTATTCCCCGTGTTTTCATCCCAACATAAGCACATGTCTAACACGTATGCATGGCAGGAGGGTTGTGTCCTCAACACATGTGATCCTTCGAGGAAACCATGTACATGTCTAACTTTGTTCATTTCCGGTTTTCCTGCTTTAGTTTCACCATTTTTGGCTCTTTCGGTTTGTAGAGCTTTTAATAGAATGATATCAACTCGAGTAATTTGCAACAAGGTAAGATATGGCACAACGTCTACTACCACCAAATATATAGAGTCACAACACCTTTTATTTTGTATCAAAATATTCACACGAAAACAAAGCGAATGTATGTCTAGTATTCAAGATCATGCCATGAGGCAATCTACCAAATCGCCTCGACGAATCTTTTCTCTTGGGTTTGCTAGAGAGGTTTGACCAATAGACGGCTAGCTTTTCCCAGCAGTACGCCGATGCGGAGCTTAGAATTGCCGTATATATTTTTAGTCTTACCATGCAAGTTTTGCAAGAGTACCGTGGCAACTTTTCGTAGCAAACAACATGGTGTGTAGACTTGGACGGATGGTTCGCAGACTCCTTAAAGAAAGCATGGCACTTTTTGCATAAGAAAAGGACATAAATATATGAACGGTTCACAATAGGATTCGCCCAACGAGT
The DNA here is from genome assembly GCA_902687465.1 of Secale cereale. NCBI lineage: Eukaryota > Viridiplantae > Streptophyta > Magnoliopsida > Poales > Poaceae > Secale > Secale cereale. The sequence continues at coordinate 192,433,749 of LR738711.1, forward strand.
AGTGCTATGTACGTGGCATAAGTTTAAAAGGTAATCATTTTGCTTTAGTCATGCAAACATTGTGCCAATGACGCTATCGCAACGAGTACAATATATTGCCCGTGTTTTCATACCAACATAAGCACATGTCTAGCATGTATGCACATAGGGAGGGTTGTATGTTCAACATGCGTCATCCTCCGAGGAAACCCTCAGGTCTAACTTTGCTCATTTTTTGTTTTTTCTGCTTCAGTTCCGCCCGTGTTTTGCTCTTTCAGTTTGTAGAGCTTTTACTAGAATGATATCAACTCAAGTAATTTGCAAAAAGGTAAGATATGGCACAACGTCTAACACCACTTGATATGTTGAGTCACAATACCTTTCGGTTTGCATCAAAATATTCACACACAAACAAAGCAAAATTATGTCTAGTATTCAAGACCATGCCACAAGGCAAACTACTAAATTGCCTTGAACAATCTTTTCTCTAGGGTTTGCTAAAGAGGGGGTGAGGGAGTCATGGACTAGGGGGTCCTCGGGTGGTCAGATTGCTCGTTATGGGCCGGACTGGTGGGCCGTGAAGATCGACACAGAAGATTATGCCTCGTGTCCGGATCACACTCCTATATGTGTAGTATGGAAAGTTTAAGTCCGGGTGTAATGTTTCCTTCCTCTGCAAGATGATTATGTACAACCCTAGGCCCCTCTAGTGCATATATAAACCGGAGGGTTTTAGTCCATAGGGACAATCACAACTACCATAGGCTAGACATATAGGGTTTAGCCATTACGATCTCAAGGTAGATCAACTCTTGTAATCATCATATTCATCAAGATCAGTCTAGTAGGAAGTAAGGTATTACCTCCATTAAGAGGGCCTGAACTTAGGTAAACATCATGTCCTTTTTTCCCCTTGTTACCATCGATCCTCTGATACACAGCTCGGGACCCCCTACCCAAGATCCGCCGGTTTTGACACCTACATGTGTGCTTTCATTGAGAGTTCCGCTGTGGTGCCAACAGAAGGATTGATGGCTCGCTTAGTCATCAGCGACGGAGCCACCCCGAGGAAATCTTCCTCCCCTGTCAGCTTTTCGTGTTTGGTGGTTCATGCTACGCGCAACTCGGATGGCCACCTTGAGCAGGTTGACAGCTACGCCCCTCGTCATCAGATTAGGTTTGGAAGTCTGAATTACATCGTCGATATCTGAGGATATTTGATCTTCGAAGGATTCGCGCCCTCGGCTGTCGCTTCCTGCCTACACGATAAAAACATCTCAGATCTATCATCAAATCCCATCCAAGGGTCAACACCCATGTCCGCTCTGTCCCTAGAACCGGAGCAGATCACTTTGTGCAAAGACGGGAGGATAAAACCCGCCGGACTCTCCCCCTCCATGGAACTTTTAGCCGGAGGCTCAACGACGATTGTGCCGCTCACAGACCCGAAATCAAATGTGACTATCCCCGCCACTGGGAGTCCAGACTTGTTTCCAATTACGAGCTCTGAACTGTTGGGATCCGCACTCTCCGGGCTCGACCAAGTGGTCATCACCGAGCCTGGCTTCGCAGACCCCCACGCTACTGTCCACCTCTCGCTCTTAAACGAGACGCTGGACTTGCTACAATCTCTCGCCATTACGGAGGATTCACGGCCGAACTATGCCTAGTTAAAGCTGGGGGTGACATCAGGGAATTTCGCTTCCCACCGACCACCCACTTGGTAGCCACGGACGAAGACTTAACCGGCGTACTAGACTATGCTTCCGAAGACTTCGATGGCATGGACCACGACGTTGAAGCCGATCTAGGTCAAAACCCGGCCATCACCGAGCGATGGAAGGCCACTTCTACCTATGACGTATACATGGTGGACACACCGAGGAGAAGGACGGTGATGGCGACAAAGATCCAGAAGAGGATAAGCCCGTCGATGAAACTCCTAAGCATCGGCGTCAGCGGCGCCGCTCACAATCGCGTCGAGAAAGGGAAAGTAATACCGGCACCAAAGACAATGAGGCTCCAGAGGATGATGAAGACCCCGCAGAGCCAGCGTTATAGCAGGATGAGCGGGAAGATGGTCAATGCAGTCCCGAACAACTCACCAATCACAATTATTCCAAAGACAACAACTATTTACCTGTCTTCAAAGAGGATGTCAGCCTGGGAGACGAGGAATTCATCATCCCAGAGGAACCCCTTGAACAATAACGCTTTCAGCGTCGACTTATTAGTTATTACCACAGCAAGGAGCCTGAAAAAGGAGCAGCGGCGGCTTAAATCCGAACAGGATACACTCAATGACAGATGGAATGAAGTGCTAGACGCTGAAGAGAGATATGGCCGTTAGAGGCAAAAAATAGCTATCCCAAGCGCAAGTTGCTGCCACAATTCGACGACGACGCTCTTGCGCCAATTCCGTCGAGGCACGATCAGGCCGATCAACCGGGCCAACCACCTCGTGGACGGGACAAAGCGCCTAGCAATGTCGTATACCAGCCCGCACCTTCCCATCGTAAAGGAAAGGATACAGCGGCTCAGGTCCATAAATACGACTTACGTTAGGACCTGAACAATAAAGCCGATCAGGCCGGATCGATCTATGGGTCAAGAGAACGTGCTCCCACACGGGATGGTGGCTATCAAGCCAAGCACACCGGATATAATCAAGTTCGGAGTCAACACCGAACAAAGATACCAACCGAACTACATCGCGATGTCGCACGATACAGGGGCGCTACACACCTTATGTGCTTTACCGATTAGGTGATGGATCACCAATTTCCGGAAGGGTTTAAACTCATAAACATCGAGGCATAGAATGGAACGACGGATCCCGTCGTATGGATTGAAGACTTTATTCTCCACATCCACATGGCTCGTGGAGATGGCCTCCATGCCATCAAATATCTCCCTCTAAAGCTGAAAGGGCCAGCACGGCACTAGTTGAATAGCCTCCCAAAAAACTCCATTGGAAGTTGGGAAGATCTAGAGGATGCTTTCCAGGCTAACTTTCAGGGGACTTATGTCCGGTCATAATGCTGATGATTTAAGTCACATAATCTAGCAATCTGGAGAGTCAGCCCGCAAGCTTTGGAATCAGTTCTTAACTAAAAAGAACCAGATCGTAGACTACCCGGACGCCGAAGCCTTAGCGGCATTTAAACACAGCGTCCGCGATGAATGGCTGGCGCGGCACCTCGGCCAGGAAAAGCCGAAGACCATGGAAACCCTTACTACACTTATGGCCCGCTTTTGCGCGGGCGAGAACAGATGGTTAGCTCATAGAAGCAATAGTTCCAGCGACCCTGGCACTTCCGAAGCCAGGGACGGCAATGGCACGCCACGACGCAACAAGAAAAAGCGTTAGAACAATAATGGAGAAACGAATGATACGGTAGTGAACGCCGGATTCGGTGGCTCCAAATCTGGTGAGCGGAAGAAGCCGTTCAAAGGCATCAGGGATGGTCCATCCAACCCGGACAAAATATTAGAGAGACCTTGCCAGATTCATGGCACCCGAGACAAACCTACAAACCACACCAATATAAATTGTTTGGTCTTCAAGCAGGCCAGCAAGTTAAATACATAACAGAAGGGGAAAGGATCTCAAAGCGAGGATGAATACGAGACTCGCCCACCGAATATCGGGGGACATAAACAATTTCCTCCCTGAGGTGAAAACGGTGAAAATGATCTACGCCACTCGTATCCACAAGAGGGAGTGCAAGCGCACACTAAGGGACGTTTATGCTGTAAAGCCCGTCGCTCCCAAATTCAACCCATGGTCGGCTTGTCCGATCACGTTCGATCGTAGGGACCACCCAACCAGTATTCGTCACGGAAGTTTGGCGGCCCTAGTACTCAATCTTATCATTGATGGATACCATCTTACTCGAGTCCTTATGGACAGCGACAGTAGCCTCAACTTGATATATCAAGATATTGTCCGCAAGATGGGGATTGACCTGCCAAGAATCAAGCCTAGCAGCACTACCTTCAAAGAAGTGATACCTGGCATAGAGGCCCGCTGCATGCTACTTCTCGAGCTTGCGTTGTTTTCCCTCGAAGTGGAAAGGGTGATGCAGCATAGTAGCATAAGTATTTCCCTCAGTTTTTGAGAACCAAGGTATCAATCCAATAGGAGACCACGCGCGAGTCCCTCGTACCTACACAAACAAATAAGAACCTTGCAACCAACGCGATAAAGGGGTTGTCAATCCCTTCTCGGCCACTTGGAAAAAGTGAGATCTGATAGAGATGATAATACAATATTTTTGGTATTTTTAATATGGAGATTGAAATTAAATAATGCAAAGTAAAGCAAATAGTTGATGGAAGATTAATATGATGAAGATAGACCCGGGGGCCATAGGTTTCACTAGTGGCTTCTCTCATGATAGCAGATTTCTACGATGGGTGAACAAATTACTGTCGAGCAATTGTTAGAAAAGCGCATAGTAATGAGAATATCTAGGCATGCTCATTGTATATAGGCATCATGTCCGTGACAAGTAGACCAAAATGGTTGTGCATCTACTACTATTACTCCACACATCGACCGATATCCAGCATGCATCTAGAGTATTAAGTTCATAAGACCAGAGTAACGCCTTAAGCAAGATGACATGATGTAGAGGGTTAAACTCAAGCAATATGATATAAACCCCATCTTTTTATCCTCGATGGCAACAATACAATACGTGCCTTGTTGCCCCTGCTGTCACTGGGAAAGGACACCGCAAGATTGAACCCAAAGCCAAGCACTTCTCCCATTGCAAGAACTACCAATCTAGTAGGCCAAACCAAACCAATAATTCGAAGAGACTTGCAAGGATATTTAAATCATGAATAAAAGATTTCAGAAAAGAATCCAATAATGTTCATAGATAATCTTGATCATAAACCCACAATTCATCGAATCTCGACAAACACACCGCAAAAAGATTACATCAAATAGATCTCCTCGAAGATCGAGGATAACTTTGTATTGAGACCCAAAGAGAGAGAAGAAGCCATCTAGCTAATAACTATGGACCCAAAGGTCTGTGGTAAACTACTCACAACTCATCGGAGAGGCTATGGTGTTGATGTAGAAGCCCTCAGTGATCGTTGCCCCCTCCGGTGGAGCTCCGAAACAGGCCCCAAGATGGGATCTCACGGGTACATAAGGTTCCGGTGGTGGAATTAGGTTTTCGTGGTCCTCCTCGATAGTTTCAGGGTACGTAGGTATATATAGGAGGAAGAGGCCCTGCCCTCGTGGCCGCCTCTCTCGCTTCCTAGCATGTACTCCAAGTCTTCTGTGTTGATATCATTCCAAAAATAACTCTCCCGAAGGTTTCATTCCGTTTGGACTCCGTTTGATATTCCTTTTCTGCGAAACACTGAAATAGGCAAAAAAACAGCAATTTGCACTGGGCCTTGGGTTAGTAGGTTAGTCCCAAAAATAATATGAAAGTGTATAGTAAAGCCCATTAAACATCCAAAACAAAATATATAATAGCATGGAACAATAAAAAATTATAGATACGTTGGAGACGTATCACTGCACGGGCTCATTAACACTGGAGGTGGTATTCGGCTCTCTAGAGAATTTTCGAAGTGAGTAATTAATCTTCAACGTCGCTCCCTTCCAAAGTGGCTACCATGCACTAGTCGGAAAAACTGCTTTCGCCCGCTTTAATGCAGTCCCGCACTATGCTTACCTCAAGCTTAAAATGCCTAGACCTCGCGGCGTCAACACAATTAATAGGGAATATGGAGCGCTCGCTCCGTACATAGGAGGATACTGCGGCCCTGGCAGCTGAAGTTGAAGGCGTCCTATTTAAGCCGAATAATTCATTGGTCATCAAGACCAAAGACACTGCTAAACGTGTTTGACCTGCACTACAATGCGGCAGCTAGACGAACCTGAACTTCATTAGCAGTTGTGCCTCCGTCGACTACCTTATACTACTTCTCGAGCTTGCATTGTATTCCCTCGAAGAGGAAAGGGAGATGCAGCACAGTAGCGTAAGTATTTCCCTCAATTTTTGAGAACCGAGGTATCAATCCAGTAGGAGACCACGCGCGAGTCCCTCGCACCTGTACAAACAAATAAGAACTTCGCAGCCAACGCGATAAGGGGCTGTCAATCCCTTTACGGTCACTTACAAAAGTGAGATCTGATAAAGATGATAGTTTATTTTTTTGGTATTTTTGGTTTATAAGAACAGCAAATAAAAGCAATAAAAGTAAAGTAGATGTAGATTGATATGTTGAGAATAGACCCGGGGGCCATAGTTTTCTCTAGTGGCTTCTCTCATGATAGCGATATTCTACGGCGGGTAAACAAATTACTGTCGAGCAATTGATAGAAAAGCGAATAATTATGAGACTATCTAGGCATGATCATTGTATATAGGCATCACGTTCGAGACAAGTAGACCGACTCCTGCCTGCATCTACTACTATTACTCCACACATCGACCGCTATCCAGCATGCATCTAGTGTATTGAGTTCATAAGAACAGAGTAACGCCTTAAGCAAGATGACATGATGTAGAGGGATAAACTCAAGCAATATGATGTAAACCCCATCTTTTTATCCTCGATGGTAACAATACAATACGTGCCTTGCTGCCCCTACTGTCACTGGGAAAGGACACCGCAAGATTGAACCCAAAGCCAAGCACTTCTCCCATTGCAAGAACTATAGATCTAGTAGGCCAAACCAAACCAATAATTCTAAGAGACTTGCAAGGATATTATGAGCACACATAAAAAGTTCAGAGAAGAACCAAATATCTTTCATAGATAACCTTGATCATAAACTCACAATTCATCGGATCTCGACAAACACACCGCAAAAAGAGATTACATCGAATAGATCCCCTCGAAGATCGAGGAGAACTTGGTATTGAGATCCAGAGAGAGAGAAGAAGCCATCTAGATACTAGCTATGGACCCGAAGGTCTGAGGTAAACTACTCACAACTCATGGTGAGGGCGATGATGATGAAGGACTCCGTGATAGACCCCCCTCCGGTGGAGCTCCGGAACAGGCTCCAAGATGGGATCTTCACGGGCACAGAAGGTACGGCGGTGGAATTAGGGTTTTCTCGCTATTCACGGAGGTTTTGAGGTATGTAGACTTATATAGGAAGAAGGAGGGCACCGGGGGACGCTCGAGTGGGCCATGGGGCAAGGGGCACACCCTGGGAAGGGGGGCGCGCCCACCCCACCCTCGTGGGCCACCCTTTGGCCCCCTTACGTGGTTCTCAAGCTCCGCGTGCGTGATTTTCTCCAAAAATATCTCTCGCGAAGGTTTCATTCCGTTTGGACTCCGTTTGATATTCTTTTTCTGCAAAACCCTGAAACAGGCAAAAAACATCAATCTGGACTAGGCCTTTAGGTTAGTAGGTTAGTCCCAAAAATGATATAAAAGTGAATGATAAAGCCCATTAAACATCCAAGACTTCATAAATAATAGCATGGAACAATAAAAAATTATAGATACGTTGGAGACGTATCAAGCATCCCCAAGCTTAATTCCTGCTCGTCCTCGAGTAGGTAAATGATAAAGAAAGAACTTTTGATGTGGAATACTAACCAATATAGTTTTTCAATGTAATTCTCTTAATTGTGGCATGAATGTTCCGATCTGAAAGATTCAAGATAAAAGTCTATATTGACATAAGAAATAATAATACTTCAAGCAATTCTAACAAAGCAATCATGTCTTCTCAAAATACTAAGGATAAAGAAAGTTATCCCTACAAAATCATATAGTGTTGGCTATGCTCCCTCGTTATCACACAAAATATTCATATCATGCACAACCCCGATTTCAGCCAAGCACTTGTTTTCATACTCTGTCTTTTTAAACCTTTCAACTTTCACGCAATACATGAGCGTGAGCCATGGACATAGCACTATGGGTGGAATAGAGGTGGTTGTGGAGAAGATAAAAAGGAGGGAGATAGTCTCACATCAACTAGGCGTACAACGGGCTATGGAGATGCCCATCAATAGATATCAATGTGAGTGAGTAGGGATTGCCATGCAACAGATGCACTAGAGCTAAGTATGAATGAAATCTCAACAAAAGAAACTAGTGGGTGTGCATCCAACTTGCTTGCTCACGAAGACCTAGGGCATTTGAGGAAGCCCATCGTTGGAATATACAAGCCAAGTTCTATAACGAAAAATCCCACTAGTATATAAAAGTGACTAAACATGAGACTCTCTACAATAAAGAACATAGTGCTACTTTGAAGCACAAGTGTGGAAAAAGATAGTAGCAATTATCCCTTTTTCTTTTCTTTTCTTTTTTGGGCCTTTCTTTTTTTTTTCTTTGGCCTTTCTTCTTTTTTTCATCTTTTTTTTGCAGAGGGGCTTCATAAGTTTAGCCTTTCCTCCCATGGGACAATGCTCTAATAATGATGATCATCACACTTTCATTACAACTCGATATTACAACTCGATATTACAACTCGATAGTACAACAACAAAGTATGACTCTATATGAATGCCTCCGGCGGTGTACCGGGATGTGCAATGAAACAAGAGTGACATGTATGAAAAATTATGCATGGTGGCCTTGCCACAAATACGATGTCAACTACATGATCATGCAATGGCAATATGACAATATGATGCGTGTCATATGAACGGAACAGTGGAAAGTTGCATGTCAATATATCTCGGAATGGCTATGGAAATGCCATGATAGGTAGGTATGGTGGCTGTTTTGAGGAACAATATGGTGGCTGTTTTGAGGAAGGATATATAGTGGGTTTATGGTACCGGTGAAAGTTGTGTGGTACAAGAGAGGCTAGCAATGGTGGAAGGGTGAGAGTGCGTATAATCCATGGACTCAACATTAGTCATAAGAACTCATATAGTTATTGCAAAAATCTACGAGTCATCAAAACAAAGCAATCAACGCTTGCTCCTAGGGGGGAGGTTGGTAGGAGTTAACCACCACGCGCCCCCGACCTCCACACAAAGGTTGGCACTTTACAAATACCCCATGCTCTAACTTCGTCACATAGCGGTTCACCATACGTGCATGATACGGGAATCACTAACCTTCACACAAGTATTTCTCAATTTCATAATAACTCCACTAGCATGACTCTAATATCACTATCCTCATGTCTCAAAACAATTCTCAAGCATCCAACATCTCATTCTATTCAATGCAGTTAGTGTGATTTTTTTTACTACATTGACATTGGATGTTTATCATGTGAAGACTAGTTTCTTTAGCCTAAACACATTACCATGCTGTTTTAATAGACTCTCAAAAGTATATAAGTGAAGCATGAGAGTTTCAACAATTTCTACAAAATATTACCACCACCGTGCTCTAGAAGATATAAGTGAAGCACTAGAGCAAAAACTATTCAACTCAAAAGATATAAGTAAAGCACATAGAGTGTTCTAACAATTCCTAGGCCATATTTAACTCTCTCAAATAGGTGTGTCCAGCAAAGATGATTGTGGAAAACTAACAAGCAAAGACTCAAATTATACAAGACGCTCCAAGCAAAACACATAACATGTTGCGAATAAAAATATAGCTCCAAGTATAGTTACCGATGGATGAAGACGAAAGAGGGGATGCCTTCCCGGGGCATCCCCAAGCATAGGCTTTTGATTATCTTGAATTACTTGGGGCGCCATGGGCATCCCCAAGCTTAGGCCTTTGCTACTCCTTGTTCCATAGTCCATCAAAGCAATACTCAAAACTTGAAAACTCCACAACACAAAACTTAGACAAAAATTCTCGTGAGCTCCGTTAGTACAAGAAAGCAAACCACCGCTCAAAGGTGCAGCAATGAATTCATTCTTTGTTTATATTGGTGTTAAACCTACTGTATTCCAACTTCTCTATGGTTCATATCCTCCAATACTCTCATAGATGCATCGGAATAAGCAAACAACACACGAAAAACAGAATCTGTCAAAAACAGAACAATCTGTAGTAATCTGCAGGTTTCGCCTACTTCTGGAACTCAAAAAACTTCAAACTAAATTGGTAAATTTGCGCAATTTGTCTAAAAATCATCTGCAAAAATAATCAACTAAAAAGCACGCTCCAGTAAAATCTTAAGACTACTTTAGCGAGCGCTAACGATTCTGTTTTTCACAGCAAGATCACATAAACTTCACACAAGTCTTCCCAAAGGTTCTACTTGGAATAAACACTAAAAAAACATAAAACCACATCTAATCAGAAGCTAGATGCAATATTTATTCACTAACAGCAACAAAAACAAAAAATATAAAGTTGGGTTGCCTCCCAACAAGCGCTATCGTTTTACGCCCCTAGCTAGGCACGATACAAGATAAATCTAGGTATTGTCATCCTTGGAAGGCAATCCATAAGTGGCTCTCATGATAGATTCATATGGTAATTTGATTTTCTTTCTAGGAAAGTGTTCCATGCCTTTCCTTAATGGAAATTGAAATATAATGTTTCCTTCCTTCATATCAATAATTGCACCAATCGTTCTAAGGAAAGGTCTACCAAGAATAATAGGACATGAAGGATTGCAATGTATATCAAGAACAATAAATCTACGGGCACATAATTCCTATTGGCAACAATAAGAACATCATTAATTCTTCCCATAGGTTTCCTAATAGTGGAATCCGCAAGATGCAAATTTAAAGAACAATCATCAAGCTCATGGAACCCTAGCAAATCACACAAAGTTTTTGGGATAGTGGAGACACTTGCACCCAAATCACACAAAGCATAGCATTCATGATCTTTTATTTTTATTTTAATAGTAGGTTCCCACTCGTCATAAAGCTTTCTAGGGATAGAAACTTCTAACTCAAGTTTTTCTTCACAAGATTGCATCAAAGCATCAACTATGTGTTTGGTGAAAGCTTTATTTTGACTATAAGCATGCGGAGAATTTAGCACGGATTGCAACAAGGAAATACAATCAATCAAAGAGCAATTGTCATATTTGAATCCCTTGAAATCCAAGGTAGTGGGTTCATCACTAAGCAAAGTTTTAATTTCTTCACTCCCACTTTTAGCAATTTTAGCATCAAGATCTAAAAACTCCGAATCATTGGGACACCTTAAAGCAGAATCATCTCCAATCCTATCTTCATCAAGATTTATACTAGAAAACAAGGATCTAATAGGAGACACATCAATAACTTTCAGATCTTCATCTTTATTTTCATGATAACTAGAAGAACATGCTTTAATATAATCTTCTCTTTTAGCACGCATCCTAGCGGTTCTTTCCTTGCATTCATCAATGGAAATTCTCATGGCTTTTAGAGACTCATTGATATCATGCTTAGGTGGGATAGATCTAAGTTTCAAAGAATCGACATCAAGAGTAATTCTATCCACACTTGTAGCCAATTCATCAACCTTAAGCAATTTCTCTTCAAGCAAAGCATTGAAATTCTTTTGCGAGATCATAAACTACTTAACACTTGTTTCAAATTCAGAAGGCATCTTTCCATCAGAGTTGTTGTAGGCATTACCATAATTATTAGAGGCATTACTACGAAAAGGCCTAGGATTGAAATTACCTCTATAAGCATTGTTACCAAAATTATTCCTACCAACAAAATTCACATCCAAAGATTCATTGTTATTCTCAATCAAAGTGGACAAAGGCATATCATTAGGATCAGAAGAAGCACTCTTAGCAGCAAATAATTTCATAAGTTCATCCATCTTCCCACTCACAACACTAATTTCTTCGATAGCATGCACTTTTTTACTAGTAGATCTTTCGGTGTGCCATTGAGAATAATTAACCATAATATTATCTAGGAGTTTGGTAGCTTCTCCTAAGGTAGTTTCCATGAAAGTGCCTCCGGCGGCCGAATCTAAAAGATTTCTAGAAGCAAAATTCAAGCCAGCATAAAAATTCAGAATAATCATCCATAGACTCAAACCATGTGTAGGGCAATTACGTATCATTAATTTCATTCTCTCCCAAGCTTGTGCAACATGCTCATGATCTAGTTGCTTAAAATTCATAATATCGTTTCTAAGAGAGATGATCTTAGCAGGAAGGAAATACTTAGAGATAAAAGCATCTTTGCACTTATTCCATGAATCAATACTATTTCTAGGCGAAGATGAAAACCAAGTTTTAGCACGATCTCTAAGTGAAAATAGAAATAACTTCAATTTAACAATATCGTTATCTGTATCCCTTTTCTTTTGCATATCACAAAAATCAACAAAGTTGTTTAGATGGGTAGCGGCATCTTCACTAGGAAGGCCGGAAAATTGATCTTTCATGACAAGATTCAACAAAGCAGCATTGATCTCACAAGGTTCAGCATCGGTAATAGGAGCAATCGGAGTGCTAATAAAATCATTATTGTTGGTATTGGAGAAGTCACACAATTTGGTATTGTTCTGAGCCATAGTGACAAGCAAGCAATCCAACACACACAACCAAACAAGAAGCAAGCGAACGATAAACACACGACGGAAGAATGGCAAATAAAACGGCAAGGGTGAATTGGGGGAGAGGAAAACGAGAGGCAAATAAATGTAATGCGAAGGATAAGGGTTTGTGATAGGTACTTGGTATATGACTTTTTCGTAAGCCTCCACGGCAACGGCGCCAGAAATTCTTCTTGCTACTTCTCGAGCTTGCGTTGTATTCCCTCGAAGAGGAAAGGGAGATGCATCACAGTAGCGTAAGTATTTCCCTCGGTTTTTGAGAACCGAGGTATCAATCCAGTAGGAGACCACGTGTGAGTCCCTCACACCTGCACAAACAAATAAGAACTTCGTAGCCAACGCGATAAGGGGTTGTCAATCCCTTTACGGTCACTTACGAAAGTGAGATCTGATAGAGATGATAGTTTATATTTTTGGTATTTTTGGTTTATAAGAACAGCAAATAAAAGCAATAAAAGTAAAGTAGATGTAGATTGATATGCTTAGAATAGACCCAGGGGCCATAGTTTTCTCTAGTGGCTTCTCTCATGATAGCGATATTCTATGGTGGGTAAGAAAATTACTGTCGAGCAATTGATAGAAAATAGAATAATTATGAGACTATCTAGGCATGATCATTGTATATAGGCATCATGTCCGAGACAAGTAGATCGACTCCTGCCTGCATCTACTACTATTACTCCACACATCGACCGCTATCCAGCATGCATCTAGTGTATTGACTTCATAAGAACACAATAACGCCTTAAGCAAGATGACATGATGTAGAGGGATAAACTCAAGCAATATGATGTAAACCCCATATTTTTATCCTCGATGGCAACAATACAATACGTGCCTTGCTGCCCCTACTATCACTGGGAAAGGACACCGCAAGATTGAACCCAAAGCCAAGCACTTCTCCCATTGCAAGAACAATAGATCTAGTAGGCCAAACCAAACCAATAATTCGAAGAGACTTGAAAGGATATTATGAGCACACATAAAAAGTTCAGAGAAGAACCAAATATCTTTCATAGATAACCTTGATCATAAACTCACAATTCATCGGATCTCGACAAACACACCGCAAAAAGAGATTACATCGAATAGATCTCCTCGAAGACCGAGGAGAACTTGGTATTGAGATCCAGAGGGAGAGAAGAAGCCATCTAGATACTAGCTATGGACCCGAAGGTCTGAGGTAAACTACTCACAACTCATGATGAGGGCGATGATGATGATGATGATGAAGGACTCCGTGATAGATCCCCCTCCGGTGGAGCTCCAGAATAGGCTCCAAGATGGGATCTTCACGTGAATAGAAGGTACATCGGTGGAATTAGGGTTTTCTCTCTGTTCACGGAGGTCTTGGGGTATGTAGAGTTATATAGGAAGAAGGAGGGCACCGGGCGACGCTCGAGGGGGCCACGAGGCAGGGGGCGCGCCCTGGGAAGGGGGGCATGCCCCCCACCCTCGTGGGCCACCATTTTGCCCCCTGACGTGGTTCTGAAGCTCCGCGTGCGTTATTTTCTCCAAAAATATCTCTCGCGAAGGTTTCATTCCGTTTGGACTCTGTTTGATATTCTTTTTCTGCAAAACCCTCAAACAGGCAAAAAACAACAATCTGGACCGGGCCTTTGGGTTAGTAGGTTAGTCCCAAAAATGATATAAAAGTGAATGATAAAGCACATTAAACTTCCAAGACTTCATAAATAATAGCATGGAACAATAAAAAATTACAGATACGTTGGAGACATATCACCTTACATTGTGGCATGCGTACCTCGTGTACACAACTACGCCCTTAAAATACCTTGGGCAGTGCTAGGGGCACACTACTGAAAAACAGTCCATAGTATGGCTCGACCCTATTCGGACTCTACATATATTTTCATTATAGGTTCAGAAAAAAACACCCTATCTATGGTTGTGCAGGGAATTCTTTTCCAGATTTCCTCTTCCTTTTTCACAGGCGGCCATGAGACCTCTCTCTGTTAAGGATGTGACACAAAGGAGAAATGGCGCATACGTGCAACAGAGCTTTATTGGGGTTTTTTCTTTATCAGTAATCTTAGGCTCTGTGTAAACCTTTCCATTCATTATTTTCTTTTGTTGGCATGTAAAATGTCCAAGATACTGTTGGCATTATCTGTAACCACACGGTTCGCCGTATTAATCAGGGTATAAAAGAAGCAGTTGGGTTCCACTTTGTTTGGAGTTTATTTTACATTGCCATATGTGTTCTCTCCCTACTTCAGATTGCCACGTGTGCTTCAATTCGGACTTAACACCGGGGCGGTATGTGGCCCAGCACACTTCAAAGTCCGAACACCTATAGGGAACTGTTCGGCATCCCGGATATTGCGTTATATGCATCGGCTCCGAATCATGTCTTGGGTCTATAGTTGGGTTGCCCGGCTCCTGTGTTTACCATCTTACGTTCTACATTGTTCGACTAAGGTAGTAAAGGGAGAACTACGGTGATTGTATTTATGGATTCGTCCAGTCAAGTACCTCGGTAGATAAAGCCGAAAACTGATTGTCATGATAAGCGAGAGCTGGTCGGCGATTCGACGACTTAGTATTATACTGAAGATCGTTAGCGATCTACTCCGTGGACCGTGTTACACGAGGGGCTGGTCTTCACCCAGCCACGTAGAGTAGGCACCATAATTTGGATAGCCACACATGCACAAGGGGCTAGTACTTAGCCCCACAAGTCAAGCTCCTATGGCTAAGTGAAAGTAATAAAGCCGCATAGTCCGATTGCCTGGTTCGCCCCGTGGACACCACCTTTATGGACCAAGACATTGGATAAAGCGTGGTCACGCGTAATATTGAACACCCCTGTAGCATCTACATTGGGGCTGAAGCCGATGACTAGAAACTTTAAGATATAACAATAAACAGCCGCACAGGAAGAAAAGTCGGTTGAAATATAAGGCGCAAAAATATATACATATCGATTCATAAGCATAGTCCTTACAACCCAAACATACTTAATCAAAAACCACGTCCATTGAGCACTGGCCTTCTACAAGGCGGGCTCCCTTAAGGACATTTTCGAAGTACCTCTCCGGCTTCCGATGATCCTTGCCTTCGGACGGGCCTGCGGTCGCCACATCGGTGGCCTTCATCTTCGCCCAGTGCATCTTGATGCGGGCAAAGGCCATCCGGGCACCTTCTATATAGGTCGGACGCTTCACAGCATCGACCCGCGACCTTGCATCAACGAGCCACTTCACCAATCCAAAGTAGCTACTAGGGATTGGCTCGGCGGGCCAGAGCCGGACTACTAAATCCTTCGTGGTCGCACCCGCCATATTATGCAGCTCGACCAACTGTTTAAGCTGGTCGTTCAGAGGTGTTGGATGTTCTGGTGCAAGGAATTGCGACCAGAACAACTTCTTCGTCGTGTTACCCTCCTGGGCTCGGAAGAATTAGGCGGCATCGGCGATACTCTTTGGAAGATCTGCAAATGCGCCTGGAGAACTCCACACTCGAGTCAGCGACGCATACTTCTGACCTCCAAAGATACTCTGTAGAAGAAAGGCTTTACCAGCCACTATCTGCCGCGCCTGATGGATCACCTCACGAGCACTCCGGGACTTGCTCTATGCCTCCTTGGCAACATTGAGCACTTTGTTAAGCTAGGATGTTTGGTCCGAAGTCTTCTGCTCCAACGCCTCGCATTTGCAGATGGCGTCTCGCGGCTCTTGTTCAACTTCGGCCATCTGAGCCTCATGTCGACGGCGGGTGGCTTGTTCGGCCTCCATCTCGACAGCTGCTTTGTCAGCGGCTGCCTTGTTCATCTCGGCCTCCTTCTTGGCCTGATCAAGGGCGCCCATGAGGGTCTCAAACTCGACTGCGCCAGCTGTGATCATAATCACACCACAAAATGAGTTAAAACTCTTTAAAACATATCATCTTTTGACATAATAATTTCCAAAGTCTGCATACCTTGCATTTCATCAAACCGCTTGTTAATGCAGTCGAGCTCTTCGTCAGCTTCTTGAAGCTTCCGATTGAGCTCGGAAACTTCTACGGCATGGGTGGATGCCACCAACAGGGAAGCATGCTCAAATAAATGGTACAATATGTTGTATTAGCAGATATTATGCAGATCCTATGTCCGATTCCTTTCAGAATCGAACAGAGCGTCAGGAGCTAGTGTCCGTATATAAGTTTATTATCCTATACAAATAAAACGTAAAGCGCTAGGGAATGTGTGGGCTCCCCGCCGTCGGTTGCCATGGGGACTTTTTCCCTTGGCTGATGGTGGCCGAGGTTTTGACCTTGGGCACCCTCTCGTCGGCCCCGCTCCCGCCTTATCACGCAGGGACGCCCGCAGGGAAGACACCTTGGTGTCTCCTATGATAATGGGCGATTGAGCCCGCGATGGTGTGTCACTCTTTTCCATGTCCATCGGCAGAGAGTTCCATGATGATAATGAAGCGCTAGGGAATGTGTGGGGAGGACTGCAAAACCACAAATAAAATTACTTATCCAACGATAACTAACTGACCGAAGACAACAGTGAATTTCGAATACTTACGATTCGGCCAGGGGCTTGACCCTGGGCTGTTTTCAGAAATCGGCTTCGGACGCTGTGTCTGAGGTGTCCGGGAGGATCAGCTTCCTCCTAGGCGCCCCCTTTCCCGTGTCTTCAGGGCCCGCCCTATTCTTCCTCTTCCCCTTTATGGGGGAGTCGCTTTCCACCTCCTCCTCCTCCTCCTCTTCCTCTTCCTCATGGGAGGAGGGGGCGTCGGTCTCTCCGGACTTAGCTTCCAAAGGACCCCTAGGGCGAGGGCCGCTCTTGGCCTCCTTGCCCTTCTTCTTGTCCTTCTTCTCCGCCGCCTGGTATGGCGCCAGTGCCAGCATTTCTATTAGCTGAGGCATGGCTGGGTTCTCAGGCAGCAGAGTCGGACAATTGATCTGTTCCGCTTTCGTTGTCTTGGCCTGTATGGAACATAAAAGTTCTAACTCCTATCTTAGTTGAAATATAGATAGGATATGTCCATGGAAAAATCGTGCTTACCTCTGTAGCCGGAGTGACGCTGTCGAAACCAATGTCTTCGGTTTATTTTGGCCACTCCTTCTGGGCCTTGAAAAGTTGCTTCCATATGTCTTCGTGCGTGGTTCCAAAGAAGTGCTTCAAGGTCCGTGGTCCCTCTGGATTGAACTCCCATAAGTGGGAGGCCCGAAGCTGGCAGGGGAGGGTGCGGCGGAAAAGCATCTCCTGAATTACGTTAGTGAGGTGGGTGTCCTTCACTATCATGTCGGAGATGCGATTTTGGAGTGTCTTCACCTCCGATTAAGACCCCCACTCGGGGCCCTTGGTGGTCCATGAGGTGAGCCTTTCCGGGGGTCCGGATCTGAATTTGGGCATGGCCGCCCATTTAACCTCACGCGGTTCGGTGATATAGAACCACTCATGCTGCCATACCTTGTAGGTTTCCACAAAAGCCCCTTTGGGCCAAGTTGCGTTCGGGAGCTTGCTTACCATAGCTCCCCACAGTCCGCGTGTTGCCCGTCGACCACCTTCAACTTCAGACTGAAGGTCTCGAGCCAT
>LR738711.1:192451803-192521087 GCA_902687465.1 Secale cereale
GGGGACGCGGAGGAAAGCTTCACGTACGACTATGAAAGCCGATATGTGAAGAATGGAATTCGGGGATAGATCATGGAAATCTAGCCCGTAGAAGAACAAGAGACCCCAAACAAATGGGTGGAGGGGAAATTTGAGCCCCCGAAGAAAGTGAGGGATGAACACAGCCCTCTCGCCGGGCCCCGGGATGGGGGTCATCCGATCCTTGTCAGGAATCCGGTGCGCTATGTTAGCGGCAAGATAGACTACGCTCCGGAGACTCTTCACGTCTTTCCCCGTGACGGCGGAGGCCTCCCACTTGCCCTTAGAGCCAGATCCAGCCATTGCTGGAGAAGGAGGCGGTGGTGGAAGGGATGGGAGTTACAGGCGCTGGAGTTGTGGGCGCTGGAGCTAGGAGATTGGGAAGCAAAGGCTAGAGGAAAGCGTGAGGTAAAAGGGAGGGATCTATGTCCTTTTATAGGTGGTAAATACCAAACGTCCCCCACTCAAGCCGTAAAACTCGCCTGTTCCCAACGAGATCGCGCGTAAGGTACATTTGGGTTACCCAAATCATATTGATGAGGATCCCATGATAAGCGGGCACGATCTCTGCTTCGACAAGACGTGTCAATGGAGACTTTGCCTCGAAACGCGAAACCAGAGCCAAGAAAACGGTTCAAAATATTGAAGGGTCAAACATGACGTTTCGCTGAAAAAGTTGTCAGTAAAGACACAGTGTTTGTTTTGACACATTGCCTTCGTGGCTAAGGGTTGTACTAATCTTGCAGAGCCGGACAAAGTTCCTTTACGCAGGAAATAAACTTCATATGTTTGGAAGGAGGAGCCCGCCTTGAAATTCCGAAGACAGTATGCGTGCCAGACTCATCGTCATCGAAGACTGGTTCAGGGGCTACTGAGGGAGTCCTGGACTAGGGGGTCCTCGGGTGGCCGGATTGCTCGTTATGGGCCGGACTGGTGGGCTGTGAAGATCAACACAGAAGATTATCCCTCGTGTCCGGATTGGACTCCTATATGCGTAGTATGGCAAGTTTAAGTCCGGGTGTAATGTTTCCTTCCTCGGCAAGATGATTATGTACAACTCCTAGGTCCCTCTGGTGCATATATAAATCGGAGGGTTTTAGTCCGTAGGGACAATCACAACTACCATAGGCTAGACATCTAGGGTTTAGCCATTACGATCTCGAGGTAGATCAACTCTTGTAATCCTCATACTCATCAAGATCAATCTAGCATGAAGTAAGGTATTACATCCATTAAGAGGGCCTGAACCTGGGTAAACATCGTGTCCTTGTTTCCCCCTGTTACCATCGATCCTCAGATACACAGCTCGGGACCCCCTACCCGAGATCCGCCGGTTTTGACACCGACATGGGGTGACCAGGAAACAACTACCGTTTCCTCGCGAGACGCTAATGACACGAGTTCCCATGGCCTCTGTAGGTTGCCGAGGCTGCTGGAGGCCATGGGGACCCCTGCATCTGAGTGTGTGGGGCCATGTTGCATGGAATTGTCCTCGGTGAAATTGGGGCAGACTCCTCGACGAAAGCACAATGTCACGTTGTATATGAAAATATATAAATATACAAACGATTTACAATAGGAGGTGCCCTTGGAGCCACGTTTGTGGCAGAAGTTTGAAAGGGGATCAATTTGCTTCAGTCATGCGATTCTTGTACTCATGGTACTACTGCATCAAGTGAATACAATTTATTGTTCGTGTTATCATACGGAAAAGAAGCACATATCTAACAAGAATTCCTGGTGAGAGCGGTACGTGCTCTGACATGTCTCATCCTCCAATGAAACCATGTGTGTGTGTCTAAATTTGCTAATGCTCAGGTTCAAAATGCATGCGCACCTTACTCACTTGAATGAATGAAGAATGCAGCAAG
The DNA here is from genome assembly GCA_902687465.1 of Secale cereale. NCBI lineage: Eukaryota > Viridiplantae > Streptophyta > Magnoliopsida > Poales > Poaceae > Secale > Secale cereale. The sequence goes on from LR738711.1 coordinate 192,453,693, forward strand.
TTCAACACGACGCCAATAAAATGTCATTGAAAGGTCGTCTACCCATTGCTTGCCATCCGACGCAGTCAGTGCGAGAGGGGGTGCAACGATGTTTGTTCTCAACAAAATACAATAACTGTTAAATTGATTCTCAATGTTGTATTTCGTGGCACAATATTTTTTAGGAAAATCTTGAAGGCCATATATTAAATTAAATCAACCCTTACAAGAACTTCCTTACAAAAATAAGAAATTAAATGCAAGTCTATGAAGGAATCGCCTTTTTTCTTCCGCATCCAGTGGCAGCGTGCAAGAATCAAAGCTCGTTGCCACATCTCCTTCATCTCACCGGCGCAACCATGTTGAAACCAAAGAGCTTGTAGAAGTATTGTTGGGAAGTCGTCGATGTAGATTGAAAGGCGTCGGTAACCTCAAACTGGATAGAACGTTGTCCCGGTCTGGAAAAGACGACCCCGTGGTGGTCTAGAAAAAAATCCCAACTCTAGATAGACGCGTAAACCTCACAAGTTCCATGACAGAGTCATATCTGACCGAGCTTCATGTGGTGGAAATGGAATTTGGGAGCAATAACATGTTAGAATAACATCCCTTCCGCAAGACACCACTACCAGGAGCAAATGCTAATCACGCCAAGCCGAGTGTTCGACGATAGACACAGTCCTCAAGCTCATCAATGCCACTCCGAGGATGGACATCGACATGGGGAAAGTTGAGTAACCATCTTCCCATCGCTATCACAACACTGATTTCACCAAGGACAAACAACACGAAAACCCTTTGTGAAGCGGAACTGGATACCCGGATCGGGGGTTCCCCCATCCTCCCGCCGCTGCAACGGCTAGCACAAGCCTGGGGGGCTCACAATGATGCCGCCCAGTCGAGAGAAAAAGCTAACCTCCTGTTGGCCGACTCGTCTCCATCAAACCCTAGAAAAACATTTCACTGTGTCGATTTGGTAATTGCCTCGTGGCACTGTATTGAATACTTGAAAAAAATCACGTTGTTTGAATGTGAATATTTTGATGCAAACTTTCTAATGGATCTGGTTTTCTCTCTCTCGTAGACGTCTTGTCAAGGTGTTGTTTGTAGAAGGCAAAATTTGATTGATATACGTTAAACTTTTGTCTTTCATGAATGTGTGTTTCGACCTAAGTCTCTCTTTCATTGTCCATGTGAAATAGAAAGCGAAGGGTATTGTGCTTTGTACCACTTGATTTCGTGCACATGTCATATTACGTTTCGAACGAATCCATGCTTCCACATCATCTGTATGAAGGTAGAAGGACTAAAAGGTGTTGTGAGTTAGCATAGCTGGTGGAAGCATATGTTGTGCCGTATGTTACCTTGATGCACTTCGGTTGTCCTAGCAAAAGGCCTTAAAACCACAAGGGCCTAAAATGGGTGAAACCGAAGCACAAAAAAAAACATATCATGTTTGACCATCAATATAACCAACAAAATGTGTGTTGTGTTCTACAAAAGTTATACCGTTAAATCCGTGTTCGAAAACACTTATCATAGGTGTAATTGTTAACACATATCACTTTGCATATTATTTGTCTGATATAGAGTGAGTACATGTCAATTAGTGATTCCGAAAGAAAGAAGAAAGAATAATGTAGCAGTCCGTGCGAGTGTCGTGTCATTATCGCGGCCGTCGACCAAGTCGACCGATGAGATATTTATTCGCTGGGACCCTGTCAAGGCGGAGCAGAGGTTTCAAAGTGATCGGCTGCATTGCATTGACCGGCCGGAAGGCATTTGCTAGATCGATCGACATCTTGGATTCTGGTTCCACAATGCTTGTCTCGTTGGTTCAAAGGTTGGACCTGACCTGACAGCTTTGCTGCATGGAGGAGTCTGATGGCGCCATCTCTCCTACTCACCATAATGACTGCTATTTCAATCAAGGGTAACAATGACTCCATCTGCGGGTCAAAAAAAGAAAAACAATGGCTCCATCTGACCGTCAAATTGCTGAACATTTCGTTCCTTTTGTTCTCTTTGCGACTCTGGTACATTTTTGATTTTTTTACTAGGTTCATGAACATTTCTTTCATAGTCCTGCGTGGCTGTATCACGGGCATGTATTAGCATATATAAATTACTTTATTACCAGGATATTTTTATATTTTGAAGACCGAGCTGGCCAAAGAATTGAATAAAACCTCCCCGCGAAAAATAAAACTAAATAAAACCTCATATACGCAGCATGAAAATTGATGTAAAAAGTACAACATTAACCCCGAAGTTCATACAGAAAGCGACGTTGATTTTCCAGCATGTCCAATGCATTTTTTGGCGAAAAAAAAGATTTCATACTACTAAATTCACGTTGAAATACATTCAAAATTGCACTTTTTTTTCCCTCTAGTGCCCGTGGATTCAGTCTCCCATGTGCCTGCCGCTCTGGCGGCTGATGACGGAAAAACGAATCTCGGTGCCTGGGGTCCGGCTAGTAGACAGGTTAGGGTTTTAGTACTCGCAGAGACGGCGCCTGGACGGATGACAACGCTTCATCTTCGAGCCGGTGTTTCGGGCTCTGCTCCTCCATGACTTCGTCTGTCAGGACGGATTCGATGGAGCTCTGGGGCAGACTCGGTTTCTCAAGGCGGTAAGGTAAGGTTTTTTTTTGTGCTGCGTACACGACGATGATATTTGGTGCGAGATTCTTTAGACCGGCTCAATGTTCAATGTTCCCGCAAAGGTCGACGCAATTTTTATCATGTTCGGGGTGTTTTCTACTTCTGATGAACATTTAAGATCCGTTCCTTTTCAGAAGAAAAAAACAAAATCCATAAGCAGTAACCAAGTCCGGAGACGAGCAGATTAGGAGGTTTTTTCATATTTGTTTTTCTTTCGGAGAAGCAGATTAGGAAGGTCGACCGGTCAGCTGGGCGTGGCTATATTTGCTAGTACGTCTCGTCGTTGCATTAAGTGGCCGTTTGCCGTGCGTGCTCGTTTCCGGGTGGCTCCTGCCCGGAATGGGTCGACATAGATTCGTCGCCGACTCTGGTTCGCGACGGACGGATCCGATGCATGGCCATGGATAGGGGCAGGACACCATTAAAACCGGAATTATTTGGAGGATAGCACTGGCAGGGTGGCAGTGCCATTGACTCGGAGGAGACCTCTCCCTTGTACGCGTACCCTAAGATGAGATGCGATGAGATGCCAAGGTACAATTATGGTAGGGGTGAGTGATGAGATGCCTCTGCTCCGAGCATGACGATATTGCAGCGCACACCCTGCCGAAGTAACCTGTACTAGTATATTGATACTCTGGAGGCATGTCACGTGGATTTCTTTGCTCGTTTCTTGTATCCCACGGGGAGAAATCCTTGATTCGCAGGAACTATAAATTGAATTTATTTGAGTACATCTCGTTGTCTCCGTCGAAGAACCATTTGATGTCTTGTGTTGAGATTCATATAGGTGGCACAAAATCAATGTTATAGCGGACATTTATCATTAGCGGGCATTACTTCTGTTACAAAATGGGAATTTTTAAGCACCGGACAACTCAAAAGTGGACAGACCAAGTATCCCCCGGACATGTCCGAACATGTTCGCGGACAGTGATAGGGACGGAGGCCATCCAACCATAGCGTACCGTGTGCACCAACAATTGCATATGGAGGCTAATTTTCGTGTTTTGACCCCCATTTGCTAAACTTGATCGAGATCTGACCCTGCCTTGTAAAAATTCAGGATCTGATCCTTTTCTTATCGCTAGGGTCCATGGCGGTAGGGTATAACAGCCTACCATCATGGTCCCTGGCGGTGGGTTGCACAGTCTACCGAATTTTTTCCTTAAGTATGAAATACAATGCATGTTCGCATCTACTGTCGGGCATCTTGACGGTAGGGTTGTACAGCCTACCGTCAACCTATTTGGCGATAGAGGCGTTTCGTACCGCCGAGGTCCCTGGTGGTAGGTCGTTAAACCCTACCGCTATGGACCCTGACGGTAGCAAAAAGGATCAGATCCTGAAATTTTTATAAATTGGCATTAGATCTTGATCAACGTTCAAAAAATGGTCAAAACACGAAAATTGACCCATACAGACTCTCGAGGGACGTTGTCTAACTGATAGTGGTCCAAGTGGATGTTCGGATGCGTGTAATTTGCCCTCAAGTTTGAATTTAGTCTGTGGGGCTTCAAATGTACGAACTATTTCGAACATTTCTTATGACCTATGTTGAATGACAAAAAAAATACCTGGATTGTCTGGCTCAAACATTTAAGGGCGGCAATCTAGCAATCCGCTTTGGAATCACGCTTAAATAACCCCATCTCAAATTAAATGACTCGTTTTTATAAAGTTAATACAAAGTCATGTCACTTATTATAGGATGGAGTGAGTACAATAAACTACATCCAAACTTAGATGTGACTAGATTCTTTTTCAGAGTGGCGGGACAGAAGCACCTAAAAGAAATAGAATAATGCTAAGCATAAGTAAATATGATATGTAAATAAAAGCAGAAAGAAACCATGTGTGTTTACAGGATGACACACTGCACTTTCCTTCGGACAAAACCCACTGTACCTTTTTCATGTGGAGTAGAGCGACGTACTGCTCCCTTCCACTCTCCGGCAGCGCATCTGGGCGGAAGCCCGTGGTGGCCGGGGACCGTGGCCATAGCGAAACGCGCAGGCAGATGTGATAGGAATGGGACAATAAAAAAGCACGTACTTTTCAACGTGCGCCAGTGTGTGATTTGACTTTCGCAGCGCGCGGTGCCTCCTCCTCCTCCTCTCCTCTGTGTGAGCGCCGGTTTCCGGCCTACACCCCACTACCCTGTCCTACCCCTCCGTGCCGGCCGGCCGGCACGCGCCGCAGATTTCTTTTTCTTTTGTTCCTTTCGCCGTCAGAACCCAATCGTGTTCAGGTTCAGGGCTCAGATGTCATGGACTTTTCCGGCTTCCTTGTGGGCTTTGCTCGCTGAAGCAACGAGGCCTTCACAGGCCGCTGACACGGCAGCAGAGTGAAGCACTAGCGTTAAGCGAGGACCTGGGCCTGGAAAGAATACACGTGACTATGGACTGTCGGACAGTCGTCCGGGAAAATCGAAGAGCCGAAGAACCTGGGTGGACAATGCATGGTGTTTCAACAGCATCTCTAACAGTAACAGACTCAGTATAACGCCGCCGATGCACAAAACGCGTTTACAATTCGCGAAAAATTGTCTTTGCGGGCCGGCGCGGGCGAGGGCAGAGTCGGACCCCGCAAACGGACCCGTTAAAAAAGATATTCGCGGAAAATACTCTTTTACGGGTCGTCACGGGGTCTGCTCGGGTGCCGCCGCGTCAACCCGCAAACTGAAACCCCTCAATTAAGCGAATTTGACAGCGATTCCGACAAATGAGTTCAACTTCAAACAATAAAACATATTTCACGCACAAATAAAATCATAGTTTTGTAGGACAAACGCAAAAGGACTTGTAAAAGCGACGATGTCATCATCTTCACTCCGCACCACCTCCTTCAAGGTCATCGCTGGCCCAGAATCCATCGCCGACACATGTTCCAACGCCGGCACCGACATCATCGGCCGGCGCACTGAATGCATCAGCGATATTGTTTCCAAATCCCGATGTGAAAACATCGCCAGCAGTGTAACAAGCACCACCTAACGCAAGCATCTTCCTCTTCAAGATGTCTCTTCTTGCCATATCATGCCATTCTTTGGTGATGTCGTCCATGTCATTGCGGTTCATTGTCATGATCCTATTCTCTTCGGCAAGAAGTTTGGACATGGCTTTGTTCTCAGTGGCACGTGCTCTTCTCTCCTCAATGGCCGCCTTGCGCAACCCCTCGTCCTTGAGCAACCGCCACTTCTCTTGCTTCTCTCGTGCCTTCTTCTCGATCAACTCTTTCTTTGCCTCCAATGTCTTCACTAACATCAACTCATTTGATTGCACCATGGCATCTATCTTGTCCCGCAAGCTCGATGCTTCGTGTTCCCTCTTGATCTTCTCCTTTGTCTTCTTGTCACCATCGGGCTTGTTCAATTTTTTTGGGCCATCATCATCTTCATCTTCTTCCAAGTTCGTAAGTGAACCTCTCTTCGGTGGGGATTCTTTGTCAATCAACTTCCACTTCTCGCACTCTTTGAGTATATCCCAACAATGCTCTAGTTTAAAAAATTTGCCTTCCGAAGCTTCCATGTCCTTTTATCTTTGTTGGGCGATTTTGTCCTACACAATTAAAACAAAGTCAAATGATGCAATCACTTCATATGATGCAAATGATGTGCACAATTTGGGACGTGAAAACGAACTCACATAGTCGGCTTCTACGGTTCCACTTGGAGGTGCATTGCGAACTTGTACCAAGCAAGCTGCCCAATGGCTACAAATCGGCTTGATCACGTCCCAACGACCTAGAGTGACCGAAAGGTCCGTGGTGTCTTATTGGGACATTTGGCCATCATGCTGAAGTATTGATCTTCGACTCCTTGCCAATATTTCTTGGAGGTTTGAGATGTACCCGTGCAAGCATCAAGAGACACCGCACTCCAAGCCTTGATCAAGATTTGATCTTCCAAGACCGTGTAGTTCTTCGATCTCACGCTTTATTTTGCTTGCCCTTGCTCATACGCCCCCTCACCTATCTTCTCCACTTCATCTTCACCACGGTGATCATCCACGCCACCCTCCATTTCATTGTAATCGAAATCAGCAAACAAGGCTTGATCGATATCGACGGTGTTGGTGTCCAACAAGTTGACAAACTCGACAGTGGCATTGTTCGAACCACCGCTACATTGAGTGACATCAAGTCATGAACAATCACAATGGCGAGAGCGAAGCAAGATCAAGAGATCGAAGATGCATACCTTCCGGCCATTTCATCGAACATCTCGCCTGCGGAGGAAGCAGCGCCCTTGAATAGAATCGTCAGGAAACATCTTGCCTGGGCGGACGGGCTGAACGAAGGCGCCGGCCTTTTCATAGAAGCCTTCTTGAGATTCACGCCCATAACCTTGCCTACCTTCTCTGCCGGCGGCCCGGCAGATCGCGCAGCGGCCGCGGCGCCCGGCGATACGTCTCCAGCGTATCTATAATTTTTGATTGTTCCATGCTATTATTTATGATGTTTTCGATGTTTAATGGGCTTTGTCATACAACTTTATATTATTTTTGTTGGGGAACGTTGCATGGGAAACAAAAATTTTCCTACCGTTCACCAAGATCAATCTAGTAGAAGCAACTACGAGAGGGGAGTGTGATCTACGTACCCTTGTAGATCGCTAAGCGGAAGCGTTATGAACGCGGATGATGGAGTCGTACTCGTCGCGATTCAGATCGCCGAAGACCTAGCACCGAAGCAACGGTGCCTCCGCGTTCTTCACACGTACGGCTCGGGGACGTCTCCTCCTTCTTGATCCAGCAAGGGGTGGAGGAGAGGTTGATGGAGAACCGGCAGCACGACGGCGTGGTGGTGATGGTGGAGAAGAACTCCAGCAGGGCTTCGCCTAAGCACTGCGGGAGGAGAAGATATGACGGGAGAGGGAGGGCAGCACCGAGGCACGAACTGTGTTGGCTGCCCTCCCTTTGCCCCACTATATATAGGGGGGTTGGAGAGGTTAGGGCGCCCTAGGGTTTCCCCCTAGGGGCCGGCGGCCAGGGCAAGGGGAGGGGGGCGGCGGCCAGGGCAGGGGGAGGCGCCCAGGCCCTAGGGTTTCCCCCCTAGGTGCCTTGCCCCCCAAGCCCAAGGGGTGCGGCCAGCCCTAGGGGGTCCCACCCCCTTAGCCGCATGGGGAGAGGGCCCAGGGGGGGCGCACAGCCCCCTGAGGGCTGTGGTGTCCCCCCTTGTGGCCCAATAGGCCCAGAACACCTTCCGGACCCCCCGAAAACTTTCCCAGTACTCCGCCGATTTCCCGATGCTCCCCGGAACACTTCCGGTACTCCGAAACCTTTCATCCTATATATCAATCTTCGTCTCCGGACCATTCCGGAGACCCTCGTCATGTCCGGGATCTCATCCGGGACTCCGAACAACCTTCGGTAACCATGCACTCTTCTCACTAACAACCCTAGCGTCACCGAACGTTAAGTGTGTAGACCCTGCGGGTTCGGAAACCATGTAGACATGACCGAGACACTCCCAGGTCAATAACCAATAGCGGGATCTGGATACCCATATTGGCTCCTACATGTTTCTCGATGATCTCATCGGATGAACCACGATGTCAAGGATTCAGGCAATCCCGTATACAGTTCCCTTTGTCTCGTCGGTATGTTACTTGCCCGAGATTCGATCGTCGGTATCTCTATACCTAGTTCAATCTCGTTACCAGCAAGTCTCTTTACTCGTTACCGTAATACATAATCCCGTGACCAACTACTTAGTCACTTTGAGCTCATTGAGATGACGTATTACCGAGTGGGCCCGGAGATACCTCTCCGTCATACGGAGTGACAAATCCCAGTCTCGATCCATGTCAACTCAACAGACATCTTCGGAGACACCTGTAGAGTACCTTTATAGTCACCCAGTTACGTTGTGACGTTTGGCACACACAAAGCACTCCTACGGTGTCAGTGAGTTACATGATCTCATGGTCATAGGAACTTATACTTGACATGCAGAAAACTATAGCGATAACTGACACGATCAAAAGCTATGTTTACGTTTGGGTCTCGTCCATCACATCATTCTCCTAATGATGTGATCCCGTTATCAAATGACAACTCATGTCTATGACCTGGAAACCGCGGTCATCTTTGATCAACGAGCTAGTCCTGTAGAGGCTCACTAGGGACACAAAGTCTGTCTATTCATCCACACGTGTATTTGAGTTTCCAATCAATACAGTTATAGCATGGATAATAAACAATTATCATGAACAAGGAAATATAATAATAACTCTTTTATTATTGCCTCTAGGGCATATTTCCAACAGTCTCCCACTTGCACTAGAGTCAATAATCTAGTATTACAAGGTAATGAATCTAACACCCATAGAGTCTTGGTGTTGATCGTGCTTAGCCCGTGGAAGAGGCTTAGTCAACGGATCTGCAACATTCAAATCCGTGTGTACTTTGCAAATGTTTATGTCCTCCTCCTTGACTGAATCGCGGATGGAATTGAAGCGTCGCTTTATGTGTCTGGCCCTCTTGTGAAACCTTGGTTCCTTGGCTAGAGCAATGGCACCAGTGTTGTCACAGAACAGAGTCATTGGGTTCAGTGCACTAGGCACAACTCCAAGATCTGTCATGAACTCCTTCATCCAGACACCTTCCTTCGCCGCCTCCGAGGCAGCTATATACTCCGCTTCACATGTAGAATCAGCTACCACGCTCTGCTTGGAACTGCACCAGCTTACCGCTCCCCCGTTGAGAATATATACGTATCCGGTTTGAGACTTAGAGTCATCCGGATCAGTGTCAAAGCTTGCATCGACGTAACCCTTTACGACGAGCTCTTGATCACCTCCATAAACGAGAAACATATCCTTAGTCCTTTTCAGGTACTTTAGGATATTCTTGACCGCTGTCCAGTGATCCATACCAGGATTACTTTGAAACCTTCCGGCCATACTTATGGCAAGGCTGACATCTGGTCTTGTGCACAGCATTGCATACATGATAGAGCCTATGGCTGAAGCATAGGGGACGACACTCATCTTTTCTCTGTCATCCGCAGTTACTGGGCATTGAGTCTTACTCAACTTCGTACCTTGCAATACCGGCAAGAACCCCTTCTTGGATTGATCCATTTTGAACTTCTTCAAAACTTTATCAAGGTATGTGCTTTGTGAAAGTCCTATCAAGCGTCTTGATCTATCTCTATAGATCTTGATGCCCAATATGAAAGCAGCTTCACCGAGATCTTTCATCGAAAAACTCTTGTTCAAATACCCCTTCACGCTATCCAAAAATTCTATATTGTTTCCAATCAGCAATATGTCGTCCACATATAATATTAGAAACGCTATAGAGCTCCCACTCACTTTCTTGTAAATACAAGCTTCATTGTAAACTTGTATAAACCCAAACGCTTTGATCACCTCATCAAAGCGAAGATTCCAACTCCGAGATGCTTGCACCAGCCCATAAATGGAACGCTGGAGCTTGCATACTTTGTCAGCATTCTCTGGATCGACAAAACCCTCTGGTTGCATCATATACAACTCTTCCTTAAGAAAACCGTTAAGGAACGCTGTTTTGACATCCATCTGCCAAATTTCATAATCGAAATATGCAGCTATTGCTAACATGATTCGGACGGATTTAAGCATCGCTACGGGTGAGAAAGTCTCATCGTAGTCAATCCCTTGAACTTGTGAAAAACCCTTTGCCACAAGTCGAGCTTTATACACGGTGACATTACCGTCAGCGTCCGTCTTCCTCTTAAAAATCCATTTATTCTGAATGGCCTTCCGCCCTTCAGGTAATACTTCCAAAGTCCATACTTTGTTTTCATACATGGATCCCATCTCGGATTTCATGGCCTCTAACCATTTGTCGGAATCTGGGCCCACCATCGCTTCTCCATAGCTCGTAGGTTCACCGTTGTCTAGCAACATGACCTCCAAGACAGGGTTACCATACCACTCAGGTGCAGTGCGTACCCTTGTCGATCTACGAGGTTCGGTAGTAACTTGATCAGTAGCTTCTTGATCATCATCATTGGCTTCCTCTTCAACCTCTGCAGGCTCCACAAAAACATCTTTCTGTGCTGCGCTACTTTCTGGTTGAAGCAGAGGTTCAATAACCTCATCAAGTTCTACCTTCCTCCCACTCAATTCTTTCGAGAGAAACTCTTTCTCGAGAAAGGACCCGTTCTTAGCGACAAACACTTTGCCCTCGGATCTGAGATAGAAGGTGTACCCAACTGTTTCTTTTGGGTATCCTATGAAGACACATTTGTCCGCTTTGGGTTCGAGCTTTTCTGGCTGAAGCCTTTTGACATAAGCATCGCAACCCCAAACCTTGAGAAAAGACAACTTAGGTTTCTTACCAAACCACAGTTCATACGGTGTTGTCTCAACGGACTTAGATGGAGCCCTATTTAAAGTGAATGCAGCTGTCTCTAACGCATATCCCCAAAACGATAGTGGCAAGTCGGCAAGAGACATAATAGAACGTACCATATCTAATAGGGTTCGATTACGACGTTCGGACACACCATTACGCTGTGGTGTTCCAGGTGGTGTCAACTGTGAAACAATTCCACATTTTCTTAAGTGATCACCAAACTCATAACTCAGATATTCTCCCCCTCGATCAGATCGTAGGAACTTGATCTTCTTGTTACGATGATTTTCAACTTCACTCTGAAATTGCTTGAACTTTTCAAAAGTTTCAGACTTATGCTTCATCAAGTAAATATACCCATATCTACTTAAGTCGTCAGTGAAGGTGAGAAAATAACGATATCCACCGCGCGCCGTTACACTCATCGGACCGCACACACCAGTATGTATGATTTCCAATAAGTCACTTGCCCGTTCCATTGTCCCTGAAAACGGGGTCCTTGTCATCTTGCCCATGAGGCACGGCTCGCACGTGTCAAGTGATTCAAAATCAAGAGACTCCAAAAGTCCATCAGCATGGAGCTTCCTCATGCGTTTCACGCCGATATGACCGAGACGGCAGTGCCACAAGAAAGTGGTATTATCATTATCTACTCTACATCTTTTGGCATCAATGTTATGAACATGTGTATCATCACTATCGAGATTCAATAAGAATAAACCCCTAACTTCGGGTGCATGACCATAAAAGATATTACTCATATAAATAGAACAACCATTATTCTCTGACTTAAATGAGTAACCGTCTCGCAATAAACCAGATCCAGATATAATGTTCATGCTTAACGCAGGCACTAAATAACAATTATTCAGGTTCATAACTAATCCCGATGGTAATCGAAGAGCGAGCGTGCCGACGGCGATCACATCAACCTTGGAACCATTTCCCACGCGCATCGTCACTTCGTCCTTCGCCAGCCTCCGTTTATTCCGCAGTTCCTGTTTAGAGTTGCAAATGTGAGCAACCGAACCGGTATCAAATACCCAGGCACTACAACGAGAGTTGGTAAGGTACACATCAATAACATGTATATCATATATACCTTTGTTGTTGTTGGCCCCCTTCTTGTCCGCCAGATACTTGGGGCAGTTCCGCTTCCAGTGGCCATTCCCCTTGCAATAGAAACACTCAGTCTCTGGCTTGGGCCCAGCCTTGGGTTTCTTCACTGGATTAGCAACTGCTTTGCCACCCTTCTTAGAGTTACCCTTCTTGCCCTTGCCATTCTTCTTGAAACTGGTGGTCTTATTGACCATCAACACTTGATAATCCTTCTGGATGTCTGCCTCAGCGACTTTCAGCATCGAAAACAGCTCGGCGATGGTTTTATTCATCCCTTGCATGTTGTACTGCTGGACGAAGCTCTTGTAGCTTGGAGGGAGTGACTGGAGAATTCTGTCAATGATAGCCTCATCCGGGAACACAAGTCCCAGATCAGCTATGCGGGTATAGTACCCAGACATCTTCAGTAAGTGCTCACTGACAGACGAATTCTCCTCCATCTTGCAAGCGAAGAATTTATCGGTGGTCTCATACCTCTCGATCTTAGCATTCTTCTCAAAGATGAATTTCAACTCCGTGTACATCTCATATGCACCATGACGTTCAAAACGCCTTTGGAGTCCTCCTTCCAAGCCGTACAACATGGCACATTGTACTATCGAATAGTCATCCGAACGCGTCTGCCAGACGTTCATATCGTCTGCAGAGGCTCCAGGAGCGGGGGGTTGACCTAGCGGTGCATTTAGGACATAAACCTTTTGGGCAGCTGTGAGGATGATCCTCAGATTGCGGAGCCAGTCCACAAAGTTGCTCCCATCATCTTTCACTTTAGCTTTCTCTAGGAACGCATTAAAATTCAGGGGAACTCCTGCGCGAGCCATCTACAACATAAATTTGCAAAGACATTTTTAGACTATTGTTCATGATAAGTGAGTTATTACCTAATCAAATTAATTATAACTCCCACTCAAATTGACATCCCTCCGGTCATTCGAGCGTGACATGATCCAAATTCACCAACCCAAGTCCGATCATCACGTGAGATGAGGTGGTGTCAATGGTGAACATCAACATGTTGATCATATCTACTATATGACTCATGCTCGACCTTTCGGTCCTCCGTGTTCCGAGGCCATGTCTGTACATGCTAGGCTCGTCAAGTCTAACCCGAGTGTTCTGCACGTGCAAAACTGGCTTGCACCCGTTGTATGCGAACGTAGAGTCTATCACACCCGATCATCACGTGGTGCTTCGAAACGACGAACCTTCGCAACGGCGCACGCTCGGGGGGAACACAATTTTATCTTGAAATTTTAGTGAAGGATCACCTTATAATGCTACCGTCGTCCTAAGCAAAATAAGATGCATAAAAGGATTAACATCACATGCAAATCATAAGTGACATGATATGGCCATCAACTCGTGCTTTTGATCTCCATCTCCAAAGCACCGGCATGATCTCCATCGTCACCGGCGCCACACCATGATCTCCATCATCATGATCTCCATCATCGTGTTGCCATCGGGGTTGTCGGCGCCCCACCATGCTCTTACTACTATTGCTACCGTTTAGCGATAAAGTAAAGCATTACAAAGCGCTTAATGATTGACACGCAGGTCATACAAAAATAAAGACAACCCTATGGCTCCTGCCGGTTGCCGTATGCATCGACATGCAAGTCGATGTTAACTATTACAACATGATCATCTCATACATCAAAATATATTTCATCATGTCATTGGCCATATCACATCACATACATACCCTGCAAAAACAAGTTAGACGTCTTCTAATTTGTTGTTGCATGTTTTACGTGGCTGCTATGGGTATCTAGCAAGAACGCTTCTTACCTACGCAAAACCACAACGGTGATATTCAAGTTGCTATTTAACCTTCTACAAGGACCGCCTTGTTCTATTCCGATTCAACTAAGATAGGAGAGACAGACACCCGCCAGCCATCTTATGCAACAAAAGTCACATGTCTGTCGATGGAACCGGTCTCATGTACGTGGACATGTAAAGTTGGTCCGGGCCGCTTCATCCTATAATACCGCTGAATCAAGAAAGACTAAGGAGGGCAGCAATTTAAACATCAACGCCACAAACTCCTTTTGTGTTCTACTCGAGAAAGCATCTACGCAAGATCCTAGCTCATGATGCCACTGTTGGGGAACGTTGCATGGGAAACAAAAATTTTCCTACCGTTCACCAAGATCAATCTAGTAGATGCAACTACGAGGAAGGAGTGTGATCTACGTACCCTTGTAGATCGCTAAGCGGAAGCGTTATGAACGCGGATGATGGAGTCGTACTCGTCGCGATTCAGATCGCCGAAGACCTAGCACCGAAGCAACGGTGCCTCCGCGTTCTTCACACGTACGGCTCGGGGACGTCTCCTCCTTCTTGATCCAGCAAGGGGTGGAGGAGAGGTTGATGGAGAACCGGCAGCACGACGGCGTGGTGGTGATGGTGGAGAAGAACTCCAGCAGGGCTTCGCCTAAGCACTGCGGGAGGAGAAGATATGACGGGAGAGGGAGGGCAGCACCGAGGCACGAACTGTGTTGGCTGCCCTCCCTTTGCCCCACTATATATAGGGGGGTTGGAGAGGTTAGGGCGCCCTAGGGTTTCCCCCTAGGGGCCGGCGGCCAGGGCAAGGGGAGGGGGGCGGCGGCCAGGGCAGGGGGAGGCGCCCAGGCCCTAGGGTTTCCCCCCTAGGTGCCTTGCCCCCCAAGCCCAAGGGGTGCGGCCAGCCCTAGGGGGTCCCACCCCCTTAGCCGCATGGGGAGAGGGCCCAGGGGGGGCGCACAGCCCCCTGAGGGCTGTGGTGTCCCCCCTTGTGACCCAATAGGCCCAGAACACCTTCCGGACCCCCCGAAAACCTTCCCGGTACTCCGCCGATTTCCCGATGCTCCCCGGAACACTTCCGGTACTCCGAAACCTTTCATCCTATATATCAATCTTCGTCTCCGGACCATTCCGGAGACCCTCGTCATGTCCGGGATCTCATCCGGGACTCCGAACAACCTTCGGTAACCATGCACTCTTCTTACTAACAACCCTAGCGTCACCGAACGTTAAGTGTGTAGACCCTGCGGGTTCGGAAACCATGTAGACATGACCGAGACACTCCCAGGTCAATAACCAATAGCGGGATCTGGATACCCATATTGGCTCCTACATGTTTCTCGATGATCTCATCGGATGAACCACGATGTCAAGGATTCAGGCAATCCCGTATACAGTTCCCTTTGTCTCGTCGGTATGTTACTTGCCCGAGATTCGATCGTCGGTATCTCTATACCTAGTTCAATCTCGTTACCGGCAAGTCTCTTTGCTCGTTACCGTAATACATAATCCCGTGACCAACTACTTAGTCACTTTGAGCTCATTGAGATGACGTATTACCGAGTGGGCCCGGAGATACCTCTCCGTCACACGGAGTGACAAATCCCAGTCTCGATCCATGTCAACTCAACAGACACCCTCGGAGATACCTGTAGAGTACCTTTATAGTCACCCAGTTACGTTGCGACGTTTGGCACACACAAAGCACTCCTACGGTGTCAGTGAGTTACATGATCTCATGGTCATAGGAACTTATACTTGACATGCAGAAAACTATAGCGATAACTGACACGATCAAAAGCTATGTTAACGTTTGGGTCTCGTCCATCACATCATTCTCCTAATGATGTGATCCCGTTATCAAATGACAACTCATGTCTTATGACCTGGAAACCGCGGTCATCTTTGATTAACGAGCTAGTCCTGTAGAGGCACACTAGGGACACAAAGTCTGTCTATTCATCCACACGTGTATCTGAGTTTCCAATCAATACAGTTATAGCATGGATAATAAACGATTATCATGAACAAGGAAATATAATAATAACTCTTTTATTATTGCCTCTAGGGCATATTTCCAACAGTTCTGTTGGGGAACGTTGCATGGGAAACAAAAATTTTTCCTACCGTTCACCAAGATCAATCTAGTAGATGCAACTACGAGGAAGGAGTGTGATCTACGTACCCTTGTAGATCGCTAAGCGGAAGCGTTATGAACGCGGATGATGGAGTCGTACTCGTCGCGATTCAGATCGCCGAAGACCTAGCACCGAAGCAACGGTGCCTCCGCGTTCTTCACACGTACGGCTCGGGGACGTCTCCTCCTTCTTGATCCAGCAAGGGGTGGAGGAGAGGTTGATGGAGAACCGGCAGCACGACGGCGTGGTGGTGATGGTGGAGAAGAACTCCAGCAGGGCTTCGCCTAAGCACCGCGGGAGAAGAAGATATGACGGGAGAGGGAGGGCAGCACCGAGGCACGAACTGTGTTGGCTGCCCTCCCTTTGCCCCACTATATATAGGGGGGGTGGAGAGGCTAGGGCGCCCTAGGGTTTCCCCCTAGGGGCCGGCGGCCAGGGCAAGGGGAGGAGGGGCGGCGGCCAGGGCAGGGGGAGGCGCCCAGGCCCTAGGGTTTCCCCCCTAGGTGCCTTGCCCCCCAAGCCCAAGGGGTGCGGCCAGCCCTAGGGGGTCCCACCCCCTTAGCCGCATGGGGAGAGGGCCCAGGGGGGGCGCACAGCCCCGTGAGGGCTGTGGTGTCCCCCCTTGTGGCCCAATAGGCCCAGAACACCTTCCGGACCCCCCGAAAACCTTCCCGGTACTCCGCCGATTTCCCGATGCTCCCCGGAACACTTCCGGTACTCCGAAACCTTTCATCCTATATATCAATCTTCGTCTCCGGACCATTCCGGAGACCCTCGTCATGTCCGGGATCTCATCCGGGACTCCGAACAACCTTCGGTAACCATGCACTCTTCTCACTAACAACCCTAGCGTCACCGAACGTTAAGTGTGTAGACCCTGCGGGTTCGGAAACCATGTAGACATGACCGAGACACTCCCAGGTCAATAACCAATAGCGGGATCTGGATACCCATATTGGCTCCTACATGTTTCTCGATGATCTCATCGGATGAACCACGATGTCAAGGATTCAGGCAATCCCGTATACAGTTCCCTTTGTCTCGTCGGTATGTTACTTGCCCGAGATTCGATCGTCGGTATCTCTATACCTAGTTCAATCTCGTTATCGGCAAGTCTCTTTACTCGTTACCGTAATACATAATCCCGTGACCAACTACTTAGTCACTTTGAGCTCATTGAGATGACGTATTACCGAGTGGGCCCGGAGATACCTCTCCATCATACGGAGTGACAAATCCCAGTCTCGATCCATGTCAACTCAACAGACACCCTCGGAGATACCTGTAGAGTACCTTTATAGTCACCCAGTTACGTTGCGACGTTTGGCACACACAAAGCACTCCTACGGTGTCAGTGAGTTACATGATCTCATGGTCATAGGAACTTATACTTGACATGCAGAAAACTATAGCGATAACTGACACGATCAAAAGCTATGTTAACGTTTGGGTCTCGTCCATCACATCATTCTCCTAATGATGTGATCCCGTTATCAAATGACAACTCATGTCTATGACCTGGAAACCGCGGTCATCTTTGATCAACGAGCTAGTCCTGTAGAGGCTCACTAGGGACACAAAGTCTGTCTATTCATCCACACGTGTATTTGAGTTTCCAATCAATACAGTTATAGCATGGATAATAAACGATTATCATGAACAAGGAAATATAATAATAACTCTTTTATTATTGCCTCTAGGGCATATTTCCAACAATTTTTGGGACTAACCTACTAACCCAAAGGCCCAGTCCAGATTGCTGTTTTTTTGCCTGTTTCAGGGTTTTACCGTAAAGGAATATCAAACGGAGTCCAAACGGAATGAAACCTTCAGGGGAGATATTTTTGGAGAAAATCACGCACGGGAGACTTGAGAACCACGGAGTAGGGCACACGTGGCGCCCACGAGGGTGGGGGGCGCGCCCCCTGCCTCGTGGGCCCCACGTTTCGCCCCCAGTGCCCTCCTTCCTCCTATATATACCTACGTACCCCGAAACCATCAGAACAACAGAGAAAACCCTAGTCCCACCACTGCAACCTTCTGTTCCCGTGAGATCCCATCTTGGGGCCTGTTCCGGAGCTCCGTCGGAGGGGGGATCTACCACAGAGTGCTTCTACATCATCATCATCGCCTCACCATGAGTTGTGACTAGTTTACCACAGACCTTCGGGTCCATAGCTAGTATCTAGATGGCTTCTTCTCTCTCTTTGGATCTCAATACAAAGTTCTCCTCGGTCTTCGAGGAGATCTATTCGATGTAATCTCTTTTTGCGGTGTGTTTGCCGAGATCCGATGAATTGTGGGTTTATGATCAAGATTATCTATGAGAAATATTTGGTTCTTCTCTGAACTCTTTATGTATGATTATAATATCCTTGCAAGTCTCTTCAAATTATTGGTTTGGTTTGGCCTACTAGATCTATAGTTCTTGCAATGGGAGAAGTGCTTGGCTTTGGGTTCAATCTTGCGGTGTCCTTTCCCAGTGACAGTAGGGGCGGCAAGGCACATATTGTATTGTTGCCTTCGAGGATAAAAAGATGGGGTTTATATCACTAAGTTTGAGTTTATCCCTCTACATCATGTCATCTTGCTTAAGGCGTTACTCTGTTCTTATGAACTCAATACACTAGATGCATGCTGGATAGCGGTCGATGTGTGGAGTAATAATAGTTGATGCAGAATCATTTCGGTCTACTTGTCTCGGACGTGATGCCTATATATAATGATCATGCCTAGATAGTCTCATAATTATTCGCTTTTCTATCAATTGCTCGACAGTAATTTGTTTACCCTCCGTAGAACATCGGTATCATGAGAGATGCCACTTGAGAACACTATGGCCCCCGGGTCTATTCTCAACATATCAATCTACAATCTACTTTACTTTTCCGCTTTTACTTCCGGTTCTTATAACCAAAAATACCAAAAATATCAAACTATCATCTCTATCAGATCTCACTTTCGTAAGTGACCGTAAAGGGATTGACAACCCCTTATCGCGTTGGCTGCGAAGTTCTTATTTGTTTGTGCAGGTGCGAGGGACTCGCGCGTGGTCTCCTACTGGATTGATACCTTGGTTCTCAAAAACCGAGGGAAATACTTACGCTACTGTTCTGCATCTCCCTTTCCTCTTCGAGGGAATACAACGCAAGCTCGAGAAGTAGCAAGAAGAATTTCTGGCGCCGTTGCCGGGGAGGCTTACGCATAAGTCATATACCAAGTACATATCACAAACCCTTATCCTTCACATTACATTTTTTTGCCTCTCGTTTTCCTCTCCCTCACTTCACCCTCGCTGTTTTATTTGCTCTTCTTCTGCCGTGTGTTTATCGTTCGCTTGCTTCTAGTTTGCTTGTGTGTGTTGGATTGCTTGCTTGTCACTATGGCTCAGAACAATACCAAATTGTGTGCCTTCTCCAATACCAACAATAATGATTTTATCAGCACTCCGATTGCTCCTATTACCGATGCTGAATCTTGTGAGATCAATGCTACTCTGTTGAATCTTGTCATGAAAGATCAATTTTCAGGCCTTCCTAGTGAAGATGCCGCTACCCATCTAAACAACTTTGTTGATTTGTGTGATATGAAAAAGAAAAGGGAAACAGATAACGATATTGTTAAATTAAAGGTATTTCCGTTTTCACTTAGAGATCATGCTAAAACTTGGTTTTCCTCTTTGCCTAGAAATAGTATTGATTCGTGGAATAAGTGCAAAGATGCTTTTATCTCTAAGTATTTCCCTCCTGCTAAGATCATCTCTCTTAGAAACGATATCATGAATTTTAAGCAACTAGATCATGAGCATGTTGCACAAGCTTGGGAGAGAATGAAATTAATGATACGTAATTGCCCTACACATGGTTTGAACTTATGGATGACTATTCAAAGCTTTTATGTTGGCTTGAATTTTGCTTCTAGAAATATTTTGGATTCGGCCGCAGGAGGCACTTTCATGGAAACTACCTTAGGAGAAGCTACCAAACTCCCAGATAATATTATGGTTAATTATTCTCAGTGGCACACCGAAAGATGTACTAGTAAAAAAATGCATGCTATTGAAGAGATTAGTGTTTTGAGTGGAAAGATGGATGAACTTATGAAACTATTTGCTGCTAAGAGTGCTTCTTCTGATCCTAATGATATGCCTCTGTCTACTTTGATTGAAAATAACAATGAATCTTTGGATGTGAATTTTGTTGGTAGGAATAATTTTGGTGACAATGCTTATAGAGGGAACTTTAATCCTAGGCCTTCTCCTAGCAATTCCTCTAATAATTATGGTAATTCCTACAACAACTCTTATGGAAAGGTGCCCTCTGAATTTGAAACTAGTGTTAAGGAGTTTATGATTTTGCAAAAGAATTTTGATGCTATGCTCGAAGAAAAATTGCTTAAGATTGATGAATTGGCTAGAAGTGTGGATAGAATTACTCTTGATGTTGATTCTTTGAAACTTAGATCTATCCCACCTAAGCATGATATCAATGAGTCTCTCAAAGCCATGAGAATTTCATTGATGAATGCAAAGAGAGAACCGCTAGGATGCGTGCTAAAAGAGAGAATTATATAAAAGCGTGTTCTTCTAGTTATCATGAAAACAAAGATGAAGATCTGAAAGTTATTGATGTGTCTCCTATTAGATCCTTGTTTTCTAGTATAAATCTTGATGAATATATGATTGGAGATGATTCTACTTTAAGGTGTCCCAATGATTCAGAGTTTTTAGATCTTGATGCTAAAATTGTTAAAAGTGGGAGTGAAGAGATTAAAACTTTGCATAGTGATGAACCCACTACTTTGGATTTCAAGGGATTCAATTATGACAATTGCTCTTTGATTGATTGTATTTCCTTGTTACAATCCGTACTAAACTTTCCGCATGCTTATAATCAAAATAAAGCTTTTACCAAACACATAGTTGATGCTTTGATGCAATCTTATGAAGAAAAACTTGTGTTAGAAGTTTCTATCCCTAGAGAGCTTTATGATGAGTGGGAACCTACTATAAAAATAAAAATTAAAGACCATGAATGCTATGCTTTGTGTGATTTGGGTGCGAGTGTCTCTACTATCCCAAAAACTTTGTGTGATTTGCTAGGATTCCATGAGCTTGATGATTTTTCTTTAAATTTGCATCTTGCGGATTCCACTATTAAGAAACCTATGGGAAGGATTAATGATGTTCTTATTGTTGCCAATAGGAATTATGTGCCCGTATATTTCATTGTTCTCGATATAGATTGCAATCCTTCATGTCCTATTATTCTTGGTAGACCTTTCCTTAGAATGATTGGTGCAATTATTGATATGAAGGAAGGAAATATTAGATCCCAATTTCCGTTAAGGAAAGGCATGGAACACTTTCCTAGAAAGAAAATCAAATTACCATATGAATCTATTATGAGAGCCACTTATGGATTGCCTTCCAAAGATGGCAATACCTAGATCTATCCATGTATCGTGCCTAGCTAGGGGCGTAAAACGATAGCGCTTGTTGGGAGGCAACCCAATTTTATATTTTTTGTTTTTGCTTCTGTTTAGGAATAAATATTGCATCTAGCTTCTGTTTAGATGTGGTTTTGTGTTTTGTTTAGTGTTTGTGCCAAGTAGAACCTTTGGGAAGACTTGTGTGAAGTTTATATGATCTTGCTGTGAAAAAACAGATTTGTTAGCGCTCGCTAGAATGGTCTCCAGATTTTACTGGAGTGTGCTATTTAGTTGATTCTTTTTGAAGATAATTGATAGACAAATTCCTCATGTTTACCAATTTAGTTTTAATTTTTTGGAGTTACAGAAGTATGCGAAAACTGCAGATTACTACAGACTGTTCTGTTTTTGACAGATTCTGTTTTTCGTGTGTTGTTTGCTTATTTCAATGTATCTATGAGTAGTATTGGGAAGTATGAATCATAGAGAAGTTGGAATACAGTAGGTTTAACACCAATATAAACAAAGAAGTAATTCATGGCAGTACCTTTGAGTAGTGGTTTGCTTTCTTATACTAACGGAGCTCACGAGATTTTTGTCTAAGTTTTGTGCTGTGAAGTTTTCAAGTTTTGAGTACTGCTTTGATGGATTATGGAACAAAGAGTGGCAAGAGCTTGGGGATGCCCAAGGCACCCTGCTACCTCTTGATCTTGCGTTGTATGACGACCCACAAGTGTAGGGGATCTATTGTAGTCCTTTCGATAAGTAAAAGTGTCGAACCCAACGAGGAGTAGAAGGAAATGATAGGCAGTTTTCAGTAAGGTATTTTCTGCAAGCACTGAAATTATAGGTAACAAATAGTTTTGTGATAAGATAATTTGTAGCAAGTGACAAACGGTAAAAGTAAATAAGGTGCAGCAAGGTGGCCCAATCCTTTTTCTAGCAAAGGACAAGCCTGGACAAACTCTTATGCAAGGTAAAGTGCTCCCGAGGACATATGAGAATTATCGTCAAGCTAGTTTTCATTACGATCGTTTGATTCACATTCGGTACTTTGATAATTTGGTATGTGGGTGGAACGGTGCTTGGGTGCTGCCCTTACCTGGACAAGCCTCCCACTTATGATTAACCTCTAATGCAAGCATCCGCAACTACAAAAGAAGTATTAAGGTAAACCTAACCATAGCCTGAAACATATGGATCCAAATCAGCCCCTTACGAAGCAACACATAAACTAGGGTTTAAGCTTCTGTCACTCTAGCAACCCATCATCTACTTATTACTTCCCAATGCCTTCCTCTAGGCCCAAATAATGGTGAAGTGTCATGTAGTCGACGTTCACATGACACCACTAGAGGAGAGACAACATACATCTCATCAAAATATCGAACGAAGACCAAATTCACATGACTACTAATAGCAAGACTTCTCCCATGTCCTCAGAAACAAAAGTAAATACTCACAAGACATAATATTGTTCATGATCAGAGGGGTATTAAAATGCATAATGGATCTGAACATATGATCTTCCACCAAATAAACCAACTAGCATCAACTACAAGGAGTAATCAACACTACTAGCAACCCACAGGTACCAATCTGAGGTTTTGATACAAAGATTGGATACAAGAGATGAACTAGGGTTTGAGAGGAGATGGTGCTAGTGAAGATGTTGATGAAGATAGCTCTCGCCAAGATGGGAGAGTTGTTGGTGATGACGGCGGTGACGATTTCCCCCTCCCGGAGGGAAGTGTCCCCGGCAGAACAGCTCTGCCGGAGCCCTAGATTGGTTTCCGCCTCGGTTCCGACTCGAGATGGCGGCGTCTGGTCCCGAAAGCCTCCCCTTGATTTTTTCCAGGTCAAAACGCTTCATATAGGAGAAGATGGTCACCTGGGGCCCATCGGCTGGCCCTCGAGGCAGGGGGCGCGCCCTGGGAAGGGGGGGCGCCCCCCACCCTCGAGGCCAGCCAGTGGCCCCCCTCGTGGGTTTCTTCTTCCAGGTATTTTTTATATTTTTCGAAAAATTTTCTGTGGAGTTTCGGCGCTTCTAGAGTTGTGCAGAATAGGTTTCCAGAGTTTGCTCCTTTTCCAGCCCAGAATTCCAGCTGCCGGCATTCTCCATTCTTAATGTAAACCGTGGGTAATAAGAGGAAAAAGGCACAAGTATTGTGACAAAACATGTATGAACAACCCATAATGCAATAAATATCAACTTATAAGCATGATGCAAAATGGACGTATCAACTCCCCCAAGCTTAGACCTCGCTTGTCCTCAAGCGAAAGCCGATATCGAAAAATATGCCCACATGTTTAGAGATAGAGGTGTCGATAAAAACAGAATACAGACATGAGGGCATCATGATCATTCTTATAACAGCAACTTATATGAATATAGTCATATCATCATTATGCAAAAGTAACAATTCATCCACAATATCAAGTATGCATCATAAACTTCATTGGAAACTAAAAACTTTGGTCTCGGTCATTGAAGCAATTGCCATTTACCGTAACATCGGAAAGAGTCAATATAAGAGCTTTTCAGCAAGCTTACATACTCAACCATCATATAATCTTTCAGAATTGCTCACACTCACGCAATACTTATGTTTATGGAGTTTTAATCGGACACAGAGAAAGATAGGGGCTTATGGTGTTGCCTCCCAACCTTTTACCTCAAGGGTAATGTCAACAGTAATAGATTATGAAAACTTCCATCCAACTGGGTATATATATCAGGATCTTTCCAACACAGTGTGCTTGCCAAAGGATAAAAATGAAAAAGGAAAGGTGGATCTCACCTTGACACTTATAAGACAAGAATAAAAGATAGGCCCTTCGTAGAGGTAAGCAGAGGTTGTCATGTGTTTTTATGGTTGGATGCACAAAGTCTTAGCATATAAGAACTTTGCTTTATATTGCCACTTGTGATAAGGACCTTTATTATGCAGTCCGTCTATTTTATTACTTCCATATCACAAGCTCGTATAAAGCTAATTTCTCCCACACTAATAAATCATACGTATTTAGCGGGTTTACAACATGACAACTTACTTGGAAGGATCTTTCTCAATCCATAGGTAGGTATGGTGGACTCTCATGGCAAAACTGGGTTAAAGGATGTATGGAAGCACAAGTAGTATCTCTACTTAGTGCAAGGAGGTTTGGCTAGCATGAGAGGGAAAGGCAAGCTCAACATGTTGGAAGATCCATGACAATATACTTTATTTCGGATATAAAAATACATAACCCATTATGTTTTCTTTCTTGTCCAACATCAACTCTTTAGCATGTCATACTTTAATGAGTGCTCACAATCATAAAAGATGTCCAAGATAGTATATTTGTATGTGAAGCCTCTCTTCTTTTATTACTTCCTATTAATTGCAACGATGACCAAAACTATGTTTGTCACCTCCCAATAACTTTCATTTATCATACTCTTATATGTGAAGTCACTACTTCCCATAAGATCGATATGATCTCTATGATTCTCCTTTTGTTTTCTTTCTTTTATCATGACCCAAGTGAGGAAATCAAGCCCTTGACTCAACACTAATCTTTATTATATAGCTCATGGACTCGATTACAAAGGATAAAGCTCACAAAGCAAAAGCTCACAACTAGATCATGCTTAACTTTATTCTAATAGATCAAGATACTACCAAAAGGATCGAACTAAGTAAAATGGTAAATGTAAGAGTGATGGTGATACGATACCGGGGTCACTCCCCCAAGCTTGGCAGTTGCCAAGGGGAGTGCCCATACCCATATGATTATGTCTCCTTCTTCGGGGTTGGTGATGTAATATTCTTGGCGATGATACCCCTCAGGATACGATTCTCCTCCTCGAGCTTGTTAACTTGCCGTTTAAGGTCCATAATTTCCTTGCGGAGCTTGCCCGTAACGGCTAAAGCTCCTTTCACCTAAGGATGCTGCATAGCTGCGGGAGAACAAGTAACACTCTTTTTCATATTTTCATAAGAAAGAAACCTGACATTGGTAGGGAGGACTGAGTTTGGAATAGTTGAGCATGTAATTCCCCTATTGTGAATCCAGCTTGAAATCGAGAGGTAACTTCTTGATCTTCCTCCATGGCATCTATGCTCTTCAAGTCAGCCTCCATCTCTTCCTCCGTTGATGGACCAAAGTGGTTGGCATCGCTGTTTGCTCTTGAGTCGAGTGTTGGATGAGACACCCGACTCTCTCCATCAGACTCATGAGAAGACATCTTGATCTTATCTGCGACAGAAACAGCTCGAAACGAAAATAGAGGAATTCTGCGTGATACAGAGGTCAAAACCTTCGGGAGTATATATAATGAATTTTTTCCGCAAGAAAGGAGTAACTCACAAGAAAACGAAGTCCAAGGGACACACGGGGTGCCCTCGAGGCAGGGGGTGCGCTCTGGGAAGGGGGGCGCGCCCCCTACCCTCGAGGCCACCTCGTGTCTCCTCCGGACTGCGGTTTATTTTCCTATTTTTCTAAATATTCCAAAACAGAGAAAAATTGCCTTTAGAACTGTTTTGGAGTCGGTTTACTTACGAATCGCGTACCTCTTCGTTTCCGGAGGCTGAATTGTTCTGGAAAGTGTCCCTTATATGTTCCTCCGGGGTCATGGTTTCAATAATATTAGTTTCAACATTTATAGGATCACCTGAGATATAATGCTTGATCCTTTGACCATTCACCACCTTCAGATTTGTGCCTTCGAAGTTGTTGATCTTTTGGCACCGGAACGATAGACCTCCTCGATAACGTAAGGTCCTTCCCACTTGGAGAGAAGTTTTCCTGCAAAAATTTTTATACGAGAGTTGAATAGCAAAACATAATCACCTACGTTGAACTCACGCTTTTGTATCCTTTTGTCATGCCATCTTTTAACTTTTTCTTTAAATAACTTGGCATTCTCGTAGGCCTGGGTTCTCCATTCATCAAGACAGCTAATATTAAATAGCCTCTTTTCGCCGGCAAGTTTGGAATCATAGTTGAGCTCTTTGATAGCCCAATATGCCTTATGTTCTAGCTCAAGAGGTAAGTGACAAGCTTTTCCATATACCATCTTATATGGAGACATTCCCATAGGATTTTTGTATGCAGTTCTATAGGCCCATAATGCATCATCTAGCTTCTTGGACCAATTCTTTCTAGACCTATTAACTATCTTCTGCAAGATTAATTTCAACTCCCTATTACTTAGTTCTACCTGACCACTAGTCTGCGGGTGATAGGGTGATGCAATTCTATGGTTGACATCGTACTTAGCAAGCATCTTACGGAAAGCACCATGAATAAAGTGTGAGCCACCATCAGTCATTAGATATCTAGGGACTCCAAACCTCGGAAATATAACTTCTTTAAGCATCTTAATAGAGGTGTTATGATCAGCACTACTAGTTGGAATAGCTTCTACCCACTTAGTAACGTAATCAACAACAACTAGGATTTGTGTGTACCCATTAGAGGCAGGAAAAAGGTGCCATATAATCAAAGCCCCAAACATCAAATGGTTAAATAACAAGTGAATAATTCATAGACATTTCTTGACGTCTACTAATATTACCGATTCTTTGACATTCATCACATGATAAGACAAACTTACGGGCATCCTTGAAGAGAGTTGGCCAATAAAAACCGAATTGCAATATCTTGTGTGCAGTTCTGTCTCCCGCATGGTGTCCTCCATAAGCTTCGGAGTGGCACTTGCGTAAGATCTATTCCTGTTCATGCTCAGGCACACAACGTCTAATAATACCATGTACTCCTTCTTTATAAAGATGTGGGTCATCTCAAAAGTAATGTCTCAAATCATAGAATAACTTTTTCTTTTACTGGTATGTGAAGCTAGGAGGTATAAACTTAGCAACAATATAATTAGCATAATCAGCATACCAATGAGCAGTATGAGAAGTGTTTATGACAGCTAGTTTTTCATCAGGGAAGCTATCATCAATAGGTTGTGGGTCATCAAATATATTCTCTAACCTAGACAAGTTATCGGCTACGGGGTTCTCAGCTCCCTTTCTATCAATAATATGCAAGTCAAATTCTTGCAGCAAGAGAACCCATCTAATAAGTCTAGGTTTAGCATCTTTCTTTTGCATAAGGTATTTGATAGCAGCATGATCAGTGTGAATAGTTACTTTGGAATCAACGATATAGGGTCTACACTTATCACAAGCAAACACAACTGCTAGAAATTCTTTCTGAGTGGTAGCATAATTTCTTTGGGCACTATCTAGAGTTTTGCTAGCATACTGGATAACATTCAATTTCTTATCAACTCTTTGCCATAGAACAGCTCCTACAACATAATCACTAGCATCACACATCATCTCAAAGGGTAAGTTCCAGTCAGGAGGCTGAACAATGGGTGCAGAGATCAATGCTTTCTTAAGTATTTCAAATGCTTCTAGACAATCATCATCAAAGACAAAAGGAATATCTTTCTGTAAAAGATTAGTCAGAGGCCTCGAAATTTTGGAGAAGTCCTTAATGAACCTCCTATAAAACCCGACATGACCAAGGAAACTTCGTATACCTTTGATATCCTTTGGGCATGACATCTTTTCAATAGCATCCACTTTAGCTTTGTCAACTTCAATACCTCTTTCAGAAATTTTATGTCCCAAGATGATGGCTTCTCGCCCCTCGTTGGTTACCCCAAGTGGAAGGTTTGAGATGCAGTGTAGCAGTAGTTTTCCCTTGGCAAAGATACCAAGGATCGATTTCCCCTGAGACTCCAAGGTTCAACAAGAAGGTGTCAACTGCTAATGGCGCCAGACATTTAGCAATCAACTGGACCTGCACACAGATACAAATAACTTTGCTCCCAACGAGTACAGAGAGGTTGTCAATCCCTCCGGCCTTGTTGTTTACAAAGGATCAAACGCAAGAGATAATAGTGATAGGTATTGCTGCAACTAGTAAGTAAAAGCAGAAAGTAAATAGCGGATGTGATCAGTGATGGTAATATGGACCGGGGTCCCATGATGTTCACTAGTGATGTCTCTCTCCCAAAAGACAATAAAACAGCTATGTGAGGTAAACGAATTACAGCTGGGCAATTGACAGAATTATGTGCGCAAACCAATGCTAACTATGTTGCAAGAAAGGTAGAGGTTCAAAGCATGGGCGGTATGCCAAGGTAAGTAGACCGAAATCCATCTGCATCTACTACTAATCATCCACCTTGAGATATCTATCCAGAACATCTCGCTGGTATTAAGTTGCGAGTCCCACCCATAGTGTAAACTCAAAGCAACAGACAACTGCATTAAAAGAACTTTGCGTAAAGTAAACAATCCTTGCACCCGCGAGTACAAGCACCGTTGTTTTCCCCCTTGTGGCAACAACACATCCCCTAGACTCATGTTTCTGTCACTCAAACTAGTCATCGAGGGGCATGAACCCACAATCAAGCATAACGTTCCCTCTTGGAGTCACTACCTACTACTTGGCCAAAGCAATAAATAGCAACGGAGAATATGCAAGAATTACTCACGAATATAAATATAAAAGATATAAATCAAATATATTACTCAAACACAATCTGAACATAATCTCACAATCCATCGGATCCCAGCAAACTCATCATAGCAACAGCATAAGGATTACATATGTGCCTCTATCATGTAGGGCAGCTCACGAGGTCTAATTAGTGAAGCACAAGAAGGGGAGGAGAACATCACATAGCTACTGGTCATGGACCCATGGTCCAAGGGAGACTACTCACAACTCATCCGGGAGGCGTCCATGGTGGTGGAGAGGCTCCCGGTGGTGATCCTCCCCTCCGGTAGGGTGCCAGGAAGAGTTCTCCTGGTGCTCCCGATCTTGGAAGCGCGGCGGCGGCGGAACAGAGATGAGATCGCGAAAAAGGGTTCCGTCCTCGAGGGTTTCGGGACGCGTGTTAAATATATGCCAAAGGGGGGCATCAGCGGAGACCTGGGGGGCCCAGGCACCCCCCGGCGCGGCCAGGAGGGGGGCCGCGCCACCAGGGTGCCTGGAGCCCTGGTGGCCCCCCTCCGGCCCTACTTTGGCCGCAAGGAAGCTTCCGGAACGCTGATTTTTTATATAATTTTTCCGGGATTTTTCTGGCAGTTTACGTGATGGGAAAACCTGAAATACAAAAACAGCAGAAAACAGAAACTGGCACTGGGGTGCACTGAGTTAATAGGTTAGTCTAAATATGATCAAAAGTGTATAAATATCATAGCAATATCACACAAAAGAGGCATGGAGCAAGTAGAAATTATAGATACGTTTTGGACGTATCAACATCCCCAAGCTTAATTCCTGCTCGTCCTCGAGTAGGTAAATGATAACAAGCATAATTTCTGTGGTGACATGCTATTAACCATATAAGGACTTTTCATAGTCACATGACAAAAGCTTACTGAGACAATGAATCTGTAGTAATTAAGTTGCCTCATGAGAAAATCACAAATAACTGAAAGTTTTACAATATGATACTGAAACATCAAATAGATTTGTAATGAGCATGGTGTGCAAATATGATAAAGTGGTACCTCACTTGCCCCCTTTAGTGAAGCAAAACATAAATGCAGGGGCACCTCCAAGGTTTAAGTGATGACTAGATACAATGATTTCAGAATAAACGATATCATAATCATGCAAAAGACAATGCTACTTTGGGACAATGCACATTACACTCAGAATGACAATCATGCTCTCAGTAGTTGGTGCTTTAAAGAAGGTGGAGACTCTCGAACTGTGGCTTTTGATGGCAAGGTTGAAAACCCGTGGTCGGAAACAAAAACTAAACATGTACCAGAGCTCTTGGTTTTAAAAACAGAGGTAAAAATTATTTTTTTGGATATGCATGTTTCGTCAACGAATGCTAGCAGATAACTCAATTACTTCTCGAGCTGTACAAGTTTCGAGGAACGGCTCCCGAATGAGGACAATCACATCCTCTTAATCTCCTTTGTTTATCACTTCCAAAGTTTTCTGATTTCTCATGAACAAAGCGTGAAGGAGGGTTTGTTTGTTTATATTATTTTTAATGAGCCGGGCGCACTCTATGCTAGTTCCTTCTTGTATTATGGGTTTGCACATTAGACATGCAATCCCGGGGTGAAGCTTGTCCAACTTAAAAAGATCATGAATTAACTACTACTTCCTCATGAACTAAAACAGAGGCACAAAATAGAAATGCTTTTTTGAATAATTTTGAGATGGTACATGGAAGTCTTCGTTAGGAATGGAAGGTAAATACCATGTATAGGAAGGTATGGTGGACTCATATGGCATAACTGGTTTAAAGGATTTTGGATGCACAAGCAGTCAGTCCGCTTAGTACAGGTGGAGGTTAGCAAAATACTGGGAGCGACCAACTAAGAGAGCAATGACGGTCATAATCATGCAGAGCGACAAAGCAACATTGAATCAGGCATGGAAGTTATATCGCTACTCAGAAATAAAAGATCATCAAGGCTTGACAGACTTTCTTTACAGTCTTAAATATGCGTGAGCATACGCCAAGTCAATCAAAATAAATTCTTGAAGGAATATATCACTAAACCATACCACATCATAGGCAAACAAATCATGTTGGTACTCCAATAACACATTGGGAACCCCCCAGCTATTTGAGACTAACCATAAGAAAACATGAATTACTAAGCACCATTATGCACGTAGCATTGTTATCATAGACATATCGACCAATGCAACAGAAGCCAACTCTCTTAACAAGATAAGCATGATAACTAAAGAGAGTTCCAGCGACCAACTAAACAAAAGCTCTTTAAAAAGATAAGCATGAAAACTAAGAGCTGAACATGACAGTAGCTATTGAAAGACCAAGAACATACACAACAAAGATAGACATGAAAATTCTATGTTGTGTTCTAGGTTGAAGTGGAGCATGTTTCTCTCCCACACAAAGAAAGCTGAGTTCCAACTCGTTATGAAAAGCAAGCAAAGCTAAAGAAAACTAAAAAGGAAACTAAAAGCAAGACACTCCAAGCATAGCACATAACACATGAAGTGATAAAAATATAGTGGAATGAAAGACGAACTGATAATGTTGATGGAGAAGGGGATGCACGGGGGCATCCCCAAGCTTAGACGCTTGAGTCTTCTTGAATATTTCTTGGGGGTGCATGGGGGCATCCCCAAGCTTGAGCGTTTGACACTCCTGAATCTTTTTATCATCTTCCCTTGCACACTTGAAAACTCCCTTCATACATAACTCATCATAATCTGATTAGCGAGGTTAGTACCCATAGTAAAATAATTGTTCCTTGCTGGAAATAAGGATATTCTTGAAGGTCTACTGTTTCTCAAGATTGCCAAAAGGTTTTTGCAAAGAAAAAGCAAGCTCAAGGTTTGCAAAATGAAGAAAAGGCAAAACAGGACAGAATCTGTGAAAAACAGACCAGCAGGTAGTAAATGATTTTTTCGGGGCACTTCTGCAACTCAAATCAAAAAACTCAGAACAGACGCCCGAAAGACAATTGTATAGAGCACGCTGTAGAAAAAATTCAGACCAAAAAGACGATCTGGTGATTTTATACGAATTTTTCTATCCAAGGACAGAATCTGTTTCCTGGACAACACGTCACAACTTTTGAACTTTCTTGCAATCAGAGGCTACACTTGGCACAAAGTTGAAAAGTAAAGATACAATGATGATGCTATTGTAGTAACAACGTCAAGACACAACAAAAGCAAAATAAAAATTTATTCATTGTGGGCTGCCTCCCAAAAGCGCTTTCTTTTATGCCTTTAAGCTAGGCATAATGCGAAGAGATCAAGTTATATCAAGAGTAAAAGAATAGCTAGCCCGTATAATGGATTCAAAAGGTAACTTAATCTTCTTTCTAGGGAAGTGTTCCATCCCTTTCTTGAGAGGAAATTGGAATTTTATATTCCCCTCTTTCATGTCAATGATGGTACCAACGGTGCGAAGAAAAGGACGTCCCAAAATAATTGGACAAGAAGGTTCACATTCAATATCCATAATAGTAAAATCAACGGGAACGTAGTTGTCATTGACAATGACAAGAACATCGTCGATCCTCCCCAAAGGTTTCTTTATGGAAGAATCAACAAGACGAACACCAAAAGAACAAGAATCAAAAGGTTTCAATTTAAGCATATCATATATTCTTTTGGGCATAACGGAGGTACTAGCTCCAACATCACATAAAGCATAGCAAGAGAAGTTATTCAACTTAATTTTAATCATAGGATCCCAACCATCTTCTAGCTTTCTAGGTATGGAGGCTTCTACTCTAAGTTTCTCCTCCCTAGCTTTGATGAGAGCATTAGTGATATGCTCTGTGAAGGCAAGATTAAGCGTGCTAGTGCGGGGATCTCTAGACATCTTGTGAAGGAAATCAATAACTTCGGTAAGGGTGCAATTATCAAAATCAAGGTCACCACTATCAAGTAAAGTGGTAGTGGTGTCCTTTAGGCTCACTTGTTTGGTAGTTTCTATGGTCATAGCATCACCATTAATAGGTCCAATGGGACCAGGAGTGCATTGGGTGCTAATAGTTTGGATATCCTCAACAACTTGGATAGTAGCAATAGTGTGGTGGGTATGAAGGCTCTTAATTCTATCTTCTTCCTCCTTTTCTCTAGCCCATCTCTCTTTAAGTTTAGCCAACATCCTAATGTTTTCATTAATTTGCACTTGAATAGCATTCATAGGAGTGACCTTCCTCTCCTCAAGAGGAGAAGTTCTAATTTTAAGCAATTCTACCTCATGGGCTAAATTGTCTACCTTCGAAGAGAGATCATCTAGTTTGTTTAGTTTTTCTTCTACACTTTTATTAAAGGCTTTTTGGGTAGTGACGAAATCTTTAAGCATAATCTCTAGTTCAGTAGTGGAGTTCTTGGTGCTAGGATAAGCATTGTTGTTCCCATAAGAATTAGAGGGGAACGGTCTAGGATTGCTACCAAAATTACTCCTATAAGCATTGTTATTGAAATTATTTCTAGAGATAAAGTTCACATCTACTTGTTCTTGAGCAATCAAAGAATTTAAAGGAACATCACGAGGATCAACAGAAGATTGCTTGGAAAGTAGAGACATGATCAAATCAACATTTTCATTTAGGGAGGAAATCTCCTCGACAGAGTTTACCTTCCTACCTGTTGGAGCGCGTTCGGTGTGCCATTGGGAATAGTTGGTCATCATCTCATCGAGAAGCTTCGTGGCAGCACCAAGTGTAGTTGACATAAAGGTTCGTCCCGCGGCCGAATCTAACAAGTTCCGCGAGGTAAAGTTCAAGCCTGCATAAAAAGTTTGGATAACCATCCAAGTAGTCAAACCATGAGTAGGGCAGTTCTTGACAAGAGATTTCATACGTTCCCAAGCTTGGGCAACGTGTTCATTATCCAATTGTTTAAAATTTATTATGTTACTTCTTAGTTGGATAATTTTAGCAGGTGGATAGTATTTTCCAGTAAAAGCATCTTTGCACTTGTCCCAAGAATCTATGCTGTTTCTAGGCAAAGATTGAAACCAAATTTTAGCTCCTCCTCTCAAGGAGAAAGGAAAAAGCTTAAGCTTAACAATATTACCATCTATTTCTTGGTACTTTTGCATATCACAGAGTTCAACAAAATTGTTTAAGTGTAAAGCAGCATCATCTCCAGCACCGGAGAATTGATCTTTCATAACTAGATTCAGTAAAGCAGGTTTAATTTCATAAGAAGGTGCTGAAGTGGCAGGTGTAGTGATAGGCGTGCAGATAAAGTCATCGTTGTTATGACTGGTGAAGTCACACAACTTGGTGTTCTCAGTGGAACCCATAGCAGCAAGCAAGCAAGATAACTATTTTTGTGATTTTTGATAAAAGATACTAAAGCAAAACTGAAAGGTAAGCTAACAAGACTAAAAAGCAAAGGTAAAAGATAGCGTGCAACTCCCCTATCTTGAAGAGTGGAGTCCCCGGCAACGGCGCCAGAAAACTTTGCTTGATGGCTTCTCGCCCCTCGTTGGTTACCCCAAGTGGAAGGTTTGAGATGCAGTGTAGCGGTAGTTTTTCCCTTGGCAAAGATACCAAGGATCGATTTCCCCTGAGACTCCAAGGTTCAACAAGAAGGTGTCAACTGCTAATGGCCCCAGATATTTAGCAATCAACTGGACCTGCACACGGATACAAATAACTTTGCTCCCAACGAGTACAGAGAGGTTGTCAATCCCTCTGGCCTTGTCGTTTACAAAGGATCAAACGCAAGTGATAATAGTGATATGTATTGCTGCAACTAGTAAGTAAAAGCAGAAAGTAAATAGCGGATGTGACCAGTGATGGTAATATGGACCGGGGTCCCATGATGTTCACTAGTGATGTCTCTCTCCCAAAAGACGATAAAACAGCTATGTGAGGTAAACGAATTACAGCTGGGAAATTGACAGAATTATGTGCGCAAACCAATGCTAACTATGTTGCAAGAAAGGTAGAGGTTCAAAGCATGGGCGGTACGCCAAGGTAAGTAGACCGAAATCCATCTGCATCTACTACTAATCATCCACCTTGAGATATCTATCCAGAACATCTCGCTGGTATTAAGTTGCGAGTCCCACCCATAGTGTAAACTCAAAGCAACAGACAACTGCATTAAAAGAACTTTGCGTAAAGTAAACAATCCTTGCACCCGCGAGTACAAGCACCGTTGTTTTCCCCCTTGTGGCAACAACACATCCCCTAGACTCATGTTTCTGTCACTCAAACTAGTTATCGAGGGGCATGAACCCACAATCAATCATAACGTTCCCTCTTGGAGTCACTACCTACTACTTGGCCAAAGCAATAAATAGCAACGGAGAACATGCAAGAATTACTCACGAACATAAATATAAAAGAGGTAAATCAAATATATTACTCAAACACAATCTGAACATAATCTCACAATCCATCGGATCCCAGCAAACTCATCATAGCAACAGCATAAGGATTACATATGTGCCTTGAGCATGTAGGGCAGCTCACGAGGTCTAATTAGTGAAGCACAAGAAGGGGAGGAGAACATCACATAGCTACTGGTCATGGACCAATGGTCCAAGGGAGACTACTCACAACTCATCCGGGAGGCGTCCATGGTGGTGGAGAGGCTCCCGGTGGTGATCCTCCCCTCCGGCAGGGTGCCGGGAAGAGTTCTCCTGGTGCTCCCGATCTTGGAAGCGCGGCGGTGGCGGAACAGAGATGAGATCACGAAAAAGGGTTCCATCCTCGAGGGTTTCGGGACGCGTGTTAAATATATGCCATAGGGGGGCATCAGCGGAGACCGGGGGGGCCCAGGCGCCCCCCCGGCGCGGCCAGGAGGGGGGCCGCGCCACCAGGGCGCCTGGAGCCCTGGTGGCCCCCCTCCGGCCCTACTTTGGCCGCAAGGAAGCTTCCAGAACGCTGATTTTTTATATAATTTTTCCGGGATTTTTCTGGCAGTTTACGTGATGGGAAAACCTGAAATACAAAAACAGCAGAAAACAGAAACTGGCACTGGGGTGCACTGAGTTAATAGGTTAGTCCAAATATGATCAAAAGTGTATGGAAGTGTATAAATATCATAGCAATATCACACAAAAGAGGCATGGAGCAAGCAGAAATTATAGATACGTTTTGGACATATCACAAGACAATGCCTTCATTAACCATAAAGTGGCACTTCTCCCAATTCAAGACAAGGTTAGTGTCTTCACATCTCTGCAAAACTCGATCAAGGTTGCTTAAGCAATCATCAAAAGAAGTTCCGTAAACGGAGAAATCATCCATGACCACTTCAACAATCTTGTCACAAAAATCAGAGAATATAGCCATCATGCATCTTTGAAAGGTAGCAGGTGCGTTACATAAACCGAAAGGCATACGTCTATAAGCAAAGGTACCGAAAGGACAACTAAAGGCGGTCTTTTCTTGACCCCCCTTTGACACAGGTATTTGAGAGAAACCAGAATAACCATCTAGAAAGCAGAAATGAGTATGTTTGGATAATCTTTCTAGCATTTGATCAATAAATGACAAGGGGTAATGATCTTTCTTAGTAGCTTTATTTAACTTACGGAAATCAATTACCATCCTATAACCTGTAACTATTCTTTGCGGGATCAATTCATTTTTATCATTAGGGACAACAGTCATACCTCCTTTCTTAGGAACACAATGGACATGACTTACCCACTAGCTATCAGCAATGGGATAGATAATACCTGCCTCTAGAAGCTTTAGAATTTCCTTCCTTACCACTTCTTTCATATTAGGATTTAACCGTCGCTCATGATCAATAACTGGTTTAGCATTTTCTTCCAATTTTATCTTGTGTTGACATATAGTGGGACTAATGCCCTTAAAATCATCCAGAGTATATCCAATAGCAGCTCGGTGCTTCTTCAGAGTTTTCAATAATCTTTCTTCTTCATGATCTGAAAGGTTAGCACTAATAATAACAGGATATATCTTCTTTTCATCAATATAAACATACTTAAGATTATCAGGCAAGGGTTTAAGTTCAAACACGGGATCACCCTTGGGTGGAGGAGGATCCCCTAGGATTTCAACAGGCAAGTTGTTTTTCAATACGGGTCCCTGTGTAAGAAATATTTCATCTATCTCCCTTCTCTCATTAATATGCATATCATTTTCATGGTCTAGCAAATATTGTTCTAAAGGATCATTAGGTGGCACGGCAATAGAAGCAAGACCAATAAGTTCATCCTTACTGGATGGTGCCTTTTCAAGGGGTTCTCTACGGAATTTAGCAAAGTTAAAATCATGAGATGTATCCCCTAATCCGATAGTGACAATATCTTTCACACAGTCTATCTTGGCATTAACGGTATTCAAGAAGGGTCTACCAAATATAATGGGACAGAAAGCATCTTGTGGGGAATTAAGAACAAGAAAATCAGCAGGGTATTTAACCTTCCCACACAAGACTTCAATATCTCTAACAATCCCAACTGGTGAAATAGTATCTCTATTAGCAAGCTTAATAGTAACATCAATCCCCTCTAACTCAACCGGTGCAATATCATGCACAATTTCGTTATACAAGTCAAGAGGGATAATACTTGCACTAGCACCTACGTCACATAAACCATGATAGCAATGATCTCCTATCTTGACAGAGATAACAGGCAAGCCTACAACAGGTTTATGTCTATTCCTAGTATGGGTTTAGCTATTCTAGCAGACTCTTCTTGGAGATAAATAACATGTCAATCTAAATCTTCTACCAAGAGATCTTTAACCATAGCAACACTAGGTTCAACTTTAATTTGCTCAGAGGGTGTAGGTGTTCTAGTATTACTCTTACGGACTACAGTTGAAGCTTGAGCATGATCCTTTATCCTAACAGGGAAAGGTGGTTTCTCGATATACGCGGTAGGGATAACTGGATCAACATTATAAGTGATAGTCTTTTCTTCAACTTTAATAGGTTCAACTACTTTTACTTCAATAGGGGTATGGTATTTAAACCACTTCTCCTTGGGGATATCAACATGAGTAGCAAAGGATTCGCAGAAAGAAGCTACTATCTCAGAGTCAAGTCCATATTTAGTGCTAAACTCACGGAAAACATCGGTATCCATAAAAGCTTTAACACAATCAAACTTAGGGGTCATACCTGACTCCTTACCTTCGTCGAGATCCCAATCTTCGGAGTTGCGTTTAATCCTTTCTAATAAATCCCATTTAAAGTCAATAGTCATCATCATATAAGAGCCAGAACAAGAAGTATCGAGCATGGAGCGATTATTATGAGAAAGCCGAGCATAAATTTTTTGAATGGTCATTTCTCTTGAGAGCTCATGATTGGGGCATGAATATAACATTGACTTAAGCCTCCCCCAAGCTTGAGAGATGCTTTCTCCTTCGCGAGGCCAGAAATTATAAATATAATTACGATCACGATGAACCTGGTGCATAGGGTAGAACTTCTGATGAAATTCCAACCATGTCAATTATAGTTCCAAGATCCCATATCATCGCATAGCCTAAACCATGTCAATGCGTCTCCCCTCAAAGGTAAAGGGAAAACCTTCTTCTTGATAACATCCTCAGGCATACCTGCAAGCTTAAACAATCCACAAACTTCATCCACATAGATTTGATGTAAATCGGGACGAAGTGTCCTGTCTCCTGTATAGGGATTTTAAAGCAGTTTCTCTATTATACCCGAAGGAATCTCAAAGCAAACATTTTCAATAGGTGGAGTAGGTTGAGGAGCAACTCTTTGCTCTTTTGCTCGGGGTGAAGATACCCCGAACAAGCCCCTCAAAGGATTTTGAGCCATAGTAACAAGTGACAATAAATTTCAGCACACTATATAAAATTTTCCTTACCAAATTCCACTTACCAAAGGCGCTTCACTCCCCGGCAACGGCGCCAGAAAAGAGTCTTGATGACCCACAAGTGTAGGGGATCTATCGTAGTCCTTTCGATAAGTAAGAGTGTCGAACCCAACGAGGAGCAGAAGGAAATGATAGGCAATTTTCAGTAAGTTATTTTCTGCAAGCACTGAAATTATAGGTAACAGATAGTTCTGTGATAAGATAATTGGTAGCAAGTGACAAACAGTAAAAGTAAATAAGGTGCAACAAGGTGGCCCAATCCTTTTTGTTGCAAAGGACAAGCCTGGACAAACTCTTATGCAAGGTAAAGTGCTCCCGAGGACATATGGGAATTATCGTCAAGCTAGTTTTCATCACGATCGTTTGATTCGCGTTCGGTACTTTGATAATTTGGTATGTGGGTGGACCAATGCTTGGGTGCTGCCCTTACTTGGACAAGCCTCCCACTTATGATTAACATCTAATGCAAGCATCCGCAACTACAAAGGAAGTATTAAGGTAAACCTAACCATAGCCTGAAACATATGGATCCAAATCAGCCCCTTACGAAGCAACACATAAACTAGGGTTTAAGCTTCTGTCACTCTAGCAACCCATCATCTACTTATTACTTCCCAATGCCTTCCTCTAGGCCCAAATAATTGTGAAGTGTCATGTAGTCGACGTTCACATGACACCACTAGAGGAGAGACAACACACATCTCATCAAAATATCGAACGAAGACCAAATTCACATGACTACTAATAGCAAGACTTCTCCCATGTCCTCAGGAACAAAAGTAACTACTCACAAGACATAATATTGTTCATGATCAGAGGGGTATTAATATGCATAATGGATCTGAACATATGATCTTCCACCAAATAAACTAACTAGCATCAACTACAAGGAGTAATCAACACTACTAGCAACCCCCAGGTACCAATCTGAGGTTTTGATACAAATATTGGATACAAGAGATGAACTAGGGTTTGAGAGGAGATGGTGCTGGTGAAGATGTTGATGAAGATAGCTCTCCCCAAGATGGGAGAGTTGTTGGTGATGACGGCGGTGATGATTTCCCCCTCCCGGAGGGAAGTATCCCCGGCAGAACAGCTCTGCCGGAGCCCTAGATTGGTTTCCGCCTCGAGATGGCGGCGTCTGGTCCTGAAAGCCTCCCCTTGATTTTTCCAGGTCAAAACGCTTCATATAGGAGAAGATGGTCACCTGGGGCCCACCGGCTGGCCCTCGAGGCAGGGGACGCGCCCTGGGAAGGGGGGCGTGCCCCCACCCTCGATGCTAGCCAGTGGCCCCCCTCGTGGGTTTTTTCTGCCAGGTATTTTTTATATTTTCCGAAAAAATGTTCTATGGAGTTTCGGGGCTTTTGGAGTTGTACAGAATAGGTTTCCAGAGTTTGCTCCTTTTCCAGCCCAGAATTCTAGCTGCCGGCATTCTCCCTTCTTCATGTAAACCTTGCAAAATAAGAGGGAAAAGGCATAAGTATTGTGACAAAACATGTATGAACAACCCATAATGCAATAAATATCAACTTATAAGCATGATGCAAAATGGACATATCATTGTATTCCCTCGAAGAGGAAAGGGAGATGTAGCACAGTAGCGTAAGTATTTCCCTCAATTTTTGAGAACCAAGGTATCAATCCAGTAGGAGACCACACGCCAGTCCCTTGCACCTGCACAAACAAATAAGAACTTCGCAGCCAACGCGATAAGGGGTTGTCAATCCCTCTACGGTCACTTACGAGAGTGAGATCTGATAGGGATGATAATTATATTTTTGGTATTTTTGGTATAGAAACAGAAAGTAAAGAAAGCAAATAAACAACGGTGACAAAAATTGGCTAGTTGATGGGAAAGTAATATGATAAAGATAGACCCGGGGGCCATAGTTTTCTCTAGTGGCTTCTCTCATGATAGCGGTATTCTACGACGGGTAAACAAATTACCGTCGAGCAATTGATAGAAAAGCGAATAATTATGAGACTATCTAGGCATGATCATTGTATATAGGCATCACGTCCGAGACAAGTAGACCGAGACGATTCCGCATCTACTACCATTACTCCACACATCGACCGATATCCAACATGCATCTAGTGTATTAAGTTCATACGAACAGAGTAACGCCTTAAGCAAGATGACATGATGTAGGGGGATAAACTCAAGCATTATGATGAAAACCCCATCTTTTTATCCTCGATGGCAACAATACAATACGTGCCTTGCTGCCCCTACTGTCACTGGGAAAGGACACCACAAGATTGAACCCAAAGCCAAGCACTTCTCCCATTGCAAGAACTATAGATCTAGTAGGCCAAACCAAACCAATAATTCGAAGAGACTTGCAAGGATATTACGAGCACACATAAAAATTTGAGAGAAGAACCAAATATCTTTCATAGATAACCTTGATCATAAACTCACAATTCATCGGATCTCTACAAACACACCGCAAAAAGAGATTACATCGAATAGATCTCCTCGAAGACCGAGGAGAACTTTGTATTGAGATCTAGATAGAGAGAAGAAGCCATCTAGATACTAGCTATGGACCCAAAGGTCTGTGGTAAACTACTCACAACTCATGGTGAGGGCGATGATGATGATGATGAAGGCCTCCGTGATGGATCCCCCTCCCGGAACAGGCTCCAAGATGGGATCTCCACGGGAATAGAAGCTATGGCGCTGGAATTAGGGTTTTCTCCCTGCGTATGGAGTTTCTGGGGTACGTAGGTATATATAAGAAGAAGGAGGGCACCGGGGGCTGTGTGGGCCAACCTCGAGGCAGGGGGTGCGCCCTGGGAAGGGGGGCGCGCCCCCCACCCTCGAGGGCTGGCCCTTCGTCCCCTGACTTGGTCCTGACGTTTCCCGAGCGTGATTTCCTCCAAAAATATCTCTCACGAAGGTTTCATTCCATTTGGACTTCATTTGATATTCCTTTTCTGCAAAACCCTGAAATAGGCAAAAAGCAGCAATCTGGACTGGGCATTTGGGTTAGTAGGTTAGTCCCAACAATGATATGAAAGTGAATGATAAAGCCCATTAAGCATTCAAGACTTCATAAATAATAGCATGGAACAATCAAAAATTATAGATACGCTGGAGACGTATCAAGCATCCCCAAGCTTAATTCTTGCTCGTCCTCGAGTAGGTAAATGATAAAGAAAGAATTTTTGATGTGGAATGCTAACCAATATAGTTTTTCAATGTAATTCTCTTAATTGTGGCATGAATGTTCAGATTTGAAGGATTCAAGATAAAAGTCTATATTGACATAAGAAATAACAATACTTCAAGCAATACTAACAAAGCAATCATGTCTTCTCAAAATACTATGGCTAAAGAAAGTTATCCCTACAAAATCATATAGTGTTGTCTATGCTCCCTTGTTATCGAACAAAATATTCATATCATGCACAACCCCGATTTCAGCCAAGCATTTGTTTTCATACTCTATCTTTTCAAACCTTTCAACTTTCACGCAATACATGAGCGTGAGCCATGGATATAGCACTATGGGTGGAATAGAGGTGGTTGTGTAGAAGACAAAAAGAGGGAGATAGTCTCACATTGACTAGGCGTATCAACGGGCTATGGAGATGCCCATCAATAGATATCAATGTGAGTGAGTAGGGATTGCCATGCAACGGATGCACTAGAGCTAAATATGAATGAAAGCTCAACAAAAGAAACTAGTGGGTGTGCATCCAACTTGCTTGCTCACGAAGACCTAGGGCATTTGAGGAAGCCCATCGTTGGAATATACAAGCCAAGTTCTATAACGAAAATTCCCACTAGATATGAAAGTGACTAAACATGAGACTCTCTACAATGAAGAACATGGTGCTACTTTGAAGCACAAGTGTGGAAAAAGATAGTAGCAATTGTCCCTTTTTCTTTCCTTTTTCTTTTCTTTTTTTTGGGCCTTTATTTTTTTTTTCTTTGGCCTTCCCCCCTTTTTTGCTTTTTCTCCTTTTTGCGGAGGGGCTTTATAGATTTAGCCTTTCCTCCCATGGGACAATGCTCTAATAATGATGATCATCACACTTTCATTACAACACGATATTACAACTTGATACTACAACAACAAATTATGACTCTATATGAATGCCTCCGGTGGTGTACCGGTATGTGCAATGAAACAAGAGTGACATGTATAAAAATTATGCATGGTGGCCTTGCCACAAATACGATGTCAACTACACGATCATGCATGGCAATATGACAATATGATGCGTGTCATATAAACAGAACGATGGAAAGTTGCATGGCAATATATCTCGGAATGGATATGGAAATGCCATGATAGGTAGGTATGGTGGCTGTTTTGAGGAACAATATGGTGGCTATTTTGAGGAAGGATATATAGTGGGTTTATGGCACCGGCGAAAGTTGCGCGGTACAAGAGAGGCTAGCAATGGTGGAAGGGTGAGAGTGCGTATAATCCATGGACTCAACATTAGTCGTAAGAACTCATATACTTATTGCAAAAATTTACGAGTCATCAAAACAAAGCAATCAACGCATGCCCCTAGGGGGAGGTTGGTAGGA
The DNA here is from genome assembly GCA_902687465.1 of Secale cereale. Taxonomy (NCBI): domain Eukaryota; kingdom Viridiplantae; phylum Streptophyta; class Magnoliopsida; order Poales; family Poaceae; genus Secale; species Secale cereale. Next base: position 192,497,042 of record LR738711.1, read on the forward strand.
GTTAACCATCGCGCGCCCCCGACCTCCACACAAAGGTTGGCACTCTACAAATACCTCATGCTTTAACTTAGTCACACAACGGTTCACCATACGTGCATGCTACAGGAATCACTAACCTTAACACAAATATTTCTCAATTTCATAATCACTCCACTAGCATGACTTTAATATCACTATCCTCATGTCTCAAAACAATTATCAAGCATCCAACATCTCTTTCTATTCAAAGCACTTGATGTGATTTTTTTAACTACATTGACATTGGATGTTTATCATGTGAAGACTAGTTTCTTTAGTCTAAACACTTTACCATGCTGTTTTAATAGGCTCTGAAATAGATATAAGTGAAGCATGAGAGTTGAACAATTTCTACAAAATATTACCACTACCATGCTCTAAAAGATATAAGTGAAGCACTAGAGCAAAAACTTTTCAACTCAAAAGATATAAGTGAAGCACATAGAGTGTTCTAACAATTTCTAGGCCATATTTAACTCTCTCAAATAGGTGTGTCCAGTAAGGATGATTGTGGAAAACTAACAAGCAAAGACTTAAATTATACAAGACGCTCCAAGAAAAACACATAGCATGTTGCGAATAAAAATATAGCTCCAAGTATAGTTACCGATGGATGAAGGCGAAAGAGGGGATGCCTTCCGGGGCATCCCCAAGCTTAGGCTTTTGATTATCTTGAATTTACTTGGGGTGCCATGGGCATCCCCAAGCTTAGGCCTTTGCTACTCCTTGTTCCATAGTCCATCAAAGCAATACTCAAAACTTGAAAACTTCACAACACAAAACTTACACAAAAATTCTCGTGAGCTCCGTTAGTAAGAGAAAACAAACCACTACTCAAAGGTACAACAAGGAATTCATTAATTGTTTTTATTGGTGTTAAACCTACTGTACTCCAAGTTCTCTATGGTTCATATCCTCCAATATTACTCGTAGATGCATCGGAATAAGCAAACAACACACGAAAAACAGAATCTGTCAAAGACAGAACACTCTGTAGTAATATGCTGGGTTCGCCTACTTCTGGAACTCCAAAAAATTCGAACTAAATTGGTAATTTGCGCAACTTGTCTACCAATTAGCAGCAAAAAGAATCAACTAAAAAGCACGCTCCAGTAAAATCGGAAGACTAATTTAGCGAGCGCTAACGATTCTGTTTTTCAAAGCAAGATCAAATAAACTCCACACAAGTCCTACCAAAGGTTCTACTTGGCACAAACACTAAACAAAACATGAAAACACATCTAATCAGAGGCTAGATGCAACATTTATTCCCTAACAGCAACAGAAGCAAAAAACATAAAATTGGATTGCCTCCCAACAAGCTCTTTCTTTATAGCCATTAAGATAGGCTTGAGAATTCAATGATGCTCACATGGAAGACAAGGATTGAAGCACAAGGAGAGCATCATAAGACATGTGACAAACACATCTAAGTCTAACATACTTCCTATGCATAGGCATCTTATAGTAAAACAAATTACCAAGACAAGCAAGATCTAGCATATGCAAGGAAGGAGAAAGAAACAATAGCAATCTCAACATAACGAGAGGTAATTTAGTAACATGAAAATTTCTACAACCATATTTTCCTCTCTCATAATAATTGCATGTAGGATCATGATCAAATTCAACAAAATAGCTATCACATAACATATTCTCAACACGATCCACATGCATGCAAAGTTGACACTCCTCCAAAATAGTGGGATTAACATTAACTAAAGTCATGATCTCTCCAAACCCACTTTTATCAAAAAAATATAAGATTGAACATTTACCAAATGTGTGGGATCTAAAGTTGACACTCTTACAAACCCACTTTCAATATTATTGCAAACATTTTTATCAATCTCATATTCATCATGGGGCTTAAATAAATTTCCAAGATAATAAGAAGAATCACCCCCAATCATGATCATTGCAACAAGTAGTGGGCATAGCAATAATAGCATCCCCAAGCTTAGGGTTTTGCATATCATTAACACAATTGACATTTATAATAGTATCATTGCAATCATGCTTTTTATTTAAGGAGCTAACATGAATCACTTTTTCTTTCAACAATTACTCACAATTTCAGATTCTTAAATTTCAAGCAAAACCCCATAAAGATAATCTAGTGCACACAACTCACTAGCAATAGGTTCCACATAATTGGATCTCTTAAAGAGATTAGAAAGTGGATGAAGATCCATACTTTAGCAAGCGAAGATGCAAGCTAATTGAGGGCACATAGCAACACAAGCAAACAAGAGGCATGCAAACGGTAAACACACGGCGGAAGAAGGGCGAATAAAACGGCAAAGGTGAAGTGGGGGAGAGGAAAATGAGAGGCAAATAAATGTAATGCGAAGGATAAGAGTTTGTGATAGGTACTTGGTATATGAATTTTGCGTAAGCCTCCCCGGCAACAGCGCTAGGAATTCTTCTTGCTACCTCTTGAGCTTGCGTTGTATTCCCTCGAAGAGGAAAGGGAGATGCAACACAGTAGCGTAAGTATTTCCCTCAGTTTTTGAGAACCAAGTTATCAATCCACTAGGAGACCGCGCGCCAGTCCCTCGCACCTGCACAAAAAAATAAGAACTTCGCAGCCAACTCGATAAGGGGATGTCAATACCTTTACGGTCACTTACGAGAGTGAGATCTGATAGAGATGATAATTATATTTTTGGTATTTTTAGAATAGAAACAGAAAGTAAAGAAAGCAAATAAACAACGGTGACAGAAATTGGCTAGTTGACGGGAAAGTAATATGATAAAGATAGACCCGGGGGCCATAGTTTTCTCTAGTGGCTTCTCTCATGATAGCGGTATTCTACGGCGGGTAAACAAATTACTATCGAGCAAATGATAGAAAAGCGAATAATTATGAGACTACCTAGGCATGATCATTGTATATAGGCATCACGTCCGAGACAAGTAGACCGAAACGAGTCTGCATCTACTACTATTACTCCACACATCGACCGCTATCCAACATGCATCTAGTGTATTAAGTTCATACGAACAGAGTAACGCCTTAAGCAAGATGACATGATGTAGAGGGATAAACTCAAGCAATATGATGAAAACCCCATCTTTTTATCCTCGATGGCAATAATACAATACGTGCCTTGCTGCCCCTACTGTCACTGGGAAAGGACACCGCAAGATTGAACCCAAAGCCAACCACTTCTCCCATTGCAAGAACTATAGATCTAGTAGGCCAAACCAAACCAATAATTCGAAGAGACTTGCAAGGATATGATGAGCACACATAAAAAGTTGAGAGAAGAACCAAATATCTTTCATAGATAACCTTGATCATAAACTCACAATTCATCGGATCTCGACAAACACACCGCAAAAAGAGATTACATCGAATAGATCTCCTCGAAGACCGAGGAGAACTTTGTATTGAGATCCAGAGAGAGAAGAAGCCATCTAGATACTAGCTATGGACTTGAAGGTCTGTGGTAAACTACTCATAACTCATGGTGAGGGCGATGATGATGATGATGAAGGCCTCCGTGATGGATCCCCCTCCCGGAACAGGCTCCAAGATGGGATCTCCACGAGAACAGAAGCTACGGCGGTGGAATTAGGGGTTTCTCCCTGCATATGGAGTTTCTGGGGTACATAGGTATATATAGGAAGAAGGAGGGCACCGGGGGCCGTGTGGGCCAGCCTCGAGGCAGGGGCGCGCCCTGGGAAGGGGGGTGCGCCCCCACCCTCGAGGGCTGGCCTTTCGTCCCCTGACTTGGTCCTGATGTTTCCCGAGCGTGATTTCCTCCAAAAATATTTCTCGCGAAGGTTTCATTCCCTTTGGACTCTGTTTGATATGCCTTTTCTGCAATACCCTGAAATAGGCAAAAAACAACAATCTGGACTGGGCCTTTGGGTTTGTAGGTTAGTCCCAAAAATGATATAAAAGTGAATGATAAAGCCCATTAAACACCCAAGACTTCATAAATAATAGCATGGAACAATAAAAAATTATAGATACGTTGGAGACGTATCACACCCCAAGGTAAAATTCAAGGACAACCAAAAACCTAAGCTTGGGGATGCCCCGGGAAGGCATCCCCTCTTTCGTCTTCATCGATCGGTAACTATACTCGGAGCTATATTTTTATTCACAACATGACATGTGTTTTACCTGGAGCGTCTTGTATAATTTGAGTCTTTGCTTGTTAGTTTGCCATAATTATCATTGCCGGACACACCTATTTGAGAGAGTTAAATATGGTCCAGGAATTGTTAGAACACTCTATGTGCTTCACTTATATCTTTTGAGTTGAATAGTTTTTGCTCTAGTGCTTCACTTATATCTTTTAGAGCACGGTGGTGATAATATTTTGAAGAAATTGTTGATCTCTCATGCTTCACTTATATCCATTTGAGAGTCTATTTAAAACAGCATGGTAATGTGCTTAGGCTATAAGACTAGTATTCACATGATAGACATCCAATATCAATGTAGTAAAAACTTTCACACTAAGTGCATTGAATAGGATGAGAAGTTGAATGCTTGATAATTGTTTTGATATATGAGGATAGTGATATTAGAGTCATGCTAGTGGAGTTATCATGAAATTGAGAAATACTTGTGTTAAGGTTAGTGATTCCCGCAGCATGCACATATGGTGAACCGCTATGTGACGAAGTTAGAGCATGAGGTATTTGTAAAGTGTCAACCTTTGTGTGGAGGTCGGGGGCCTGCGATGGTTAACTCCTACCAACCTCCCCCTAGGAGCATACGTTGATTGCTTTGTTTTGATGACTCGAAGATTTTTGCAATAAGTATACGAGTTCTTTATGACTAATGTTGAGTCCATGGATTATATGCACTTTCACCCTTCCACCATTGCTAGCCTCTCCTGTATCGCACAACTTTCGCCGGTACCATACACCCACTATATATGGTTCCTCAAAACAGCCACCATATATATTCCTCAAAACATCCACCATACCTACCTATCATGGCATTTCCATACCCATTCCAAGATATATTGCCATGCAACTTTCCACCGTTCCGTTCATATGACATGCTTCATATTGTCATATTGCCATGCATGATCATGTAGTTGACATCGTATTTGTGGCAAAGCCACCATGCATAATTTTTCATACATGTCACTCTTGATTCATTGCACATCCCGGTACAGCGCCGGAGGCATTCATATAGGTCATACTTTGTTCTAGTATCGAGTTGTAATATCGAGTTGTAATGAAAGTGTGATGATCATCATTATTAGAGCATTGTCCCATGTGAGGAAAGGCTAAATCAATAAAGCCCCTCCAAAAAGAAAAAAAAAAGAAAAAAAAGAAAGGCCAAAAAAAGAAAGGCCCAAAAAAAGAAAGAAAGAAAAAAAGAAAAAAAAGAAAAAGAAAACAAAAAGGGACAATTGCTACTATCTTTTTCCACAGTTGTGCTTCAAAGTAGCACCATGTTCTTCATGATAGAGAGTCTCATGCTTAGTCACTTTCATATACTAGTGGGATTTTCATTATAGAACTTGGCTTGTATATGCCAACAACGGGCTTCCTCAAATGCCCTAGGTCTTCATGAGCAAGCAAGTTGGATGCACACCCACTAGTTTCTTTTGTTGAGCTTTCATACATATTTAGCTCTAGTGCATCCGTTGCATGGCAATCCCTACTCACTCACATTGATATCTATTGATGGGCATCTCCATAGCCCGTTGATACACCGAGTCGATGTGAGACTATCTCCCTCCTTTTTGTCTTCTCCACAACCACCTCTCTATTCCACCCATAGTGCTATTACCATGGATCACGCTCATGTATTGCGTGAAAGTTGAAAGGTTTGAAAGAATAGAGTATGAAAACAAGTGCTTGGCTAAAATCGGGGTTGTGCATGATATGAATATTTTGTGTGATGAAGAGGGAGCATAGCCAGACTATATGATTTTGTAGGGATCACTTTCTTTAGCCATATTATTTTGAGAAGACATGATTGCTTTGTTAGTATGCTTGAAGTATTATTATTTCTTATGTCAATATAGACTTTTGTCTTGAATCTTTCAGATCTAAACATTCATGCCACAATTAAGAGAATTACATTGAAAAAATATGTTGGTTAGCAATCCACATCAAAAATTCTGTTTTTATCATTTACCTACTCGAGGACGAGCAGGAATTAAGCTTGGGGATGCTTGATACGTCTCCAACGTATCTATAATTTTTGATTGTTCCATGCTATTATTTATGATGTTTTGGATGTTTAATGGGCTTTGTCATACACTTTTATATTATTTTTGGGACTAACCTACTAACCCAAAGGCCCAGTCCAGATTGCTGTTTTTTGCCTGTTTCAGGGTTTTATAGAAAAGGAATATCAAACGGAGTCCAAACGGAATGAAACCTTCGGGAGAGATATTTTTGGAGAAAATGACGCACGGGAGACTTGAGAACCACGAAGTAGGGCACACATGGCGCCCACGAGGGTGGGGGGCGTGCCCCCTGCCTCATGGGCCCCATGTTTGGCCCCGGGTGCCCTCCTTCCTCCTATATATACCTACATACCTTCTGTTCCCGTGAGATCCCATCTTGGGGCCTGTTCCGGAGCTCCGCCGGAGGGGGGATCTACCACAGAGTGCTTCTACATCATCATCATCGCCTCACCATGAGTTGTGAGTAGTTTACCACAGACCTCCGGGTCCATAGCTAGTATCTAGATGTCTTCTTCTCTCTCTTTGGATCTCAATACAAAGTTCTCCTCGGTCTTCGAGGAGATCCATTCGATGTAATCTCTTTTTGCGGTGTGTTTGCCGAGATCCGATGAATTGTGGGATTATGATCAAGATTATCTATGAGAAATATTTGGTCCTTCTCTGAACTCTTTATGTATGATTATAATATCCTTGCAAGTCTCTTCGAATTATTGGTTTGGTTTGCCCTACTAGATCTATAGTTCTTGGAATGGGAGAAGTGCTTGGCTTTGGGTTCAATCTTGCGGTGTCCTTTCCCAGTGATAGTAGGGGCAACAAGGCACATATTGTATTGTTGCCATCGAGGATAAAAAGATGGGGTTTCTATCACTAAGTTTGAGTTTATCCCTCTACATCATGTCATCTTGCTTAAGGTGTTACTCTGTTCTTATGAACTCAATACACTAGATGCATGCTGGATAGCGGTCTATGTGTGGAGTAATAGTAGTAGATGCAGAATCGTTTCGGTCTACTTGTCTCAGGCGTGATGCCTATATATAATGATCATGCCTAGATAGTCTCATAATTATTCGCTTTTCTATCAATTGCTCGATAGTAATTTGTTTACCCTCCGTAGAATATCGCTATCATGAGAGAAGCCACTAGAGAACACTATGGCCCCCGGGTCTATTCTCAACATATCAATCTACAATCTAATTTACTTTTCCGCTTTTACTTTCTGTTCTTATAACCAAAAATACCAAAAATATCAAGTTATCATCTCTATCAGATCTCACTTTCGTAAGTGACCGTAAAGGGATTGAAAACCCCTTATCGCGTTGGCTGCGAAGTTCTTATTTGTTTGTGCAGGTGCGAGGGACTCGCGCGTGGTCTCCTACTGGATTGATACCTTGGTTCTCAAAAACTGAGGGAAATACTTACGCTACTGTGCTTCATTTCCCTTTCCTCTTCGAGGGAAGACAACGCAAGCTCGAGAAGTAGCACCCGACACGTGTGCCTTTCCGACAGGGCAGCTGGATTGCCGCCCTGCACGAAAATGTTGCCCTGCCGCTTGTGGGCAGGCGCGTTGGGGGCTTGGGCGAGGGCGGGGGCGACATGGCCGGTGACGAGGAGGGGAGGGGGGCGGGAACAGACGCGCGGAAATGTCCCTCGCGCCAAATCTTGCTGCGGATAGGGGGCGAGCTCGTGTCAGCCTCCCACCCCGTGAATCTAAAGGTTGAGGGCAAACTTTTGCCGCGCCCCGCAAAATTTTTTATGGGTCGGACGCGTTTGTGGGGTATGGTCGGGCAGAATTTTCTGTACCGAACCGCATTTTGATGGTTACTTTGCGGGTCTCGGTGTTATACGGGGTTTGCTAGAGATGCTATAAGAGATCAAAGAGCGAAGCAAATTATTTAGGGCTTGTTGTTTTAGTCATGAACAACGCAAATGTAATGGGGAGCCTCATAGACTAGCTCGTATGGCTAAGTCTCCCGATGTAGGTCGGCATGTGTGGTTTGATGCAACACCCGCTCATTTATGTATCCCCGTAAATATTGAACTTATGTAATAAAGTGTGTTGCGATTCCAAAAAAAAGATGGTCAGGATCGTCTAAAAAAATGGTCAAAATCCTTCGTCGTCAGACAGAAAGAAAACTCATGGTTTAGCATGCCTTCATCGTCAGAAAGTAAGAAAACTCAGGGTTTAGCATTGATCCTAATCCCAGCCTGCAGCCCCCGCGTCGTCCCTGCTAGGGTGACTCGGGCGGCGCCCAAACCCTAGCCGCCAGGGGCACGAGCTCCCTCCCCCTCCCTCTGCCGCCATCGGGGGCACGAGCTCCCTTCCCACTCCCTTTGCCCTCTCCGGGGACGCAGCCAGGGCTAAGCCCGGGGATCGACGACAAAGGCGGAGGACTCCCTCTTTCCCGCGTCATAGGGGTGTTACGGGGCCCCAAAACGTGTGGATGCACGGACGATCCATTCTGGGCGGCGCGACGGCCGACCCTGCCTCAGGCATCGGTGGCAGCAGGCGCGGCGGGCAGCTCGACCACGGGCGGCGGCCTATGCCGCGGGTGTGGCGACTAGCCCTGTTCGGGCGGCGGTGGCAAACGGTGATGCAACGATGCACGATCTGGTTTCGGATCGGCGGTGGTGGCGTGGAGGGCCTAGTGGAGAAATCGGCAGCATGCGTGCTATTTCCTCCGGTCAGATCTGATGTCACGCTGCACGGTGATAGAGAACGGTGGCGGCCCATGCACATGTTGCTACATGGAGGTTCGTCATGTAGATCTGGATGGCAACCTTGCTCTCGGCTACTTGCCAAGGCTGACGGTGGTGGCGCTCTTCTGTGTCTTCACCTTCCTGTAAGGCATCGCTGTGGATAAGCTCCATACTTCTATCTGCTACCTCCGAGGAAAACCCTACATCAGTTGATCAAATGACGGCGACGCTCTTGTGTTGTTCCTCCCTTCCACTAGTGGAGAGAAGCCTAGCTACATCATGCCAAAAGCAGCCTTGGTGGCGTAGGGACCTGATGCCACCAATATGGCGCCAATGTTAAAAATTAGCGCTGGCTTTGGCACCTACGGCATCAGTATTTTGGACGGTAATGGCGTGCCGCGTTGTCCACGCCAGCAGATCAGTTGTGACGTTCCATGTTTTCCCGACGACAGTACTTTGATTTTCAAATTTGAAATAAAAGTTGAACAACAACGATTTCAGCCAGAATGACAGCATAATCCAGTTTTAGAACATTCACTAAATCAACTATAAATAGACCCAATGACAACATTTAAGTTCGACAATGCACTTATTGATATAGTTCAACAAAGTAGGCAAAGTAACACACATATAAATGTACAAGTTCAAATAAATAGAGGTGATAATAACATGATATCTTCCATGCATGCCAACTAGCTAACTACGACTTTTCGGCGGGCGGAGTCAGGGTCATAGTTCGGAGTAAGTGCACCATCATCACTGTCAGCAGGATTGTAGTAGACCATGATCTTGTCATGATCGTAGTCGAGGTAGAACGTGCCTCTCTCCCTAGATTCCATCTCGTAAGCATCTACAAGTGCTTTCCAACTAGGGCAATCGAAGTAGGTGCGATTTTGCGTTGTTGGTGACAAGACCATGGAAGCTTTTTGGCCGTCAGCATCTTCATGAGGGTGCACTGGAATGTGATGGTGGCATCAAATGGAACTTTAAACTTCTCTAAGAAGTCATGCCTTGCCCCACAAGGGATGACCTAAGCAAAATTTAAAGAAAGAAGTAGCTAGCTAGTTACACAATGGGCACAACCATATACATGCATGGAACTCAATCAAAAGATGTCCAACTAAAACATACCGTCCTAGTGAGGAAGTCATTTGGCAGATCTATGAAGAACTTCTTATCGCTTTGGCATCTCACCGAACCACATGTCTCAGATGGGGCATCCATTTATTGCTTTCATGCATGAGGTTGAGAAAAATAAGCATACATAATTAAGATGCACATAAATATAATGCAACCTAAATACGTGGAAGAGAGAGAGAGAGAGAGAGTAGTATGGTGACTCTAGAAAGAAACGGTGCTAAGCACGTGTACCTAGGTCTAAGCACAATTCTGAGTCTACAACTAATTAAATGCATGGAGCTTAGCACCAAAAAGCTTAGCACCTTTGCATTGGGGACTTGATCAGTTGCTAATGCATTTAATGTACTTAGCACCTCATCTAAGCACATTTGCATGGGAAGAGGTCTAAGTAGTTAGAACGAACCAGAGCTATCCGCCCATCTAGTTATTAACACATACGTACTTGTAATAAAACAGTTCTACAAACCATGCGTAGTTCAAACATAAAAGATGCATAAAGTTAAACAGTTCATATGAAATAGGTAACGCGCACTAATCTATTGGCCAGAGGGTCCGGCCTCATGGTCGTGTGATACGTCTCCAACGTATCTATATTTTTTGATTGTTCCATGCTATTATATTATCCTTCTAGGATGTTTTATGGGCTTTTAAATATACTTTTTTATGATTTTTGGGACTAACCTATTAACACAGAGCCCAGTGCCAGTTTCTGTTTTTCCCTTGTTTTAGAGTATCACAGAAAAATAATATCAAATGGAGCCCAATTGACCTGAAACTCAACGGAGGTTATTTTTGGACCAGAAGAGCCAAGGAAGTGCCGGAGGGGGGCCAGAAGGTTCCCGGGCTGCCCACGACGGTAGGGGGCGCTGCCTCGTGGACAGCCCGGAATTCCCCTTTACTTTTCCCCAACTCCAACACCTACTGAAACCTTCGGTGAATAATCTAGATCGGGAGTTCCGCCGCCGAAAGCCTCTGTTGCCACCGAAAACCAATCTAGACCCGTTCCGGCACCCTGCCGGAGGGGGAATCCCTCTACGATGGCCATCTTCATCATCCCGGCGCTCTCCATGACGAGGAGAGAGTAGTTCACCCTCGGGGCTGAGGGTATGTACCAGTAGCTATGTGTTTGATCTCTCTACCTCTCTCTCTCTCTCTCTCTCGTGTTCTTGAGATGGCACGATCTTGATGTACCGCGAGCTTTGCTATTATAGTTGGACCTTATGGTGTTTCTCCCCCTCTACTCTCTTGTGATGGATTGAGTTTTCCCTTTGAAGTTATCTTATCAGATTGAGTGTTTAAGGATTTGAGAACACTTGATGTATGTCTTGCATGTGCTTATCTGTGGTGACAATGGGATATCACGTGATTCACTTGATGTATGTTTTTGTGATCAACTTGCGGGTTCCGTGACCTTGGGAATCTATGCATAGGGGTTGGCACTCATTTTCGACTTGACTCTCCGGTAGAAACTTTGGGGCACTCTTTGAAGTTCTTTGTGTTGGTTGAATAGATGAATCTGAGATTGTGTGATGCATATCATATAATCATGCCCACGGATACTTGAGGTGACAATGGAGTATCTAGGTGACATTAGGGTTTGGGTTGATTTGTGTCTTAATGTGTTATTCTAGTATGAACTCTATGATAGATCGAACGGAAATAATAGCTTTATGTTATTTTACTACGGACTCTTGAATAGATCGATCAGAAAGAATAACTTTGAGGTGGTTTCATACCCTACAATAATCTCTTCGCTTGTTCTCCGCTATTAGTGACTTTGGAGTGACTCTTTGTTACATGTTGAGGGATTGTTATATGATCTAATTATGTTATCCTTGTTGAGAGAACTTCCACTAGTGAAAGTATGAACCCTATGCCTTGTTTCAAAGCATTGCAATACCGTTTGTGCTCACTTTTATCATTAGTTACCTTGCTGTTTTTATATTTTCATATTACAAAAACCTATATATACCATCCATATTGCACTTGTATCACCATCTCTTTGCCTAACTAGTGCACCTACACAATTTACCATTGTATTGGGTGTGTTTGGGACACACGAGACTCTTTGTTATTTGGTTGCAGGGTTGTTTGAGAGAGACCATCTTCATCCTACGCCTCCCACGGATTGATAAACCTTAGGTCATCCACTTGAGGGAAATTTGCTACTGTCCTACAAACCTATGCACTTGGAGGCCCAACAATGTCTACAAGAAGAAGGTCGCGTAGTAGACATCAAGCTCTTTTCTAGCGCCGTTGCCGGGGAGGTGAGTGCTTGAAGGTATATGTTTAGATCTTGCAATTGAATCTTTTAGTTTCTTGTTTTATCACTAGTTTTGTTTATAAAAGAAAACTACAAAAAATGGAATTGAGGTTGTCTCATATGCTTCATCTATTAAATATCTTTCGTGAAAATGATGGAAAAGAAAATTGTGCCCAAGTACTAGAAGAAGAATGCATTAAAATGTTTGGCACTAAATTTTTGAATGATGAGCATGATTGCAATGTTGTTAGTGTGAATCCTTTGAATATACATGGTACTAATGATGATTGCACTAGTCATGATGAAAATATCTCTTATAAGCATGTCGATTTTTGTGGAGTGCATAGAGTTTGCAAGTACGTACCAAATAGGGAAGATCGATTTTGCAAGAGACATAAGTATTTAGAAACTAAATGGTTGCAAGAAAGGCTAGATGATTGTGCTGAAAATTTAATATGTCTTAGCCGTACTTATGAACTTCGCAATGAACGTGGTCATTTAACTCTCCAATGCAAACTGTTTCATGATCGAATCATGTCCAAAAATTGTGATGACCTGATTTCCCTTGCACATCATAATGAACTTAGCTTACTTTTGGGTTATGATGAAATCAAACGTAGAACTAAGCATCTTCCAGAATTTGCCCTTGAGAAACTTCTTGATTTTGATTTAGAGGAAATTTATATGTATTGTGCGGTGAATTGCATTGAAAATCCTTATATTGCCAATTAAATAAAGACAACAAAACAAATAGGAGATGAAGAGAATACTAATGAAAGGGAAGAGACATCCCATTATCCTCCTATTATTTCTTATGATGAATCAGGCAACGAGGATGAGCCTTCTATTCAACCAATCTCATTAATAAGGAGCTCCGAAAAGAGGACTAAACCCATACATGATGTGAGGAAGAAAAAGAAAAGACGGAGAAGCACAGATAAAAAGGTATCCCACCCAAATGATGATGTTGTTTCTACTACTCATTGTGATGATGATAATTCCTATACTATCTGTAATGCCCCGGATGTAATACTTTCCCTTTTGGGCAATATATAATATCTTTGGCTCCATCAGTTCCTTTCCGGGTTCTTCGTCTTTTCGGGTTTTCGTCGTTTTGGCGTGTTGCGTGTGTGCATTCATCCATATCATGTAGTCATGTGCATTGCATTGCATTTGTGTTGTCGTTTGCATCCGGTCCCACGCGTTCCTTCCCGTTGTCTGTTTCGCGTTTCGGAGCTCTCTCACGTGTCCGTGGCATCCTAGGCCTACTTTGGCGTTTGGCTGTGTAACGTTTTCGGTTTGGCATGAGACTTGTCGTGTGTTTTTGTTTTGGTGTGTGTAACCCGCCTGTCAAATCTCGTCGCGTTTGGAGTTCGTTTGCTACTCCAACAGTTATTCTCGTGGGCTGAAAGTACCCCCTCTTTGAGGCCCAAGACACCCCTCTAACAGCCCACCAAACCAACCCAAACCCCTCCCTTCATCTAGGCCATCCAATTGTGATCATGTGGCTGAAAACCTCACCTCATTTGGACAACCCTAGCTCCTTGTGCCTATATAAACGTCCATCTCCCCCAATTTTCGCGTCTGAAACCCTAATGTTTCCACAGTTCACCGCCGGTGCTTCCACCGTTGATCCGCGGTGCTTCCACCGTTGAAAATCCGTGCTTCCGACGTCCCAGGAAATCGTGCTTCCGAAGTCTCCCCGTGCTTCCGAAGTGCACTCGCCGTGCTTCCGTCCGACGAGTGGGCCCCCCGCCGGTCGTCTCCTACCTCCCGACCGCGCCGGCCCCGCTCCTTCGGCCGCCCTCTCCGGCGAGGTGCCCCGCCGGCCGCCCCTCCTCCTCCTTCGCCGGACCCGCCTCCGGTCAGGGCCGAGCCCGCCGCCGGCCGCTCCTTCCCTCGGCCCCGTCGGCCCCTGCCGCCGCTCGGGAGCGAGCCTCCGCCGCAGCTAGGCGATCGAGGGGAGCAGGCAGGCTCCCCCGATCCGATCTGGGAACCCCTAGTGGGCCGGCCCACCTCGCGCCCGATCCGCGCCCGAAGCCCGATCTGGCCCGCGCGCTGACCAGATCCAGCCGCCGTTGACCAACCCGAGGTGGTTTATTCCTCTAAGTCACTGGTTATTTTAGTTTCTGGAGCAGTTTTGCAATGGTGATAACTTTTTGTGTGGTGGTCCGATTTGAGCAAATGATATGTCAAAATGATCGTGGAGACTTGTACTACGTTTTGTTCCATTGTGCCATGCATGTTTGAGGTCATCTAGATGTTTAAATATCTGTTGCAAGAGTGCTACTTGTTATAAACTGCTGTTAGTAGTTGTTTTCATGCCATCTTTGCAATGTGATAACTTGGTGCATGGTTATCCAAATGAAGCAAATGATATGTCCACGTGTTCATCATGACATGCTCTACATGTTGAGTTCTTTAGCTTGCATGATAGATTTCATCTTGCCATGTTTACCTACGTTGCAAAGTGCTATGTGGCTGTTATGTCGTTAAACTCGTTACGAAATGCCTAGTTGAGGAGCTCGTTGCTATTGATGTGTTTGTCCCCTTGATGCATGCTTAGATGTTTTGGATTCACCATCATGTGTACTTTGCTGTGGTGCTTACCACTTGCCATGATGTGATTTGAGGTGACTTAAAATTGCTCTCAAAGATGCCATGATGTTACTACTGTTTTAACACTTAGTGAAATTTCACTAAGTCTGGAATCTGTAATTTCCAGATGCCATGTTTGCTTGTTGTTCTAGGCAAATCCATGATAGTTTTGGGGTGACTCTTGATGATTCCTTGTTGTGTATATTGTTGGCTATCCATTCATGCTCTCACATGCTTATTTGAGTGGCTGTAGCATATTTAACTCTTGCTCCCAAGTTGCAACAAATTACTGCTGTCAGGTTTTTGTTGTCAAGTTCAATATGTCATAGCTTGTTGCTATTGATCCATGGCTTCTTTGGGGATGCTCCAATGGACTTGTTTGCTGTAGGATATGTCTACTTTATGTCCATGCTCATTGCCATGATGTTTGAGTGCTGTAGACTATTTATCTCTTGCTCCGAAGTTGCTATGTGGCTGTTAAGTTCAGCTTGTGCTTGTTTATTGTTTCGGGTGTAACTTTTAGCCCGTTGCTCCGTTTTGAGCAAGTCCTATATGAAACTTATGTGTTTTTGCATGTAGATTGATAATATCCTCATGTTATCATGTTTTGAAGTATTTTGCTTGAATGCAAATTGCCATGCTCCTTGTGCTGTAACACTGTGCTTCCTATGTAGACTTTCTGTGCTTCCATAGTGCATCTGTTTTGCTTCCATAGTGCATCAGTCATGCATCCAGTAATTTTCTGCGCATTGCATCTTGTTGATTGTTGTGCCTTGTGTGTTTGTGTTGAGTAGAGCCAGAAGCTGAGTACGAGTTTGAGCACGAGGTTACTACCGAGGTTGAGAACGAGGACCTCTCTTATGATCCCATCGACAACTCTTCAGGCAAGATGACCGAACCCGAATAACATTACTATGTTTGCCTATTGCTAGAAGTCTCGATCTATAGTTTTGCCTCGATGCCCATGCTTTTCCTGTCAGCCTCCTATTGTAACAATGAACCTGTCTAACCACCCTACCTATGCAAACCATTGATTGGCTATACATAGGCTTCGCTCAGCCCCTCTTATAGCATTGCTAGTTGCAGGAGAAGATTGAAGATTCTTTCTTCTTGTTGAAGCTTGTTGGGATATCACACTATATTAATTATTAAATGAAATCATCTATATATTGGTAATGGGTGGAAGGCTAAGCTTTTTGCTTGGTGATTTGTTCCACTCATGCCGCTAGGAACCGTATAAACCGGTGTTATGTTCCTTGATTATGCGTTCCTCACACGGTTGGGGTTATGGGACCCCCTCGATAAACGCTAAGTGCTAAGTCTTTTCCGGCAAGTCCCAACATTGGTACTATTCGCCTAATAACTAAAAACTCGCATAGGGTCTTGCAAACCCGAGTTCTTAATCAGCAATCCCGGGGCAGTGCTCCACATGAGTGTTGGTCCGAAACGGAGAGCCTGCGGGGCCACCACGAAGAAATTCGAGGATTGGTATACACCCGTAGCTTCGCCCATCCGGTCGTGGCCTGAGACTCGATACGCGCGGCTATTGTCACGGTGTCGGCACGCCGGGAGGATTTGCTGGATTAGCCTTACCTTAGTCGGAGTATCTTGAGCACGGGATTCCGAGGATACTCGGGCCTTCCCACTTTGGAGTTGCGACTCCGCGGATCGTGGGCTTGTCATGGGCCAAGTTGGAACACCCCTGCAGGGTTATGAACTTTCGAAAGCCGTGCCCGCGGTTATGTGGCAGATGGGAGCTTGTTAATATCCGGTTGTAGAAAACTTGACACCATGTTCCAATACACTACCAGCGTGAGTACCATGACGGTCATTTTCCGAAAAGGGATTCGGGAAGTGAACACGGTGGGTTTATGTTTGACTTGCTTTAGTTAGGATCACTTCGTGATCATCTCTCGTCCGAGGCACCTTCCCTTCTCGCTCTCTTTTACGTAAGCTAGGCTAGTGCTGCTGCAACCTCTTGTTCTTTCTCCAGCCTTGTTCCACACCCAAGGCTTGAATAGTCGTGTTACCCGGGAACGGGATTGCTGAGTCCTCTGTGGCTCACAGATACTTCAACACACCAGATGCAGGTACGATGGTGAGCTACACAGGCGATGGCACTGAGCTAGACTGGGAGTACGACGAGGAGCATAGCCGTTACTATGTGAACTATCCGGTTGATCAGTAGAGCTTCTACTAGGATTCGATCCAGACCTGTGGTTCTAAGTTATGTTTGGTATCTTGTCATTTGGATCTTTACCCTTAGATGGGTTGTGATGTTTATCTGAATGATGTTTGAACATGTAATGTATTTGTGTGACGTGGCGAGTGTAAGCCAACTATCTTTTCAGTTTTCCATCCCTATTTTTACATGAGATGTGCAAAGGTACCAAACTTGCGATCATTCCAGAATGGGCTTATATCTTTAAGTCGTGCCTCGACACGTAGGAGATATAGTCCCATCCTGGGCATTACACTATCGGTGCTATCCATACTATTAATGATGAGAGTGATTATGCTTATGATATGAAAAGGCCCAAGCTTGGGCATGCTATGTTTGATAAGAATGACATGTTTGAAAATTTATTTGCTGCAATTAATGTATGTCCCAAGCTTGGGGATGCTACGTTTGATGAACATGATATTTTTAGTCCCCAAGTTTTGGTGAGCAAACTTATTATGATGAAAGCATGCCTCCTATTTATGATGATAATTGTGATGACACTTATGCTATAAAAAGTAGTGATGATTATATTTTTCAAACTTGTCATGATTATGATTACCCCTTTTCTGAACATTACTCTTTTAATGTGGAAACAATCTATAGTATTCAAGTCTCTTATGATACTCCCGCTATTCCGAATGAGAAGAATTTTGCCTATGTGGAGAGTAATAAAATTTATATGCTTGGGGAAATGACAAGAATGCTTTATGTGATAGTTATATTGTTGAATTCATTCATGATGCTACTGAAAATTATTATGAGAGAGGATCATATGCTTGTAGGAATTGCATTAATATCAAGTTTCCTCTCTATGTGCTTGAAGTTTTGAAGCTATGCTTGTTTTGCTTTCCTATGCTAGTTGATTATTGTTCCCATAAGTTGTTTGCTCACAAAATCCCTATGCATAGGAAGTGGGTTAAACTTAAATGTGCTAGTCATATTCTTCATGATGCTCTCCTTATGTTTCAATTCTTATCTTTTACGCGAGCATCATTGAAATCATCATGCCTAGCTAGGGGCGTTAGACGATAGCGTTTGTTGGCAGGCAACCCAACTTTATTTTTGTTCTTTGCTTTTTTTATTCTGCTTAGGAATAAATATTGCATCTAGATTCTGTTTAGATGTGGTTTTGTGTTTTAATTAGTGTTCGTGCCAAGTAGAACCTTTGGGAAGACTTGTGTGAAGTTTATGCGATCATGCTGTAAAAAACAGAAACTTTAGCGCTCACGAGATTGGCTACCATTTTTTACTCGAGAGTGCTTTTAAGTTGATTCGTTTTGCAGATGATTAATAGACAAATTCCTCACGTCCACCAATTTATTTCAGAATTTTTACAGTTACAGAAGTATTCGGAAGTTACAGATTGCTACTCACTATTCTGTTTTTGACAGATTCTGTTTTCTATGTGTTGTTTGCTTATTTTGATGAATCTATGAGTAGTATCGGAGGGTATGAACCATGGATAACTTGGAATACAGTAGATATTACACCAATATGAATTTAGAATGAGTTCATAGCAGTACCTAATTGGTGGTTTTATTTTCTTATACTAACGGAGCTTACGAGTTTTCTGTTGACTTTTGTGTTCTGAAGTTTTCATGTTTTGGGTAAATATTCAATGGATTATGGAATAAGGAGTGGCAAGAGCCTAAGCTTGGGCATGCCCAAGGCACCCCAAGGTAAAATTCTAGGACAACTAAGAGCCTAAGCTTGGGGATGACCCGGGAAGGCATCCCCTCTTTCGTTTTCGTCTATCGGTAACTTTACTTGAGGCTATATTTTTATTCACCACATGATGTGTGTTTTGCTTGGAGCGTCATTTTGTTTTATTTTGTTTTGCTTGATGTTTGAATAATATCCCAAGATCTGAAATTCTTAAATGTTAGAGAGTCTTCGCATAGTTATATAATTATTCAACTACTCATTGATCTTCACTTATATCTTTTGGAGTAGTTTGTCATTTGCTGTAGTGCTTCACTTATATCTTTTAGAGCACGGTGCTAGTTTTATTTTGAAGAAGTAGATGAACTCTCATGCTTCACTTATATCATTTTGAGAGTCTTTTAGAACAACATGATAATTGGCTTGGATTACGAATTTAGTCCTAAATGTGATGGGCATCCAAGAGAGATATAATAAAAACTTTCATATAAAGTGCATTGAATACTATGAGAAGTTTGATACTTGATGATTGTTTTGAGATGTGAGGATGGTGATATTAGAGTCATGCTAGTAGAGTAGTTGTGAAATTGAGAAATACTTGTGTTGAGGTTTGCAAGTCCCGTAGCATGCACGTATGGTAAGCGTTGTGTGCCAAATTTGAAACATGAGGTATTTTATTGAGTGTCATCCTTTGTGTGGTGGTCGGGGTCACGCGATGGTTAACTCCTACCAACCCTTCCCCTAGGAGCATGCGTGTAGTACTTTGTTTTGATGACCTGTAGATTTTTGCAATAAGTGTGTGAGTTCTTTAGGACTAATGTTGAGTCCATGGATTATACGCACTCTCACCCTTCCACCATTGCTAGCCTCTCTTGTACCGAGCAACTCTCGCCGGTACCATACACCCACCATATACCTTCCTCAAAACAGCCACCATACCTACCTATCATGGCATTTCCATACCATTCTGAGATATATTGCCATGCAACTTTCCACCGTTCTGTTTGCTATGACACGCTTCATCATTGTCATATTGCCATGCATGATCATGTAGTTAACATCGTATTCATGGCTAGGCCACTATGCATAATTTTTCATACATGTCACTCTTGATTCATTGCACATCCCGGTACACCGCTGGAGGCATTCATATAGAGTCATACCTTGTTCTAGGATCGAGTTGTAAATCAATATAAGTGTGATGAGCATCATTATTAGAGCATTGCCCCCCCCCCCAAAGGAAAAAAAGGAAAGGCGAAAGAAGAAAAAAAGAAAGGCCCAAAAAAAGGAAAAAAAGAAAAAAGAAAATAAAAAAGGGACAATGCTACTATCTTTTTCCACACTTGTGCTTCAAAGTAGCACCATGATCTTCATGATATAGACTCTCTTGTTTTGTCACTTTCATATACTAGTGGGAATTTTCATTATAGAACTTGGCTTGTATATTCCAACGATGGGCTTCCTCAAATGCCCTAGGTCTTCGTGAGAAAGCAAGTTGGATGCACACCCACTTAGTTTCTTTTGTTGAGCTTTCATACATTCATAGCTCTAGTGCATCCATTGCATGGCAATCCCTACTCACTCACATTGATATCTATTCATGGGCATCTCCATAGCCCATTGATACGCCTAGTTGATGTGAGACCATCTTCCTCTTTGTCTTCTCCACAACCACCACTCTATTCCTCATAGTGCTATATCCATGGCTCACGCTCATGTATTGCGTGAAAATTGAAAAAAAGTTTGAAAAAATTAAGGTATGAAACAATTGCTTGGCTGAAACCGGGGTTGTGCATGATTTGAGTATTTTGTGCGTTGAAGATGGAGCATAGCCAAACTGTATGATTTTGTAGGGATGAACTTTCTTTGGCCATGTTATTTTGAGAAGACATAATTGTTTTGTTAGTATGCTTGAAGTATTATTATTCTTATATCAATATTAAACTTTTGTCTTGAATCTTTCAGATCTGAACATTCATGCCACAATAAAGAAATTTACATTAATAACTATGTTAGGTAGCATTCCACATCAAAAATTCCGTTTTTATCATTTACCTACTCGAGGACGAGCAGTAATTAAGCTTGGGGATGCTTGATACGTCTCCAATGTATCTATAATTTTTGATTGTTCCATGCTATTATAATATCCTCTAGGATGTTTTATGGGCTTATATATATATATATATATATATATATATACTTTTTTTATGATTTTTGGGATTAACCTATTAACACAGAGCCCAGTGCCAGTTTCTGTTTTCCCCTTGTTTTAGAGTATCACAGAAAAAGAATATCAAACGGAGCCCAATTGACCTGAAACTCAACGAAGGTTATTTTTGGACCAGAAGAAGCCAAGGAAGTGCCAGAGGGGGACCAGAAGGTTCCCGGGCTGCCCACGAGGGTAGGGGCGTGCCCCTGCCTCGTGGACAGCACGGAGGTCCCCTTTAATTGTCCTCGACTCCAACACCTCCTATATATACTGAAACCTCCGGAAAATAACCTAGATATCGGGAGTTTCGCCGCTGAAAGCCTCTGTTGCCACCGAAAACCAATCTAGACCCTGTTCCGGCACCCTGTCGGAGGGGGAATCCCTCTCCGGTGGCCATCTTCATCATCCCGATGCTCTCCATGACGAGGGGGAGTAGTTCACCCTCGGGGCTGAGGGTATGTACCAGTAGCTATGTGTTTGATCTCTCTCTCTCTCTCTCTCTCTCTCTCTCTCTCTCTCGTGTTCTTGAGATGGCACGATCTTGATGTATCGCGAGCTTTGCTATTATAGTTGGATCTTATAATGTTTCTCCCCCTCTACTCTCTTGTGATGGATTGAGTTTTCCCTTTGAAGTTATCTTATCGGATTGAGTCTTTAAGGATTTGAGAACACTTGATGTATGTCTTGCATGTGCTTATCTGTGGTGACAATAGGATATCACGTGATTCACTTGATGTATATTTGGTGATCAACTTGTGGGTTCCGTGACCTTGGGAATCTATGCAATGGGGTTGGCACACGTTTTCTTCTTGACTCTTCGGTAGAAACTTTGGGGCACTCTTTGAAGTTCTTTATGTTGGTTGAATAGATGAATCTGAGATTGTGTGATGCATATCGTATAATCATGCCCACAGATACTTGAGGTGACAACGGAGTATCTAGGTGACATTAGGGTTTTGGTTGATTTGTGTCTTAAGGTGTTATTCTAGGAAAAACTCTATGATAGATCGAACGGAAATAATAGCTTTATGTTATTTTACTACGAACTCTTGAATAGATCGATCAAAAAGAATAACTTTGAGGTGGTTTCGTACCCTACAATAATCTCTTCGTTTGTTCTCCGCTATTAGTGACTTTGGAGTGACTGTTTGTTACATGTTGAGGGATTGTTATATGATCTAATTATGTTATCCTTGTTGAGAGAACTTCCACTAGTGAATGTATGAACCCTATGCCTTGTTTCAAAGCATTGCAATACCGTTTGTGCTCACTTTTATCATTAGTTACCTTGCTGTTTTTATATTTTCATATTACAAAAACTATCTACCATCCATATTGCACTTTTATCACCATATCTTCGCCGAACTAGTGCACCTACACAATTTACCATTGTATTGGGTGTGTTGGGGACACAAGAGACTTTTTGTTATTTGGTTGCAGGGTTGTTTAAGAGAGACCATCTTCATCCTACCCCTCCCACGGATTGATAAACATTAGGTCATCCACTTGAGGGAAATTTGCTAATCTCCTACAAACCTCTACACTTGGAGGCCCAACAACGTCTATAAGAAGAAGGTCGCGTAGTAGACATCATCGTGCCAAGTCGACCTACGACAACACCCCTGCTGACCCTCCTCCTCACGCTCCAAGGCATCCCAGTCTATGGGATCCTTCTTTGCACTCTTCTTGGCTGCATACCGAAAGTAACATCATCTTGTTTGCCTCCACGAGTTTGTCCTCTCTCGCAAGATCGCTCACCAATGGGTCAAAGAACTGCATCTCGACCTGTTTGCTCTCCTTCTCCTCAACCCTAGTGCATATCCTCATGTCCTTAGGCATGAGGAACATCGTGAACTCACGACACTCAGGGAAGTTCAGATTCGCCCCTTCATGAAAGAACTCTACTGCCGTGGCATCATAAGCGCGCGCCGCTAACTCTCGGGTGTACCAATGGCTAAGTTCGTGGACATCATTGTCCTTCCTAATGGTGTCATAGTACTTATTTCCTTTCTGTCGCACTACAGAAAACTTCGGGGCCATCTGTGACGATGCATGTATATAACTAACAAGTTAGTAAAAAATGGACATATTAACGAGTACATGCAAAAACTACAATGCATAAAACGTAGTCTACAACTACACTACATTCTTTCACCACATGGCACACTACTACAAATACAATATAATTACACTATCTAAAATCATAGTGTACAACTACACGACATTCTTTCACCACAAGTACACTACTAGAAATACAATAAAATCACACTATCTGAAATCATAGTCTACAACTAGATTACATTATTTCACCACAAGTACACTACTACAAATACAATAAAAGTACACTATCTAAAATTATAGTCTACAACTACACTATATTATTTTACCACAATTACACTACTAGAAATACAATAAAGGTACACTAAGTATAACTCACCTGCGTCGGCGGTAGATGGCGAGGAGGCGTTGCGGGTGACGGGGCCGGGGGCGGTGGCCGGGGTGGATGCGGAGGCGACGGCGCCGGGGGCTTCGACGGAGGCGACGACAACGGGGACGGGGACGACGACTACGACGGGGGCTTCGATGGTGGAGATGGCAACGGCGGCGGGAACTTCGGCGGTGGAGGCGGAGGCGGCATCGGCGGTGGAGGCGGAGGCGAGGGCGGCGGCGATTTAATAGGGATCGAAGATTGTGGGTGTTTTCTTAATTTAGTGAATTAATACCTCTTGTGGGGGGCGACATGGGAATTGCTGGCGTTGGCCTACGCGGCCAACAACATTGCTATCTGCTACACATAATGTTTTTTTACTCTTAATTATATGCTAGACATATTATTTTTTATATTTATATAGATGTTTGGTTTATTATTTTATTATTTTATTTTCCTATTAATTATTATATTGTTATTTATACTAATTAATTATTTTATGTAAATATGTAACCATATAAGAGAAATCAATAATTAGAGAACACCGGCCAACATCGATCGATCTCATTAATCTAGCATAGATACATAATAGATGAAGGAAGAACATAATAACACACACACACACACACAC